>OW387145.1:49099542-50299542 GCA_936440205.1 Lepidonotus clava
CACACCACCCCATCCACATCACCCCCTCCACACCACCCCTTCAACACCACCCCCTCTACACCTCCCCATCCACACCACCCCTTCTACACCCCCCCTCCACACCACCCCCTCCATACCGTCCCTCAACACCACCCCCTCCACACCACGCCCTCCACCCCCCCCTCCACATCACCCTGTCCACACCACCCCCTCCACACCACCCCCTCTACACCACCCCCTCCACACCACCCCCTCCACACCACCCCTTCAACACCACCCCCTCCACATCACCCCCTCCACACCACCCCTTCAACACCACCCCCTCTACACCTCCCCATCCACACCACCCCTTCTACACCCCCCCCTCCACACCACCCCCTCCATACCGTCCCTCAACACCACCCCCTCCACACCACGCCCTCAACCCCCCCCTCCACATCACCCCGTCCACACCACCCCCTCCACACCACCCCCTACACACCACCCTCCACACCACCCCCGCCACACCACCCCCTCCACACCACCCCCTCCACACCACCTCCTCTACACCACCCCCTCCACACCACCCCCTCCACACCACCCCCTCCACACCGCCCCCTCCACACTGCCCCCTCCACACCACCCCCTCCACACCGCCCCCTCCACACCACCCCCTCCACAACACCCCCTCCACACTCCCCCTCCCACCCCCCCCGCCACACCACCCCCTCCACACCACCCCCTCCACACCATCCCCTCCACACCACCCCCTCCACACCACCCCCTCCATACCGTCCCTCAACACCACCCCCTCCACACCACGCCCTCAACCCCCCCCCCCCTCCACATCACCCCGTCCACACCACCCCCTCCACACCACCCCTTCCACACCACCCGCCACACCACCCCCGCCACACCACCCCCTCCACACCACCCCCTCCACACCACCCTCTCCACACCACCTCCTTTACACCACCCCCTCCACACCACCCCCTCCACACCACCCCCTCCACTCCGCCCCCTCCACACTGCCCCCTCCACACCATTCCCTCCACACCGCCCCCTCCACACCACCCCCTCCACACCACCCCCTCCACACCGCCCCCTCCACACCACTCCCTCCACACCGCCCCCTCCACACCACCCCGTCCACACCACCCCCTCCACACCGCCCCCTCCACACCACTCCCTCCACACTGTCCCCTCCACACCACCCCCTCCACACCACCCCTCCACACCACCCCCTCCACACCACCCCCTCCACACTACCCCCTCCACACCACCCCCTCCACACCACCCCCTCCACACCGCCCCCTCCACACCACTCCCTCCACACCGCCCCCTCCACACCACCCCGTCCACACCACCCCCTCCACACCGCCCCCTCCACACGACTCCCTCCACACTGCCCCCTCCACACCACCCCCTCCACACCACCCCTCCACACCACCCCCTCCACACCACCCCCTCCACACCACCCCCTCCACACCACCCCCTCCACACCACCCCCTCCACACCACCCCCTCCACACCACCCCCTCCACACCACCCCCTCCACACCACCCCCTCCACACCACCCCCTCCATACCGTCCCTCAATACCGCCCCTCCACACCACCCTCTGAAGACCAGCCCTCCACACCACCCTTCTACTCCACCCCCTCCACAGTACCTTCCCCACACTACTACTACCACAATACTATCACCAAGGTCCAAATTGCCCTAGTGTGTCTCTAGCTTTACCCTTTTTGATAGACATAGAACTTCTTGGATGAGAGCCAAATTTTAACACACTGACACTCAACATAGCTCTAATACTTTTTGGTAGTGTATTGCAACTATTGAGGTGATTTTCATCTGTGACCTAGTTCAAAGCTGTGTATAGGGATGAAAATCTGACACTAAACAACTATAAGCTTTTAAACTCTGGATTTTTTTTCCTAGCTGTATCTCTCCTTTTATGTGGCGTGTGTGTAATAGACTATATGTCAACAAGGAAGCATTAGTTGGGAAATGGGATTTTCCATGACCGATTCTTGTGTGTGTGCTTGAAAAATGCTCATTGTGATAAAGTATTTCTAGAAAAAAGAAATTACCCTCCTCATAAAATCTCTGTTTATCATGTCCCACTTTGATAATGTGTAAAATATCTATTGTTTACACTTCTGTTTCCTTTAATCCATGTCTTTAAACAAACCTAAACCTTATGAAACCATAATATTTACTGGTATAGGATGTGTCTCACTTTATATGCATTTTCAATTTAACCTTATTTATTTTTCAAAGAAATGTTTTTCGATGGGACGCTCAAAGTCAAGCTATAAGTCCAGTGGGAACTTAAACAAAATCAGATGTAATACATCTTTAGAGATGTTTTATTTGTTTTTTGTGAAGTATACAGCAGCCGCTACTCCTACGTAGTTTTGAAAGTTTTCATAGTTACTGAGGCATAGCACCTCTTCCTGCTTTAAAGTGTTGTACTGTATGTGGGTGGGAGACGTGGCTATAGCTAGAGGACTCACACGACCACAAATGACCTGGTGGTGCCAGTTAGGACACCCACCCCTCTGCGTGCTGCTGGTTTGACCAATAGGAATCATCCTTGGTCAAATTTGTTTACTAGGTTTATGAGACAGATCATTCTATTGGTTAAACCTTTCCTCCTCTCACTCAGGTGAGAGTTGGATTTGAAATTGAAATCTAATTTGTTACTTATTTTTTAGTGTGAATGCTCCTAAACCTTAAGCATTTGTGGTTTCGATCACAGGACTCATCAGGTGTGTTATAGGCCATCTAGTTTAAAAGTTAGTTTGTGGAAATTGAATTGGGTCACAGTGCCCTAATTGCAGGTGGTGGTTCTCACCAATGCACCCTTTTCACCACTAGGTGGTGCAGGTGTCAGCAGCATAGGATTTGCTAAGTAGGTCATGGAGGGATAATTACTATTATAGGTCATTAGTTGGTCGGTAGGATGATGACCTGAAATGAATAATTTTGGTCAATTCTTTTCTTTAATAAGATTGGTGATTATAGATTACAGGTATCTTATCTTCTACCTTATATGATAGAATTATTTTTTGTATCATATAAGGTAGAAGATAATATTTGACCAAAGTGTTGTACTGTATTCGAAAATTTTCTTTGAAGGAAACTTTGTACATAATTGAAAGATGGGTGTTTTTCCATTAAATTATTTGGGGATGGTGTTTGTATCAAGAACCAATAATGCTGAAGATTTCTTAGGAAAATTCAAAAGGGTAGAGAAAGGGTTGTGGGGCTTTAAAAATTGGTATATTCTGTGTTTTAAGGGAAATCCCCTGAAAGTTGTGACACGTCCCACAGTAAGTAATTGGGAATCCCAAGCTTTCAATAAATGGGAATACCTGACTCTCAAAAAAATATGTTCATATGAGGACTCACAAAGGCTATTGTTAATTGTATTCATAATGATCTAATTCTATTCATCTACCATGTATTCCCGAGTTATTCTGAAAGGGAATTTCTGATATAATGATGTAGCAAGTGAGTACTGAAAAATCCAGAATCCAGGGAAATCCCAAATTTAGTTTACTTTCCCTTATAGCACATATATCTTCATCAATGTTATCTCCTGCTTGGAACTGATTGGAAATGGCCGGTGTTATTGCCCCGGAGGGCAATAGTTGAAAATGTTTGCCCCGTAGGGCAATAACGATCCTTGGTGCTATAGAGAATACGTAAACAACCTTTAAACTATGCCAAAATTGTCTTATTTGATCAAAAAACAACAAGAAATTGATTAATTTTCCAGCAAATTGTCCAAAATGTTGTTTTCGACACTATGTTGCCTTCTCAGTAGGAAAGGCCAGACAGCGTGGCAGCCGTAGTCTCGTTCTGTGATTTTCTTTTCAAATTTGCAATACTATGCATTTTACATGCGTTTTAGCCCATGGATTTGGCAAAATATCGAACAACGATGAATTGACCAAAATAATACATTAAAACCTGAGGAGTTGGGGAGACAAACGGTCAACCTGGTGCCTGCCTCGCATGATTGGAGCTGAGGTAAATAAAGAGGATTCATCTTGTTTTCTTCACATTGAACGCTATTTGTCGTTATGTGGTTAATTAAAATTTGGGGAACTGTTCTTATGATTCGTGTGGGGACGTGGCATCTTCTTCCCTTGTCAGGACCTCAATGAACAAAGGCTAATCAAAATTGGCGCCAAGTTGGGGAATCTATCCCATAATTCTGGCTTCCAGGAACTTATCTGTCATTTCATTGGTCAGTGTCTTAGCACTATGTGAGAGCTCTTCTCCCATTGGTTACTGTGGTTAGGCGCAACACCACAGGTTTATTTCACTCTTCAATTTATAACTTTATATTACATGAAATTAAACAGAAAAGAGTGAATGCTTGTATTAAAATAAATTAGTATATCCCCTTTATGTATGACAGAATTTGGCATTGTGGTTTCGCCGGTTAGGGCTCATCAGCTGAACTTGGAAAGGTATTTTTGTGATAAGTTACTGTATTCAGCCCTATGGGGCTTTAGAATGTTGCAGTCTGTGGGGTGCTGCCACCGATTCTTATGATGTTCAGCGATATTGCCTATATCACTTCTTCAACAAATGCTAGTCAAGTGGCAGGTAAGTTCATGAGATGGGCGTTCATTTCCACACCGCGAACAATGCTTGGCTGAAAGTCAGGTTTATTTCGTGGATCACATATATATGCGTACGTTGGCCGGTGAGATGATGTTAAGATTAAGTTCACAATTCCAATCCGATGGTTTCTCCTGAGAGCTTTCTCCTGAGAGTCCGCCCAGTCTCACATCCAGTCAGCAACACAGTGGTTCTTCCAATAGTCACCAGATGTCCCTTTCTATGTATAGCTATCCAAACCCCTTGAATCCTTACGATTCGTATTGTCCAAACGGTAAATAGTGTTCTCCGCCGTACCCATAGGTTCTACCCAATATATAGCAGTCTGGTATCGATTTTCTCTGACGCTCGCTGGAAGATGTGCCCTGTCTGCTATTGCTCGACAGGTATATTTACACCTACCAGTAGGTCATGCTATATTTATACTATGTGATATGGTAATTCATATAATTTGGAATACTTTCTGCTATTCCCTTATGTACAACTGGTGATGTTCTCTTCATTCTATCTCTATACAATTAGTTATATGCGCAAAGTGAATTACTCTCTACCATTGTGAAACATATCTTCAACTATCTGCAGGTATTTGGTGCAGCCTGGTGCAGCCTATTTTGATGGTCTCTGGCAAAGCCCTCGACCCATCAAAATAGGTTTTGACAGTGGGGCAATAATCATGGCTGAGTGTCCCCGAGGTCTGTTCTGTGTATTTGTCACACCACTGGCTTGCTCCCAGATGGCACCTCTGTAGACATAGTGTTCCCCCTGGGGTACCCAGCACAGAAGAGGAAGACCCCAGTTTTGCATCTTATCTTCCATTAAGATAACACAAGAAAATTAGATAAGAACAAACATAAAACCTTAAGGATAGACAGTTGCCAACAAGGTGTTTTTTGAGAGGTGTATACAATTTCTTGTTGTAACCAGCAAATTTGTATTGCACTAAAATCACATAACCCCCATGATTTACCCTGATTTTCATGCTTTTGACACATCATCGGCTCTCAGTTCGGATAAGCTTTACATTAATCTAAGAATGACATTTCAGCGTTTTGTTCTTATTTTGCTTGTTGATTTTTATTTCATTATGTGACATTCCTTGGTAGGTCGAGGTTTCCGATTCCTATGGCGAAGGGACGTGGGGGTTGTTTTCATCTCGAGCCGAACGAAGAGTTCGAGCAGGAAACCGAGGTGTAAGATTAAGAGTCGTGCCTCGCGCACAAGGGGGTACGAGCGGAATGGTCGGGGAATCGGTATTCTCGGATGGGAGACGTGTGCGCCAGTCTGTTGGGGCTGGAGTGTTCCGGACATCATGCGGAGGTGGATCGGTTTTGGTTAGGGGGGGTGGAAGGATGGATCTTTGCCGTTCCTACTGTCCGATCCGGTCTTCCGTCGGGGTCGGGTTGCTGCTCGCCTAGTGGTTGGTAGCATGGTGCCAAGCGGGTCACACCTTTGTCCCAGCAGTCACGGGCCGGCCGCTTACTATTTTGGGCTTTCATAGCTGCCTGGTCTTCCGGTCCCGGGTCGTGCTTCGGGCCAATCTGGGCTCTTGGGTCATTTTGGGTCTTCCAGACCCCTACTCTTTTCGTTTCCGATACCTTACTAACTTAGACCATTTACTTGAGTTCAACTGGTTAATTAGCCTCTATTTTGGCATATCTTTGGCCTAAACCCATTTGAGGGTCAGGTTACTGGAAGAAGATACATGTGAACACAAGGAGTACCAAGATGGGACTGTTTATTTCAGGCCTTCAGGCTCCCTTTTATACTCTATTACTCGATTCTGATTTGTTACTTAGATCTGACGTCATATCTGACGTCATATCTGGTTAAAATACATTTTCGTGCTTTTGTGCTTTCGGGATTTCCTGATATACTTTTTCGTACCTTATTATTTACCATATTATTTTGATACTTGATTACATTCTAGTTCACACAGATGAATGGACATTCATCACAATTACAATGATTTGTGGGCATAGGAGGCTATTGTTTGCTTCCTGTTTATGCAATAGGTCTCTGTTCGGGATAAATAATCAAACAAAATGTGCTCTCTTTCTCTCCCTGCAGCTGATCAGTTAGTTTCTGACTATTTCTGATACATCTAAACTTTACAGGCCTGTCAATCAAAATCTGTTGTGGTAAAATGGTCTCATACTTGTTATGTCTTTCTCTTTTATTGTATTGGACAAGAAACAGTTTTTGTTGTGGGATCTCAATCCAAGTTTTACATAGTCATGAATAATCTTATATAATCTTTAGATGCAATAGGAGGACTAACTTAGACTAGACAGGAGACGTCCTGGATCAGTCTTAAGCTTACCAAGACACATTCATCATAGGCTCCCTAGAGATTATATAAAATGTGTAAAGCTTGGAATAAATAACCTTTGCACCTAGTGTTCATTGAGCGTAAGGTTAGCCTCAAGATTCAGATGAAGATATCAATCCTTGACCATTATAAAAAGTTGGATTCAGGGTGATGTGGTGATCATGGCAAGCAAATAACAGACTACATTTCTTCTCATCTATCATTTCATCTCATTTAATTGGGTATCACCGATGTGTTTTGCTATTTGTAAGATTTGTCCTGCCCCATTGTACTTTCTAATGTTCTGCCACATAGTGGGAGTAGGCGGAAGATCAGCCAAGCCCGGCCTAATAGACCCAAAATGAAAAGAATTTAAACAAGATAAAGGGGGTAATCACCCCTGGAAAAATGTAATCACCCTGGAAAAGATGTCAAACAAAAACAAATTCATAGTGGACAATACCATCCCTTTAAATCTAACTGTAACTGTATGTAAACCCCATGTTTTTGTGTAACTATGCAATTAAGTCAATGGATACAGGTGTCAGGTAAAATTAGTCCACACGTGGGAAATTCAATTTTGTAAGTGTGTGCTGGATGAATGTTATGTTTACCATGAATTTACATGAATTCAAACAATTTTCCGACAAAATGTGTTTGCTATCATTCAAACCTTGCTAGTTCCTTGTAAATTGAAAAAGAATAA
Source organism: Lepidonotus clava (assembly GCA_936440205.1). Classification (NCBI taxonomy): domain Eukaryota; kingdom Metazoa; phylum Annelida; class Polychaeta; order Phyllodocida; family Polynoidae; genus Lepidonotus; species Lepidonotus clava. The sequence continues at coordinate 49,107,157 of OW387145.1, forward strand.
TCATGAAAACAGCAGGCAAATGGCAAAATAAGAAAGAAAATACTTTGTTGTAGTTATCCTAGCAATACAGTTGTTAGGACAATGTGACACAGCAAAACAAATGTAAAATCTCTGTAATGAAAATGGTCATTCTTTCGGATCCAATAGACCAATCTTTAAAATCTTGTATTTTCTTCTATTTCAAAGATTTAGATAGATTCAAATATCCATGGTAGAACATTCATTCACGACACTGTGGAGCCCCTTGGGCTGCTGACTTAGTCCACATGTTACATTGCCAATTCTCCGCCCTGTGTAGATTCTCCACTGATGAGCTAAATGGGCACTGCGCATGCTGAGGGGAGTACATTCTAGTCTCAAAGCATATTATGTCAATAGATCCATTGAAAATTGTAATGGGTAGCAAACTAAATATATATCCCTTAAATCTTTTACATCACTAGGATTCATATCTAAAAGGCTAACTTGTCCCTTCTCCACTGTTTATGGAGGGGGCACCTACAGAGATTATCTACTTCCATCTAATGGGACGCCGATCAGTGCCAATCAGTGAAGGAGAGGAGAATCCACACCGGTGGAAAATTCATCATGTGACACCACAACTGCACCCAAGTCAGTTGCCCAAGGCGAGAGCCTAGAATAGAGGTCCTACCAAGTGTAGTCTGCTGTAGACTCTATGACGGCAAGCTGTTAAAGCACTCTACACACTCGGCCGTCGCTGAGTTAAACTTTATTTGATTATCACATTACAGATCATATCCTTGTTACAAGTCTCCTTCAAGGTTCATCGGATCATAAAGTTCAACATATCAATTATCAAGCGTTCACCTGTTGACACCCCTCGTCAGGGAACGATGGTTGTTAAGTGACGTCATTTCCCTGATCATTTTGAAATAGGGGAGGGCAGGCAGAAAATAATGTGGAGGGCCTTACCCAACATTTCCCATATGATATTGTGACCTTAACCTAACAAACAGAAAAATCCTTTATCTACCCCCCTTGGTGCATGCGTACTATATGGAAGGCCCCTAAGGAAGGTGGACAGGGCCGTCATAATCAACCTTGTCAAGTGACTACGGCATAATCCCCCCTGATGGCCAGGTGGCCAATTCGCTGCAGGGGTGATTAAAAAACAAACAGAGTAAACTAGATTTAGAGGTCTGCTTATCTTAGCAAGTGAGATTCTTATCTTAGAACAAAGAAAGGATGACGTTTGAACCAAGATATCTCATTTTGTGACAAATTTGAAATGTGATGATAGCCTTAAGATTACACTGAAACACCATACAGGCTAGTATTAGACTATAGTTACAGAGACCCAGCACAGTCATCGCCATTGCTGATATTGACTTACAGAATTACATCCTCATGCCCAAGCATATCAGCCTAAAAAAATTCAACAATTTGTTTTATACATAAAATGAAATTTAGGGTAAAATAAAAAACATTCCTAGGACCATATATAAATCAACTAAATAGTGCCCTGAAGAAGGTTACTTAAAGCCAGTGTATCGTCAGTCTGTTGTGATGGTTAAGGTCTCCACCCCTAAGCCTAGCGAAGTCGCAGCTGGCGTCGTGTTTTGCGACATTAGAAAGTAATCCAGTGACGTTATTGGTTACATCACCAGTTTGGCACAGCAGTGAGGAGGTTACAATGTATCAAAATGTGTCTGTCTCACGGACGATATACTGGTTTTAACACGCATGACCTAGTTTCAACTCTTTTGAGAGCCATCATCTGGACCTACTTCTGACACCATAAAAATGGCCCTGGGACAGGGGGTCAAGTCAATTTAGTGGGTTAAGGTGGAGTCACACTACCCAACCTGAGCTGTGATATGACAATGTTGTAGAGAATTCAGGCATTTTAGAGACACAATGAGCCCATGCTACATTGGGTATATTGCAGGGTTGGCTAAGGGTTGGACATAATAACCATATAAGCTATCCTTGTCTCCTAGAGTTGGGGTCACTGAAATAACAAAGAATAACTGTACTGATAAAACATTACGATTTCTTAAATTTTACCAACTGAGGGATTGCCAGCCAATCAAAATGCTGTATATCAGGGTAAAATAGGGTTGGACAGGTTGGGCTGACAGGCTTTAACATTGATTCCAATGGGAAAAAGGGTAATATATAAAGCTGCATTTTACCAATTTTAAGAGCAATTTGTCAATCAAATTGCTGTGGTTAATTTTATATTATGCTACTATCTTAGGGAGGCAATTTTGAAAATAGTTCATGGTGACCTTTTGTCTTGGTGCAAATTCGGATGGGCTTATTCTGTACTCCAAACAACCATTTTGTAACAAGGAAATGCTGTATTTCAGGGTAAAACCTTTATATGATATATCTGTAATATCATTGTGTTGCACCAGCATTACAGCTGAAGTAGTGTAGTGTAAAGTAGCCTTTAAGGCTGGTTCCCACTTGGCTGCACAGACATTGATTGCAGAGTTAGATACCAGACTTTCAAAAGGGGAAGGGGTCAGCCTAAAGGCTAAGTACTAGGGGGGCACATTATTGATAATGTCATGAAAACCACATAGGTGACGATCTGAGTAATAAATCCACTCCATGAACCAAATAATATTACACACAACAACTAATTAGTATCAGTGGACTTGGAAGCCAGTGGCGATAAGTAACCACCCTTTCTTTATATTATCAATCAATGGCAGATGTGTGCATGGAGCTAAAGTCAGAGAGGTAATGAGGTCAAGGTATGTAGGAAGTGACCTCTAGTGTTAAGGTAGTAAACTATATAAATTGGTGCAACCAAACCGTTATCATTCACATTCCATCCATCACAAGCAACACATCACGGCAGATTTTAACTTTTAGAGTCGATGTTATTAGGAGAGATAAAAATAAATATTCCTATTTATTAATGTCCAAACCTAACACCTGTTATTTCCTTGTTATTTAATCAACTCTATATTTATCTAGCCACAATATAAATGCATACAAACACTCCAGATAACAGCACTAAATAGTGGTTATCTGTCGATTAATTTATATAACCAGTAATGATAGAATATAATTAATGGCAATACATATATCTTAGTGTGGCTAAAATATTTTTTATGTCAGCAACCTACGATGGTAGGAATTTACCGATTGCTCTATTGATTATGTCAGGGGGCTTATAAAAGTTATTGTCATCTTTTTACATACCGGTACTATGGTCATTTTGCATCTGCAACCAGAAAATCCTCAGAATTTGAAGTGGTTGGTGGCTAGGAAAAAGTTGTACTTGTCCTTGTCTTCTAACGAGATCAAACATATGGTATATTGAAAAGCTGGTTTGTCGGCTGCAATTTTATTTGGCATATATACTGAGCTTAAATTGTCAGCGTGTTGTATTCAGCCTTTAGGTATGTGCCTCATATGTGGATGGACTGGGTTACTGGGTCAGACCTGTCATATTTTCATACCTTTCGTAGTGTTTGCTCCACTTTCTTGTGCTTTTAGAATTTAGTCAACATTCACCTGCAGGTGCTCAAAATACCTCAAATCACCCCTCTGTGGTAGGGAGAACTTGAAACTGGTCACACATAAAGGGGATTTACATGCAAATCATTATTCAAAAACAAAATTATGTTTTTAAGATATTATGTGAATTGAGTTTGATTGTTTTTTGAAACATTATATACACCCATATGTCCCTAAATATTAGTCTTAGAGCTTAAGATATAACCCACTCAGAGCATCCTTTCCTTGTGTTAGGTCACATACCTTCTATTTACTTTCTTGACACCACTAAGAATAGATTAAATTTGTATTTATGTCATTCACAAATCTGAAAGCAGTATACAGGACAATTACTTAACTAAAGGGGCCTACGGGAGGAAAGTATATGTTTTCCTATATCTCTATAAATGTTTGTCCCACGGCCACACAATATGTGACCAAAACGAAGTCTGAAACATGAAATACATTGCACCAACAAAAGTATGATGATTAGAACCTTTGATTATATTAACCTTTTTAGTTACCATCATCTGTGGTAACGAACAACACATTTGACACTGTTACAAAGATATTAAACATTAGATATTGTACTGTAGAACTTTATCTTAATTATACACATACTAATTGGTTCCACTATTACTAATAACAATTTACTGCAACGTTATACCAAATTATTATGCCTTAACCAGTTTCCAATAGCTCAAAACTAGGTGTCTTAAGTAAAAGATTATTACATATAATCAATCCCGATTGTCGTTTTTGGAAATATAAACTTTTCCATCACTAAAACAGGCTAACTCTAGTTGGGTAATACCCAGACTCCACAACCATCCCTTTATAGATGTGTTGTATTCCGTCAACTCTGTCCAACAAGAGCTGCAGTATCTGCAGCTATGAGAGTGTTGGTGTCGATCCAACAAAAGACATGTAAAATAGGGTTGACCGTTGCTGAGGTTCTCACAATCCACAAAGAGGGAGCTGACATTTCAAAGATGAAAGGTTATAATTCTCTGAAGCACAGATAGGCATATTTTTTAGTTTTACGTGCAGGTTACCTAGATTTGGTGCAGTTTCAACCTCACCATCAATAGCGTAATTGTTATGTGCTATCTTAGTAAGTAAAAAAAGTATAGTTGCAGAACATTTCTGTTACATCTCAACTAACACCGAATTCCTAAAAATAAATAAGGATTTAAGGAAAATTTACAACTTTGCTTACAACAGCCATGTATGCCAGTTGTAAATTTCAAGTGTTATTCCTAAAGTGGAATGTAATTATATGACTGGTAAACATCTCAGTTGTAAGTTAGTATTATAGGCCCCTACAACAATGAAAATAGGTAAAAAATGTTATTTTCTCGTAATCTGGGACATTTTAGTACTTGATCTACTGACAAATAATAGAATATTAGCTGTAAAACTTGAACTAAGTTATAGATTGTGGAAACATGTGCTATAAATCTTGAAAAAATAAGAAAAAACAATTCTCCCTCATAACTCACCAGAATTTACAACTTTGAAAATAAAACTTGCACAAATACCCATTCCTAATTTTATAGTGCTACAACTGGTTGTAAATTTTGTTGCAGTTGCATGTTTCAAAACTCATGATTCTGCAACTTGATTTTCACCCTTCAAAATGGATTCAAACAACAGATGACAGTTTATAGTGATTATTTGTTCTAATTACTGTAATTTTGGCCACAAAAATACAAGAAAAATGCTGAAATGTGTGATATGATCAAAAGTTACACATTCATAGAGCAAGTGTAGGATTTAGTTGTATTTTTTCAGTTACAACTTCATTTTCATGTGTAACTTCACCATTAGGAATGGTTTTCTAGCTCACCAGTGTAATTTTATGGATTCTAGCCTCTTCTCCATTTTATTACAACTATATGATGTCAGTTAGTTGTAATTTCTAAAATATTTACTACTCCATTGACCATTGGGAATCAATTTTACAATTATAATAATTTTCCTCTGATCTATAGGTTTTACAACTGCATAACCTTAGTTTCACAGGGTTACAGTTGCATTTTTCATTTTTAGGAATTCAGTGTTAGCTGGGAATCTAATCACAGTTGAGCCACACAAGCACATTCATATAATTCCCCTTGATGTGTCTGTTTTTCTCTATATTACCTATTTTCAAGTTAAACACTAGGTGGATACTGATAACTTAAAATTTAAGGCCTGCTAAGTAAATATTTCAGCTATGTCAGGACAAGTACGTGTTTTTGATTTTACAACGTACTATGATAAATATATGTGGGTGAGAATGGCAGCAAGGAAAGGGGGCCACATACTGCCCTTGGAATTAAATCCAGGCCCATGATATTGAAAGGCCTATATGCCAGCTGTTCAACTCACCCTTCTCTCCACACGATTCAATATGAGCTCAAAGGAGATAAGGGAAAGACATATTTTTGGGGTAGGTAACATGATGGTGAACCAAATATTTCACCAGGTTGCCTAAAAACATACGAGACAGACTAACATGGAGGTAGGTAACATCCCAGCAAACACACAACGTTTAGATAATGTTATACAATGTTACATTTTTGCAACATTCAGAGTGAAACACTGCGGCAATGTTGCTAGAACGTTACTTTACAAGGTTATGTTGCAACATTTCTACAATTTTCATAAAAACATTGTAGAAACGTTGCATAAGTCAACGTTATTTTCACAACATTGCAGCAACGTTATGAGAAAACCTAACATCAACATTCAGGTGGCACCACTGTTTAAAACCAATTGTAAATGCAACAGGCCATTAACCTGATATGATCTAATATAAAAAAAGAATACAAGGTTAGTTCGTGGTGTAAGTACACAAAACTATGTGTATGAAAGATGGTTTTTAATTTCCTTTAATAATCAATTTTCACGTTGAATCAAGCAATGCAAAAACAGATCAGGACGCACATGTTAAACTATTATTTTGAAAATAGAATCCTATAAATATTTATTATATCACATTTTGAAACCATGTGCACACATCTCTATTAAAAAATGTATGTGTGTAAGTACATATATATATATGTGTGTGTGTAAAGATTGATTTCATCAATGTGGTATATCAACTCATGGAGGGAACCTGCTGCCACCTATGGGATATTCTATGTACTACTTTTATTGTAGTGGTTACCAGGGACAACTCGCTCCCTTCCATTCTAACCACTCTTAGGGGCAGTTTGTCAGGTTCCAACCCTATCTCTTAGCTTGTCTAGATTGATTATAGTTACCTAGCAACATATTTTTTTCTTTAAAGGGCAATCTACTTATGCCGGCATCAGCCACACCCAGTTGTTGAGTTCATTATTGCTTGTGTATGATAAAGGTTTATATGTATATACAATATATATTGAATGTCTGTATGGTTACAGGTACTTATATTTATATGCATGGCAAATGTAAAAGAGAAATGATAACACTATAGATCTGGTCAGCAAGAAACAGCTCATTTTGTGTTCCTTTTATTGTAGCATAGTGATAGTTAAGCCTTTTGGCTAGATATTATAAATGTCATTTTAATGAAGTGTTGTACATTGACTGGACATACAATCTGGATCTGCCATTAGAGTTGCATATTGGTGAATTCACGAGAATATAGGAAAAGACATACTAACAGGAGGTGACAGAAAATGTTCAGGTTTTTGAGTTGTTTCTTGTGTCCCAGATCTATAAAGAATCTGTCAATTACAGGTCATTGTGTATGATACTGAAAATTGAGCTTGTGTAAAATACACTGCCAATAAATAACCAAACAATATGCAGAACTCCATTAATCATTGCATTATGTTTACAAAAATGTTAACAAATGAGAAAGTGGACTTTTTTCAACAACATATGGTCTATATATACAAACAATTATTTCATTATGATTTGATAAGATACTACACAGAATAAATGTCACCTATGAGCTATTAAACAACAGGATTTCTCTAGATATTTTCTAGGGTTTTCATACACAATTTTTCCTTGAAGACTATAATTATGGACCATTTAATTCCATATTCCTCTGTGTGTCATTTTACCTGCCTTGGGCATTTGACTTGCACAAATTGACAGGAATGCAACACATTTCTAAGAACGCATAATGGAATTTGGAATTTGATTGCATTGATATCTGTGCGGGGGCAATGCAAGTATGTACACAAGGACATTTCAACATGTATCTGAATTGCAAGCTATTTGCTTTTCCTTTCTAAAACAAACGCAAATGCTTTCTAATACACAGTGGATCATAGGTTTTAAGGGAGTCTTATTTTACTGTATTCTCAGTTTCACATCAAACGATACAGAAATATATTCTATTTTTTAGTTGTCCTGTGGTTCTTTAGGACCAGAAGAATCCGATGGAAGCGAGCCATATTTTCTTGTGCAAAGGCAAACTTGATGACTTCAATTGACACAATAAAGCTTGTTTTGAAAAATTGTATTTCTTAAAAACTATAGAACAGAATCAACTAACGAATGTTTCTTTCTATTTCTAATACATTTCCAAGGTCAGGGATAATGTATACTTTTGCACTGAAGTCCAGTGCAAAAGAATTATTATAGTCTTTTAGAAATTAATAGTAAGTATTGTAAGCTTGTCGGTACTGGCAAGGGTACATAGTGAAACATGTAACGCTTATACATATGCTGGACGCCGAGCGGCGCCACTGTCCTGTGGCCTAGGTATAGTGTATAGGAATTGTTGTGAATGGTGATGCCCTCATGCGGAAAAGCCTGTAACTGAGTTAGTTCGCTCTTCTACAGGTACGCACAGGTACGAAAGGGACACTAGTGCAAAGGGAAGTCTGTTAGGGAGCGTTATGAGTTCGGTGTATGAAATACCCAGTTTAAGAACACTGTGGGATAAAGGGCCTTGTCATCTTTGATAGCTTGTATGTAGAGTTAGAAATAAAAGTAGTTAATGTAAGTAAGAATGAGAAGTATGAAAGATAGAGGGAACACTGCTATAGGTGTTAGAGTATATGTGTATAGCGCCAAGCCTTTGGCTGTCGCTATATAAGCGGTATGAGACTTGGGATAGATGAGCACACCAAGATAGACTTCGATAAGAACACATGGGAGCAAAAGTCTCACATAGGGATCAGGACGGGTAGTGCTGAGATGGTAGTAACCTCTACGATTAGGTGACAGTAAGGATTGGGACAGCTTGGGCTTAGCCTTACGGACAATGTACTGATGGAGATCCTACCGATGGTCTCCGAAACAGGTAGAGAGGAGGTGACTCTCTCAACAGTTGTGGAGTGTATATACCTTGCGAATGGGGAATCTTAACCATAGCTATACCTGGTTGGAACGTTACTGATGTTGTTAGCATTGTGAGATGGATGGCATGTATTGTATGGATGGAAGAACCATGTACTTGTATCTTCAGAATGTCTACATGGATATAATAAAATTACCTCTTGCCAAGTGCGTGTTCTTTGTATAGGTCTGAGCCCCTTTACTTAGAATCTCTACCACTAAAGAACGAACAATTATCCAGGATAAAGATCTACTTGGATTAAAAGAATGAAGCTAGCCAATTCGACGATTAATAATGAAGAACTCCCCTTAACTTCAAATAACGAACATTTATTGATATCTTCTGACAGGTAAAATGTAAATGATATGCAATAAAACATATCAGTCTAACAACGATTCTACATACTTGTATAGGATGCTGATAAATACGAACAATAACAACAAAACATCCTTGGAATTAACTAAAGATAGAATAACACCAGTCTAGCTAAACTTCGATATAATAACTAAAATCAGAGCTTACATGAAAATAAAAACTTCTGGAGAAAAGGGTTTTGTCATAAATCTATTCAAGATACACATGTTTATTTGGAATATCAAATCCTGAGGAGTTTTGCTCATGATATTATTCATTTGTTAGATTTCTATATTATACCTTGCCAATAAAACAAGCTTCAGATAATCATGTGAGGCAAGATTACGTTTTAAATGAAGATATAACTATGTTACAGGTTCAAACCCGGGCTGGTTGATCGGTGGGTTATTGAGATTTAACACCATAGCAACATCTATGGCCATATGTCGGTGAGAACAAGGATTTTGACACTTCTGTATTTGACGATCGCATCATGTAGGAAATGGTTGAATCTAAAAGAGTATAGAGACATTACCGCTGCATATTTACTGAGGCAGATGTTCATTTAAATACATGTTTTTCGTACGTTAAATCCTTCTACGTACTGCGCCATGTACGAGGGGATATTAAAGCAACTGGTGGCCCTCCAGGCTCTATGACATCCCTGTGATTGTAATTGGCAGATGGGGATTGAACCTGGGCTGAGTTTCAAAGTCGACATTGTTGCAGCTTCACACCATTTGAGGCTGGGGTTCAAAATGAAGGGACATGGAAAGACATTAGATGAGAGAAGTTTCTACTCTGAATCTACCTCTGCAGGCAAACAATCAAAGTACAACTGTACAACATTTGTGACGGTCTTTGGGATTTCCAGCCTTATGGATATACATATTTATAGCTCTAGAGGTTATATTTAGCTAAGAAATCATGAAAATAAGAAAAATAAGTATTATTTATGTCCAAAATGAAATTTTCCATAGTTTTCATTAACGGTGAAAAATTCAAGATTTTTTGCATAAGGTTGCCATGGTAACCGGAATGCCGATGGAATGGCCAAACTACCCAATGCCATCACTATGTAAATAATGGTTTCCATGGTAACCATGGAATAAAATGAAATTTCTGAAAATAGAAAATATGAATCCATAGATTCCTTGGCTATGTTATGCAAAAAACAGCTACTGGATATCTCAAATAGAAAAGAAATGGCAGTATATTTCATGAAATTGTATTTGGCATTTCAATTTTCGGCCCAAGTTCTTTTGTGTTTTATCTTAATAAATATCAGAGGCTGGCCCATTTTACCAGATTTACTCTATCCGACCTTAGCATTTTCAAAAATATGTAACTTTTGTTCTTATTGGAATATTGACATAATTCTTTCAGTGTTGGACTCCTCAAGACATATTCTCAATTCAATATATCAGGCTATAAGACTGCTTTTCGCAGAGGATGTCACATTTTGTGAAGAGAGTGGCTACACCCTATAAGTAATTGATACAGTATTGAAGCAACACTGTGTACTAATGCAAGTAAGTGCATGTTTTCATTCGTTTTCTGAAAGAGAAACAGTTGTGATACGATGGTACGAATCTTTTTAATCACCATCGCTGCAAATAGGCCCCCTTGGGAAGGTTAGGCCGTAGTCATTTTCTACAGTCGATTACAACACTCTGCAACAAAATGCTATTACACTTGTTTGATAATGTTACACTAATAATAAATTCAACTTGATAAAAACAATATATATTGCACCCATTACAAACAGGGTGATACATCGGTACTGATGAAATGACAGAAATTCGTTTGGATTTATTGTTAGAAGACGAAAAATCATGTTTAATTTAGTATGGTAAAACCATAGTATTAGTAGTCTACAGGAAAATCTGTAAACTTATCTCCCTGATCTTGTATTAAGAAAAAGGGACAGACCTAGAGTAAACACGGAGTTAGAGTATTGTAATAGGGATAGAGTTATCAGAAGTCTGTACTATCTATCTATAGTGCCTTGTGCCTCTTCATACTATGCTTAAAGGGAGGGGCCAGTGACCATAAATTAGTATACTGCCATGATCTTTACCATCCAGGGAATAACCATACCAAATTTTATGCTTTTATCCCTAATAGTTTTGGTTTTATTCACATTTTGTTTCCATCAAACTGAGTTCCCCTGCCTGCATCAGACACTGCCTGCACAGAGCAATTATCTGTATGTGACGTCACAAGCAGAACGGCTGAAAAATAATAAAACTGAAAAAATATTTATTTTATCTAAATGTTTTTTATGAGCCTAAATGTATTTAAAATAACCAAATAAAATGATTTATGAAAGGAAAAATCAAAAATATGTTTTATTATGGGATTTATAATTTTGAAATTTGAATATAACTGTCATTTTGTGTGATGTCACACACAGACATCCTATGCCAGGCTTACAGGGGACTCAATGTGTGATATGATACAGGGACACAGTTTCCTATTATAAGGGATCACTTCAAAGTTATAATAATGTCATATATTTATACTTAAGCACTATACCTACGGTATGATATGAGAATTTATCAATATTGAAATTTCACTGGCCCCTCTCTTTAAGATGCTGAAGTCTGTACAACACCTAGAAGACCCCATATTCATTTATATGTTAGGGGTATCATCCTGTATCACCCAATCACCCAAATATCACCTTGTTCATCAAATCAACCCCCTGCATAGATTAAAAACCGTAATAAGGGTACAGTATGATTGGTAGGAAAGGTTTGATGATCATCTCCTGGAATGCAAGGAGTGTTTGGAATAAGTTATCTTTGTTATCCATCTTTGTATTGGATCATACACCTAATGAACTAGGTATTACTGAGACGTGGCTAAAACCCACATTACCTGATAATATGCTAACTTTAACGGGTTATAAAATTGTACAGGGTGACAGATGTTGTTTGAATACCCAAGGACATGTTAAGAGAGGGGGTGGGGTAATGTTTTACTGTAAGGACAATATAAATTTTATACAATTAGCCGGAGATATTCATAATCCGTCTCTTCCCTTCATAGAGGCTATCTCAATAAAAAATACCCTACCTAATACTAGACCACTCTTTGTTATAAATATTTACAGGCCCCCGGAGGGCAACTTAGATGACTTTGTGTTACATCTATCCAAAATGTTAAGTTCACTTCCTTGCAAGAGAAATTTTGAAATAGTAATCATTGGAGATCTGAATATAGATGTGACGAGAACAAGGCAGGATAAATATAAAAAACTTAAAAAGTTTATGAATATTTACTCCTTAACACAACTGGTTACTGAAGCAACCAACCATTATATAATAATGCCATAATTGACCCAATTCTAACAAATAGTAATAAAGTCTCTGATTCTGGCTTGATAAACTTTAACCTCAGTGACCATCTACCCACCTTTGTGCATCTTAAAAAGCATAAATCAAGATAGGAACAAGATAGCTTCAAAGGAAGATCATGCAGAAATTTTTGATAAAAAACTTTTTTTAACGGATCTAAGTGAAAGACTAAACTGGGAAGAGATGTTAAACACTCAAGATGTAAATTATATTTGGGACAAGGTTTTAGATGAGACTACCAAAGTTCTGAATGCCCAAATTCCCATTAAAAACTTTAAATTTAAGAAAAATAAACCAGCCTGGCATAGTGACGAGTTAGTTGAGTATATGAAGGATAGGGATAAAGCTTTGAAGATAGCCAGCCGGACCAAAAAGTCTGAACATCAAAAGGAAGCCAGACGCCTTCGTAACCTTGTAAACAGGCTAACACACACTGCTAGATCAGATTTTGTTAACAATAAACTAGAGGAACATGCACAAAACCCTAAAAAATTCTGGGAACACATAAATAGTATTGTAAACCCAAATGTCAGAGCAACTACCATGCTAAATAAACCTGATGGTTTCCCGCAGTCAAATACAGAAATGGCTGAGGAAATTAATAATTACTTCACAACAGTTGGTAGTAATTTATCAAACAACATCACCCCACTTACAAAAATAGAGGAGCTACCTTTCAAACAAAATGTATGTAGACTGAATGATCCGGAGAAAACCTTTGATTTTATTCCCTTTCAAGCTAATGACCTAAATACATTTATACAGGGTATCAAGACTTATAAATCCAGTGGTACGCCGATGGTATCAAGCCGGATCTGGAAACTAGTAATGAATTATTTTTTAGACCACTTTATAAATCTTTTTGACCTCTCTGTTACCACCAAATGCTTTCCAGATGGCTGGAAAATGGCGATGGTCGTACCCATACCAAAAATACAGACCCCTAAAACCCCATGAGACTTTAGACCAATCTCAATACTCCCCCTCCCGGGAAAATTTTTAGAACATCTGATACATCACAAAATTACTTGCAAGCACAAAACATAAAAACTAGTTTCCAATACGGTTTCAGAGAGGGATACTCCATTCAGGAAGCTATAATGGATTATACTTCGACTCTCTATATTAATAAAAATGAAAACTGTCACTCGATATCGGTGTATATAGACTTTCGCAAAGCGTTAGATACCGTGGACCACACTATTTTGCTAAACAAACTAAAGTCCTACCACCTATCAGCAAAAACATGTGTATGGTTTTCCAGCTATCTAACATCTAGAAGACAATTTGTAAATATAAAATGGGGAAGTTAGTCGGACCAATACCCTTACCAATGGTGTACCGCAGGGCAGTGTGTTGGGCCCAACATTCTTCCTACTGTATATCAATGATATGATTAAGCATGTTGACACCCAGCAAGTCCAACTTTATGCAGATGATCTTGTTCTCACCACTAGTATCGACCCTGCCTGAATAGATCCGCTTGCAGAATTCCAAATTGCTCTCAATAACATTGAGAGCAATTCTAATTGGTGTAGATTTAATAAACTGACTATAAACACTGATAAAACTAAAGCCCACTTTTTTCCAAAGGTCAGAAATCTACCTGTAGCGGAGTGGCAAGAAAACCACCCAGTGGAAATTGGGGGTGACCAGCTAGGATATGAGAACTGTTATAAATATCTGGGTGTGATGGTGGACCAGGGTCTCACCATGCTACCACACTACAATTATATTTATAAACTGCCAGCCACAAACCACATATTTTACTTCTTGTGAGACCAATGTTGACCACCCATGCCTCACTAAGTATTGTCAAAGTCAAGTTTATCAGTATCTTGGACTACGGTAGTGCTACCCTCAACTGTGTTCCAGGAGGGAAAAACCATGACCTACAAAGTCTCCAGAATCATGCCTTGAGATGCAGTCTTAACATTAAGGACCCCCAGGATATTCACACTCCAGAACTGCATACTTTTACAAACGCATACGCATCTGATTATTAATCTCTGTATGTAGAGTTATCTAGTTTTGGATTAGGATATAAACTATATATCATTATTTAATTGTATTAACACAGATGACCTTGACAAACAACGTTAACAGCTATCCTTAAAAAAACTCTACCTATCTAGAAATGTTCAAATGCATTTGAATTTGACATTTAACTTCATACTTATTCATAAATGAAAATAAACCTCACCAAAAGTAGTTTCTAAAAAGGTTGCAACAGTGTGAAGAGTCAACCCTTCAAAATGTAAACAAAACATTTGCATTGTCTGACAGAATATGGCTGGAACGTATGTATCTGCTGTGGTACCTAGGACATGATTTGTGTAATATATCACTACATGAAATCACTGAATTACAACTACCCTGATAATCTGAGACACCCTGTCTACACCTTGGAATTCAGGTGGCCATTTTTTTAGGCAGAAAAGGTGAGCAACAGACTTCAGGAAAGATCTTACCTTCAAGCTTTCGTTTTCTATAATACCAAAAGCAACCAACAAACATCACTAGTAAAACAACACCACCAACGGACCACAAGATAATACGCAAAGTACTAGTTCCCCCTGTAAAATAAAGCATAGTATTGTTATTTTAACATAATGATAGAACAAAAGTTTAAAGGGTTCCTAGCACATACCTTTTTCAAATGCCTTTTTTTTACTGATGTATTTTCTTATGGTCAATGAATTTACTTAAATATATTTGTTCTTAATTTATGTAACACATGTCAAAGATTCCGCAAGTCTTACTTGCAATGCAATTTCCACTTGTACCACTCCAGAATCCTTCATCCTCACATATTTGTGTTGAGTTTCCATTGTAGTTGTAGTCGCTGTTACAGCCAACCGTAGCTGTGTGGTTGTAAGTGTAACCTGTCACTTTGAAGTGACCATTCTCAGGACTTGTCAGTAATGGACATTCAGCAACTGGTTTTAACCAAACAGAAACAATGAGGCTGAGGTAAAGATACTTACCTTTTCCTGTATCAATCAGATGTATTTCTTTGTAGTTCTATTCTTTTTAATTGAATTCAAACATCATCACTTTACAGTGCTTTTCATGGTCTCATACAATTTATATACAAACAACAATATCCAACATATTATTGTTGACTATAGTTGTAACTGATATTAGATGTCCCACTAATATTTTGCACTATCTAGTACAGACTGTTTTTACTGAATATAGTGGTTATCCCTATATGAAACAATACTACATATCATAATCTGAATGAAATATCTTAGACAACAGTGAACTGAAGACACTTCTTAACATTCAATTTCATCAGGATTTTACATGATGTGGATACACGTGATTGAGTAATGTTCTATCTTATTTATAGGTCAAATTGACAACTGAAACATGATTGATTTTTAATTTCATTCATAGATGAAATAGGTGAAATCATAAATTAATTATAGATTTGGCCAAGAACAGCAGTGCACTTAAGATCTTAAATGTACAAAATTACTATCTTAAAATGTCAAAAAAAGGCATACTTTGAGGTAGTTTTTGACCTCAGAAATACAGATAAAGAAGTTCATAGCCTAGGAAAATGTCGGTCAGACAGCCAAGTTTGGAAGAAGCAGTGAAAACTCAGAGATAGATTTGTTTTCTTAGCCTCACAAAACGATTCCAACAAACTAAGCTGACTGATCAACATTACATGTAAAGTTATTACAACTTTACTTACTCTCACACTGCCCTCCAGCTTCACTCCATGTTCCATCACCCTGGCAGACACGAACTAGGGATGACAGGTTGAATTTGTAGCCTGTATCACACACAATCTGAGCCTGGTCTAAGTACTCTGTACCTCCTAGAACTATCTTTCCCTTCATATGATCAGGATGTTCATCACAATGAACAACTGCACGACAAAAAGGTAGAATGGGTTCATCAACTAAGTATGTATGCATCAAAGGGGATGCTGTAGGTTCAAATTGATTTTAGAATATGTGCATACATTTGTGTTAAAACCCAATACATTCTTCTGGTCGGGGCAGGTGTGTGATATTTTGAATATGTGCTTGCATACTCTATGGAAGGTAAGTACAAGACATGAATCTAAAAATGTTCATGTAGAATAGTATAATAAACGATAATAAAAGCAAGTATAGATAAAATGATATATTGACCTTTAAGATATAGGTAGATTGGCCACACAAGTGTTATAAAATCTGCCTATATTGGAAAGTCTATGCAAAAAGGAATATTTTCACTTGTATTCCTAATCAAAATGACTTATCACATGGAGATTAATGGTAAGACATTGAGAGGTGAAGTTGAAGCAATTCTCTTCATTGAGAGGCTGCGATAAAACTAACGACCACCTGTTCAACCTACCTGTACAGGTACATGATGATTCGCTCTGTATCTTGTCTGCCTGGCACATCTGAGATGGAGAATCTCCCTCAGGTCAGTGGAGGAAGAACCCTTCATTACAGACTATTGTGGCCATGTCCAAGAAGGATCGGCCTTTTATAATGACATACCCATTAAAAGTGGTCAGAGCCAGGACTCCTTACAATGTGCAACTGTTAAACAAAGTAGGTTTATGAAAAGTGTAAGAATGACTTGCGGAAGAGGTTTATCCTCTTTTGGGTTACAGATACTTTTAAACATAGGAAATGAATATCTTATGCAAATGCATAATTGATGAATTATTTATTGTTGCTAAAGGTAGAAACAAACAGCCTATGATGCAAATTTCGGTAACACAAACAACCATTGTCTGGTTTACACTAAAGGATCTCGTACACATTGCAAGTAATTCTCTTTGTAATCAGTTAGGATATTTTCACGGTTTCCTTACCATTCAATGCTGATAGCAAATTATCATCAAGTAATTTGCTTGTGGTTTGTAAATATCTCTGAAACTGTAGATATGCATATGACACACCATAGCACGTAGGTCTGAAGCAAAGAATATGTCTTTTTACTTGCAAAGTTCAGTGGGGACTAATAATTGGTGAATATTTTTTTGTATATAGATCAATTGAAAAAAAACACCCGTCCATTAGATTTTATTAATAACTTACTCTTGCACCAACTTGACCTTCTGTTCCATGTATTGTTTCCCTTGCAAACTTGAAAAATAGAGCCATTTTTGCTGAAGTGGGGATCAAATCCTGGGTTGCATTTCAACATGGCATCATCCAAATATGATTGGCCTTTGATAATCATTGTACCATTAGCCCGATTTGTCAGCTCTGGGGATTGTACAACTTCTGTTGACCCAGTTTATATCTGTGTTTAAAGTACTTATTTATGTAAAACACCATAGTCCATGATTATAATGCCAGCCAATTCATAATTCATTTGCCATGTTTCTCCAAACCAATTTTTATAAATGTACTATAATACTTTGTATTGTATTTAGATAGGGGACTGACTAGAAAACTGGCCTTAGCAAAAGTCAGCCACTTTGATAAAGAATTAAGGAAAAATAAATAAATAAGATAAAATGTCAGTGCAGAATTAGAATTCATATGATAGCCCGGCTATTTTTGAGTTAAGGCCCTAGCACATGGGAATAAAATATTGCAAAACGGTGAAACCTTTGATTTTATCTTACAAAATGTAGCTATGACGATGTACCCACAATAAAAATATAACGTCTGCGAACAAAGTACACAATTTTAACTGCGAACATTTCATCATAAGATAAGCTTTTTTCACGATTTTATGCCAACAAACATGAGGACAAATTATCAAGCATGTTATATATTTTCGTTGGGAATGTGTATGTCAAACCAATTTATGCGAAAAATATTTGTGAAAAAGGACGCATGTTAACAAAACATGCATATTGCATGCCCTCAATAAGTCGCTCTACGGGACTTTTAAATGCGTGATGAAATATTAAATATGATAATATTATAATAATATGATAGAAAATTTCTTAAAAGTCAAATAAAAAGACCTATTTACGTGTAAGGATGATTATGAATGTTCTTTACATTTTATTACATGATTACTATAAATATCGCACACTTGCCTGGAAATATATAGTGTACAACAATTGTAAACTAGGATAAGAATGTACGCATGATATTTCCATTGCCTTGTGCAAAGCACTTTATTCCATACAAAAAAATCCATGATAAAGGGTTTTTGGTAAAGGTCAGTAGGGGTTAATGGTCCCTGTGTTCCATGAATTTGGTCACTGTGCACAAAAGTCATTGTGTATATAAGATATTAGTGAGAGTTTTCTTTATATGAGATATATTTTGTTTTATGGATAAGAATTTAGATGGAAGATAGAAGTCACCAGATGAGAAAGAAAATAATATAAAAGAAATTATAAAGAGTATTCAAAATTACATGAATATGAAAATGGTAGACACTGCTGGTAGGTTTAATATACCTGTTCAGCTATTGCAGACAGGAGGCATCTCCCAGCGAGCAGTGCTGCTTGGGTAAAAATCAATAATTGGGATGGTATATATTGGGATGAGCCAGCAGGCTAAGAGAGGGAACACTAGTTGAATCGTTTGGATCAACACGAATCTTGAGGATTCGGGGGTTTGGTTTTAGCCATGTACACAGACATCGGGTGACTTGGATAGGATTTTACCATTGTACTGCTGCACTAGGACAGGCGGACTCTAAGGACGAAGCTAGCCCTGCCAGTGTTGAACGAGGACTGGATACATAGGCTATAGCATACCAACCACTGTATGCTATTGGAATAGACACAATAAACTTACTCTCAACCAAGCGAGGTTTGTGTTATGGATATGAACGCCCATCTCACGGACGTAGTCTACCACTTGGCTAATAACAATAACAGAGACTGAACCAAACAGTCTAAGTAAACGGATGACAGCAGTTTCCCCATATTAATAAGTAATACCCATAACAAACAACTAGCGTTCAACTGCAAAACTTCTAAAATGAGGGGTAGGTCAACATTGGGACTCTTGCAAAAAAGGTTCATGGTCAGCCTTCCCTGAAATTTTGATATTTTCGGTGTTAAAGAGGCCCCACTAGGATACTGAGTCCCTTTGAGGTGTTGAAAAATTCTGTAACAATATATTTTTGTCACATAATACATTAAAATGAAAAAGGTATGTGAGATATTAGTTTATCTTTGGGCCAGGAAATAAGGCAGGAGAGACCAGGAGGTGGGACAGAAGAGGGACAGGACTCGGGGCAGGAGGGGACCAGGAGGTGGGTCAAGAGGGCCTGGGAGATGGGACAGGAGGGGGCTGAGAGGTTGGATAGGATTGGTCCGGGAGACAGGGCAGAAGAGGGCCAGGAGAGGGCCAGGAGGTGGGGCAGGCCAATCCTCTCCTGCCTCAACTCCAGGCCCTCCCTGGACGACCAGGCCGAATCAGGATGGGGCAGGAGAGGGCCTGGAGATGGGGCTGGGAGGTGGGACAGGAGGGGGCCGGGAGGTGGGGCCGGAGGGGAGGTGGGACAGGAGGGGGCCGGGAGGTGGGGCAGGAGAGGGCCGGGAGATGGGGCAGGAGAGGGCCGGGAGGTGGGGCAGGAGGAGGCCAGGAGGTGGGACAGGAGGGGGCTGGAAGGTGGGGCGGGAAGGAGGGGGCTGGGAGTTGGGAAGGAGGGGGCCTGGAGGTGGGGCAGGAGGGGGCCGGGAGGGGGGGGGGGGAGGAGGGGACTGGGAGGTGGGACAGGAGGGGACTGAGAGGTGGGACAGGCGGTGGCCAGGAGTAAGGGGAAAAGATGGCCGGGAGATGGAAACATTCGCAATATTCTTACACAGGTTTGGACACTGTTATCACTGTCTAGCATTTTTTGATGTTGTCTCTTTTTCACATGGCCTATCTGTGACTGGGTTCTGGTAGCCACCCTTAGAAGGGCTAATTATAGATGTACCGCCTGGAGACTAACGACTCCTGTTGCCCGGCAGAATGGTTGCAACAGACGTAATCACTTAACCACTGGCCTCTGTGACAAATAAAATGTTATTAAGGTGGGATAGAGAGGAGGATCCTCAGAGTGATGCTGTATGTTGATGGAGGAAATTGCAAGATAGGTAAGGACTACAGATAACGTATAGAAGTAGTAGTAGTCCAGTTTTGGCAACCATTCGTGAAAATCATGGATACCTCTGTGATTTAGACTTTTGATTTTTAGACATGAAATTGTAATTCTTAGTCAAAAAAATATGAGTAGTCTTCAAGGGGAGAATGCCCCCACATTCCTCTTAAATGGATATATTTGAGTTTATATACAGGGTCCGTCATTTCACCTTTCAAAACGTGGGCAATACTCTAGGCCCTATATATATACATAATCTTACTGTACTACAATTCCGAAATCTATTATTTTAAGAGTCATACATAATTGTGTTTATCTGACCGTTTTATATTTTCAGTCTGGAAAACAGCCAGTTGTTGCACTACTTTAATGGTCCATGCAAAAAGGTAAGAGGCCACACACACTACTTTTCCTTTCTCTAGCTTGATACGGGCAATTGGCAAACAAATGTTGTAAATACACAATATGTTTTGTAATTGTAGCATAATAGAAATGCATTTTATTTATCTAATTATAAAATATCATCATGACAATTGTTTTTCCTATTCCTTTACATAGTATGTACTGAAGTTATTACTGGATTTCATTTCCATTGTATGAATTATTGCGAGAACTATTGTTCTATTTGTAGGTAATGCTGAGTTGAAGGTTGGCTCAGCAATTTTTATTATTTGATGGAGCCCAAAATATTAAAGAAAGAAGATATATATGGCTACTGCAGAGTTCTAATTGATGACTTTTATGAATAAAGAGTACATTGAATAAATGTAAATGCAGCACTTATTACCCACTGCAAATGCAGCACTAATTGCCCACTGAATAAATAGCATCACTTGTTGTGTACTGCTACTTGATTATTGCTCTAAATGCCTTTAAATATCAAAAGATCAGGACTGGAAGCACATGTTTTTAAGTTCAAGTGAGACTGGTCTTTATACTCCACTGCAGCTACTACAAGAGTGTGAGATAGGTTGACCTGGTTAACATATGGTCTTCTTTTCCCGCCTCAGGTGCGGTGCTTTATACACCATTAATTATCTACATATATATCAAGGGAGAAACAAATAAAGATAAAAAGGTAGTGTCTGATTCATGCAATAAGGAAATTTTATTTGACAGTAACTTTATTTATATCATTTATTTAATTATAAAAATAGAGCAGATAGTGAAAATAATGCAATATCTATCCCTAAGTAACCTGCAAAAATGCCTTTAAGCCATACAATTAGAAGCCATAACTATGATATAAAGGTATTATTTTCTTTCACAGTCTTTGAATAGATCAAATAAGCCAATTATTAAGAACACATTAATTACTAAACTGACTTTTTACAATTTTTCTGTTTATATTTTATGTGGGGGGTCAAGGGATTCTCAGTCCCCACCCTTTTGCTAGGTACTTATTTTTTAATCACCCCCCTGCGCAGAGGCCCACGACCCATCAGGGGTGGTTATGATTACGACGGTCCCGATGATCTCCCCTAAAGAATGATGACAATAAGTTAGTCTCTATTGGATTTTGTCTAACATATTATTATAAACAATCATTTAGATCATTATTCAAAATCAAATTCAATAGTAATAGATTATTGTCATAGATTTATTGTATTTCTATGCTGTAAAACAAAATCCTGAATTTTGGCAACAGGGAATTCCGGTAGGATGTCCGTCAACATGGCGACTTGTCACTAAGATGACATGTCACCATGACAATGCGTTGGTTGCCGCAATGACCTGTTTAGCCACTTTTTTTTCACCGTTGTCTTGTCCATGAGCTGTTAGGCTAACATCTGCTGAAGTTAGCCTAACGCTACCTACACTGGTGATGTGTTTTGCCCTTCAGAATGTAATAAGTCATTGGTCACGTCATGAATTTGACGTGCGTGAGGGGGGTTACAACTTTTCAAATTAAGTCTGTCTCACCATGGAATACATAGTATGTCTATGGGCTCACAAAGTCCCGGTCCCGACACTCATGTTAGCAAAGGATACACATCACTGTTCTGAATTTCGCGGAGAATGGGCCTATTTTTGTCAATTTCGCATGTCCGCGATTTAGAACAAAATGGTACATTTTTTGCACATTAGTCAGCGTTTTGGAAAATAAGGGTTATTTTTCTCTAAAAGCAAGAAAAAAGGGCCATTTTCAAGTATTGAACTTTTTAAAGGAGAATATTTGTGGAAAGGGGGTGTTTTCAATGTTCAAGAACAGTGATATGTCCTACTTTTATACAAGAGTGGCACGTAGCCTAGTCCACTGCGTAAACTCTCAGCAATGCAAACTCATAGCAACATTAGTCTATCTAGCATACGAGAGGCTGGTTACATCAGACTAGTCTCATGGGGGAAAACGTGGTCTCGTCTGTGAGTTGAAAGAGAGACTTGCGCTGGCACCATTTTTTTAATTTCCATCTATGCGTCGCACAGCAACCATTCTCACTCTTTCCTTTCCCTCACTCTCCAACCACAATTTTGGTCCATTTCCAGCCCTTCAAATCGATGGGTAGTACACGTGGGGCAAAGCTTAGTGTGTGAAGCCCTAGATTGCAGGTGACAAGGTTCCCTGAATAAAACGAAAACCAAATGGATGTACATTAACCCACTTCAGAAGAGAACAGGGCAATATGGAGTTAATTATGAAGAATCATTATCCTTGGATAATACACCATTAGAAAGAGTACATAGTTTTAATTACTTAGGTGTTGTTGTTGATGCAAACCTTGATTTTGGCGCACATAGGCAGAAAATTACTTCACAAGTGCAACAAAAATTAAAATATTTGCGGAAAATACGTTTTTATATTACTGAAAATTCAGCACTTACTATATATAAAGCTATGATTTTACCCTTGTTTGACTATGGAGATTTCATGTATGAACAAAACATTCAATATATTAATATTCAGTTACAAAAACTGCAGAATGATGCACTCAGAATTGTATATAACCAGTATACTGTTCCATATCAACAACAATTAAATAGTAAAACTCTGCACCGAAATGCAGACATATTTACTCTTGTTTACAGAAGAAAATTGCATTTATGTTTGTATGCCTATATATTGACTCAGAACCCTGTTTATATTGATAATAGGGAAATTGCTACCAGACGACATGATGGTGTATTATTGAATGTACCAAATGTTGGTAACAAAAGGTTCTATCGGAGTATTATTTATAGGGCAGTTTGCCAATGGAATGCTTTACCTTTTTGCATAAGGAATTGTGAGTCTAAACAATCCCTTAGGAATTCAGTGGAATTGTTTTTTGTAAAACCGCATGTCTAATATATATTGTATTGTGTTCTGATTGTTGCCTAAATCATCACCTACTCATCATATTCATTGATTCATTAATGATTTTCATAATGTGATCTCACCGGAATTATATTTGAAAGAATGTAAAGCTTTGAATGGTGAACTTGTAAACCAACAACCCTGTAATGCTTCTTTAGAGGGAGGGGAATTAAAACCGTCTATGACGATCCCCTATACCCTAAATAAAAATCAATCAAAAAAAAAAAAAAAAAGAACCTTTGCTTAAAGAGATCCTTGCACATTATTATAGAATGAATATTTTCCAATCAAATTCTTTGAGCATGGCATTTGTGTAAAGAACTAATGATGCTAGAGATTTAATAAGAATATCCCAAGTATCCACAGGGTTATGAGATTTTTTAAAAAATGGGTATATTTTATGTATTTATATGAGAAATCCACAAGTTGATGAAGTCACATGGTGACTAATTGGGAATCCCCAGCTTTCAGCAAAAGGGAATCCCCCACTCTCAAAAATATATAGAAAAGAAATTGAGATTAGGCATAACATATTTGTATTTAGGCGCATACAGGCTATTATTTATTGTGATTTTTACTAACCTAAATGTATTCAATAATATGGGATTCTCAAGTTATTTTGAAAGGGAATTCCCATTATTGTGTCGTAGCAAGGACTGTACTGGAGGCCAAGAATTTAGGGAATTCCCAAAATAAGCTTTCTTTCCTGTATTAAATTATTCTCTAAAATCATGACAATTTTTTTGTTTTTCGTTTATTAAGTTTTTAGAATACATGACTGATGTGAAATACACAAAAGTTGGAAACTTGTAAATCTATGTGCAAGGAACCCTTTAACACCAATAATAATAAAATAGGGTTGTTAGGTCAGGATTTTTTTCTGGTTTTCTATTTTTTAATGGCTTTCAGAATTTCACATAATTTTAGGAATGTTTTTCACGAAAAAGCCTATAAATTTAAAGTATTAGGGTTTGGGCAAAAAAAAAAGATAGGCTAGGTCAGGTAACCGGAATGCAACTATTTTCTTCACTGGCATGATGCAAAAGCAAGACCTAGCCTACATAAAATGATTTTTTAGAATAGTCAAAGCTTGTAAACGTAATAATTATGATAATATTGCAACAATTAAATTAAATTCCTCAGTCATTTTCTGGAGTGATTAATTTTTTTCCGGGGTGATTGCCCCATTTTCTTGTTGACACAGGAAAAAACAAATGTGCAACAATTAAGTATTTAGTGTGTTTGTTATTAATATTATGCAGATGCCCCTGTTTCCAAAATCCTGTACCAGCCCTTGCAACTGCATGATCATGAATTTGAATCATTGAAAGAATCAATGGTTAGTCATTACTATAGCCCACACCACCATGTATAGAGTAGATCAGTATGGGACCACTATTATAACCTCTGCCGTAAGCAATAAATGTTTTCCCATCATTGTCTCTGACAGCAGCACTTCCTGCCAAATATACTCCTTTGGGGAATTCAATCTGTATGTAGTTCAGGAAGGTTCCATTGAGAGAATACATGCCAACATCACGACCCATTCCAGTAGGAGTATACCTTGTAACAAACACATGTCCACCTCTTGTACCTGTCACAGCATATGCATTCTTTACTTCATCATCGCTGATGTATGTCTCATTGGTTAACAGATTCAGGATAAGAAGTCTGTAACCTTCCCAAAATGTACCAAAAAACACATTGTCAGTGGTCAAGTAAGTGTGTATAAAGTGGCTGCTGACCTCTGTATGATGTATCGTATACTGGAGTACTCTATCTTTGTTGTACACATAGTTGTCACTGTCAACACTGATAACAATGAACTGATCATTAACTGCAACCGTCACCAACCCAGTCTCAGTACTAAAGCCTGGATACCACACCTGGCTACTTTTGTTTTGCAAATCATAGATTCTGATCTTTACTTGCTCCCCAGTACCTTGGGACTCAGTGATGTAAACACTTACATCTGCTGAGCAGCTTGCATCCAGAGCCGGATAACCAGAGTCAATAACTTCTCCATGGCAGGTCTTGGCCTCTGTGTTAACGGTGTATTTCAGTAAGCGTTGGCTGCTGAATGATGTCACTATCAGTGTCTCCTCATCCATCCAACAAAGTCCATATAAAGCAGATCCACTATCTTCACTCAGTCTCTCACACTTCATCAGAAAGGTTGCTGTAAGTAATAAAGAAACAACTCATTGAATGTGTCATATAGATGAGAAGAGATAATGAAATCTATGAACCTGGCAGGAGAGTTATCTCAGTGGTTCACTACTATACTAGTTTGATGCAGCAAATTGGGAACTAAAAGGTACCTTTTCAAACCTTAAACCACAAAAAAAGTAGTAGCACAGGAAGTTTTCAATCAATCTTTACAAAAAAGGTATCATAAGAAAGCCTACGAAATTCTCTATCTCATGGTATGTATTATCATGGTATTTATATAGGATATTACCCATAATCCCTTGCAACGTGAACAAAAAATATGGAAAAAACATCAAAACGTTATGACATATCTGTTCAGCTGGCGTCATAATTCATAATGAATTTCGATGATCTCAGTTTTTTAAAATCCTGCATGAATAAATGTCTCACACAGTTTCCATTAATGTCTTCCTTTTTATGATGCACCTTTTACCCGTTGATTTATCAACATTTGTTTAGAAATTACGTTTTCCCAAAACGTTGCCATTTTGATACCTTTTGACGCTGATGTCATTGATAGTGTTTACACTATTTCCACATATTTCATAATAAATTTGATGATGATTTCATTAATTAAACAACATGAAGGAGATATGTCAACTACAGACATGTTTGCAGGTCTAAAGTACAAAATATTTGATGTCATGACATGTTGTCATGTTTAATGGTTAAGAATTAAGAAACAGAGGTCAAGGTCATGACCCAGTTATCTGAGTCATGGCCTGGTCATGACAGATTGGTAGCACAATCTTATCAGAAAAGGTAAAATTAATGGCAGGAAACGTGAATTAGTTCTGTCTTTTATATTTCTATTTATTCAAACATTTTACTAAAAGTTTTCTAAGAGACACACTATCATTTATAAGCCCTACCATTATGAAAAGAGGGTCCTGGAGAATGTTTATGGAATGTATCTCACAGATTTATTAGATTTTTGCTGAATCATACTGTTTGAAAGGACCAGCTTTTTGCCAATTTTGGGCTTTAGACACAGTATTTGCTATTCTACTGATAATTTGACCCAAAAAATGTCTTTAAATTAGATTTTTATTGTATGGTATCAGAGATAAGGACTGTAATATTCTTTTGAAAACTCTTTGGGTTAAAAAAAATTGTTTTTATTTTGTTTGAGATGGCCTTGAATGTGGCTAGTCCAAAGTTCCCAATTTGCTGCTCCGAACTAAACTGTTTATATAAAGGTTTTGGTTTGAGTTTCTGGTTTAGTTAGGAATTAAAAATATAAATTTGGCAAAGGTTACCGGCTCCTCAGGTGCCCCCCCCTTGCCCAAATCTGTCCCTGTCAATAGACGTTGATACATACTATAATGATAATAATGAATTCTCAAAAGCCAACATCATTAATACAAAATAATTTATCAGACAGAATAACTTATGACATGAAGTAATGGTGGCATTAAATAATAGCTATGACATAAAAATCTATTGTCAAGTCACTTATTTTTACCCATTCCCCCTGCCCCTGCCACCACCCCTGTCCCCAGCCACCTCTCCCTGTTGACTGCCTCCTCCCCCTGGCCCCTGCAACTTCCCCCTGCCCCCTGCCCCCTGCCCCCTGCCCCCTGCCCCCCTGCCCCCCTGCCCCCCTGCCCCCCTGCCCCCCTGCCCCCATGTCCCCTGCCACCCAGCCCCCCTGCCCCCCTGCCCCCCTGCCCCCTTGCCCCCCTGCCCCCCTTGCCACCTTGTTCCCTTACCTTCCTGCACCCCTGACCAACTGTCCCCTGTCCCCTTCCCTGCTGATCCCCAGGCCCCCTGCCCCCCTGCCCCTCTGCCCCCTGCCCCCCTGCCCCTCTGCCCCCTGCCCCCCTGCCCCCCTGCCCCCCTGCCCTCCTGCCCCCCTGCCCCCCTGCCTCCTGCCCCCTGCCCTCCTGCTCTCCCTGCCCCCCTGCCCCCTGCCCCCTGCCCCCTGCCCCCTGCCCCCTGTCCCTCTGCCCCTCTGCCCCCCTTCCCCCCGTCCCCACCCTCCAACAACCCTTGCCCACCTACCACCCTGCCACCTTGTCCCCTTACATTCCTGCCCCCCTGTCCCCCTGTCCCCTGTCCCCTTCCCTGCTGATCCCCTGGCCCCCTGCCCCCCTGCCCCCCTGCCCCCCTGCCCCCCTGCCCCCTGCCCCCTGCTCCCCTGCCCCCGTGCTCCCCTGCCCCCTGCCCCCCTGCCCCCCTGCCCCCCTGCCCTCCCTGCCCCCTGGCCCCCTGGCCCCCTGCCCCCTGCCCCCCTGCCCCCCTGCCCCCCTGCCCCCTGGCCCCCTGCCCCCCTGCCCCCCTGGCCCCCTGCCCCCTGCCCCCCTGCCCCCCTGCCCCCTGCCCCCCCTGCCCCCCCTGCCCCCCCTGCCCCCCCTGCCCCCCCTGCCCCCTGCCCCCCCTGCCCCCCCTGCCCCCTGCCCCCGGCCCCCCTGCCCCCTGCCCCCCTGCCCTCCCTGCCCCCCTGCCCCCTGCCCCCTGCCCCCTGCCCCCTGTCCCTCTGCCCCTCTGCCCCCCTTCCCCCCGCCCTCACTCTCCAACAACCCTTGCCCACCTACCACCCTGCCACCTTGTCCCCTTACATTCCTGCCCCCCTGCCCCCCTGCCCCCCTGCCCCCCTGTCCCCCTTTCCCCTGTCCCCCTGTCCCCTGTTCCTTGTCCCCCTGTCCCCTTCCCCCCTTCCCCCCTTCCCCCCTTCCCCCCTTCCCCCCTTCCCCCCTTCCCCCCTTCCCCCCTTCCCCCCTTCCCCCTTCCCCCCTTCCCCCTGCCCCCCTGCCCCCCTGCTCCCCTGCCCCCCTGGCTCCCTCCCCCCCTGCCCCCTGCCCCCCTGCCCCCCTGCTCCACTGCCCCCCTGCCCCCCTGCCCCCCTGCCCCCCTGCCCCCCTTGCCACCTTGTTCCCTTACCTTCCTGCCCCCCTCTACCCCCGTCCCCTTCCCTGCTGATCCTCTGGCCCCCTGCCCCCCTGCCCCCCTGCCCCCTGCCCCCCTGCCCCCTTCCCCCCTCCCCCCCTGCCCTCCTCCCCCCTGCCCCCTGCCCCCCTGCCCCCTGGCCTCACTGCAGACAATTAAATGCTTAAGAAAGATGGACACAGCCACCAATATTAACACTAGTCATAATTTTTCAAATTTGGAGATTTATCCCACTGTCCCCTGCCACCTCCTCCTGTCCCCTGCCCCCCTGCCCCCCTGCCCCCTTGCCCCCTGCCCCCCTGCCCCCTGCCCCCCTGCCCCCTGCCCCCTACCCCCTGCCCCCCTGCCCCCCTGCCCCCCTGCCCCCCTGCCCCCCTGCCCCCCTGCCCCCCTGCCCCCCTGCCCCCCTGCCCCCCTGCCCCCCTGCCCCCTGCCCCCCTGCCCCCTGCCCCCCTGCCCCCCTGCCCCCCTGCCCCCCTGCCCCCCTCCCCCCTCCCCCCCTCCCCCCCTCCCCCCCTCCCCCCCTGCCCCCCTTTCCCCCTCCCCCCCTGCCCTCCTGCCCCCTGCCCCCTGCCCCCCTGCCCCCTGGCCTCACTGCAGACAATTAAATGCTTTAGAAAGATGGACACAGCCACCAATATTACCACTATTGAATTTTTCCACTATATAATCTACAGACATCTGTATAGCATTTTGAGTATCTTTTTCCCATCAATGCCAAATTGTTTATCATCAAAAATATTAATTTGTTTCCAGATAATTTTGATTATTGTTTATAGACAATTTTATTAAGTATTTCCTCTAGTTAGGGTTATAAGCTAATTGGGGGCCAATTTGATGCAAGTTTTGTATTTTAACATTTGGGTATTGGTAGGACTTTAGCCTTTTCCCATTCTTCTGGAAAAATTCCCATACCAAGTGAACAGTTGAACAAATGAGTTAATAATGGTAAAAGTGATACAAATCCATTTCAAAGAGTTCCACTGTTAATATCGTCTATTGCTGATGACTTATCAATATAAATATTTTTAATAGTCTCTTTGACTTCATCCTCAGTTACCTGTGTAAAAGTAAAACTGCGTTCCCTGATGATTGTGGGTTTACTTAAAATACTTTCCTCATATATGTCATTATTTGTCATACCTATTTTACGAAAATAACTGTTCACAAATTCAGTAGATGCAATTTCATCCGAAACAACACCAGTGTTCTTGTCTTCAATTCTGGTTATTCCCATATCTGTTCCTTATTAATTCAGGAACAGCCATGAATTATCTCCCAACATTTTTTCGGATTATCTTTGTTATCATTCAATTTCTTGTGAATCACATTCGCTTTCTTTTGCCGAATAAGACGAGCAGTTTTCTGTCTAATATTCTTAAACATTTCCCAATCACTCGGAGAGTTTTTTTTTTTATAATTTCGGAAAGCAATTTCCCTTGTCAGCAGTGTATCTTTCATCTCAGGACATAAGCATTAAGGTTTGTTATCTTCAACATACATGTTTCTCATAGGACACATTTGATTAAGACAAGAGACAATGTTTTCATAAATAATTTTCCAAAGAAGATTTGGGTCACTTGTTTGTAAAAACTTATCCCATAGACAGGAGTGTAGCATCTCACCAAAATTTAATGCATCATAATTCTTATAGCTTCGTCCTCGTACTTCCTTTTCTATAACTTTTTCAGATTTTTTTTTTACACACAATTCCAATTGGGCAATAATGACTGACAAGCATATCAAAACATGTAAGTCCTTGATATTTTGCATGTTAGTTAATATAAAATCAATTCGCGAATGCTTCTTCTTATCTAAACCCTCAACACCCCCAGCCTCCCCTACATGCTCACATCCTCCCCTACACACCCCTGGCATCGCCTACACATCCCCTGTATTTTCAAGGATAACTTGACGTAGGCCACGAGGTTTTTAAAGAGTTTTCAACATCTTAAAACCTTTTGTTTGATGTGTATTGTAGTTAATATTAAAATCACCGATTATTGTTAATTCTGTTTTAAAAAAATTGATGTCTTCAGTTATGCTATATAATTCGTTTTCAAAAATGTTTCCTGATGGAGGTCTGTACAAAACTAAAATCACATGTTTTCTGAGAAAAGGATATTCTATTGTAAGATACATACATTCAATATCTTTGTTTGAGACTACTCTGTGCCCAATAAGTGAAGTATATTTTGCGTATTTCAATTTTATGAATACTATAATTACTCCTCCTCGCTTAACACAATTTTCCTTGTGTAGGTCAAAAACAGTTCTATCCAATCTAAAGAATTTAAAGCCAGGCTGAGTTAGTATTTCATTGGTGATGCATTCATGAAGCCAGGTTTCGGTTATACAATACGTATCACATTTTGAGTAATGTATGAAGATTTCATCTAAGTTCTAAAAAAACTTCTCGCATTAATATGTAGTATTGAAAGCCCTTTTAGTTTATCTATAATTGGATGTATCCAATTCGTGTCTTCAATAGCATTTCAACAAAGCTATCTTGAAATTCAACGTGTATACAAATAATTGCCTATGAACAAACTGGAAGAGATGTAAATACGATAACTTCATATCAAAAAAACATAATGAAGTGTAGGAGGACCCAATGCATATCAATATCGGATTGATCCCCATGCCAACTTGGTTGTTTGGTAAACAAAGTGTGGAATATAGGCAATATCTGTTAGATTAAAGGCCATATTCCACTATCCGGTGGGGGGTTGCTTGCGGTGGGCTGTTCAGCCACCGCAAGTAACTTGTGTTTCAGAAACGAACATGTTCGTTTCTGCCACCGCATCGTTTCTTGCGGTGGCTCACTGCAAGAGCCACCACACGTGAAATCCTATATTCCACCTTGCGGTGTTTGTTTTTGCTTGTGGTGGTGGTAACAGGCCCACTGCAAGCAAAACGCCGCAAAGTGGAATATGGCCTCAAGCCCCCTTCAAATGAAAATACATCAAAGTGTACATTGGTGTGTCATGTGTCTGTTATGTTTACTGGGTTTTTAATGCTTGGGATTTTTCTTAACAGATCAAATCCTCTCTGAGCTGCTCAAGGCATTGGCCCATCACGTTATTTCCATGGAGGGTTGTTTCTTCATTAACAGTTTTTGGTCGCCGATGATTAAGCCACTTGCCCAGAAGAGATTGCTGGTGCACTTAATCAGTGGGTAAGGGTCTGATTCTATCAGTTTTTTACGTAGTTCAAGCTTGACAATAAGACATTTTACACTTAACACAAATAGAAGGCTGAGAAGAAATGTTATGGCGCGATAACCACCTGGCTTATCTGGGTATAACGAAGACGCGAGCGGCGCTAGGCAGGTAACCGGGAGTGGTCACGTGATCGGTGACGTCACGGGGATGACCGTTGCGTTCCAGATTCGCTGGATTTCCGTTGCCGAGCCGTCGCGGCCACATCAATTTGCTTGGATTACCACTGTTATGTCATCGCGGAGAGGGTGGGATACCATCAAGGCGTGTAGCAGGTGTGGAATTGTTCACCGTCAGCCGTGGGGCGAAAATTGTAGACGGGAGGTGCTGGATTTTTACAGTGAGAGGGCCAGCAAGGCGATGACGGGAACGACAGTGGACTCTGAGGAGGGCGCCGCGGGCAGCGCTCCCCCAAACACGACAAAATCTAAGGCTTCGGAGGGTGTTTTCGACGTGAGTGCACTGGCTCAACGTTTGAAAAACTTAGAAGAATCTTACCGGGAGAGTTTAGCTTCAGTATCCATCAAAAAGACAGTGGACGTGAAACCGAAAAAGCAGGCCAAGGCCAAGGTTGGTAGTGACGAGTAAATCTGGGTCGGGGAAGCCCCGGTCTCAGACCAAAACAACTAAGCGGAAGGCGGTCCCGGTTACACATGGATCTAAGAGCAAAGTGGTGGTTGTTGAAGATAGCGACAGCGAGGAGGAGAGCCATGCGGCACCAACCTCGTCGGACATGGAGGAGTCGGGGGATTCATCCGCATCTTCCTCCTCATCTTCATCATCGTCGAGCAATAGCTCCGATTCGGAGGATAGTGAGCCCACCGTACGCAAGGCTAAAAGTTCAGGGCATAGGAAAAGGGCCAAGGCCCCGAGGCAAGGCAAGCCAAGCATCTCCAAGCGGTACTCCCAGAAGAAATATCTCAAGAAAAAAGGTGATTCTATCCTGTCCTTTGATTCTCTAATGGTTGTCTCTATGGAAACTGTAAAGGAGGCATACAGGAAGGGTAAAGACATATCAGGTTTGTTAAACCATGTCCAACTCCTGGCGGAGAAGGCCGAGTCAAAAGTTTTTTTTTAGAATTGACACACTGGTAGCATACAATGAAACTGTAAGGAAAGAGGCCAATATCAGTGGTATCGGTCAGTTTGGTAAGGTAGATGCTTCGACTTTAACAACTCTGAGGGCTGTTCCTGGCAGTCGTGTAAATACAGGCACGCCTGCAGGGCCTGCGGGGGCTCTACCCATGGGTCTTCCACGTGTTACAAGTTGTCTACCAAGAAGTCGTCCGCCCAAGGCGGGGGACAGAAATGAAAGGTCGCCATGGATAGTCCGCCCGGTGATTGTGAGACTGTGTTTAGAGAAGTTGTTATCGATAATCTGGAGGGTAGGCCTGTTGGCCAACATGGTGTTAGTCTCGGGGAATCACCAATGGGG
This sequence comes from Lepidonotus clava, assembly GCA_936440205.1. NCBI lineage: Eukaryota > Metazoa > Annelida > Polychaeta > Phyllodocida > Polynoidae > Lepidonotus > Lepidonotus clava. Next base: position 49,140,692 of record OW387145.1, read on the forward strand.
GGGAAGCTTCAAACTGCGTCGGAATGGTTTTCTGAAGTTTGTGTTGCGTCAGCCAGGGACAGGGAATCTAATGTGGTTCGTGAGTGTAATTTTCCTGGTAACGTGAGTTCTTCAGTTCTGAGCCGAGCGGGGGAAGTTTTGTTTTTCCCTCCCCCTAGCACGTCGGGTAGGATTATTCATGTTTTTGAAGAATGCATAAGAGGTACTTGTTCTTGTGAAAATGTCATTGGGGGGAGGGCCTCTCAATTAAGACCTTGCAGGGTAGCAGCCCACTTGTGGTCGGAAGAGTGTGTTTTTGACCCCGACACAAAAATGTTAGTTTGGTCGGGTCTTTGCGAAGGGTTCGACATTGTCGACAGGGATTGCGATTCGAACTATGCTTGTGAAAATTATTGTTCCATAACAGATACCAAGTTTAAATCTGAAATGGACAATCTCCTACTAAAAGAAATAAGGGAAGGGAAGGTGGAGGTGGTCAGCGATCAGCCAGCTTGCATTCACTCCCTAGGTGCAGTCGAGAAGAGTAATGGGGGGCTCACACCGATCACCGATTGCAGCCGCACAGAGGGGGACTGCATTAATGATCACATGGACTCAACATGTAAGAGTTTTAAGTTCAAGTCAGTAGACACGGTGGTGCAGATGTTAGGCCAGGGCGACTTCATGGCAGTGGTCGACATTGAGTCTGCCTATCGCTCTGTGAATGTTAACCCAGATCAGACTAAATTCCAGGGGTTGAGTTGGGATTTTGGCGAAGGGAGGTTGTTACTGGAGGACCTTAGGCTCTGTTTTGGTCTTAGGTGCGCGCCATTTATTTTTGATTTACTGTCCAACCTTATCGTGAGCATGTGCAAAAGTCGTGGTGTCACTAGGCTAGTGAACTACTTGGACGACTTTGTCGTCCTAGCCGACTCAGAGGAAGAGTGTAGCAGGGCTTTATCACTGGTGATCTCTGTCATTCGCAGCATCGGGTTCGGCATTAGCTGGAAAAAGGTAACCCATCATTCCACTATCTGCACGTTTTTGGGGATAACTATAAATTCGGAGGCCATGAACTTGTCTCTCCCTCAGACCAAGGTGGACAAGCTCATGGACACCATAAGTGCCTTGGAGTCAAAAGACTTTGTGTCCAAAAAGGATTTAGAAAAGCTGGGGGGCCTAGTGGCCCACTGCGCTTGCGTTGTGACAGGGGGGAGGACTTTCAGCAGGAGAATTTTTGATCTATCCTCTTCATGTAAGAAAGGTCAGAGGGTCAGGTTAACAGATGAGATCAGAGGCAACCTAGATTGATGGAAAAAGTTCGCAGCCGTTTTCAACGGCAGCGCAAAAATAATCAAAAAATCCCCTTCTCTTAGCGTTGTTACAGACTCTTCAAATTTCGGCTTTGGTCTCTGGTCGGGTGAAGATTGGGCTTTTGGCACATGGGACGATGGAGAGGTGGAGGGTTTCGAGCTACATAATCACCATGAGCCATCCCCAAAATTTGATAGGACAGGGGGTAACATCAATGTATATGAGCTATGGCCTATTGTGATCAGTCTTAAGCGCTGGGGTCCAGGTAATAGGGATTCTTGCGTGAGGGTGGTAACAGACAACACCCAGGTCATGCACATGTTGAACAGCGGGAGGAGTGCTGATAGCACATGCATGACCTGGTTGCGCGAAATTTTTTGGTTGTGTTTCATCTTTAATATTGACATTTTCGCTGTTTATGTGAAATTGGAGGAGAATGTCCTGGCTGACGCCTTGTCCTGCCTCTCCTCAGAGAAAAAAGTTATTCTCAGCAAGGAGCTAATGGTTAATTATAATATGTGTTGCAGTGCCCACCATGGACTTACAAATGGAAAGCATCACGGCAAGGGCAGCCGAGCTGAGGTTGAATGCGACCTCAGACTCCACACGCCGGACGAGAGTATCAAGAGAGGTGCTACAAGGGTTTCTGTAGAACTTACGGGTTGCCAAGGTGGCCCGTCAGTACCAAGACAGTGTTGTGTTACATCTCGTACTTGTCATTCTTCATGGCATTTTCCTCGATAACAGCCTATATTTCCGGACAAGGCGTGAACTATGAGGATTTCAGAATTAAGGAGGCCCTTAAGGGCGCAAAGAAACTGGCCAAACCAGGTGCTGGTCCAGCTCGACCTATGACTGTCTCTATTTTGAGATCATTATTTGATACTGTGAACCTTTTAGTGTTTAATGACTTGGTGTTCTGGGCAGCGCTAACGCTCGCCTTTAGGACCCTGTTGCGTGTCTCTAATTACTGTTTTTCAAAGCATGTCTTAAAAGCCAGCGATGTTGTTATTACAGACTGGGGGCTTGAATTAGTTATCAGGTCAACCAAGACCAGGAAGACCAAGGGGGAGGAGGTTAGATTGCCGGTGACGGAAAACCCGAACTCCGTCCTTTGTCCCGTTTATTGGGTTAAAGAAATTATTAGACTAGCTAGGCCGGAACCTAGTGATCAACTATTCATGCTACTAGATGGGGGTATACTAACCCCTCTAACTTCTGGTGTTTTTAATCAGAGGCTAAAGGCTTCTCTGACTGCGGCCGGTGTAGACTTGGTTGGGTTTTCTTCCCATAGTCTGAGGAGGGGGGGGGGGGGGAGCAAGCCACATGTCAGAACTGGGGTGTACCGTCAAGGCAAGGGGACTTTGGGCCTCAACCTGCGTTTTTAGATATATAACAGAGTCGGATAGGGCGAACCTTAGGAAAGACTTTAAATTTAGTAATAGTTTGTTGCCTTAGGCTGGTTTGGGCGTTTTTGGCTGCTGTTTTGGTATATGATAAACTCCTTTCTGCCCAAACCCGCCTTGATTGTGTATTAGTTATTAAGCGAGCACTAGTTATAGCGCGATAACCACCCGGCTTATCTGGGTATAACGAAGATGCGAGCGGCGCTAGGCAGGTAACCGGGAGTGGTCACGTGATTGGTGACGTCATGGGGATGACCGTTGCATTCCAGATGCACTGGATTCCCGTTGCCGAGCCGTCGCGGCCACATCAATTTGCTTTTAAGAGCTTACTGTAGTTATTATTAGCCTTTGTGTCTGCTGTTACTATTTATGGATTACCAGGGCTTTGTTACGGTTAGGTCGTATACGGTTACTAGTGGGTAGCCTGTTGCTGTGATATCGTTATGATATTTATTGTGATGCTGTGATATTGTATTGCTTAGGCTGCTGTTTTGGTATATGATAAACTCCTTTCTGCCCAAACCCGCCTTGATTGTGTATTAGTTATTAAGCGAGCACTAGTTATACAAGAAATATTGTCCATGACACTGATTCAATATAGAAACATTGAGGAAAAATTAAACTCGGTCATGCCTAACTCAGATACAAATAAAACTATTAGATTAATTGATCAGAATTTAGGTACTGAAATTCCTGATGATGAAACTGCTGAATTTATAAATGATCATTTCACTAACATTGAGTCTAACCTGTCTTTAAAAATGCATAGACCAATGGATACAGCCAGTTATCATAGTGCTCCTCGGTCATTCATGCAGTGTATTGAGATTGATCTACATCTAGTTTCTAAATCTGTTAAGGAGATAGATAAATATGAATCAAGTGCCATACCAAGTCTATCATTAAAAGTATTAAGGGATGCCTTTAGTATTGTGATTCCATGATTAAGTCATATGTATAATTGTTTGTTTGCTACTTGTATTTTTCCCTCAGCTTGGAAATTAGCTTTGGGGGTATGATAACAAAACTCAGGCAATAAGTCAGATGTAAATAATTTGCCAACATTATTATTGCTCCCTTTACCAGGAAAACTTGCGGAACAGCTTGCTTATGATAAGTAAAGTTACTATCTAGAATCAAATGATTTAACTAATAATAATCAATGAGGTTTTAGGAAAATTAATTCCATTATAAATACTATTGCAGAAATTACTGACAATATCGCTGTTGGCTTCCACAATCATGAGTATACTGTGGCAACTTTCATAGACCTACACCTACACCGTAAATCATCTGGTTTTAATGAATAGATTACATAATTATGGCCTTCATGATAATTACGAAAATAAAATGGCCTGGAAATTATTTATCCGATAGGAAGCAAGCCACTATGGCTAATAATACCTATTATACATAAATGATTTACAATATTATATAACATGTACATGATTGAAACTGTATGCAGACAACGCGGTGCTATATTGTACACACAGGAATGATGCTACTTCACACTTAATTGTTTGTGAAGATTTGCTGAGATTGACAGAATGATGCAATTTGAATAGACCTACAAACAATGTTAAAAAGACTAAAATTGATGATTTTTGACACCAACAATAGGCTAAGAAATACTACAACAAATAGTTACAATATGTTACTGATTATTGCTACTTGGGTGTGAACTTAGATAATGGATTTATCTTTGAAAAGCATGCTACAGAATACATACGGATGGTCTCCCACAAAAACCTTTTATTATCAAAAGTTAGGAAATATATAATTGAAAAACCACTGACAATATTCAAAAGTAAGATTCTGCCTTACTTTGATTATGGTGACATTATGAACAATATCATAATAAAACCGAAGATGAACTACAAAACTTACAAAATAGATGTTTGAGAATATGTACATTACGAGATCAAAGAGCAAATGTTGCAGCATTGCACAAAGATTTTAATCTGATACTTATCAGATAGACGTGAAATGCATACAGTAAATTACATGTACAAATTAAATCGAAAGGCTCACACATTTTGTACAGAATTATCATAGGTTGTTAAGAAGATATGATGCAGTTATTTTTTATGAAATGTGGGGTATATTAATTAAAGGTACTTGAGTGTGTTCAGGGCACCACCTGGGAGGTGTATTGAGAACTAAAAAAATATTTTGTTTTTTTTAAACAATTTAAATGCTATTTCATGTATTGGACACTCAAGAGAGGACAATGCACACAGTTTTTCTTTGAATAGGGTAATATTTCTTAGAATGATCCAAGCAAACAGTGCTCAAATAGTCACATTTTTAAGTTTATTCACTATAACTAATCTTAATGGTAAATGTTCTTTGTTTTCTCCTAACATTTGTCTAATGGTCTATACTTGTTATATGCTGAGTTTGATTGGGATTGCACTGGTAGTCTTTTGTAAGTTTACAAAAACACATTTTTCTAATAGAAACCAATGGTAAAGGTAATTTTCTTATTTTAGGCTGTAACTTCTGTCACAAATGGTAAAAGAATGAAATTCCAGTCTCTATTTTCTTCTATGGACATAAGCTTTAATAAAAAAAATTATATAAGAAATTTGTCTGGTCAATAAACTCAGGCTGGACATGCCCTAGTACCTTTAAGCGCATCATATTAAGAATGTAGGCACATCATATTTCTTGTTATATTTTGTTATTATATTGGGGTTTCTTCTCTTTAATAAAGTGTTTGTTAAAGTCTTTCTTATATGTGTTATTTATGTATGTTTTGCATATAAATTGTTAGATACACCTCTTACTAGTAACAATGCAGAATTGATTGGATAGTATGTTTGCATATTTATATTTGTCATAAGGGAGATTTGACTATACCAATATGGTGCTTTGAAATGTATGTATTTCTTGTATTACAATGAAAACTAGCGTATTCAGCTAATTTGTAACCAGTTTGATCAATAAAGTAACTAGAAAAAATCATAAATGACTGTTGGTTTCATCCCACAAATTGGTCATATATATTCCTTTCAGATGGTTAGAAAGTTAGACAAAGATCCATGTGAAAGATCATTTTCTCTTCTGAACAGCATCTGCATTGTACTCATAGAGACACCTTATTCCGACGTACTTGAATGTTTTTTCTCCCGTAACTCCTTCTAATTATTTTCATACATTTTCCCTGAATTATCAGAACACCCAAAATGGATGAATAGACCATTGGCATACTCTTTATGAATAAAATGAGATTAGTTTACAAAGTCTTTTACTTACCATAGATTGTCTTGGAGTCCTATAACAGGGTATGATTGCTGTTTACACGGCGGTGTACCTCTGTGTGCTGGCTTTAGAAAGGGATCTACTAAGTATTGGATATGATTGTGTGACATGACCTGGTTGGTACATAAAAGCAACTTTTTTTTGCAGCCTAAATGGTGTTCAGTAACTAGGCCCTGTTGTGATATATATATACACAGATCGAACTAAGGGGGCACAAACCAATAACTATTTCCCTGAGTTGCCAAGCATTCGATGTGTCGAGGGCTCTGCCTGAGATGCATCAAATGCTTGGTGACGAGTGCTCATGAGGTCCGTTCTTGTTTTATTTTATAACAATAACCCTGAAAAATAACCCATAAAAAAAGTTTGTATTTACCTCCAATCATGGGCCGCCATGTTCACAGATGCCTGCACCAGAGAGTGCCATCTGCCCCCATGACAGTATAAGCACATTATTTACAAATTATAATGTATTATTTAGGTCAATTCATGTATCATTTTTAGTATTTAGACAAGTTTATGCACTCAAATGCATGAAAAACCGGATTGGGACTTGAATCACCTTGGAAACTAGTACAAATAACCGGTTGAGGTGCATTATCAACATCTCATATTTTTGTGTGGTATTTCAGACATATCCATTTAGAAAGGTGCTGCTCAAAGCCTGGATAGAGAACAACTAAACTTTTAGTAATACTTTAAAATGGGCAATTTGTTAAAGTGTAGATTTTTATGCCCCCGTACATAGTCTCTAGTGGCCCTAGTGGTCTCAATGAGGCTCCACACCACCCCCTCCACAACACCCCCTCCACACCACCCCCTCCACACCACCCCTCCACACCACCCCCTCCACACCACCCCCTCCACACACCCCCTCCACACCACCCCTCCACACCACCCCCTCCACACCACCCCTTCCACCCCACCTCCACACCACCCCCTCCACACCACCCCCTCCACACCACCCCCTCCACACCACCCCTCCACACCACCCCCTCCACACCACCCCCTTCACACCACCCCCTCCACACACCCCCTCCACACCACCCCTCCACACCATCCCCTCCACACCACCCCCTTCACCCCACCTCCACACCACCCCCCTCCACACCACCCCCTCCACACCACCCATCCACACCACCCCCTCCACACCACCCCCTCCACACCACCCCCTCCATACACCCCCTCCACACCACCCCCTCCACACCACCCCCTCCACACCACCCCCTCCACACCACCCCCTCCACCCCACCCCCTCCACACCGCCCCCTCCACACCACCCCCTCCACACCACCCCCTCCACACCACCCCCTCCACACCACCCCCTCCACACACCCCCTCCACACCACCCCCTCCACACCACCCCCTCCACACCACCCCCTCCACACCGCCCCCTCCACCCCGCCCCCTCCACACCGCCCCCTCCACACCACCCCCTCCACACCACCCCCTCCACACCACCCCCTCCACACCACCCCCTCCACACACCCCCTCCACACCACCCCCTCCACACCACCCCCTCCACACCACCCCCTCCACACCACCCCCTCCACACCATCCCCTCCACACCACCCCTTCCACACCACCCCCTCCACACCACCCCCTCCACACTGCCCCCTCCACAACACCCCCTCCACACCACCCCCTCCACACCACCCCCTCCACACCACCCCCTCCACACACCCCCTCCACACCACCCCCTCCACACCACCCCCTCCACACCACCCCCTCCACACCACCCCCTCCACCCCGCCCCCTCCACACCGCCCCCTCCACACCACCCCCTCCACACCACCCCCTCCACACCACCCCCTCCACACCACCCCCTCCACACACCCCCTCCACACCACCCCCTCCACACCACCCCCTCCACACCACCCCCTCCACACCACCCCCTCCACACCATCCCCTCCACACCACCCCTTCCACACCACCCCCTCCACACCACCCCCTCCACACTGCCCCCTCCACAACACCCCCTCCACACCACCCCCTCCACACCACCCCCTCCACACCATCCCCTCCACACCACCCCCTTCATATCGCCCCCTCCACACCACTAACTCACATAATCCCCTCCACACCACCCCCTCCACAATTCCTTCACAAACCCCGTCCTCCACCCCTCCCCCTCCACACTACCCCCTCCACACCACTCCCTCCACATCACCAAAAATGTCTGTATTCCAGATGTTAATGACTTGTATCTTTTCAACTTTTTCTTCACTTTCAAATACAATTTTATTTTTAGTGTAAATCCCAGTTCATGTGAAGCCAGGTCATGTGACAAGTATTCTGAAATATGACTATTATGATTGATGTCGTTCATGATTTAATTTATAATATCAAAGATAGAGAAACGCAGGAATTGCCACTCTTGCTGATTCAGGAAATTAATCAAATAATCAAAAGATAACTGTATTTCATCACATTTAATACATAACTACACATTAGTATAGAGTAAAGGCAATGGAAAATTGTCTTTACATCGTTACTCAACTTTCCATACATAGGAATATGCAAGATTTGCCAAATTGTTCCATTCCTGAGGTTTGTAGCTCTTTGATAGTAACGGTGACCCCTACTTTATTTTGCTGAAATATATTGGCACAGGTCCATAGATTATATCCAGCTATGTTTGATTAATATAATTATGTTGGTAAAGTTTCACAGGGGGTCAGCAACTATGCATATGGTTTTCCCATGGAAACCTGTGTGAAACTTAAGTTTCCCACGCCTTTATATCTTGCAAATCAATAAGGTGACATATGTTTGTCTTCATGGTTTCCTATTCCCATGGTGTTGGTTTAGCCAAATAACCTCAAAGATGTATATGCTGGTTCATTCAGATACTTGCCAGACAGTCCTTTGACCCTTCTAGTATTATGTGAAGAGACTTTAATGAATTGGTCATAAATAGACATTTTATATAACCTCTGAAAGATCATGTGAGATCTGTGAAGAAGTTAAAATCACCATGAAAATAAAGAAAGAAAACATAAGTGTTGATTCTGATTATTTTCTTGGATGCACTGCCATTGTTAATTCTAACAACTACATTGTATTCTTTTTTCTAATTGATCACTAAATGAAAATTGATCATTGAGTGAAAATAGGACAGTGTAGAGAAAAGTATTGAAAACTGAAACCATTCTACCAGTGGTATGTCCAAAGTCTTGTAGATTTCAGTGTTGTGTCAGTAGTGATAGTCTCAACATTTCTTAGGAAGTATTTAAGGCAACATATCTCATTTCATAGCTTATTGTTAGGCAAACTTTTGTCAGCGTAACTTAGCAGGGCAACCGAATGAAGCTTGTTTTCATCATAACGTTTGTGTCCCTTATGTTATCTAACATAGAGTCTAGACATAGATATGTCAAGAACCTAGATTTATAATGTAGCTGTCTATTTCAATAGAGAATATATCGTATTGACTGTGGCAAATATAATTAAGATGTAATAATCATAAAATGATTAAAAATATTTCTATTATCTATAGTGACCATCAAATGCACTAAAATTTAAACATTTATATAAAGTATATAGACAGGGGATCAGTGGAAAATACTAATACTCAGATATAAATCGCCCTTGTTGGTATGCAGCTTTAGCCCTTTTGATCTACATCGAACTTCTTGGATGTGAGCCAAAGTTTAACACAATGACATTCAACATAGCTATTATACTTTTTGGTAGTGTATTGCAACTATTGAGGTGATTCTCATCGGTGTCCTGGTTCAAAGGTGTGTATAGGATTGCAAATCTGATACTGGATGACTATAAGCTTTTTAAGTCTGGATTTTTTTTCCTAGCTGTGTCGGTACTTTAATATGGTGTGTGTGTAATAGATCATGTGTCATCAAGGAAGCATTAGATGGGCAATTTAAAATGGGATTTTCCATGACTGTGTCTTTTTCATGTGGCTATTATAAAAACCAAAAATCTTGCATTTCATATGATATAAGTTTTTCATTATGATATATTACAATTATTTTAGATACATTATACAAATAAAACTCTTCTAAATGTTTGTGAAATGATGATAATAAGATTTTTAAAGTGATCACCAAGATGGCGACCAGCCCAATTTGAAGAGGTGTAACGTCACACATCTATAGGAATGCAAAGCTGATACTCAATGACTATAAGCTTTTAAATTCTGGATGTTTTTCTAGCTGTTTCACTACTTTTATTTGGTGTGTGTGTAATAGACTATGTGTCATCAAGGAAGCATTAGGTGGGCAATTTGAAATGGGATTTTCCATGAATGATTCTTATGTGTGTGTTTGAAAACACTCATTGTGATAAAGTATTTCTCGATAAAAGAAATTGTGCCTCTCATAAGAACTCTGTCGATCATTCCCACTTTGTTTCCAAGTAATAACCTATCAAATAACCTCATCAGTAATCAACAATTGTAAATCATGGTATATTCAATAGATTCACTTTATACTTTATAGCTGTCAAGTCATTGTAGTAAATAATTTTGATACTGCACTTATCCACTGCTAAATCAATACCCTATGGCATGTGCACAGATGAAGTGTCTTAACCCACTTTGAATTTACCACTTTAAGTGACATGAGTTATAGCTGTTTTTACACTTCTGTTTCCTATGATCTGTGTCTTTAAAGTAACCCAAACCTTATGAAATCATATTTTATTATTGATATTGAACGCTCGTATTTGTTTAAGGTAATAATCACTATAATTGGGAATGTTTATCACTTTACTCTCTGAAAGGTCTTTATTTAATCATCATTGGCTTTGCTAGTTAAGTGGTAGAACTAGTCAGTGAGATGGGCGCTCATATCCATAACGCAGAAATTGCTTGGTTGAGAGTCAAGTTTATTAGTGGATATCAACTGCTTCACAATAGCCAGTGTACTCACAATGTGCCTCAATCATATACAGTTGAAGTACTTTAAGTTTTAGTGTGATAGTACTTTCTGTGTATAATTGTTAAGGTGAGTAATGAAGAGTTGATGATAGGAGTAGTGTTGGGATGATCTTGTATTAAATCTTCAGTCACAGGTTATTAACCTAGGCCTAAGCCTAGGCTGTTACACAAAAGACATCTGTTCACCTTCAGACTCCCACTACCCTCACAGCAGGGGTGCACTTCCCCACCTCACCTTTGGCCTTTGACCTAATTATGGTTAATTAGGCCAGTTGACCACTAGGGGGAGGGGGTGCTTACAAAGGTTTTACCATAAACTCTATGATTTATTATGAATACATTTTGATATATCTTTTAATCATTGTTTATGAAATTATGATATTCATATCTTTTATATGATAAATGTGGTAAATAGTTGTAGTTGTTAGATGCAGGATATGCCATGCCTAAACTTAGGTATGACACAGTCAATCACTGAGTAGTTCTTCCTTTAGTCACAAGATGTCATGAATATGCTATCCAAACCCCCGAATCCTCAAGAATTTAATTGATCAAAACATGTATCGACTTGCTCTGCCCTTAACTACTGCTCATCACCTTTATATATTAGCCTGTTATTGATTTTATCCCAAGCAGTGCTGCTACTGGTAGATCCTAGCCTTCTGCTGTAGTCGGACAAGTTTATCATACCTACCAGAAGCATCTACCATATTTACACTATATTGATAAAGTAATTTGCACATTTTCGAATACCATTTATAACATATCTTCTACAATCTGGTGACCATTTCTTTATTTCATTTGTACACTAAGTACATGCACAAGGTATTTTACTAACGAACATAAGCAAAATCAGGTTATATGTTTTGAGATGATTGCTGTCTTTTTGTAAGGTATATCACAACCACGACTCCTATGTAGTTTTGAAAGTTTTTATAGTTACTGAGGCATAGCACCTCTTCCTGAGTTAAAATGTTGTACTGTATTAAAGATATTTCCGTAAAAGGAAACCTTCCACATAATTGGCTGATGCATATTTTTCCATGAAATTCTTTTCAATATTGTGTTTGCATCAAGAACGATAAATGTTGTATATCCATGGTGCCCAATTCACTAATTTCATATTTTTGTACCATCAATGAAAATATATATGAATATTATTTCATTTTTTTGGTCATATTTGCGTTCACACAGACAAAACCTATATTAGGACTTATCAGAAAACTGGCTTCGACCAAGATAAGCTAGGATAATAAAGCAAATGAAAATACCTGTTTTGTTTTGATTGCATACAATAATTTTCTTGACATCCAGAATGACCTGGAATTCGAACAAATCAGTCCAACATGTTAGATCTGTGTGCATGAGACTTCTTGATATTATCATAAATATAAGTGCATGTCATTGTGTGCAACAACTGTTTGAACAGATTGAAAGCACCTCGACGGACAGGCTAATTGGGTGCTTAGATGACCTTTGCTGGCTTCTGGGACCTACATCTTGATGTTGAATAATTATGTTAAACCCCTTTCGCCCTGGTCAATGTTTTTGTCACAGACATCTGCAAAACATTTTATCTCGTGCTTGAGAAAAATAGTCTTGAGAGACAGGAAATAATTACAGGCTATCGAAACTGAACAAGTAGCATTTACATTGAGAGGGAAGGTACCTTGCATTAATTTTCGTGGGTAATTTAGAATCACATGGGCTCACTATGAAAATATGAAACATGTTAATTTACATACAAGTGTTGCTAAAGCCCCATTTGCCTTGGTCAATGTTTCTGTTGCAGAGACCCACGAAAAATTTATCTTAAGCATTCACAAATGGTTTTCATGGAACAAAAAAATTATCATAAGCCAGTGAAATTACACAAATAGAATTCACATTGAGAGGACAGCTGCCTTGTGATCATTTTGTCAAGCAATTTTGCCTAGAATCACACAGGTTCCTAAAGAAAATATTCAGCATGTTGAATAATTTCACAAGGGGCCTGGTCACAGAGGGCTGCAATAAACATTCTAATCATTTGCAGATCACAGATCGCAGGGAACTATGACACAATGGATTCACCAGGGCAAATAGGGCTTGAGAGCTATGATAATCTAACATTACCAATGTTAGCAGATCAAAGAGACCACCGACAGCCATGGCGAATGGACTTCAGGCACAAACATCATTGTAATGATCTCTTGCTGTTCTAGTAGTTGCTGGTCACGTCCCCATGTAATGAGAAGTGAATCATGTATTCTGTCAACATGTTATTGACCCCATGCATAGTTTTTGTCATTGGTACCTCATGTCTGCTGCCATTTGTAGCTCAAGTGAAAACAGCTCATGGGCCTGACAAAAGAAAATGACTTAATGGGGTGAAATGTGAGGCCACACACACACATCAGAGTATCAAGGAACGCAGGCCAATGGACAGGTATCCACTTGAGGACCATTGGCCCATCGCATAGGGGCCTTCCATTTAGTACATACGGACATTTTCAAAAATCTAAGAACCCCCCACCCCCCCTTGTTAAATGTACGCATTGGATTTGTACTGGAACATACTCACATTTTCAACAATCTAAGAACCCCCCACCCCCCCTTGTTAAAAATACGCATTGGATTTGTACTGGAACATACTCACATTTTCAAAAATCTCAGACCCCCCTCCCCCCCTTGATGCGTACATACTTAATGGAAGGCCCCATAACAGCTCTCGCATTAGCAACAATTGGCATGAATAAAAAGACCTGTCCAAGGGGGACATTTTGGATTAACGTTTGGGTCTCAAAAGCGAGCGATTAAGGATGGTTTAGTTTGTCTCTTCCTGTTTTTTTATCCTTGTTTCCCTCATGCGTCAATCGTCCCTGTTGCAATGGTTTTGCACACACCTTGAAGTTGATTTAATTGATTGATAAATATATTTCCACCACTTACCTCCTATATATTTTATAAGATGAGGGACACTGCTACCATTTGCTGAAAACAGAATATTAAAATTCACACCCCAAAATCTCCTTCCTGGACATGAAAAAAGGGGTGGTTAAATCATCCCTGTAAGGATGAAAGGTGGATTTGCTCCCTATTGAACAGGGACAGGTCTTTTAAAGTGTGTCAATCGTCCTTACAGCGAGATCCGTTATGCAACAGGGCACTGGGAGCTTATGCTGTATAACCTACTAGGCCACGTAGCCTTTAAAATCCAGACAGATATGCCTGAACACCTTCTCAGGGTAAATAAAATGCAATTAAAGAAACAAAAAAAATCTCTTTTGATTGTGGGCTGAGAGGATGTAAATGTTGTTGTGAAGGTTAACCTCCTTCTTTTCCCGGAGGTTAGACTAAATTAGAATTCAAGTGATACCCCCTACTATTTCTGAGTTATTCCATAAAAAAAAACATGGTGCCAGGCTACAGTGATGTCATAATTGTGAATAATGTCATAGAAATGGCCATGAAGGTAAAATGTGATTTTTAGTTTGGTCAACATAATCATTGTATTCCACAGCAGTCTGAATGAAGTACGATTCAATGGTACAAGTACTTTGTAATCTAAACTATTGAAAGTAGAACTATATAAGTTAGTTATATGGTTATACATGCAGAGGGCCTCATGGTACAAGCCAACAGGTTGGGTGCTGCCACCTGTGGTTCTCCCCTTCTTGGCACCAGCCACAGTGACTGTATTCAGACAGTTGGAAGCCACCGGACAGCTCGCTAACACCTGCAGTGGTTTTTTTGAAAAAAAAGAAAGAAAAGAAAAAAACATTCAGCTGAGCTTTATCGTAGCCATGCCAAATTGCTCAAGTTGTTTGACCAAATATATAGGAGATCACTGTATGTGTACCACCGGAGGCTCGCCAAGTTTTAAAGGTTCTGCACATGTAACACGCAGTCAATAGACCAAAGGGAACAGAAACACTGACATGTGGTACTCCTGCTTATCTGAATTTCTTGGAAGAACGCATTAAGGCACAAAGAGAATGCCTTATTCAAGTAAAAGAGGAAAACTAGATGATGCGCATGGAGAGCCAGCTACGTGAGGTAAATTTACAATTATTACGTGAGGACATCACCAGGAAAAGATTTCAACAGCTTCTCTTCACTTGTGTGCTAAGTGCATTTCTAAAGATCATGTTGTGTGAGAGTGTTCCCAAATTGATAAGCCCCAACCAACAGAGAATTCTTCACCCTTTCAAACAGCAGTGCTAAGTGTAAGGTTACGAACACCCCTACTGCTGGGCAATCAGCTGTTGTCCATGAACGTGTATTCTCCAGGCATATATGATTGTAATCAAATGCAAGATTGGCACTTTATTGATGGCATTCATTCTAAGATGAAGGCATCGGCTTGGCTTAATATGCTTCATTGTCATGGAGTATGGGATCTTGGTTCTTATTATATCCTACATAGTATTCTTCGTGTTATTGATATCAACTCTGAATGTTCAGGCTACCATAACTACAACTATGGATCTGCTACTGTGCAATCTTCTCATAATTATGTCATGTCTTCTGCTGAATGAGCTCAACGCAGGGAAAATTTCCCTGTCTGATAGCCAACCTTATTGTGTACATTCGCTTGGAGTAATAGTCAAACCCTCAGAGAAAATACGCCCCAATACTGACTGTAGTTGTCCAAAAAAGAGTTCTATTAATAACTTTAAAGACAAAGTTTTTTCTAGCTTCACATACAATTCTGTCCAATCAGCCTATTGTTCGATTGCTATTCACCCAGCTAAAAGACAATTCTTTTGATTATTTTGGGATTTTTCAGATGGCTCCGGTGAACACTGGATTCAAGACAATTTCTTGTGCTTTGCTGGTAGAACAGCTCCTTTCACTTTTAACAGGTTGACTGATTCTATTGCACGTTACATTAATACATGTGGTTATATTTGCTTTAATTATCTAGATGATTTCATTATAGTAGCTGACGATCTTACCACCTGCCTTGGTGTTCAACACTTACTGATCCACACACTTCACAACCTCGGGTTCTACATATCCTGGGAAAAAAACTCATATCCTTCACAAGTATGTCGTTATCTAGGAGTTTTCATTGATTCTGTTAACATGAGACTTTTCCTACCAGAAGAAAAATTGTTAAAGCTTCATAAAGAATTAGCTTTCTGGTCAAATCGCAAATATGCTACAAAAACTCAAATGCAGCTTCTTTGTGGTACTCTAAATTACTACTGCAAAATAATTAGAGGCTGTCGTATCTTTTGCATAATATTATTAATTTGCTCAGATGCTTCAATTACAGAAACAGACTCACTTCAAGTTCTTCTTTCTACGATGATCTTAAGTGGTGGAGGGAATTTTCTCTACATTTCAACGGATCATCTTATATCATGGATTGGCAGCATCATCATTTAGACATCTTTACAGATGCTTCTCTCTCAGGATTATCCGGTGTTACAGAATTGGATCATTTCACTGTACGAATATTTAATTCTGCTAATGATGAGTGCCAATTTTTGGCCGTCAATGCACATGACTATTCTGTGTTTGTTCCTACTTATCACAGGGATAACATTAATGTGTTAGAACTAATTTTTTTTGTATGTTTCAATTCTTTATTCAGGCAAAAATTAAGTTTACATGAAAACTTGTCTCCCACACATGAGTTTCACCTATATAAAATATATCGATGCCAATAACAATATATAAAATCACAATTTATGGCAATATAAACATAGTATAAAATCTATACAATTTGGCTATCACATTGCTATACAATTACTAGAGAATTTTTTATCACAGTCACATGTGTTTATCTATTAACAAGCTATGATATATTGTTGTCAAATAAAGCTTAGTATAAATATACAACTTAGTAAGTATCAGTTATTGCAAAACCAAACAAATCCTCACGTGTAAGCCCAAGTAATACAGCTATTCTAGGTTTTTAACTATATTACACAGATCCTTCACTAGAGTATTCTTAAATTCACCGAATGTTTCAATATTTCTGACATTTACTGGTTGATGATTCCAGATCATAGCACCCCTATGGTAAATACTCATTTTAGTCTTTTCAAAATTCGGTTTAACACTCTTAAAATTTGGTGCTCTTTGCATTTTTGTATTTACACCTGTAACATTTATAAGATCTTCATGACATAATTGCTTATACATAAACAATTTAACATGTAACATATATCTGTCACACAAGTGTGCTATATTACAATTTCTACATAATAAATTTCGAGACATATAGTTGTTGGTGTCAAGGCATAATTATTCTAAGGCTTCTATAATAATACCGTTCCAGTTTGTCAAGATTTCCACGATTTGCTCCATTGTAAATAACATCACCATACTCCAGAAAAGGCAAGAATGCAGACTTAAATACCATAATAGCAGCATTTTTAGTTAAGTATTTACGAATCTTAGCAAAAGTAAATAGTTTAAATGAGAATTGCTTAAATAATTCACTAAAATGCTTATTAAAATTCAAATGTTCATCTAAAACAAAACCAAGGTATTTGAAGGAGCACACTCTTTCCAATAAAATATTATTTAACAATAATTGATTAATATTATCTTTGCTTTTCCTCACATCGGAGCGCATTCCGTAGACACAGTATTTAGTTTTCTTACAATTTATAGTCAATCTATTTTGATAACACCATTTAAAAACAGCATTCAAATCAGTCTGTATCTTTTCATATAATAAGTCAACATTAGAGCAGTATTGGTCCCACTGGATAGATTGCAAGGTTTGCTAGGTGGTTGCAGGTTGGTAGATGACTGTGATAATCAAGCTGTGTGTTATATGCTTTGCAAAGATCGCTCAACCAATGATCTAGTGGCTAAATTATTACGACATATTTTCTGGCTATGTGTATGCAACAACATGTATATCTCACCTCAATACATCAGTTCCCTTCATAATATGACCGCTGATTTTTTATCAAGATTATAGACATTTTCTTAAGCTTGAAATAATATGTTATAGTACAGTTGGACCGGAAAGTGGACATTATAAAATCAGAGGCTTTTCCTGCTTCAACTCGCAAAACCCGATGTGCTCAATATGGGGCAGTTATATGAACTTCTGTGCCACTTATAAGCTTCAACCTTCACCTGTCACCCCTCAAACTGTATGTAGGTTTCTAATTTATTTAACAGAGTCACTAGAGTACACTACTATTAACAATTATGTATCAGCACTAAATTCTATATCAAGATTATCAGGTGACTTAATGGATTTACGGAAGGACTATGGAGTTTCTCTAGTTCTCACAGGCCTGAAACTTACCTTAGGTGATACACGCTCTCCAATGGATCCTCTTTCACCTGAAGAGTTATCACGGATCTTCCAGCAAGTCAACGTTTCTGATGAATTTGAGCTATCAATCTGGTTATCAATATTACTGGCTTCCCGCACCTTACTATCATGGAAGGATGATGGATTTATCATTCAGGTTAACAGCTCGAAGATAATACAATTCTCACAGAGATACATGGACATACCAGTTTCTTATTGTGGGGGCACGTTATGTGCTTTCACTCAGTTGAAGATTTATCTGGAAAGCTACCCCAAGGATAAGGACTCCCCCTTGATCTCCTTCAAAAATCAGCCGATCCAATATACTGAAGCACTGGCTTTGCTTAAACGCTGGTGCTCTTTCTCTAACATTAACAAACAAGCAGACTTTCATTCATTATGTTGTGGCTCTGCCACACATATGGCACATCTAGGCATTCCATTGCATCAAATTCAACAGTCGGGGGATTGGCAAAGCCTGTGCATCTTGGATTATCTCTTAGACTGCTAGAGGGAAAAAAATGTTTAAAATGATATTATACGAATCTATTTTTGCAGTTAGTTCCTTTCGTGGGGTCTAAAATGGCAAGTAGAATAATCAAAGCCTTAAGGTTTTATAAGAGACTGACTTCATTGAAAAAACATGCTGGAGAATGGAGCAAACATCATATCAGATCTTAATTTCATAAGGGTAATAACATGTGACTCATGAAGGAAAACTCTAGGATTTATGGCAGTTCTAAATAAAGGTTCTATGTAGTCTTACCTTTAGCTCAATATTAGGTAAAGCATCCACAAGGTACATTTATAATGTTGGTGTATTTATTTCCTTAACAGAATATTCCTTTACATGACACATAGGTGTACCTGAGACCCACCACACATATAACTCACAGGCCCAGCTCATCTATTCGGTCCAAGCCAAGTCATTCCATAAAGGGAATTTCTATCATTCTCCTTTAGTGTTAAGTCCTTCTGTTTATCTCCTCCTTATTGTTAGTCAATACAACTGTCACTGGGATGTTTCCTGGTAGTCTGGCCTCTCAGTTCATGGCACATAAACACGATGTCCGCTGCACTTGTACTCCTTACTCCTTTATAATTCTCTTCCCCCCCTCCCTGAGCATTAGGCTGCTGTGGTTTTTATAGGTTCATGGGGATAGGGGAAGCCCCCTCACACTGTCTCATATCCATGGGTCATATTATTGGTCTTAACTTATCTGGTGGGTAGTCCTGCATGGTACACCTGGATGGAAACATATATCCTACTTCTAGGGGAAAGCCCCAACACAACATCTATTAGTCACTTTAATACAAGGGAACCCCCTACATACATTAATCATGCCTCTTCTAGACTGAAGAGCTAGATATTGAAATATGTGCTTTGTGTATAAACCAATATGATGGTTGCTGTTGAAAATAATGTCACTCCTACGACCATTCAGAAAGGTGCAACCAGCACTCAGCTTTCAACAGCAACCTCAAAAACCTAATTATAGACCTTTTTACAGAGGCAGTCACATGACTTTTTCATTAAATCTACGACAATACATATTATCTATGCTTTTGAAATGCTTAACAATTCTATAGGTTGATCACAAAAATGATACTTAATTACCCATCTATGAGCCAACATCTGCATAGCATCTATGGTTCACTACAAGATGGTCCAAGATTTACTCTTTGGATTTGACAGTGAAAGTTTTTCAAGCTTTGAACATCTGATTCAGGAGGTCAACATACTGTTTCAAATAGAACCACCTAGCTGGCCTATTTGGAAATAAAATGTAAAGTGATTTTGGTCTTATAGTTAGGGTCCTGCAGTGCATTGGTTATCACTCAAGGCAATGTGACTTCATGAATAGCATGACAACAGTTCCTTGATAATGCTGTCTGTCATAATGAAGCTCAAGTGTTTTTTCACACTCTGATTGTAGTAAGGTCTTAGATATTTCTAACAAATTTTACTCAGGATTTTGCAGATCATGGATTGGGCAAAATCTGGCCATTGTTGGGAAATTGGTTTATAGGCAATGAAGGATGCAGGCCTCCTGATGTTCTAAAACCTATGATTAGTGAAGCCTTAATATGTGTAAATATTCATGCATTAGTATTAATATGTCATATCAACCTGCATGGTGGCTCAGTGCTGACATCCAGTGGGTCACATCAGCACTACCTCTGTTGTTCCCTCACTATGGCAATAGTGGATATTCTCTATTGTTTGTAACAATGTTGACGTCTTTAAATCTTTATACTTACCTTTATCATCAATTAAGATCTGATGACATTGTCTCTATATTATATTGCATGTTGATTTGTTTGTATATAATTCTTTCACTTTTGTGCACTTGTAATTGCTTAATAAAACACATAGGAAAACTCATATTTTGTGATTTTGTTTCCAAATTTTGCTCATATATCATGCATTACCGATTCTGTATGTTGACACAAATAGGAAAAATATAATTTGATTGATAGCTGAGTAGCAGGGCCATGAAATGAAAGAATCAGATTCTGGCAACACATTATACCTCAATCATCTACAGTCTTGGCATTTTTACTATGAATCCATCATGATCATTCAGAGATAAAGATTACATACAATTACACATTTTTGTCAATAAAAAAGAACTAGGCCCTTTTAAATAGAACTGTATGAGATGGGGGAGCGGATTAAACAAGATGTGTTATAATTTCTGAATGAGTCCATAGGACGAGTTAAAAAATCACACAGCTATGTGTTCAATCATGCCCCACCTTCACATAGGAGTACAACAAATCATACTTTTCCAGAATTGTGAAGCTTAAATGACATGTATTTTACTAAGATTTACTAACTTTTAGATGCATTATTCTTCATAATCAGTTGATTCCTCAAGAACTATGTTCTATTGGGTAGTGCGGAGGACTATATGTGTCAGTGGTAAAGCGATTTGTTTTGAATGCGGCAATCATGTAGCCATTGTAGCAACCACAGGTTTACTTTTTTTTGCTTATGCCAAGCTTAGGTAGGTAGAGTTGCTGACTTTTGGTCTTATTAGGTATTCAAATTGACCAGATTTGTCTTATTTAGGTTGTCTTGGGATCAAAGATTACACCCACTGCACAAACTTTGATATGTACTTAACATTACAATCTACTTAAATGTAATGGAAATGTAGGTTAAGGTTAACCTGTTAAATTTAAGTTTATTTAATTACATTTAAAATTCCACTGAGTTGAGAATTCTCATAAATGCGACAGAAAAATGTAAAGGTGGATTAGATAAGGTGCATGTCACACCTTATTTTGTCAGCACCTTTACTGATAATCTTAAAGGTAGAACAATATTCTTTACATGATATGTAAAATCAATTAGGATGGTGAATATGGGGAATTGAGAATATTTTTACTGGTTTCAGTAAACGCAAATGCATGATCTTTAAATTAAAGTAAATTCAACTGCATGAATGTCGGTATTACTTAGATTTAAAATTTGAATGAATAATTGAAAATCTCAGATGCATAACTCATTGCGTATCACCTGTAAGTTAGTTATGTTTACTCCTGATCTAATGGCCATGAGGATCATGTCAAACATAAAAGGAGAAGGATGACCAGAGACGAGAGCCCCAGTGGCCCGTTGCACAATGGGTTTCGTAACAACGAAAATATTGTAAACAACAAAACATTTCGTTGTTACTTTTATCGTAACAATGATGGTTTTGCACAATTTTTTTTCTATATTTAAAATGTTCCCAAAGAGCTGTAACTTTGGCTGAATTTTTTACAATTTTTTCTTAGTTCATAACACTTTACAGAATTTAATTTCATTCATTAGATCCCGAGATATTGCATTTTCGAAACAACAAAACATTTCGTTGTTAAGCAAAAGTTCGTTGTGCTTTCGTTGTTTTATCTTAGTAACGAAATTCTGTTGTGCAACGGGCCACAGGGGAGGGGAGGGGAAGGGGCAGGGAGGCCAGGGACACCTGTCCTGAGGCCCAGCGGAGGGGAAGTGAAGGAGCAGGGAAGCTGGAGAGGTGTTGTACTGTGAGTTGGCCCTTAGCCTTGTATCCTTAGTAGGCTGACTGCTGGCTGGCTTGTGAGTCTGTAGAGGTGTTATGGCAGTGCGATTCTGCCCTGGGCTTAGTAGCCTTACTGGGCTGACTGGTGGCTGGCTGGTTAGCCTAAAGAGGTGTTGGAGCAGTGCAAGTCCGCCCTGGGCCCAGTATCCTTAGTAGGCTGACTGGTGGCCGGTGTTAAGGATAGACCCAAGTGATGGGCAGCCTTTTCAATTAACCATCTATGCATTCCTTAATAACACAGTAGCCCTAACATACTGCATATCATTTAAAAGCTTTTTGACTTATCGACTGGTATTAATAAAGTTAGAAAGAAATTAAGAATGGAGATAACAGAATTTTTATTCAATTTTTTCAACTATTTTTTTTGAACTTAGATATTTTGTTTATGATATTCAAGTGACATGAACAAGCTTTCACACACCCCTTAATAATAATCATTTGCAGGGAACTGTGTCTCTGAATTTCCATTATGGCCCAAGATTTTATTTTATGGTCAAAAATGGCAAAAAACAGGTAACTTTTTGAGAATTTTTATAAAAAGAGAACTAGGACCTTTATCAAAATTTTGAGACACAGTTCCCTCCATATATACATCAAGAATGTCTGCCAAAAATCCAAAGCTGTGATTAGATATTTAGTGAGATATGGTTGTTTAAAAAATACTTTTGAATATCAGAATTCTTAAGTTTGCGACCATTCTGCATAGGTATTTTCCTAGTTAATTTTTTATCAATAGACATGTTTATTTGTTGGCTATTCAACGATGGTTTGCATATAATAATAGGATGAGAAACAAATATTGTGATTATAATTAAAGGGAGCGGTGTTATTCACCCCCCCCCCCATCACTGGGGTTAGCTAAGCTGACTGAAGCCTGAGAAGTGTAGTAGCAGGTAAGCATATAACCATTCTTTATTAAATGCTATCTAATTCACATATTTTCATCACAATAGTTTGAAATAAGTCTTAATGCTCAGATAGCTAGATTACTCTATTAAAGGTACTTGGAACCTGTCCCAGCAGTATCCTTTGATATTTTTATAGGATATTAATAGGATCAAGACTTAAAATCTGTAGGAATTTCAGGACAAATTTTTTTCTGGGATTTTTGAATTATAAAAACTCAGGTATTTCCCATAGAAACCTAAAGTAAATAACTCAAATGAAACTTGTGATCCCTCTGGCTATGTATTCCTGATGTATTTAAGAAAATTCTGAAGAGGTATGGACAAAATGTCACTACAAGTTAAAATCTTATTGAATGGGTACAAGTACCTTTAACATGTTTGGTCTTGTATGTTTATCCTATTCAAAGAAATATTGGTATGTTCTCGTATGTTTATCGTAGTTGTATAACAGGGCTTCTATTCCTTCACCGTCACCCTTACTACCAGACAAGACTCCAAGACCGGCCTACACCTCCCCTGCTCCTTGCCTCGCTTTTCCCCTCTCCTTACGGCCTTGGTGTCCCAGGGCCAGACTATCCATCTTCTGATGTCCAGGGCCAGCCTACCCTTCCCCTGACGGCCTGAGGGGTCCCAGGGATGGCCTACCCCTCCCCTGACGGCCTGAGGGGTCCCAGGGCCAGCCTACCCTTCCACTGACGGCCTGAGGGGTCCCAGGGATGGCCTACCCCTCCCCTGACGGCCTGAGGGGTCCCAGGGATGGCTTACCCCTCCCCTGACGGTCTGAGGGGTCCCAGGGCCAGCCTACCCCTCCCCTGACGGCCTGAGGGGTCCCAGGGCCGGCCTACCCCTCCCCTGACGGTCTGAGGGGTCCCAGGGCCGGCCTACCCCTCCCCTTACGGCCTGAGGGGTCCCAGGGCTGGCTTACCCCTCCCCTGACGGTCTGAGGGGTCCCAGGGCCGGCCTACCCCTCCCCTGGTGGCCTGAGGGATCCCAGGGCAGGCCTACCCCTCCCCTGATGGCCTGAGGGGTCCCAGGGCCGGCCTACCCCTCCCCTGACGGCCTGAGGGGTCCCACTGCTGGCCTAGCCCTCCCATGTCACTTACAGGGTAAAATGGGGGTATATGGCGCATTTAATTGGATAACCACAGAATATTGTTTCTTACATTTCAGGCTTTGCAAGGCAACTTCACTTTTTCATTTTGTGATAAAGACCAACATGAAACGTACTTGTTCATAATTATCTCTTTTTCTTCAATAGCCTTAACCAATATTAATTAGGGTTAGACGGCGCAATATACTTTTTTAAACATTGTCTTGTACATATCAGGCTAATATCGTGCATTTATTATACCTTGTATCATGCATTATATACAAAATAGAAATAAATTTAAAATAATATGGATAATTCAATGTGCACTCACGGTCTTTATACATTGATATTCTTTATTAGTGATACACGGTGTGTAGGGTACGAAGGCTACCGTGACGATATTCTTTATTGATACCCATTCAAGTCTCAGGTTGATGTAGTTGGCAAACACTGGAATATGATATCTCATAAAATTCCACAATATACGAATTGAATTTTATAGAAATATAAAAAAGAGAATATCATAAATCATTTGTAATACAGATATAGGAATAATTTCCTTTGTCAATCATTAGTTTTGTCGTTGATATTTCATATTGTGCTATAGAATCATATGAGGCATGCCTGTTGATATTTCATTATTTGTTTCTAACCTAACCCTTATTGATTAAGGAACAATAATGCCATCTTATACTGATCTTTGGATTAACATCGCATAAATCAGGGTAATATGGTGCAATTATATGGTGCATTTAATTTAAACCATCAGGGAAGAAAATGGCAGCAAAAGTTTATACAAAATTGGCTTTTTGTTGACTGGAGAACCATAACAATTGATTTATTGTTTACCTTTATATTCCCCTTTATTAGGCACATAATGAGAAGAATAATTCATTAATACCTTCAGCATATAAACTTAATTTTATTGGTAGGATTATATTAATAAATATCATTTTTTGAATTTTGTAATGTATATTTTATATTCTTATAGCCACTATTTAAAGATCCGCGATACACCACTGTGCGTGACACAACCCTGTTTTACCCTACTATATTAAGGGACAAAAAAATAGAAGAAGGTAGTGTTTGATACATGCAATCTTAAAATTTTATTTGACAGTAACTTTTTCTAACAATGAAAATAGAGCAGATGTAAAAATAACACAATGCCAACTGTTATCTATCCCTAAAGAACATGCACAAACACCTATAAGCCATACAGTAAGAAGTTATATATATATATATATGATATGAAAATTACTATTTTTCTTCACAGTCTTTGAATAGATAATTAAGGACAGTTTGATTTCTAAACTGACTCTTACCATTTTTTCTTTTTATACTTTGGGTAGGGGGTCCAAGGGATTCTCACCCCCAATCACTTTGGTGGTCACTTAATCTTGACTGAGTTAAAAAGCAAATGTGCAACAATTAAGTATTTAGTGTGTTTTTGATCAGTATTACGCAGAAGCACCTGTTTCCAAAATCCTGTACCAGCCCTTGTAACTGCATACAGTTGAATCATTAAAAGGATCAATGGTAATTAGTGATGTTACAGTTCACTCAACCATGTAAATAGTAGATCATTATAGGACTACTCAAACCTGTGGTGTAAGCAATAATTGTTTTCCCATTATTGTTTCTGACAGCAGCACTTCCAGTCAAATAATCTCCTGCGGGTAGTTCAATCTGTATGTAGTTCAGGAAGGTTCCATTGAGAGAATACATGCCAACATCACGACCCCTTCCAGTAGTATAACTGGTTGTAACAAACACATGTCCACCTCTTGTACCTGTTACACTATATGCAATCTTTACTGTATCATTGCTGATGTATGTCTCATTGGTTAACAGATTCAGGATAAGAAGTCTGTGACCTTCCCAAACTGTACCAATAAACACATTGTCAGTGGTCAAGTAAGTGCGATAAAAACAGTGGCTGACCTCTGTATGATGTATCTTATACTGGAGTACCCTGTCTTTGTTGTACACATAGTTGTCACTGTCAACACTGATAACAATGAACTGATCATTAACTGCAATTCTCACCCAACTAGTCTCAGTACTAAAGCCTGGATACCACATCTGATTACTGTTGTTTTGTAAATCATAGATTCTGATCTTTACTTGCTCCCCAGTAACTTGACCCTCAGTGATGTAAACCCTTCCATCTGTTGAGCAGCTTGCATCCAAAGCCCCATAACCAGAGTCAATAACTTCTCTATGGCAGGACTTGGCCTCTGTGTTAACGGTGTATTTCAGTACATGTTGGCTGCTGAATGATGTCACTATCAGTGTCTCCTCATCCATCCAACAAAGCCCATACATTCTAGATGTCATATCTTCACTCAGTCTCTCACACTTCATCAGAAAGGTTGCTGTAAAGTAATAAAGAAGCAACTCATTAAAATGTGTCAAATACATGAAACGTGATAATGAAATCTAAGACCTGGCAGGAGAGTTATCTCAGTGGTACACTACTAACCTGTTTATATAAAGGTTTGGGTTTGAGTTTCTGGTCCAGTTGTGAATTAACAATATAAACAAAGGCTACTGGGTTCCTCAGGTGCCCCCCCCCCCCAGCTAGATCTGTCCCTGTCAATAGATATCAGTACATACTATAATAATAATATTAATGATAATGAATTCTCAAAGAAACAAGATTAATTGTGATACAAAACAATTTATGACACAGAAAAACTTATGACATGAAATAATGGTGATATGAAATAATAACTATGACATATAATATTTGATAGAAATCATTTTACATAACAGGGCGAGATCAGGGCTATACTCTTCATGAACATCGCCCTGGTTGGTCAGTTCTACTGACCTTTGCAGAGAGTGTGTAATAGTATTGATGCTGCTGTGTGTGACGTGTGTCAATTTCTGGTGTGTTAATTATATTGATGCACAGCTCACATTCTTGCAGTGTGAATGGTCTGGCCCAGAAGGTTACTTAACAGGCCCCACCCCCCCCCCTCTTGCCTGTAACCCTGGAACTGCCACTAAACTTTCATGTATGCGTGTATGTATAAATGTATGTATGCATGTGGGTATGTATGTGGGTATGTATGTATGTATGTATGTATGTATACATGATAACTTGTGGACGAAAATAATCATTTATGAAGTTTTAAGGGCCGGGAAGAGGTCAGGGGGGTGGCCCTGGTTCCCCCCGTGGGTAATTGGAGCATCCTGCTGGGAATAGGTGGAGTAGGGGGCCGGGGAGGGTTGGAGTAGGTCCCCCTGGTCCCCCCGTGGGTGGTTGGAGCATCCTGACGGGAATAGGTGGAGTAGGGGGCCGGGGAGGGTTGGGGTAGGTCCCCCTCGTCTCCCCGTGGGTGGTTGGAGCATCCTGACGGGAATAGGTGGAGTAGGGGGCCGGGGAGGGTTGGAGTAGGTCCCCCTGGTCCCCCCCTGTGTGGTTGGAGCATCCTGACGGGAATAGGTGGAGTAGGGGGCCAGGGAGGGTTGGGGTAGGTCCCCCGCGTCCCCCCGTGGGTGGTTGGAGCATCCTGACGGGAATAGGTGGAGTAGGGGGCCAGGGAGGGTTGGGGTAGGTCCCCCGCGTCCCCCCGTGGGTGGTTGGAGCATCCTGACGGGAATAGGTGGAGTAGGGGGCCAGGGAGGGTTGGGGTAGGTCCCCCGCGTCCCCCCGTGGGTGGTTGGAGCATCCTGACGGGAATAGGTGGAGTAGGGGGCCGGGGAGGGTTGGGGTAGGTCTCCCTGGTCTCCCCGTGCGTGGTTGGAGCATACTGATGGGAATAGGTGGAGTAGGGGGCCGGGGAGGGTTGGGGTAAGCTCCCCTGGTCTCCCCGTGCGTGGTTGTGGCATGCTATCGGGTATAGAAGGAGTAGGGGGCCGGGGAGGGTTGGGGTAGGTTCCCCTCGTCTCCCGTGCATGGTTGTAGCATGCTGACAGGATTAGGAGGAGTAGGGCCCCCCCCATGGCCTTAAGGGGCAAGCTGAAGTCATTTCATTCATTTTCCGGCCTCCATTCCATTCCCCTCGGCCTCTGAGGCCTCACGTATGAGGCCCTTTCTATGTCTGACAAGAGATAGAAAAGTCCTATACTGACTAGTATTCCTCAGAGGTTGAGTATAGGCACAGATGACTTGTGGAAGAAACAAACCTTTAAATAGGGTTTTTGAAACATTTATGACTCCCAGTATGAGTCAACTTGGGTTGTAGCCCTGAGTGAGAGGGTCCATTATATACTTGTCAGGAAACTGTGTGACTAATAAAACTTTCTAGAAATTTACAATGATTTTTAGCTTAATTCTTACACTGAAAAACCCAATCAATGGATTTTGCTAAAACTTGCATAAATGAAATCTCGGCCTATCTTATTCCAAAAACATTGCTGGTATTATGGGCATCAAATTGTTTGGGGGCACCTCATTGGTTAAGGATGGGTGCAGGTGGCCAGCCTAATACATCATAGTGGGATTGGATTGGTCAGCCCAGGCCTCTACCTGAACAACACCTTAAACCACCACTATAATGTAATGGGCCAGGTACCTGCATATATCCTTGGTCCCTGAGGTGGGCCCCTGATAATGCAATGCCCACAAATTCAACAACATTTTTGTCATTAGATAGGCCTTATTATCACACCTGAAAGGTTTTAGCAAAATCTACTGGTTGAGTTTTTCTGAGTGAAAAAAACTGTAAAAATCGTTGTGAGTTTCTAGATAATGTTGCAATTATCACAGAATTTCCTGTATAGAAAGGACCCTCTCACTTGAGCCTACAACCTCAGAGTCAGTTTTGAATTATAGACATTGTGCAGATGTGGTCACGTGACCACATTTTGGTGATCACCACGTGGTTATTATAACCATGTGGCTGTGAACTTAATCTAAAATTCATGAATTCAAAAAAGAGTGAAAATAGTTGATTATGACACTATGTGACTATTAGAGATAAATCCCACAGAAATATTCATTCTATGTATTTTTGAAGTGTCAATAATTGAAGTTTGGAAATGATCACCAACATGGCGCCCAGCCCCTTTCTGGACGTTGTGACGTCATCTGCACAAGGTCTATAGTTGACTCATACAGGAAGTCAAAAATTTATCCCACTGTTTCCTGCCACCTCCTCCTGTCCCCTTCCCCCCTTCCCCCCTCCCCCCTTCCCCCCTTCCCCCCTGCCCCACTTCCCCCCTGCCCCCCTGCCCCCCTGCTCCCCTGCCCCCCCCTGCCCCCTGCCCCCTGCCCCCTGCCCCCTGCCCCCCCGCCCCCCTGCCCCCCCTGCCCCCTGCCCCCTGCCCCCCTGCCCCCCTGCCCCCCTGCCCCTGCCCCCTGCCCCCCCTGCCCCCTGCCCCCCTGCCCCCCTGCCCCCTACACCCCTTCCCCCTTCCCCCTGCCCCCCTGCCCCCCTGCCCCCCTTCTCCCTTCTCCCTGCTCCCTGCCCCCTGCCCCCTGTCCCTCTGCCCCCCTGCCCCCTGCCCCCCTACCCCCTGCCCCCCTGCCCCCTTGCTCCCTGCCCCCTGCCCCCCTGCCCCCCTGCCCCCCTTCCCCCTGCCCCCCTGCCCCCCTGCCCCCCTGCCCCCCTGCCCCCCTGCCCCCCTGCCCCCCTGCCCCCCTGCCCCCCTGCCCCCCTGCCCCCCTGCCCCCCTGCCCCCCTGCCCCCCTGCCCCCCTGCCCCCCTGCCCCCCTGCCCCCCTGCCCCCCTGCCCCCTGCTCCCTGCCCCCTGACCCCCTGCCCCCTGCCCCCCCTGACCCCCTGCCCATTGTCCCCCTTCCCCCTGCCCCCCTGCCCCCCTGCTCCCTGCCCCCTGCCCCCCTGCCCCCCTGCCCCCCTGCCCCCTTCCCCCTGCCCCCCCTGCCCCCTTGCTCCCTGCCCCCTGCCCCCCTGCCCCCCTGCCCCCTGCCCCCCTGCCCCCCTGCCCCCCTGCCCCCCTGCCCCCCTGCCCCCTTCCCCCCTGACCCCTGCCCCCCCTTCCCCCCTGACCCCTGCCCCCCTTCCCCCCTGCCCACCCCCTGCCCCACTGGCACCCTGCCCCCCTGTATTTATCCCTGGGACTTTTCACAGTTTTTGCCCTGAACTCTGGAAGTTTGCTTTGTGAATGCATCAAGCTCATGGCTAATCTATTTATAAGAAACATTTAAACCTAAATAATCACTTTTCTGGTGGCCTAAACTTCAATTTTATGTGTATGATATGTATTAATTCATAAGATTAACACATCGTTTAGAAGTCAGAAGATAAGAGTAATACAATTAGTCAGTGACTCTGGAGTCTTTGTCGTCTCTGGTGTTTGTGGCAGCTCAGATGTTTCTGGTCCACGGGATGAAGAGGTAGTCATTCCTGTAAGTAGACACATAGTTGCTAGTATGAAGACTATCCTGGTTGATTTTTCTATATATTTGAGGATATAGAAACTAAAATGTTTTATATAACACTGTCAGTATTTTCACAAATACCAACCAGACACAGACAGTCCATATTTTTACTGTATCGGCATGTTAGGCAGTATTTGCCAAACAGTTAGCAAGGAGCCATCAGGAGGTTTTTGTGGAATTGGCTATTGTCTTCACGTAATTTACAATATGGAAATAATATTATTTTATTTTATTGATAAAATAGACACATTTGAACAAAATAAAATGAATCTAAGGAGTTATTGAGGAGAAAAGGTTTGGTGCACCTTGAGTGTCATAATGAAAAGCATCATCAGGTGACCTGCTTTTGTGCCAGATTTGGAAATTTAGGCGGAGGAGGAGGACATCACCTCAGTGAGCAAGGTAAGGATGGGTTTTTTATGAATTCTATTGAAAATTCAATAATTGATATCAAATTGCCTCTAAATAATTTTTTACATTGTAGCTGGCACTATTGGGAAGGCAGAGATACAGGAGGCTTCTCCGTACCCGTTCCCCAATTACTTCTTTCCCCAACCCTAGGCCTGATTCAAACTAAGGCAGCTGGTGACACTACGAAGAGGTGGGGGTAGTTTAAACAAGCAAAGTTCTTCAAACCTAGGTAGATTTACCTATTTTCACGGATCAATTACAAAATTTGTAATTGATCTGTGAAAAGGTACTACCACAGCACTGGGTATGGGACCTGTACACTTTTGGCCCTGTATTCTGTGACCAGCCGGGATTTCAGCCCCAAATATTAGTGTCATTTTCATCTTGTAATATTTCAGGATCTACATAATTTTAAAGCAGAATGACCCCTGCCCCCTGCCCCCCTGGCCCCCTGCCCCCTACCCCCTGTCCCCCTGCCCCCCTGCCCCCCTGCCCCCCTGCGTCCTGCCCCCCTGTATTTTCCACTGGGACTTTTCACAGTTTTTGCCCTGAACTCTGGAAGTTTGCTTCTTGAATGCATCAAGCTCATGGCAAATCTATTTATAACAAAACATTTAAACCTAAATAATCACTTTTCTGGTGGCCTAAACTTCAATTTTATGTGTATAATATGTATTGATTGATAAGATTAGCACATTGTTTAGAACTCAGAAGATAACAGTGATACCATTAGTCAGTGACTCCGGAGTCTTTGTTGTCTCTGGTGTTTGTGGCAGCTCAGATGTTTCTGGTCCACGGGATGAAGAGGTAGTCATTCCTGTAAGTAGACACATGGTTACTAGTATGAAGACTATCCTGGTCGATTTTTCTATATATTTGAGGATATAGAAACTAAAGTGTTTTATATAACACTTATTGGTTAGTATTTTCACAAATACCAACCAGACACAGACAGTCCATATTTTTACTGTATCAGCATGTTAGGCAGTATTTGCCAAACAGTAAGCAAGGAGCCATCCGGAGGTTTTTGTGGAATTGGCTATTGTCTTCACGTAATTTACAATATGGAAATAATATTATTTGAACAAAATAAAATGAATCTAAGGAGTTATTGAGGAGAAAAGGTTTAGTGCACCTTGAGTGTCATAATGAAAAGCATCATCAGGTGACCTGCTTTTGTACCAGATTTGGAGATTTAGGTGGAGGAGGAGGACATCACCTCAGTGAGCAAGGTAAGTATGGGTTTTTTATGAATTCTATTGAAAATTCCATAATTGATATCAAATTGCCTCTAATAGTCCAGGAGCCAAATCCAAAAAATGACTTTTTTCGTCCAAAAAGACGGAGGATCTAAAAGTGGTTTTAAACCGTAGCCCATAATCTGAAGTTTACATTTTGACATGAGTTTTTTATGAATTATACTGAAAATTCCATAATTGATATCAAATTGCCTCTAAATGTATTTTACATTGTAGCTGCCATTATGGGGAAGACTGAGATATGGGACGCTTCTCCGTACCCGATCCTCAATTCCTTCTTTCCCCAACCCCTGGGCCTGAGTCAAACTAAGGCAACTGGTGATGCTGTGAAGAGGTGGGGGCTAGTTTTTGCAAGCAAAGTTCCTCGAACCTAGGTAGATTTACCTATTTTCACGGATCAATTATAAATGTTGCAGGAGTATCAGAGGTCATTCAGGGCAAATTTGGGGGTTTGCCTGGTGCAGTGCTTGAGGTGTTTTTACTAAATATTTGCTCAACAAATTGTGTGTATTTGTTGTTTGTCAAACCCTGCCAAACTGTTTCCGGCCCCATCACCTACATCCAGGCCCGAACTTAGGCTAATTTACTGATTTTCACAGCTCAAAAGGTATTTATGATTTTAGGGAAACCAGAGTACATCAAGGGGAATCAGGAGATTGGGAGTCCTGTCATTGGATCAAGGGTTTTCCTTGAGTCACAACCAAAGTTAGGTAGGGCAACACCTAGGCTGTGGCATCCTGTTCAAGTGCCCCTGGGTTCTGTTAAATACCTGGTTTAGGATTGGGGGACATGTAGTAGGCCCTGTCATTGGGGTCTACTAAAGAAGAACGTTATAATAACATTATAATATAATATTATTATAACGTTCTTCTTTAGTAAGTCTTAACTCCACCTAAAATAACGTTTTTGTAACGTGACAACTGGACAGGTTTGACACACAAGCACAGTCACAGAACGTTCTTGTTACGTCACTGCTTGCCTGGGCAGTCTGTGAAACCGTTCAGTCAAGCTACTCACTTAAAATGACCACTCACATGATCATACTGAATAGACTTGGACAACTTGTTTAATCCCAAAACAATGTTATCTATGAGATGAGTGATGTTTGTCCTAATAAAAGCTGATGCTATTGCTGATTAGTGAATTGTACGGGAAAATTGCAAAATATGGTAATCATGGTAACATTACCTGCATTTTCTGAATCAGTTGGAACAGCTAATGGCCCTGAAGTGTTTGGAGATCCAGGGGTGAACAAGACAATCACTGTAATTAAAAATAATTTGTTGACATGACAATCTATTAAACAGAAAATAACTCTGAGAATTTATTGGAAAAAGCATGTTATTATTTTCTCAGAACATGTTTCATCAGAATTGTCAGGCAGTGGGTTTATACTTGCATAATGTATCTTGGTCTCTATAAGTTTTACTTTTCCCAACATTTTTCATTGTCATTAAAGTTTGTTAAGGGTGTGATAGAATTATATGATACACTTCCTCTGCTATTTTGAAGGGGAGCGCTTTTATTTAGAATTAGAAACCCCACTCATCAACATTTTTTAGATAATGCAAAAATATATAGGGTGAATTTCAGATGCAACTCTATGATCATGTCTGAAAAAAGGGGAGTTAGGGAGTGAACCTAAAATTAATACTCTGTAAAAAGACATACTGGTGAACAGTTTAATCTGTTCAACATCTTGATACCCATTTTACTCATAATTCAGGTGATAAAAGCATCAGTCTGTGAAACTGTTCAGTCAAGCTGCTCAGTCAAAGTGACCACGAACATGATCACACTGAAAGCCCCAAAGGGTAAGTTCAAGTGGGTTTTCATGTTTTTGTGGAAAATGTTCCATTTTTTTTCGCCTGCAGATGGATAGACTTGGACAACTTTTTTAAGCCCCAAAAGTTTTTATTTATAAGATGAGTCTAATGTTTGTCCTAAGAAAAAGTGACGTTATTGCTGATTAGTGAATCGTTTTGGACAGGAAAATATAAAAGTGATAAAATTACCTGCATTTTCTGAATCAGTTGGAATAGCTGATGGCCCTGCAGTGTTTGGAGTGCCAAGGGTGAACAAGACAACCACTGTAATAAAAAACAATTTATTTACATGACAATCTTTTAAAAAGAAAATAACTCATTATTTATTGCAAAAAGCATATATTGCTATTTTCTCTGAACATGTTTTATTAGAATTATCAGGCAGCGTATAGATACTTATATAATGAATTTTGGTCTTTGTATGTCTTATTTTTTCCAATATTTTTTTCATGGTTATTAAGGTTTATTATGGTTGTCATAAAATAACTAATTAGAACAGTACACTTCCTTTGGTACTTTGAAGGGGAGAGCTTTTATTTCAAATTGGAAACCCCACTCGTCAACATCTTTTTAGATAATGCAAAACAGATATGTCAATTCAGAGGACATTTCTCAAAATTCACAATGTTGTTTTGTTATTATTATGAATTTCAAGAACTATCCTCTGCCTTGCATCTTGAAAATCAACCAAGTATTTTTGGTGTTTGAAAATGCATTGCCTCATTTAAGACTTCAATTTGGTTTTCACATGGTTGTAGTATTCAGCACATGCCAATACCTCTGAACTGGTAAATGCAATCCTGTTACAGAGGAGGATGGGCTGTGTTGGTCTTTTGCACTAAACACACCAAGGATGATTATACTGATATAAACAAAGAGGTTTAGTGTCAAGTGGGCAAACTGGCACCAGACCTATTGAGATAAGCCCTGTATACATCTGACCTTTGCCAAGCTGGTATTGGTTTGATATGGTGGGGTGTGGAGGAGGATTTGCCACACCAGAATGGTTGTAGGAAAGGGGTAGATAAGAGGGATGTAACACTGTGGTACCCTGGCTGATCAGAGGGAAACTATAGACTACTTTGCTCACTTTTTTCATCTCATTTGATCAAAGTTAAAACATTAAAGAATTAACATGCTTACATTCAAATAGGATGAATATAGAAATAGTTCAAAGTCAATCAAAACTCAAACCTATGATCAGCAGTATGATGATGACTGATGTCAGAGCTGCAGTCAGTAGACACCAGAAACGGGGAGACCTCCCACAGTAGGTTGCTGGCTGTTTTACACATGGCAGAGAAGGTTCTGACTCAGGGCTCAGTGGTGAAGTTATGTTTGGATTTTTCTTTTGATTGTGAAGGGTTTCATATTCCTTGTCAAGAATTTCTTCATACACACGAGGAAGTTCATAATCATTCTCTGAAGCATATGTTTTTTTAGTTTTTGTTTGTTTCACTCTTTTCCTCTCCTCAGCATATGGATGACAGTATTCAGCTAGTTCCATCTGGAAAATAAGAATTTTAAAATAGAGGACAATGTGAATACAGTATTTGTCAACACATGTTTAAAGTAGAACCAAACCATATAATTATTTCAATCTTAAATGAATCTTTTATTCAGATAAGAAACACTACATATCTTATGCCCAATTATTATAAATTTAAATTCCAGCAAGATGAATTGTCCCTTCCATCTCTCCTCTGATAAACTCAATTCAAACATGCCTGGACACATACATTGACTAGGACTGGACAGTTGAGTTCAGATGCACAGGAAGAATGGGATCCTTTCCACAGCAGCACAGCACGTTATCAATTCACAAAAAAAACACTTAAAGCATAGTTTATGTCAATAATATTTCACATACTGTTGGTGTGTATCAATGTGCATATGTGTTAATTGTATTGATGCTTTACACTGTACTTGTGTGTCAATAGTATTCAAATACAGGGTGTCAATGAGCATTAATCCCCGTGCGTTGATTGTATTTATGCACCTCATACTACTGCAGCGTGAATGGTCTGAACTAATTATAGATAGCCCCTGGGCCACCTACTGGACCCTGTGACCTCTTATTATATATAATTAACCCTATTATGAGAGAATAAACCACTCATACTTCAACTCGTTCTGATTCCCTTTGTTCAACCAGTGCGTTCTCAGTAGAGAATGCACTGCTGATTTCATACTGCACAGTTTGCTCCAGATAATGAACTTTTTATTTCAAATAATGCACTGTTGGTCTCAAATAGTGCACTGTTGCTTGAATATGTTCTTAGAGAATTTTGCAGGAGAAGTAATTTTGAATTTGTGAAAATTTTGGTCATGCTGGGAATTGAAACCAGGACCTCTTGCATACAAAGACCAGAGCTCTTTCCCTACACTACGGAGGAAGCTGGTAGAGTTTGGCACACTCACTGCTCTTGTGCCCCTAGGCCTATAGTCCTTAGATATATATATATACTTGAACACACAAATACAACTTAATATTTGTGTATACACATACTATTTTAATGTAGGCATGTATATGTGTGTACATTCATATCAGCTTCTACATTAAAAATAACAAAGCTTTAGTCTTTTATCTTATAAAAAGGGTAATGCAGGTGTTACCCACTTGAGATTTGAACCCCAGACCTCTTACATACAAAGCCAACCCTTATCCACTGTGCTGTAGAGACAGCTGGTAGACTGGGGCACAAGTGCTGCTCTCCTACCACAGAACTTAGATCTAGGCACTTGGGTGTATGTATGTATGTATGTATATATATATATATCATATATATATGATATTCGAAAATTAGAAATACTGTAGTCAGCAGCCTATTATGGTTGCCATATAATTCTGACCTTTCTCTCATGGTTTATGTCTGACAATGGACTCATAGTAGTGCATTATTACCACATTGTCCACAATGTCCACAATTATTACCACATTGACCATTGTGCATTATCCTATACGAAACCCCAGACCTGTCCACTGAGGTGTGCATGTCATTTCCCGGCCTCCACTACACAGCCGCAGCCCAGCCCCTAGCCCCTTGATAATCTCAGATTGTAAAGGGCAGATAATTTATGTTAGGAAAGAATCTTTTAAATTAAATGGTATTTATGGCTAATTCTTGCTACCACGGATAGCCAATTTCATATACTGTACCTGCAGGTTAGCCTGCTTCCAGGTGCATGCTGGGTATCAAATATGTCGCCAAGTCACAAGGCTTAAGTATAGGAATTATCAGTAATCATGCAATTATTTGTGATGGACAAGATGTAGAATTAACGTATTTTTCAGTTTGTATACATATACATGTTCTATTTTCTAGGTTGGTTTGCAAATATTTTCATTACAGATGCATTCAGAGCAAAAGGTTCTATTTTTGCTATAGCTTTCCCAATCTATTTGTCAACAGAATCTGTGAAAATTAGCCTGTAGGTGCAGAAAAAGCTATAATTCAGCTATCCATGGTAGGGTGAATTGAGTACTTAGAAAAAATTCCAAAATTGAAACATTTATGACTCCCAGTGTGAGTCAACCATGAGTCAAAACTGATTTTGAGGTTGTACCCGGAGTGAGCATGACCATTATTTTCATGTCAGGAAATTCTGTGACAATTATAACATTTTCAAGCAAAGTTACAACAATTTTTGCCACTTTTTTATACCAAAAAACGCAACTAATAGATTATTCTCTAACCTTCCATGAATAATCTCAGGTTTTATCAACCGCACAGCCACGGAGCAGTGCATACAGAGGCCAGTGAGTATAAACAGGCTGTACGTATTGCTCCTTGTATCTATGGTTTTCAACATTATTTTGTTTTTTGCTTGGGTGATAAAATATAGAAGACCCTTAGGGATCGTCCTTTGGTATCTGTACGACCCATGGGGATTGTTGGTACCTTGGGCTGCACCCTTGGTACATACGATCCCCTATGGGTCGTACAGACACCCTCTGACAACCCCCGCAGGTCTTCTCGTATAAGTAAAGAGTAGATGAATTCCCACAATGAGCTGACAAATTTTGGCATTAGATGGACCAAATCATCATCTGCCGGCCAGAACCCCAAGAGCAACTGTCTCACCGAAGCCTGGTAACTTTTTAATTGTTAAGGTTTTAATAGATATCAAATACTTGCTTTTGCATTATAGAAAAATGAATGTACAGAGTACCTCTATCTCCAGTTTAAATGTATAATTGACCAAATAACTGTCTGATATGTGGGTTTAAATATCATCAGTATGTTGTGTGCTGCTTATTGCAGCAGGAGGGCTCCCAAAAGTATCTAGGTCACATGCCAAAATATGGGGGAGGGGGTGGGCTCTAATAATATAAAGATCCACAGGGGCCTTCAGAGGGTAACGGGACAAACCTGAGGGTGATGGGCCATCCCATCAACCTCAGGTTCGCCCTGTTACCCAAGGACATCCCCTAAGAGCCTTCTATATTTTATTACCCAAGCAAAACCCAAATAACCACACAATTATGAAAAAGAAAACAAAGAACTTGTTTGGTTATGCCTAATGCTATGACTACATAACACGATGAGCTTCCCCGGGTCATATGACTATGCAGGCAGGAAAAAAATCATTCACCTTTGAACAAAAATTTTCAATTTGATGGCAAATCTTTGACATTGTTTCAAAAACTCTGAAATTCATGCAGGGTATACTTTAGATAATGTAGAAGAATGCCCCATAACCAACAAAATTTAGATTTTTGGGGGGGAGGTAGAAATGTGGATTTACTTTGGGATCCCAAGCAGCGGTAGGGAAGGATGCGAGGGGTGGACTATTTTTGGTTTCAAAATGAGTAGCGGTATGTACATGAAGGCCGTACATTAAATACTTCCACCTACCACATGTCATAGGATAGGGTAATAATGTTAAAAAGCAGTCCCTAATTGGCTTATCAAATGTGAGTTTCAATTGTCTGTTTTGAGCCTTTTTGAATTTCATATCTTTTCTGTTAAACTTGAAGTATTAGAATGAAAGTAAAAAGAAAATTGAAAGTGAAACTAAGTTGTCTTGTAGTTACCTTGTTTTTCTTGTATTTCATATATTAAGTATATAACGAATTTGTTTGCAAATCTAAAATTTAAGAAATGATTGTATAATAGACTTGACATATTAAATATGAGGTCAATGATTGACTGTTTTCCTCTTCTTTCACATTTGTTAATTTCATGACAAGTATGAAAATACAGATATCAGACTTGCTACTCTAGCCCATCATCAACATATCAAACTTCTCCATAAGGTCAAGCTAAGATAATTTATTTCCATCGTCATCCTAAAGTGTCCCTTTACAGTGGAGAATGATATTTAAATCAACTGGGAAATTACGGGAATATTGGCTTGGAAATGACAGAAAAAAGGACAGTGAAATATTAATGATGGGAATAAGGGCAGAGAAATGATGGGAATAAGGGAAGGGGAATGACCAGAATAAGGGAAGGGAAATGACGGTAATAAGGGCTTTGAAATGATTGGAATAAGGGCAAGGAAATGATGGGAATAAGAGCAGGGAAATGATGGGAATAAGGGCAGGGAAATGACGGGAATAAGGGCAGGGAAATGACAGGAATAAGGGCAGGGAAATGATGGGAATAAGGGCAGGGAAACTATGGGAATAAGGGCCGGGAAATGATGGAAAAAAGGGCAGGGAAATGATTGGAATAAGGGCAGGGAAATGATGGGAATAAGGGCAGGGAAATAATGGGAATAAGGGCCGGAAAATGACGGGAATAAGGGCAGTTAAATGACAGGAATAAGGGCAGGGAAATAATGGGAATAAGGGCCGGGAAATGACAGGAATAAGGGCAGGGAAATAATGGGAATAAAGGCAGGGAAATGACGGGAGTAGGGGCCGGGAAATGATGGGAATAAGGGCAGGGAAATGATGGGAATAAGGGCAGGGAAATGATGGGAATAAGGGCCGGGAAATGACGGGAATAAGGGCAGTTAAATGACAGGAATAAGGGCAGGGAAATAATGGGAATAAGGGCCGGGAAATGACAGGAATAAGGGCAGGGAAATAATGGGAATAAAGGCAGGGAAATGACGGGAGTAGGGGCCGGGAAATGATGGGAATAAGGGCAGGGAAATGATGGGAACAAGGGCAGGGAAATGACAGGAATAAGGGCAGGGAAATGATTGGAATAAAGGTAGGGAAATAACGGAATAAGTGAAAAGAAATGATGGGAATAATGGCAGGGAAATGACGGGAATAAGGGCTGGAATATGATTGGAATAAGGGTAGGGAAATGACGGGAATAAGGGAAGGGAAATTACGGGAATAAGGACAGGGAAATTAGAGTTTAAATAGTATCAAAATAGATCTCCTGTCTAATGGAATGCTATTCTGATATGATGTTGTGTTTGCTAATTTTACAAAAAATACTTTGCTTTTTTTTCAGGATCACAATCACAAAGATGATGATGATAAATACAGTCTATAATTGACCAAGACATAGTATATATGATGATCGCCTAGGAGGGATGTGAGTCAGCCTGGTGCTGGTAAAATGCATGTTTTGTATCCATATACATTGAGAGCAAACACAATCCAGCAATGACAGTACCTTGCATAGTACATGGAGATACGACTATAGAAGTGTAAATTACAATATTTACTTGATATTCACATGGATTTAAATACAGTGCACTCCTGATATAAGGGACACGTTAATAAGGGACAGTCGGTTATAAGGGACAGGTTGGCTGGGATAGAATCATTTCCCTTTATTCTAGTTTAAATTTTCCTGTTGTAAGGGACAGCAAATTCGGATATAAGGGACAGTTGGCAGATAAATCTTACACAAAAATAACAGATTTTGCATGACTTGAGCACTCAGGCCCTCACTCTCAGAACTATATTCCTTAGAATTACACTTAATATCTTTTATCTATATTCATTTGTTGCAAACCCTTTTAGTCTTTAATAATTTGAAATCCGCTTTAGAATCTAATACAGGAAATTATGGAGATAAAGTTGGGGATCCATTAACTCTGTGTTGATTTATGTATTTAGAAGGGTGGCAGCCCTTTTATGTAGGCTATTATAAGAAGGCTTGCTGATGAACACTTTGACAGTTATTTGATTACAGGTGTGAGGTCAAGTTAAAAGTATAGTTTCATAGTTTGTGTCCATTAAACCAGGTATTTTAGCATAGTATAAGTCATTAAGGGACATTGGTCAACACCTGGTAACAATTTTTAGCTTTGATGGTTATTTACTTTGATTCAATTTCTAAAGTTAGTTACATAAACTTTTGAATAGTCCTAAAGTATCTAAAATGACATGCCTTCATCTATTTTCTTGATCTTGATTTATCACCCCTCTGTCCCAAAATTATCTACTTCTGATATAAGGGACATTCGGATATAAGGGACAGTTGTCCCTGGACCAAGGTTTCCTTTATATCTGAAGTGCACTATACATTCTTGGCGGACAAACCATGACAAAGAACCAATATTTTTTTTTTAAACAACTTTATTTACCCTGGTGGTGGGTTGGATTTCTCCAGTCTTCCCCCACCATCCAGCCATAACTTAAATTAATACATCAATTTTAATTGTTTCTCTGTGTCAATAAGAGATAAAGAGATATGTTTCTATACATTCTTTGGATAGTATATCATGAAAGACAAATAACAAAAATTGGTGATGTATATGATGCTAATGATAATGTGATGATATGATTAATGATTCATGTAACCCACTGTAATATTTTCAGACAGGCAGTTTTGATTGTTTACATAAATGTTCCAGCTGCAAGTCTCCGTGTTTCATTTTGAGTATATTCATGTGTCAGCAACTCTTTAACCTTTTCCTTGAATACACTATATTCTCCTATGTTTCGTAATGTCACAGGCAAGTTATTCCAGAGATTCTTTGCCTGAAACATGGGTGATTTAATGATGTAATCCTTTTTAGTAGTAGGTACGTGAACAAGGGGTGCCATGTTACCTCTTGTTTCTCTGAGAGTCTGCCTCATAGTGATATCACCAGACTTGATCAGCCTGAAGATAATGTTCACAAGAAAGTATTTCTTTCTATATTCCAATGGTAGCACATTAGCGCGAGTATACAGCTCAAGTCTATGTACATCAGTTGGTAGCCGAATTTTAAATGATATTCGCAATGCCATATTAAGAATAGAATCAAGTTTTTGCAAATCAGTCTTGGGCACATTGGAAAAATAAATGTTACCCATGTCAAACAGCATTGTCTTAACAATTGTCAAACTAGTGTAATCCGTTATAGTTGACCGTAATCTTTTGAGCATGGACAACTTAAACGAGGCAAGTTTATATGTTTCCTGCATTTGAAGTTTAAAATTTAAGTTCTGATCTAAATGTATGCCCAGGTATTTGTATGTGCCTACCCTGTCTAACTGAATATCATTCAATTTGATCACCACATTTTGCACCAATTTTCCTGGATCAAAAATTATGTATTTAGTTTTTTTAACATTAATAGTGAATTTCTGGGCTCTACACCAGACATCAAGGCAAGCAACATCATGTTGTAGCTGTTCTATTTTCCGAGTACAATCTATAGTCTTAAGGTTAATTGCACAATATAATACAATATCATCTGCATATTGCAAAATATTTGTGTACCTTAGGATTTTTGACATATTATTAATGTACATATTAAACAATAGCGGTCCCAATATTGAGCCTTGGGGGACTCCATGGGTAATATTTAGAAGATGGCTGTCATGTACCAACCTTCAAGCCCCTGGGACGAAATCTTCCATGAAAATGCTGATCCACAAAGCCTGCACGGGGAAAAAGATAAGTCAGAACATACTATTCCTCTAGAACTGATTAACTCACGTAAAAAGCTTGATACATTGTATATCACTAACAGGAAAAATAAAGATAGTGCACCTGTACGTACACCTCAACAGGACGAGGAAGAATCGCCGATTCTAAAAGCAATAAACTGCATACAACTCGCCTTAACCAAACAAACAAATGATATTAAGGGATTAAGAACATCCTTTTCTGGCATGTAAGATTCCCTTACTTTCTCACAAGGTGGTGAAATTCAGGTTAACAGAGATAATTACCAGAACCTAGCCACAGAAAATGCAGAACTGAAGAAAGCCACTGTTGCCCTGAAATCACATACCTGAGACATGGAGAGAAATAGAAATACAACCTGCTGAGTTGGACATCAAAACAAGAAAGTACAACATAGTACTTGAAGTTGTACTTGAGACGGAAGGTGAATATCCCAAGGATATTGTCTATGATATTATCAGTAAGATTGCTCTCAATGCATCCTAGAATGATATCGACATAGCATACAGATCCGGAGGGAAAAAGGGATGTGTCCTATAATTGCCACTCTGCATTCCCTTGAATTTAAGGACTTCATCCTGATGAAAAAAAAGGCCCTACTCTCTACCCCGGACATGAAAAGAATCTGGATCAACCTGGATTTAAATCCCAAAATAAAGAAACAAAGAAAAGATGCACAGATTGTTAGTTCAATAGCAACCAAGGCCGGTCGTAACGCAAAACAAAAAGAAACAGGAATCACAATAGACTGGATCTATTAAGGATCGGTGGAGCTGGAAAATAATCTCCCGAATGAAATCAAACTTGCATCTACAAAAAGACGCGGTTTCAAAAATATTACTGCATTTGCAATCCACCTGGCACCCCTGTCGAATATGTTTGCAAAGTCTATTCAGGTAGAAGTTATTACATTCAAATCAGTTGAACATGCCCTCAACTACGGCAGGGCCAAATTCACAGGACACACAAGCGCCATGCAACAGGTACTGGACACTAATTGTCCATACACAGCCAAGCGGATCAGATGCTCAGTCCACTGCAGTGCATGGGATGATAGAGTCGAGACGGTGTTACGAGGTCTTATGAAAGAGAAGTATATCCAGACAAGGAACTACATGACATATTATTTGCAACTGGTGATGATGTGCCCATAGAGGCAATGCTAGACCCACGTTGGGGCTTGCACGTTATGTTCAACACAACTTCAGGCAGGCTCGTATAAGGGAGACAACCGGATGGGCTGTATGCTCATGGAAATACGAGCGGAGCTATGCCTTTTGTTTACCCCACCAGTGCAGGACCTACCATAATTCCCTCTTCTGTGATTTTGGCACCCCCAATGGATATACCACATTTACACACTAACCTATTATAGGTTGAAGGTACCGTAAATAGTGTAGTTTACCCACCCTTGCATTGTGACGGAGGTACTACTTACAAGGGCTTACTTTATTTTTAAGTTATATTTTGTCACATTTTGATACTAATTCACCTTTCTTGCTTTACCAATGCATTGTGCTGGAAAGCAGCCAGAGTAAGCTAGGTCAAATCAAAATCAATATTAACAAATGCACGATGGTTAGAGTTTACATAATGTCTGATTCAAGGGGGGAGACCGCTACAAGAAGCCCTGCAAAGAATAACTGCCTCTGAAATTTTAGTACATGTACTGCAGGGGCGGATATTCACCTCATCATGAAAAGGGCAAA
The DNA here is from genome assembly GCA_936440205.1 of Lepidonotus clava. Classification (NCBI taxonomy): domain Eukaryota; kingdom Metazoa; phylum Annelida; class Polychaeta; order Phyllodocida; family Polynoidae; genus Lepidonotus; species Lepidonotus clava. The sequence continues at coordinate 49,185,272 of OW387145.1, forward strand.
AGATGTATACATCTTTGATAAAATATGTGATCTTCTCTATAAATATGGGGGATATTCAACATCTCTACTAGAGACCCTATTCCTTAAAAAACTATCAATGCCCCAAACGTCTCACGAGGAGATTGCCCATACAATCAGGGAAAACTTTGATATGGGCCTGAAGGCAATAAGGAAGGTTAACCCTAAGGCCAAAGTTATATTTCTACCAGTATGCGGAGTAAACCTAATCTATTAAACTGAAAACACAGAGTTGTCAAAAGTGGTGCCAAAAACGACAACCCAAGGTTGTCACAGGCTGTGTCTGTGTCTGTTAGACTAAAAATCTTATTTATGAATATTTTCATGTTGTATATATCATAGTCATTATAATGGCTTCCTATTATATTATTACTAGTTATTAGGTATGGCCATTACACATAGGCAGCCTATGAGTTGTATGGTTTTGACACCATTCACTTACAACACTGGGTTGATATAAGCAGAGGCCATAACAACCTTGGGCTGTCGTTTTAGGCACCATTCACTTACAACCCTAGGGTAGATAGGCAGGACTTTTGACTTCTCATTTTCTTCTGTGACCACCCTATGACAACCCGATCTTCATTTTTGCTTCTCTGATGACCTTTTTGGCCCAAAGTAGTCAGGAGAAAATGACTACCTTTGGGTTGTCATCCGGCCTCAAAATTCACAATGACAACCCTCTGATCACCCCAAAATTGTCAAAGGATTGTCACAAGGTCGTCACACAGCATTGATGGCCTGAAATGAGCCCTGTGATGACCCAAAAGTCACCTATGAGAGCCCAAAAGTGACCTGTGACAACCCTTTGACAACTTTGCAGTGGCTCTCTGACGACTTTATGTTTTCAGTGTAAATCTAAACAAGATTAAAACCAAATGGATGTATGTTTGTCCAAAAAAGGGTAGGACAGGGCCAGAAATAAATGTAAATATAAATGTAGATGTAAATGTGGATAGAATTGTTGATACTATTAAATTGACATTGTCACTTGACGGTGTAGCCTTGTCCAAGGTGTCAAATTTCAATTACATTGGTCTTGTAATTGATGAGAATTTAGAATTTGCTGCACATCAAACCAAAATTGTTTCTCAAGTGCAACATAAATTGAAATTTCTTCAGAAAATTAGGTATTACATTACTGACAATGTTGCTTTAACCATATATAAGACAATGATATTACCGTCTTTTGATTATGGTGACTTTATCTATGAACAGAACATTTTATATGTTAATAATCAAATGCAGAAATTGCAAAATGATACTTTAAGGGTAATTTACGGTCAGTATAATGTTCCATATCAACAATGATTAAGTTCTGAAATTTTACATTTGAATGCATCATTGTTTAGTTTATATTATAGAAGGAAATTACACTTATCATCAAATGCCTACACATTGTCTCGTGTACCTGGATATGTTGATAATAGAGACATTATTACTGGACATCATGATGGTCTGTTATTAAAAGTACCGAAGGTTGTCAATAAAAGGTACTATAGAAGCTTGTTGTATAGATCAGTTGCACAATGGAACTCTATGTTAGCTGTTATATGAAACCTAGAATCCCAACATAATTTCGACGACATGTTAAAATTATCTTTTGTGAATCCATATGTGTGATTGAATAACGTTTTGGTATATATTTTGAATCTTGTTTATAAGTGTATTCTATATTTCCATCTTTTTCATCCTGAACATCTTGTTCATAATGCTTTTCATTAATGCTTCCCATCTAAAGTAATATCATCAGTTGTATGTTTTTTTTTAGTTAAACTCAGTTATATTCACTGGAAACAAAAACCTTGTACAGTTGCTTCAGAGGGAGGAGAATTAATATCACCAATGGTGATCCCTAAACCCTAAATAGAAATCAATCAAAAAAAAAAGAGAAAAAGAAACATAGGTGGTTGTGAACAACGTTGCAGCAACGTATCTGGGAGTCTACAAATTTAAGTGGTGGCAACATTAATTAGTGACATTGTGACAACGTCACATAGACAACGTTGTGACAATATCATTAGGCAACGTTGTCACAACAATGAATCCCAGCAAGGTGATTCACAACGTAAATCACAATGTTGTAGAAATGTATCTGGGAGTCTCAATTTTTCCTTTGTGACAACCTCAAATCACAACGGTGTAGGCACGAAAACATGACTTTGTGACAACATGGATCTTTTGCTGGGATTCATATTCAATTGCGGTCACAAAATACATCACTTTGTCTTTGTATATCACATCATGCATGAAAGCTTATTACGTAAATGAAGAAAGTTGATCTTTTCCATGCATAATTTTACCATTATAATATACCAAAATATCTTGCTTTTCTCATAATTCTTGAGCATGAGAACATAGCTCATATATAAATAAATACAAATAATTTGCTTGTGATATTGCAGTAAAGTATTTTTTCAATTCGTTTTACTTATCATACTAAATTTATATGTAACATGGACTTCCTGTTTATCGAATTGTACACATTATTCCACTCTGTACAAGTGGGAGATCCTGGGCCCCGCGTCAGGATGTTTGGTTATCTTGTTATATCCTGTGCCGACCAGTTTGTATTTGTGCTTATCATATGACAGCTAGTTACATAGATACTGCGTAATATTGGCCTAGCTGATAAGGCTATTGTTGGAATACGAAAGCAAAAGCAAAAGTAGTATCATATGACAGATAGTTACACAGATACTGTGTATTATCTACCTAGCCCACAAGGCTATGGATGGAAAAGGAAAGTAAAAGCAAAAGCAGTATCATATGACAGATAGTAACATAGATACTGCGCATAATTGGCCGAGCCCATAAGGCTATTGATTGAATATGAAAGCAAAAGCAGTGTCAGGAGATGAAGTTACCCTGGACCTTGACTGACTACTATGCTGGTCTCCATTTCACCATGTTGATTATAGAAATGTCTTCCTTGCATGTAAATCAGACTATACTAGAGAAAGCTGAAATCACAGGTTGATTTAAGAAATAAGGTGTCGACACCTGGCGTTGTGCATGTACCTAATGCTTTTAGTACTAAAGCTTGTGGACATCAAAAGCTTTAGGGTGGATTTTGGATGGATTTTAGGGCATGGGCTTTTGGGCCAATTTAGATATTTTTGATTAAAAAATGGGGCTCTGCCTTTTCCTTTGGGTGCTCCCAACGTTTTAACAAAGCTGGAATCTCCATTGCCCTAGGGTGGATCTAAGAATTCTAAAGAAAGGATGGGGGTACGTGCTGTAGAAACACTTTTGTCTGTGCCCTCCAGCCACAGGAATTTTACATTAAACATTAGTATTTGGGCCAAAGTAGCTGAACCCTTGCCTGCTGTGCCCCCCTCCACCTTTCTGAAATTCTACACCCACCAACTGGCAGATCCAGGATTTTGAAAAGGGAGGGTGGGGGTTGCTTTTGGATAAATAGCTGTTGGCTGAGGTTCACACCAAACAATGCAACGTTTTCTGAAAAAAGGAGGGGCACAAGCCACCCCATAGCTGGATTTGTCCTGTATCATTAGAATATGCTGTTGCCTCTCGTTGATGAATTAACCCTTTCGTGACGGCTCCATAGGAAATTGATTAAATACGATAGATGGTCATTGATTATGATACAACTCTAATAATTCTGAAGGTACATAGTTCTTTTCTGAAAGATTTACAGTGGATATCGTCATAACACTATTGGCAAGCAAATTTTGTTAAAACATAACCCCATATTAATTTTGTTTTGCTTTTATTGACCGTACACAGGGAATTATGGGACTTAATTCATAGTGGCCCCTTTATCCACCCATAACTATAATGATATTACCTTTTAAGAACCATTTTTTATAAATTTAATTGTCATATTTTTACTTTTAAACTGATTTGAACAAGCAAAGTTCATTCATGTATTTACACACTATTAACTGAAATATTTTTCATACCCGTTTTCATTAGATTATTCTTTTATCAATTCTACTTGATTGTTCTTAAAAATGCCATTGATTGACCATTTTTAAGCTAGTTCAAGATGGCCGCATATGTGAGTGTGTATTTTGGAGTTTTTATCCCGATTTTAGAACTTTCTTCATTATTGTGGTCAAAACGTTAAGAAAAAGTTCAAAGGCGCTAAGTTTACTGACCTCAATAATATTTTGAATCAAATCTTTTGCATGAATTGAATCTTAATCAATCTGATAATATCTATAGCTATGAAATGCTGTAAATAATGTGAATTTCACAATATTTGGAGCCTGACATCCCAATATGTTGTTCCATAGAACGTTGACAAATTGATTAAAACTACAGTGTAAATTGGTGTCAAGTGACAGAAAGAAGGGGAACAAAGTTGAAATCAAAAGATTGAAATATGTTTTCTAAGTCCTGTATTAATGGCTAACATAATGATATAAACTTTGCTCATGGAAAACCCATTCAAAAAATTCTGATTTGACCAATAAAATGTTACTACTCATTTCCTGTGGTAAAACCCTTTTTGGTGCCGTCAGAAAAGGGTTAAGGACCAGTTGAGTTCAGGGGTCCACTTGTTAGGACAAAGACAGTGTTGCATGAAGAGTTAACAATAAAAATTCTCACCTCGTCAATGTGCTTGCAGCTGAACTTGGAATCTCAAGGGCGGTTAGGATGGGACCACTTTTCTCTCCTGTCGCTGAGTTTCGCACTTCGCCTGGTCTGGCAACAAATGGCTGTAATCACCAAACTCTCAGCAAATTAGCAGTCTGCTTCCTGGAGGGGATAAGATGTGTTTTCAGGTCACAATCTCTGACCTGATGTGAGGTTACAGAGATTGTGATTGGAGAGTAGAACTTGTGGCGTCGGTGCAGCTTGAGGCCCCAAGCCACACCACGCTGCATCCTCAGTTTGATTGTCATATCTACACTGTAACAGTTACTAAGTCAACCCACAGACCATATAGCCACTCTGCCATATCACTCATCTCATTCTCATGGACTATCATTTCTGGCACAGAGGGTTATTTGTTGCAGAGCACCCGTATACCACCAGTGAACTTCTTTTGGGCTACAGGGGGTAGGAATTTTAGGGTCTGGGGACAAATAATGACAGATCTAATCTTAAAAAGAGCGGCTATTCTGCTCCATGTTTCCGATCATTGGTATTTTGAGAAAAGGGAAGGGGGTTATGCTTTAAGACATATTTTTCCTGACTGGGGTTTGCGCTCAGTTTCACATTAAAGAAACATAACAATTTTCTACATCAAATGAATATGTGCCAGAAGGAAAAAATGTTATTAACTGTTAATTTACTGAGAATTTTGTGTAGAATAAATGATATGTATGACCAATAATTATATCATAAAATTCTGAAATGATGAAACGCTGCCATTCTTTATATTTTTCATGGCATAAGGGGCCTTGGTGACAAAGTTGATAGTGCAATGAAAAAATATTGGGTGCAATAAATACTGTGACCCAAATCCCATCCATAGAACATTAACAATAATCCCAACACTTTTGCGAAGGCTTATATCATGATAATATTGCAACCTCAAAGGAAAACTTGCATATAAGTTCATGAAGTGCTATATCTTGTGTAATTAAGCTGACTTAAGTATTTTAAAACATTTCAAAAGTAAAAACATGAGAATGTCGTGGTCCTAGGGAATTATTCAGGAAAGGAATTATATTTCGGGAATTCCCTGAATGCCGAGCTGCTCAGTACTCCCCTTGCTACGTCACAGCTATGGGAATTCCTTCTAAAATTACTTTGAGATTCCCTGATAAATGAATAATTGTAGAAAGATATACATCTTAATTTATAATGAGTTGCAGTGGGCCAGATATATAATATTTGGGTTAGAGAGCACAGATTTTATTATAAATTCTACAGTGAAGATGGGATTCCCAAATAACTCTCCTTGCTACGTCATGAATGAGGGGAATCCCCTTAAAAATGAAGTAAAATACAAGTTTTTTTTAATTTCCTGTATTATCACACTCTACACATTACATGCTCACTTTGACCAATCACAGGCATCCATTCTTGACAATATTCTGATACTTTTGACCCCCATTCCTATGATACCCAATGTGAATTGTTTGTTTTTACACAACCTGAAATGTTAAATTACACTTAGTATTGTGATATATATTCCTTACCTGAATCAAAGGGAGTCAAAACCAATAAAATTGACAAAATTTTCGAAACTCAGAAAAGTATAGAAATAAAATTATGTTAGATGAGTATAGTTTAGGTCAGTGGCAAAGTATTAGATCTAAAAACTAGTTCAAACCAAAGTAGAATTCCATAAGAGATGGTCAAACTTTTATTTGTTTGAAAACAAACCTCATTTTTGCAGATCCACATTAATTGATCTGAGCAAGAAAAATGTGTTTTCAATTATTTTTTACCCAGGGTTTAGATTTCAACATAGGCCAGAAATATGCTCAAGGAATGGATTTATATGACTATTTGAGTTTGGAAAGTTTTGTTGAATTTATTGGTTTTGGCTCCCTTTAAAGCACACATATTTTTTTTGATATAGTACATAATGTTTGGTACATAAAGTTTGGTGCATTACCCAAACATAACATTCGTAAAAATTATTTATAATGCAAAGGAAGGAAGAAATAGTCTAAATGAGCCTTTAAAGGGTTCCTTGCACATAAATTTTCAAAAGCCTATTTATTATTCATTTGAATTGTCTTGGGTACCCGAAAAATAATTCAAAAGGAAAAATTGAAAAATATTGAATTATAAGTGGATCATAAGGGAAATGAAATAAAATATGAGAATTCCCTAATATCTGGGCCCTCAGTTCTGTCCTTGCTACGTCATCATTAAGGGAAAACTCTTAAAAATAATTTGGGAATCTCAGGTAATTGAATTAATTTAGGTGAGAAGAAGATAAAAGTGTTAATAGCTTGTATGCAGCTTAATTTGAATATTTAATGCAACAGCTAAAATTCCTTCTTAAACTCCATTGAGAGTTTGGGATTCCCTTTAAAAGCTGGGGATTCCCCATGGATGTCCTTGTGACATCACAAATTAAGGGATTTCCCTTAAAAACATATAAAATAGACCAAATATTAAAGGCTCATAACTTTGCCTACATCTGGAATATCCTTAAAATATTTTTAGCATTAATAGTTCTTAATGTGTAGTCAATGCTCAAAGAATTTCTTTGAAAAATGTTCATCATCTTATTATGTGCAAGATTCCCTTTAATATTTGTAACAACTTCTAACAATTTAATGGCGCTCATCTTCACTAGACTTTTATACTCAGTCTGTCAGTATTTTGGTAAAATCCTCAATAGTTAGAAGCATTTTCTCTTGTCTTCCACTACACTATGAAAGATTGAAAAGGTAGTTTAGGTGTCTTAATCTTCATGCATGAGACCCATATGCTGTAACGGGAATGCTAGTATGCTTTTGGGGTTCTAGAGCTGGGTGGTTAGGACTTCTTTTGACCATAAGAGGGACTACTAAACCTCCACATGAACAAGGATAGGTGGACTAGCGATAGAGAAACCTAAACCTGTTGTGTATTATAAACTTCTGAGGTATGATGGACACCTGTACTAATTGTCGATAACATTGGTTTAGCTGTAATGCCTTCTAGGCATCATCCATTGTAAGCTTGACCTCTGCAAAGCATTTATCTGCATTTGGATCTGAACAACCTTATCAGAGACTAGCTCTTTCCTTGACTAGCAACACGAAGGTAACAACCAAAAGTCAAGGGATGCTTCTGGAGAAGTAACCTTTAATATACCCTAAAGAGAAAACATCAGAATATAAACACTTATGTTCAGACCTACAAATCTTGAAACATTTGTGTGATATACAGAATCAAGCCCTGTAACATATAGAACCAAACTTTTAAAGAATCAGTTGTTTTTGCAGAAAAAAAAGAGAAGCTTGATACTTATTGCTTTGTACTTCTTTACATCAAGGCCATACAGTTGCCCAACACCATAAATACAGTGCAACAATCTGGCCCGATTTCCAGCAAAATGAGCTTGGTTATCTATTTTCAATGTCTGTAGCATACAGAATGAAGGTTTTGGGAACTTTATCTAAACTCGTCTGTACATTTTTCGGTAAGGGGAATGTAAAACTACAGATGTGTTTACCACTGGACGTCTTGAGGAAAAAGAAACAAGAACAAAATAAACAAAAAAACAAAAAAAAACAAAATAAACAAAATAGAAGAAAAACACAACCATTCAACATTTTAGCTCTTTTTTGGTCTCTTCCTATTCCTTAAGACATCTAGCAGTAAACACAGGTTCAGTTTTTGAGTTTTTGAGTTTTGTAATTCCCTTTCCCTTTTCAATTCAAAAACCCTAAATGCCCCTTTTATTTGTTTCCTTCATTTATTTTTTTTCTTCTTTCACACGGGTGTGGAGGCGGGGTGTTTTTGTTCTTGTGGAATGGGACATGAGAGACTGTTGAGGGGATGGGGAGATGGGGTGGGTAGGCAGGATGTATTTGTTTTTCTTGAAAAGAGGGTTGAGGGTGCACTTGGCTGGAGGATCGGGGTGTTTTTGTTTTGCATGACAGAGTGGTGTGGGAGGTGGGGTTGAGGTGGAGATGATCTTAAGTTGTCCGGTACTATGATGGACAGAGAGTCAGTTTAAGGTGAAGTCATTGTCTGTGACACCCCAATCGCAGTCCTGTCAATAAACTGTTCAGCTCCATTCTCTCTTTCTCTGATGACAAAAGGAAATCTCAAAGATGTCCAAAATCAAACCCACCAGTACCCACAACTAACAACACCAGTAGGTACAGGAGAAGCACAGAAAAGTACATAAATATTGCTGAAAAACAGGGGTCCAGGCCAGTTGTAAGTGATCAGAGACAACAATAAAGAGGCAGGAAATATCAATTGGCCCAACTTATCAGGATGGTCCAGATTTACAGGATGTCCTGTTTAACCGGGAAAATTCTTTTTCGGGATGTCGCGGCTCTCCTGATTATATGTGCAGGTTTCCTCCCTTGAGTCTCAGCAGAGCTTGGTTACTATATAACAAGTAAATGGCAGCAATGTGATCACTTTTATCTTAATTAAATGTTTGTGTGTTATTGAATGGCAGCATGCAATCAATATTACCAAAATTAAATGTTTGTGATTATTGGTAGGACCTAAATTATTTTACAGAGTATTCTTCTTATTCATGATCATAATCATAATCAAAGAGAATAGGACCCCTGCAATATAATTATATTCATAATGGATATGTCCCTAAAATTCCCTGAAAGAGACAAAATAAATCCAAATTAGATATTTTGTCTGGTGGGATTTTGAAGCCTCTGCAGTTGCGGCTGCGATAATATAATGTTTTCAACATTCCAAGATCACAGCAATCCTAAAACCAGTAACACATGTTATGGCATTACAGGTTTAGTAGAGGCCTAAGCTGGCCTGAAGACCTCATGGATTGGGTATAGAAGCCGTTACAAGCATAAATACTATCCACAGGTTTAGTAGAGGCCTTTCCTTACCTCATCCTAAAGTGTGAGTGACGGTGCATGTAATGAATTCCGAGGAACTGACCCCAATGCCTTGAAACAGGAGCCCAAGTCCAAAGTTGCTGGCCCTGCACCCTCATATCAGGCCTCCTGCATGGGAAATCACTACCCACATTGAAAACTGTTATTAGTAAAATGGTTTATAACCAATTAACATATAGGGGGCCAATGTATAGTGACACCTTTTATGTTAAATATTATTGACACACACTTTTGTCACACTATTTTCCCAATAAGTTTCTAAATGTAACCTTTTGTGTTTGACTATCTTAGGAGATGAACCAGGCCCTATATATTCATAACTGATTTTGGTAATCAGGGAAATCTGATTTTTGCTAATCAGAGTCTCAAAATTAGCAATTTTTTTTTTTTTTTACCAAAATTGAAATTGGTGTTGCAATATAATCTCAAACAGGGATGAATAAGTGCAGAAATTGTTCATGATAGACATAATGAATAATCTTGAGATGCTAATCAAAATTTCCCTGAGTAGCCAAATTAGATATGAAGATATGGGCCCAGATATATTTGTGAAACCTCTAATTCATGCAAGTTTCAGCTGTCCTTTTGCAAGATCTTTTATATTGTTTAATAAATATACAGTTATATATATATATAGAAAAAGAATGATTATAAAATAATTGATAAATCTTTCATATAGGGGTAGTTGTACTTGTAGTGAGTAACTCAGATTCATACAATGCATTGGTTATGTGAGATTTGATCAAAGGATCTCATGGTTGGGTTCTGAATGGCTAACCATTCAGCTATTGGGGCTACCATTTATCCACCCCAGATGGCTGTCATCCTTAAACCAATGTTTCTATTCATGTTATATATTGGAGACAGAGGTCACTGAGGTCACAAGATTATAAATGTATTGCCCCTCAATTTAAAACATATCTAAAATTGCAGTAGCCAACTAAATACCCTAGACATTCAAATATCTGTTTCTAATCTTCATTCATACCGAGAGAAATATCCAGATGATCTATCAGGACCGCATCATGAATATTTATGGGACTATTACTAAAATTGTTGTTTCCAATAACCATTTAAGAGTATATTGACCTACTTATTATAAGTTAGTTATTTATACCTTCAGAAAATTAAGATAGTGTAAACTATATTGTTAAAGTTGTTATTTCTTCCTGAAGAAAACTGCATACATTCATGATATTTATGCTTTTTTCACCTACCAGCTACTGAAGAATTAAACTGTTGTGTTCCTATAGGTAATAATATATGACTGTTTGGATTTGGCAATTTGGAGAATTATACATGTGTATAAAACATCATTGAAACTTTCATTTTTGATGTGTGCTACTTGTGTTTGGCATGGCCATGTTCTACTCATCATTATCATTACATAGTGTTATATTTATATCTACATTTACATAGGGAGATGTACATAAATACACCTCTGCTCATTGTATAGGAGATCACTGCATTTCGACTTCATAGATCCAGTCCATTAAGAACCTTGATTATTATTCAGTCATTGACAAATCATTTGCTACATGATAGTATGTTTTGAGACAGCTTAACAGGTCTAATGCAATAAAGCTCTTTTGCACTGGAGATGCTATCCTATAAGTCAAGTTCCACTGGAAACTATCCTGAACCTTTCTTTCTTTACAATATTATAGACTGTAATATATCATATGAGATAGATCCACGGAAATTAAACAGGGAGTGTCTGCATATGGACACATGCGATCTAAAGTAAACATCATCATGGCCATTATCCTGCTTCTGCTATCACTACATGTGCTATTCACATAGTGAGAAAACAGTTGAATAAGATTAATAGAGGATTCTGAATGGGAAACTAGATAAGGGACTTCCAGCCAGCCCTGATATCTATTGTTTGAGCTTGTGGGAACAAACATACAAACAGGGATGTTGCTGGGTATTTATAATTATATTGTCAGCACCACATGATGGATCACGCAATATAGTCTGGTAACTGTGTATTTATCTCATGTGCGATATATACATTTGCCACTTTTTTTTTTCTGTACACATTAATGTACACATTATCTATTATCATGGATTATGTGAAAAATATAATTGACAACAGATGATGGATGCATGGAGATGTAGCTAAACACACATTTGTCATGCCTAAGTTTAGGCATGGCATATATACTCCCTAAAATATCTAAAGAAACAGCTGAAGAAGAAGAAGAAACAGCCGCCACATATCACACATCCTACCCTACGTTTCTATCTTAATTACAGGTCAAGAGAAGTCCCTATAACCTTCTTGAAACTTGCTAGAAATAGCCATGGAAACACAACAGAAATTCCCGTGGAAACCACCATCATTTCCAATATTTTAAGTTGCAACCACATGGCTTGCATGTACACAAACATTCATTACTACTAATAAATTTATTCTGAAGTGGGACACATTTTACTACAGCATAAGATGTTCTTTTAAATCCATTTCCATGTAATCAACATAAAATAGTTAATATACCTGATCGTTATTCAAAATCAAAACTTTGTAGTTTGTGAAGAGACAGTCCCGAAACAAAATGCCGATTAACCAAATTACACCAAACCTCACACACTCCTGCCCTATATACCCAAATCTCCAGTACCTCACCCTCACACCTTCCATATACACAGTCCCCACCTGCCCGCACCTTTTAATTATATGTCAGCATTAGCCTGTATATTTATCTTATCGCCATGTCTTCATCATATTTTATCATATCTTATTTATTCACATGTTTTTAAATAAAAGTAGAACTTTATAGGCCTATGTTTACGCTCACATTACCCTAATATAGTCGCCAGGGGGGAATTACAGTAATGATTAAATCATTTGACATTTGTAATTAATTATACCCGATTTCTATTGTCTGTATTCCGTACCACAAAAGATGAATAGCTAATTCATCACAATAGCAACTACATACTATTAGTGAACGTGGCATGAATGTTCCATTTGATGGTGAATAAGATTTAAAAGTGCTGTTAATGTTAAAGTGAAAGGTCCTAAATCCCCTTTAGTGTCAGTCTTTTCCCCCAAAATAAAAAGCTTGTTTGATATTCTTATTATCAACAATGACAGGGTTTTATTTGTTGACCGTTTTTAATTGAAAAATAAGTACCATCCATAATTACTTGGTGCCAGTCTGCCTACTTATCACTTTTGTAAGAAAATGTCATTTGAAAAAATGAATTTAGTCAAATTGAACGCTAGTGTTTTTTTTAAGGGTATTAACCATTAGAATGGGGACCAGTTATCAATTTACTCTCCCAGAGGTCTTTACTTAATCATCTTTATCTCCGCTACTCAAGTGGTAGAACTATAGTCAACGGGATGGGCACTCATTTCCATAATGCAGACAATGCTTGGTTGAGAGTCAAGTTTATTAATGGATATCAACTGCTTCACAATTGCTGGTGTAGTCACAACATGCCTTAATCCGATGTATACAGTCAATCACTGTCCGGAGGTAAGCTTCCTCAATAAAGTCTGCCTATCTCTGTACGGTTCCACAACAGTATAGTTCTTCCCTTAGTCACCAGATGTCACCCAATGTTATGAGTAGCTATCCAAACCCCTGAATCCCTAAGACTCGAATTGATCCAAATGTGTATCGGCTTCCTCTGCCCCTAACTACTGATCATCGTCCTTATATATTAGCCGAATATTGATTTTCTCCCAAGTAGTGCTGCTACTGGTAGACTTGGCCTGTCTAGCCGAGCAGGTTTATTACAGCTACCAGAAGCGCCTCCCATAATTAAACTATATGATAAAGTAATTTATATGATTTTGAATACCTTTTATAATATATCTTCTAATATCTGGTGACTGTTTTTTTATTTTATTTGTACATTACTAATTATATGCACAAGGTATTTTACTAACTACCTTTGTGCAAAATTAGTGTGAAATTAGTGTGAAACACCTACTAAAAACTTTTGAAAAGTCTGAAAAACCATTACACCAGACTGCTAGCTGTTACCGTTAATATTGCTTTCTGATACGTGCTGTTGTACATTAATGAGAAAACGGGTATCACAATTAAGGTATGTTTTGAGCAACAATGTATATCTACATTAGTTTGGCTTTAATGTTGTTGAGACATTTCTCCCAGTTTTGTGAGTTTTACCTGCAGCTTAGCCTTAGTCTCAAACAGGATGCATGCTGGGTAGTATGTCAACGAAACTAAATGCTTTAGTATATTGATTTTCATGATTTGCATCATTATTTGTAGATTATTATTTGGAAAAACTTTCCATCAATATTCTATAAAAATTAGTATCATGTACATTGATATTTCTTGAGTTGTTTGAAAATGTATTCATTGTAGATGGGCATATAACAATTGTTTTTTGATTTTCTATAGGTTTTCCAAGGGATTTTGTCGACAAAATCAGTCAAAATTAGCCTGCAGGTCACTAAAATCCTGTAAATCAGCTATCCTTGGTAGGGTGAATTCAAAGGTCTCGTTTGATATAGACACAGGTCCTGGATAATGGAGGGTGTAGGTCCTCGGTCCAGTTATAGACCTTGTGCAGATGTGGTCATGTGATCTTTTTTGGTGGTCACCATGTGGTGATCAAGACTGCATGGGTATAGAATATATACAAATAAATAAATTCTAAGTAATGATAGTTGCTAACTATTAAACAGTAAGACAACTTGTAGCATAAAACTATTTTCTAAAATTTGAGACTTTAGTAAACATTGGTTACAAATTGATCAGCAGTATGGTTGCCGGCCCATTATAACCAGTTATGATGTCATCTACACAACGTCTATGGGCTTAAAGGAAAGCTAGCACATAATGAAGGGTTATATATTTGTCAATGAAATTCTTTGTGCATGGAATATGCATCAAGAACTAATGATGCTAGAAATATATTAAGCATATTCCAATCATGGCCACAGTTGTGGGACTTTGATATTTGGTCTATTTCAATGGGTTTTTAAGGGAAATCCCCTAATTTGTGACATCACAAAGACTGTAATTGGGATTTCCCAGCTTTAAAAAAAGGGAATCCCCAATTCTCAATATTGTATACAAAGGAATTTTTCCTGTAGTATTACAGCAGGTCAAAATACCTTGTACATGGTAATTATCAAAGTAAAGCTTCAATTATATAGTAAATATTAAAGTTGGTGTATTATTTATGTACTCATCAATGATTACTATAGAGGGCTGCAGATCATATTTCATTTCCACCACTTGGAGTTTCCGTATGTCTCAGTGGTGCCCTCTGGTGTTGGTCAAGGTAGTTGTGCTTGTGTTGGTAACTAGGGGTTATAACTCCATTACTTCTCCAACAGCCACACGTACACAGAGAGTCCTTCAGCATCTGCTTGCAATTTGCAGTTCTCAAATAAAAAGGGAAAAAAAGCCTTCTCTGATGCTGGCTTCAGGCCAATGTTTTGTTGTGTTTATGGAGTTGCAATTGCCCCGAGTCTTATCATACAAGGACACCGCAATGTCTGGTAACTAAACCACTAGTCGCCTTGGTTTCTGGCATGGACAAAATATTTGACATCTATAATATTTTTCTCTAGTCACTGCCAATTAGTGTAGTTAATTGAAGGGCTTGGGGACTAATGTTGACACTAATCGTCGGCAGATTTAAAGCAAGAGCATCCCAAATAAAACAGCAAAGTTACTTAGACAATTACATAAATGAAATGAACACAACAAGTAAATTTGGCCTCATGCCGGCGTCAGAAAAGACCACTGCTCTTTTATTTTATTTATCAAATTCTCCACAAATAATATCAGGTGGAAATATGGATAACAGCAAGTCAGTACGTGTGTGGAATATTGAAACAATAATGGAGTGATTGCTCCTTGTTACTTACACAACACAACCCCAATTTGCCACAGAGGGTACAACTGAGTAAACAGAGACTCCAAGTGTAGAGGAATGAAATATGATCTGCAGCCCTCTATAGTATTATTGATAGATACATGAATAATAAACCATACTTGTATGGCATAATCTTAACAATCAAAATGTTGAATAGAAATACATATACAGAATGTTATATCTATGCAGAAAGCAAAGTGGAAAATAACACAGTCAAAATTTGTGTTACATGACCTAGTTATCATGGCAACCAATTCCTTCATCTCAGAAGCATATGTATACTTTGATGTTCTTTCAACATTCCAGTGACCTAGGTAATGATAAAGGAATTTTAAAAAAATATATATTACCCGTCATGTAAAACTATTTAAAATTTCGTTTTTAGAAAAATTGTAGCTTAATTTACTATTGTTTTTTGGTCATTTCCTGTAAATATATTTTCATATCCTAATACAAAATCTGAAATTGGTTAATTATGACAGATGACGTGAGAGTTAATTTGTTTGGAGTAGTTTTTAATAAAAAGTAATTGTTAGCAAATTATAACGAGAAGAAAATGCAGTGAACACAAGTAATAACAATGTTAAGAAAATTACACGGTTTGTGGAATATGAAAAGTTATAGAAAAAGGGAGTGGAGGGTGGGTTCTGGCAGTGTTGTTGCTGCGAGTGTATACAGAGGAATGAGGGAAGGGGGTACCAGAACCGGACATGGTGGATTGAAGTAGGCCACGGTGTCCTAATTATGCCGAATCGAGCTTCAGGGTAATTATGACAGACGATGTGAGAGTTAAATTTGTTTAGAGTAGTTTTTAATAACAATTAATTGTTATAAATTTATAACGAGAAGTACAATCTACTTGAATCTACTTAAATGTTGCAGAAATGTAAAGAAAGGTAAAACTGTTAAATTCAAGTGTAGTTAATTATATTTACGTATGTCATAAATGCAACACGAAAATGTAAAGGTGGATTAAATAAGGTGCAAGTCACACCCTATTGTATCAGTACCTTTACTGATAATCTTAAAGATAGAACAATAATCTTTATATGATATGTAA
Organism: Lepidonotus clava; assembly: GCA_936440205.1. Lineage (NCBI taxonomy): Eukaryota > Metazoa > Annelida > Polychaeta > Phyllodocida > Polynoidae > Lepidonotus > Lepidonotus clava. Next base: position 49,201,706 of record OW387145.1, read on the forward strand.
GATCAATTGAGATTGAATATTCATTACTTGTTTCAGTAAAGGCGCATACATGATCTTATAATGATAAAATGTTGTCAACCCTAGTGTATTGGTGGTACATCGTTAATTATTATTGTTATGGAATTCTGATTTAAATTGCTTTAATTTGGGTTTATCTCAAAATTTTATATGCCAGATAAAAATATTCACTGGTTTCCAAATTTCCTCCTTAAAGTTGAGTTTACAAAAGGTTGTATCTGAAATATATTCTTATTTGTTACCATAGTAACATCCAAATTTTTTATTATCATTTATTAAAAATCCTGACCAAAGGATTTTTGATACGATAGCGTGACTATGAATAAGCTATTATGATGATTGACTAGCAATTTAGAATTATATAACCCTTTAAAATATATCATATTCCTTAAAATATCAGTTACTCAAAATGAGCCTTTGCCAGATACAACCTTTTATTACTCAACCAATGCTGTCAAAAAAACGAAAAGAGAGGGATGGCCAGAGACCTAAGGCCCGGGGGAGGGGAAGGGAAGGGAAGGAGAGGGGAGGCAAGGGATACATCTCCTGAGGCCCTGGGGGCAATGGAAAGGGGCAGGGAAGCCAGAGAGGGGTTATAGCACTGTGAGTCAGCCCTGGGCCTAATAGTTTTAGTACGGTGACTGCTGGCAGGCTTGTGAGTCTGTATGGGTGTTATAGCAGTGTGAGTCTGCCCTGGGCCTGGAAGCCTTACTGGACTGACTGTTGGACGGCTGGTGAGCTTCCAGAGGTGTTGGTCCAGTGTGAGGGCCACTTTAGGCCCAGTAGGGCCAGCCTATCCCTCTTCTGCTGGCCTGAGGGTCCCAGGGCCGGCCTAGCCCTCCCCTGACGGACTGAGGGGTCCCAGGGCCAGCCTGCCCCTCCCCTGCCTGCCTGAGGGGCCCAGGGCCGGCCTACCCCTCCCCTGACGGCCTGAGGAGCCCAAGGGGCGGCCGACCCATCCCCTAAAGGCTTGGAGGCATACAGGGCCGGCCTACCCCTTCCCTGACGGCCTGAGGAGTCCCAGGGCTGAAATTTATTCATATCATTTTTTTTTGTATTAACAAAAAAGAATGATGAAAATAGAGCAGATAGTGCAGATAGAGCAGACAGTGCCTTACGTTATCTAACCCAAGTATCATGCACAAACACCTATAAACATTATGTTATCTAACCCCAGTATCATGCACAAACACCTATAAACCATACAATATATATATATATATATATATATATATTACAAAAGGTATTATTTTCCTTCACAGTCTGAATAGATCAAATATGCCAATAATCTCTTTTCTTTTTATTTATTAAACCACATTCATTATACAATGTTCTTACATGTAGGTTAGAAATTATTGTATTCTAAATTAAGAATCAGTTGTGATAAGTGACATGCTATAATACATGCTGTATACAAAGTTAAGTCACAGCATAAAATGATCTTCACAGTAATCAGTTTCGAATCGAGATCTAAATTAAAACTCAACCCTCCTATACTGAGTAGATGTTATCAATACATCTATTATTTTACCAACACCAATAACTGACAAACATTGAGTGTGTATTCTTGAACTGAGTATAGGTCACAAGTCAATTGTTTTTAAAATTTGTTTCAAGCTTAGGACATTACAGGCTCATTGAGCAGGACTGGGTATATCATTCCATAGTTGGGCTCTGATATGATATGGGCTGAATTGATATCTATTTATGGTGGATAGCTCTACATACCTGTATTTCTTGAAGTACTTTCTTCACACCATTTAATAATCCCTCCTCACGATCGATACGGTAGTATTTCTTATTTGCAATATTAACCATGCATCTCAGCAGAATATAACCCATGTTACCAGTTCTCTGTACCAATTAAAACATCAGTACTTTTAAAGGTAGATTCTATTCGACTAAGTTTTCTATATAATATACTGCAAGTATTTATATGGGCAAATAAAATGCCCTTGTTAGAATCAATATCGTTAATTCTATATGTCATGCTGATTGGTATGCAATTGGAATGTCACAAATCTATGTAACAAAGGGATCAGTGATATTCTTGGTGTGAAGCTGGTAGTAGTATTCGGAGGGGTAGTAATAATAATAAAGAATAGTACATACAACAAAATCAAACAATTAGACAAAGAAACAAAAAACAAGTGCAGGCCCGCGACTGTGTCAATAATCAGAGTTGTGGGCAGACCGGAACATACCATTATCGTTACAGCCATGCCAAAGGCAGTGTGAAAAAATCAAAATTCAAAGATAATGTCGGTATCAAATATAAGTCTGTTGCCGGGGGGCTCAGCAGTGCAAATACTAATCATAATTCAGACGAAATTAGCCGAGTGGATGATAGAAATTATAGTTCACTTCCCTATTTTCGTTGGTTGGTTATTGGTTGCTTTACACCCTAATTAACTGCCAGGGTCATATCAAGGGTGGTGATGGTGATCGAATCTATGAGAAGGTAGAGACCATACCCCCACACTTTTACCGAGCTTTTTTAATGTGCCTGGTCCCATAGACAGGGCCCGACACACAACAGCCAGTGGCACAAGGCCTTTGATATCCCTGTTGTTGGCACAGGGAGACTTGCGGAGGGGTACAGCAGTCAGTTCAGCACCGCCTAGGATCGAACCCAGGCCGCCCGCTTCCCTGTTTTTGGTCATCGTACACCACAAGGTCCTCCAACAATGGTCTGGGCTGCAGATGTTGGATGAATCCCATCGTAGAGTCTGTGGTTAGACGCGACGTCAGGCTTGTACGATGCCGGTACATATGTACCACATTGTTGATCTGGGGTGAGTAGACGCCACTCCTTTGATTGATACCCAGAATGTGATAGTTGATCTGTGCGACCGCTAAATCTAGCAGTCACTGGTAAACATACTGGCCTGGGCTCCGATTGTAAGTAGCAATATCTGCGCCATACAGCGGGCAGAAGATCAGTGGTACATTTGGCATTGAGGAATGGCAAATATCTTTCGGCATATACATGCTGCTAAGCACAGGTGCCGTAGTTGAGTTATCCGCTCGCCTGTCTACTTAGTGAAACACTAAAGGTGGGAAGGTGGCCATGTTAGCAGGCCAATGGTAATGTAAACAAAACTTACTATGACCCAGAAAATGACATTAGGTTCAAATTTCATACACTAACCTATCACGGAAGTAGCCAATGTATATGACAATATATCCATGAATGAAAATAGTCCGTTACTTGGGTATAAATTAGGAAATTCCAAGCAAGTTCTTCTGTGAGGATCAGTGTGGATGTTGGCAGGGCCTGTTACCGGCAGGGCACCAGCAGTTCATTCATGTCTGACCTGTGGGCTACCCCAATGTGACGTCATCTGTCTCCTTGACATATTTTCTAAACTAATGAGACTGACTTCTGTCCGCTCTGCCAGATCGAATCGTTTGAATAGTATACTGCTACACCTGCTCATTACAATTAAAGAATTCGCCCCTGTATTTGACTCTTCACTTATACATGTTTGATAGTTTTGCTCGGGGACCACTGTAATAAACTGTGGTTGCAGTCTTTCTCATTTTTTTCAGGCGATGTGTGACCAGAAATTTTACTAGAATAGATGTTGGTCTGGCATCCTTCGGTGTTGAGTGCACCAATGTTTCATTCATCTCATTCAGTGTGTGCCAGTTTTGCATAGGCTCTATATCGTCTGCACACGCACTGGCAGTGTGGGCTTTGGTCAACCGCACTGTAGTATGAGTCATTTTTGGTGCGCAATACTGAGTGGGCCAAGTGACTCAAATGGATATAGGATTGTTTCTATTCTGATACCTGTTTTTTCTACAAAGGCTATAGCACTTTGTTCTCTCGCATATTTGGCAATTAACCTTGCATGGCTTTTAGCCTTACGTGTCTAATAGTTCTCATCATAATTTAGCCATATGTCATGTGTTTGTTCACTCTGCCAAAATCTGCCCTTTATCACCATCGCCTCATTCCTTGCTTATAATCGTGAAACCCTACTTTCACCGGTCTGGGTCTAGAAATACCACGTTCCTGTGGCAATCTAGCTACATGACTTGCGTCGGATGGTATAAATTCTATACCTATATGTTCGAAGAGGGAGAAAACTTTAGTTGTCAGATCCTCATCCTCCGACTCTGATAACCCTTCTATTATCAGATTTTAGCTATATTTCTTAGATTGATAGCTCCGTTCCATTTCACTTTTGTCTGTTTTTATTAACCGTTTTTTTTGTTGGCTACGGATGCATAGGTGGAAACATTTGATGCCTGAACCTTAGATTTGAGTTCTTGTATTTCAGCATTCTGACTATTCAATTGATCTTGTTCAATTATGTCATTGAAATTGCTAATATCTGCCTTAGTTACCACGTTAGCACGTTACTTAGCACAGCTATACTTGCTGTGAATGATTGTAGGGAATTTGTTAGTGTGACTAGGGTAGATTGAATCAAACCAATGTCCGCCAGGTTTGTCACGCCATTCACGCCATTCACAGAATGGACACGGTCCTTTTTTATTGGTTCTGGTCGATCACCGGTTAAATCTCCTGTACTTCTAGCCGTTTTTTAGTAGGGGTGACGTACTTGGTGACGATTGCGATTCACCAATTAGTTCAATTGAAGTATCAAGGAGATTTGAATTTTTGCTTACCAGAGTTGCAACGTCTGTTTTGCTTGGAGTGGGCACTTTGCGCGCTCTCTTAAGGGCTCCTTTGGTATTCCCGGCCATAATTGTGCTCTATATCCCTCCATGTGTGACCAAAATAGTCCTAAAATGGGCCAATAGAATTTACAGATGTTGGTAATCCAAATATTGCTTGATGGGATATAGTTTACAAGCGACGGCGACAAATTTTAAATCATTCAGTGAGAGCCCCCCAGCTCCACGTCTTACTCATCTGCCATCTTGAAAAAGCTACTTAAAGCTTGCATAATTAAGGACACTTTAATTTCTAAACTGAATTTTTCCATTTCCTCTTTATACATTGGGTAGAGAGTCCAAGGGATCCTCAATCACCACCCCTCTGGTGCGGATTTAATCTTGACTGAGGAAAAAAGCAAATGTGCAACAATTAAGTATTTATTGTGTTTGTGATCAGTACTCCACAGAAGCCCCTGTTTCCAAAATCCTGTACCAGCCCTTGCAACTGCATACAGTTAAATCATTAAAAGGATCAATGGTTAGTGATGTTACAGTTCACTCAACCATGTACATAGTAGATCCGTATGGGATCACTAAAACCTCCCGTGTTAGCAATAAATGTTTTTCCATCATTGTTTCTGACAGCAGCACTTCCAAACAAATAACCTCTTGTGGGGAATTCAATATGTATGAAGTTCAGAAAGGTTCCATTGAGAGAATACATGCCAACATCGCGACCCATTCCAGTAGGATTAAAGCTTGTAACAAACACATGTCCACCTCTTGTACCTGTTACAGTATATGCATTCTTTACTCCATCATTGCTGATGTATGTTTCATTGGTTAACAGATCCAGGATAAGAAGTTTGTAACCTTCATGAACTGTACCAATAAACACATTGTCAGTGGTCAAGTAAGTCTGTATAAAGTGGCTGCTGACCTCTGTATGATGTATCTTATACTGGAGTACTCTATCTTTGTTGTACACATAGTTGTCACTGTCAACACTGATAACAACGAACTGATCATTAACTGCAATTCTCACCCACCTAGTCTCAGTACTAAAGCCTGGATACCAAGTCTGGTTACTGTTGTTTTGCAAATCATAGATTCTGATCTTTACTTGCTCCCCAATATCTTGGGCCTCAGTGATGTAAACATTTCCATTTCTTGAGCAGCTTGCATCCAAAGCATAATAACCAGAGTCAATAACTTCCCCATGGCAAGACTTGGCCTCTGTGTTAACGGTGTATTTCAGTAAGCGTTGGCTGTCGTATGATGTCACTATCAGTGTCTCCTCATCCATCCAACAAAGCCCAAACATATAAGATCTCATATCTTCACCCAGTCTCTCACAGTTCGTCAGAAAGGTTGCTGTAAAGTAATAAAGAAACAACTCATTGAATGTGTCATATAGATGAGAAGAGATAACAAAATCTATGAACCTTGCAGGAGAGATCTAAGAGGTACACTACTCATCTGCTTATTCATAGGTTTGGGTTTGGGTTTGAGTTTCTAGTTCAGTTGTGAATTAAAAATGTAAATTTGGCAAAGGTTTACTTTTATGTCCTGTGTAGAATTTAAGAAAAAATCTACTGTCAAGTCATTTATTTTTACCCACTCCCACTGCCCCTGCCACCTCCCCCTGTCCCCTCTCCCCTGTCCCCAGCCACCTCTCCCTGTCAACTGCCTCCTCCCCCTGTCCCCTGCAACTTCCCCCTGCCCCCTATCCCTGCCCCCTGCCCCCCTGCCCCCCTGCCCCCCTGCCCCCCTGCCCCCCTGCCCCCCTGCCCCCCTGCCCCCCTGCCCCCTGCCCCCCTGCCCCCCTGCCCCCCTGCCCCCTGCCCCCCTGCCCCCCTGCCCCCCGGCCCCCCGGCCCCCCTGCCCCCCTGCCCCCCTGCCCCCCTGCCCCCCTGCCACCCTGCCCCCCTGCCACCCTGCCCCCCTGCCACCCTGCCACCCTCCCCCCCTGCCACCCTGCCCCCCTGCCACCCTGCCACCCTGCCACCCTGCCACCCTGCCACCCTGCCCCCCTGCCACCCTGCCCCCCAGCCCCCCTGCCCCCCTGCCCCCCTGCCCCCCTGCCCCCCTGCCCCCCTGCCCCCCTGCCCCCCTGCCCCCCTGCCCCCCTGCCCCCCTGCCCCCCTGCCCCCCTGCCCCCCTGCCCCCCTGCCCCCCTGCCCCCCTGCCACCCTGACCCCCTGCCCCCCTGCCCCCCTGCCCCCCTGCCCCCCTGCCCCCCTGCCACCCTGACCAGTGTTCTCGTCTTCAATTCTTGTTATTCCCATATCTGTTCCTTATTGATTCAGGAACAGCCATGAATTATCCCCCAACATTTTTTCGGATTATCTTTGTTATCATTCAATTTCTTGTGAATCACATTCGCTTTCTTCTGCCGAATAAGACAAGCAGTTTTCTGTCTAATATTCTTAAACATTTCCCAATCACTTGGAGAGTTTTTTTTTTTTATAATTTCGGAAAGCGATTTCCTTTGTCAGCAGTGTATCTTTCACCTCAAGACATGAGTATTCAGGTTTGTTATCTTCAACATACATGTTTCTCAGAGGACATGATTAAGACAAGTGACAATGTTTTCATACATTTGGGTCACTTGTTTCTAAAAACTTATCCCATAGACTGGAAGAGATGTAAATACGATAACTTCATATCGACAAACATAATGAAGTGTAGGAGGACCCAATGCATATCAATATTGGATTGATCCCCTGGCCAAGGCAATAAAAGACTTGGTTGTTCGGTAAACAAAGTGTGGAAAATAGGCAAAATCTATTAGATTAAGCCCCCTTCAAATGAAAATACATCAAAGTGTACATTAGTGTGTCATGTTACATACATAATAATTCGAGTGTTATTTAGATAGTCTGTTAAGTTTACTGGGTTTTTAATGCTTGGGATTTTTCTTAACGGATCAAATCCTCTCTGAGCTGCTCAAGGCATTGGCCCATCACGTTATTTCCATGGAGGGGTTGTTTCTTCATTAACAGTTTTTGGTCGCTGATGATTAAGCCACTTGCCCAGAAGAGATTGCTGGTGCACTTAATCAGTGGGTAAAGCCCCATACCCACTAGGCGATTTTACCGGCAACTGGGGACGGGCTACAGCAGAATCACTGGTTAGATCGTCACCAATTCAGAACACCTGTTAGCATGTAACATTTCAATATTACATCTAACCAGTGTTCTGAATTGGTGACGATTTTACCAGTGATTCTGCTGTTGCCCATCCCCAGTTGCCGGTAAAATTGCCTAGTGGGTATTGGGCTTAAGGGTGTCATTCTATCAGTTTTTTACGTAGTTCAAGATTCTGAGTGAATTTATCACAAAGGATTTCCCTCATTTTTTTATTTTCACTGCCTCCCCATAGGGTTGTATGGGATCCTGCCTTCTATAAGTTTTATTTCCTTGGCATCTGTGGTTTTCATGATTTTTTCGGCTGCAACTGTGTCTTTGCAATACTTGGTCTTGGTCTGTTGGTAGGCTTGCTAGTTGCTTACATAAATTATACAATTATACCTGACATTAAAAGTGTAAAAATAATAAATAATAATAAAATTTTAGAAAAGGCTGTGAATATGCAAGTAATGGAATATTTAGAATATAGACAATTATTAACTGAAAAACAAAATGGTTTCCGTAAGAAAAAATCAACCATAGATTCAACCTTTAAGTTTGTAAATACCCTATATGAAAATGACAATAATAACTTGGTTACTAGTGCTGTTTTTATTGATTATAAAAAAGCCTTTGATTCAATAACTCATGAAATATTAATAAAAAAAGCTATTTAGGTTTAATTTTTCAAAAAAAAACTATACTATGGTTCTCCAATTATTTAAGTAGTCGGCAACAAAGTACTCAGGTCAATGGGATGAGATCCAAAACTGCAAATGTATCTTTTGGCGTTCCACAAGGGTCTGTGTGTGGTCCAACCTTATTTCTGTTATTTATTAATGACATAGTCGAATTAGCTATTAGATCTGACATGTTATTATATGCTGATGATATAGTCATCTATACCAAAGGCAAATCTGTGGATGCCAATTGTGATATTTTAAGAAATGATATGCAAAAAATTGTGAACTGGAGTGATTACTCCCGTTTAACGATAAATTACAAAAAAACTAAAATTGTCCATTTTACTAGCAGCAGGAAAAATCAACCCTCAAGAGACCTGATGGTGGATGATAAAAATATTGAAAGTGTGAGTAGCTATAAGTACCTTGGGTTCCTGATAGATAGAGAGTTAAATTTCAAAGACTGTATTAAGAATACAATGAGAATTGTCTCGCAAAAATTTTATGTTTATAAAAAATTTAAGGATAATCTTACAAGTAAAGGGAAAATTGATGTTGTTAAATCAATGATTTTACCATATTTTTACTACTGTAATATCTTTTATAATGTTTGCTCTCAGCGAGATAGAGATGAGCTCCAAAAGATACAAAATAGTGTATTGAGGTCTGCGTTAAACATCTGGAACCCAAGGGATGTACACATAGATGACCTACACAGGAGATTGAATGTACTGAAATTAGATATCCTTAGAAAAAAACAATTGTTAATATGTATTTTTAAGGCCATTAGAAACAATACTATTTTACTTAAAGAAAACAATAGAAACCTTCGTATGTATCAAGCCCCAATTGTCCAACTGAATCAGTATAACAAAGTCCTTTACAAATCATCCCCTGTTTATCAAGGTGGTTTACTGTGGAATGAACTGCCTGTATATGTGCGAAATATTCCAGATATTGATCTTTTCAAGAATGCTATTATGCAACATATTTGAGTCTTAACTTTGTATGTTTTAGAGCTCTACATATTTCCTATATTATTGTAATGTACTAGATTGACTGAGTGATCTGCTATAACATTGACTGTCCCTTCTCAATACCCTTATGTGTGTAATGCTATAATGTAATGTTATAATACTCATCATCCCATATCATCTCATTACCTATCATTATCAAGTCAAGTTGCTGTCAGTATTTTGTGATTGAAAACCTGGATTACTAGGGAGACCGGGGTTTCATGTTTACCCCGAATGTAACCAGTATAAATAATTTGAAATAAAAAAAAAAAAAAAAAAAAAAAAAAAATTGCTAAGGTATGAGAACCTGCTAAAAATGTAATGGCTTTAGCCGTTGCTTTCATGAATTTTTCAACTAAGGTTTTGTTTAGGCGTGGGTTGTAGTGGTAGATTCTTGGAGGTTTGACTTGAATTTGCTTGATCTCTTCTTCTTTTCTTCTGTTCTTCTTCTTCTTCTTCTTCTTCTTCTTCTTCTATGGGTGTAGTCTTCCATGACGATCTCATTGGTATTGGTTGGGTGTTGTTGTATTGTTTGCTACTATTTCTATCTGCTTATCCTTTTTGCTGCTTGAATTGTTAGGGGATAAATTTTAGAGCACATAAAGGATATTCAATCCCATTGGTATGGATGCTGTAATCCTGTATAATAACGCAGGCTCCTTGTTCTTTTGTATTCTTACCAATCAGCCGCATCTGGCGTTTTTTTTGTTTTTTTTACACATTTCCCTAGTCACATACAGGTTTATCCATATAGAGTTCTTGAACTTATTGCGATTTTAGTTGAATATATGCATGGTATATTCAAAAAAGGTCACAGATATTGGTTGTATGTTACCTCTGCCCATTCATTCAGTCACTGCAATGTCTTCTAGGCATAGATTAACTCTTATTTGCTCACCGATGCTGATAATGAGTTGCTCATCTGATATCCTTTGAGAACATTTCACACCATCCATGATGACTGAGCGTTTGCTGTAGCAGTCTCTGGTGGTGTTCGGTGCATCTTGCGTTGCTGGGATATATCGTTTGAGATCTTTTTTCAGTTCTGTTTGCATTTTTCTAAGTGACTCACATAATTGTTTCTGCCTGTTTCTACTTTCTGATCAAGCTTATCGAAAAACTCACGGAGTTTCCTATTTTCTTCTTCTAATTTCTTACAGTTTGTTTATCTTCTAGTGTTCGTACATGTGCCTCTACCTGTTTACTTTTCCCGTTAATGCAGGATGCATAGTGTGACGTTCCTTGGTCGTTCGGGGTTGCCGGGTTCTGCAGCCGAGGGACGTGGGGGTTATTTGGGTTCTCAGTTGGGCATGGAGGCCGAGCAAGAAGCCGAGATGCGAGATTAAGAGTTGTGCCTCGTGCACGAGGGGGGTTGAGTGGGTCGGTCGGGGGATTGGTATTCGTTGCAGGGGGAAGGGAGTGTTGGTCGGATGGGACCGAGGGGTTTCAGCCATTGGGCGGAGGATGGCAGAGGGCAAAAATGTGTTGGTAGGGGTCCGGGCCTGTTCTTGGTCTTTGTGCCCTGTCAGTCCAGCCAGAGGGTCTATTTCCTTGTACTCTTTGCCGGAGGTCTCGGGCCGACGGTCGCCTATTGTTTGGTAGCTTGGGGCCGAGCCGGTTGCGCCTTGATACCTCCGGTTATCGTACCACTGCTGACTATTTCGGGCTTTCGTATCTGGCCGGTCTTCCGTTCTCAGGCCATTAGTCAAACTGTTTCGGGCCTTCGGGCCATGTTCCGGTCTCTAGGGCCTTCGGGCCTTATACTAATTTTCGTCTAAGTTTCCTATAACTTTACCAATATTACTTATAGTTTCTTGTTACTTAGTTCTTATTTGATGATCTTATTGACTGGAATCCCTCCTAAGGGGCTGCTAGAGGAAGAAGACACGTCTGAACACCAGGAGTACTACGAAGGAACTCTTTATTTTCGGGCCTCACCGCCCCTTTTATAGTCTACAGGTCAACTCTGATTGGCTATTTCTTGTCACGTGGTTATCATGTGATCATACTGACGTAATTTTCGGTTTACATAGCTTTTCGGGTTTCGGGTTTCGGGCTTCGAACTTCAGGCTTTTGGGCCTGTCACAAAATACACTTTTAACTCTATCGTTTCCCTTTGCTTGGCACATGATGAATAGACATTTATCACACTCTCCCGTACCTTCTTGAAAGGCAGGACAACACGGTTAACACAATTCTGTTTTAACAAGTAAATCGATAAGTTTCAAATTAGTACAACACAATCAGGAAGCTCTTCACGGACAACAACAACAGCTGCCACTTCTTCGATCCCAGACGGCACAAAACTAGATGGCGAGGAGACTCCTTTGTGGAAGACAATGACAGGAGGCCCCACACCTCAGGGACGGGGTTCAACGATTTTCTTTAAACAGTAGTAGCAGCAACACTTCTAACATGGAGGCGAGCCAGGTGAAAACCGTGGCGCAGCTCGGTGGCAGCCATCCTAAGAGCCATGCCGATCTACATGAAACCACACAAACACCTTGTCACGTATTGGACATCCTTCCCTGGACGTCGGCCTGTGCAACATGTCCTGATGTCAGGAGCGACCGCCGGAGTCTATTGTGTTTCGTTCTTCCCTAATCTTGTTTTTGCTTATAGCATTTAGTAATAATGTAAGTATTTACGTGAATATATATATATGTGAAGGGGAATGTTCATCCCTGGGTCGCCCCGGGCTGTTCCTGAGTAAGAAAGTCTGTCTTCTGACAAGGTAAGGAGTGAGTATAATATAATATAATATTGTCTAATATAATAGTAAGTAGTAATTCGGGCTCCCGGGTACTTGTCCTCCGATTTGGACTTGGCAGTCGGGGATGAGGTGGCCCAACTCAAGGAGTGCTTCAGGGAATTGAATTCCTCGGGCGATGCAGTTTGCCTTCCCTGGCCTCGGCCTCGGTTCCAAGACATCCTCCGCGATGATCCACAGACTACATTTCTGGTCGTCCAGTGTTGAAGCAGTCAGACCCCAGCCTCGGCTGCTCCGGTCCAAGGTACGTCGTGGAGACAGTCACAATGAATTTGTCTTAAAGTAAGGTTTCAATATTTTAATTGTAGTTATCTAGGCGTAAGAGTAATCTTTAAAGTTCATGTATCCATCTGTTTCCTATTTTTGTTGGTTGCTGCTAAATAGTGGGGTATGAGCCAGGGCCATCAGACAACCGTCCCTGCTCATACCCCGGTCCTTCGAACATTTCTATCTACATCACTACACAGTGGCATCCTGGTAGCCATCACAAGACTTGTCTACTCGGTCCAGGCATGCCCTTACTAATGTCAGCACTCAGGTGGAGAAATTCCAGATTGAGCTCCACATCCTGACGAATGGATACAGAACGAACCATGAGGAACGGAAGGAGGAGTCTGCCAGGTTGACGAAGGAAATGGCAGAATATGAGACCACTTATGAGGACCTGCGGCTTGAGGTGACGACGAACTGTAGTCCATCCTGTCCACACTTCTCGGGAGCTCCAACTCGTTCGAGCCGGAGGACCCTTCCTTGGTCCCAAGAATAGTTCGTTGTTTTTGTGCCGCATAGGGACAGAGGTGGCCCCTAGTGCCTCTGGATCCCTCAAGGCAGTACGGGGGAAGTTCCAGTCTTGGCCCGTGTCAGCCTTTCCCTAGCGGTCCACCGGTACCGTGACACCCCGGCTCAACCATCGACCCAAGAATTTTTTTTTACACAATATCCACTCGTTCTTGTTTCTTTCCACAATTCCATTCCCGTGTGATTTTACACATGCTTTCCTTCACTCTTCGTCATCGGACTACAAACCCAGCATGTTGATCCCAGCCAACATTTCACAACACCTGGTCCTTTTCTGAATGCAGCAGAAGAGATCCTCTTGAAGAAACTCCCAAAGTTCTATCCTTTTGAGGACTATTTAAGAAGCGTGGGCCCGCCGCGCCGTTCCCAACATAAAGACAAAAGTTTCGGTCTTGGTCGACAGTGCCTAGGAGGGTTCATCCGGGCTTTGGATCCCTGTGCGGCTCGGGTACCACCACCTCGGCCCGGTCCCTCCCTGGAGGTTTGACATTCTGGGTGAGGAGGCAACCTCCATAATCCCTCCCCACCCGAACTCGCGGCGCGCCATTTCCGCGCTGGTTCCGCCATGTCACTATCCGTGCAGGATCGTATTTTTCTTTCTCTCTTTCCAAGCAGCATAAACCTATCCCTCGAGACCTCTCAGCCATCTTCCTGGAGTCTGGACGGCAATGGCAGCTCCATCTCTTTGCCCGGCAGCCGTAGTAGCGGGTCCTCTGTCCCTCCCGCCAATTCTGCCGCCTGAGTTGTTTTCAGCAAGTCCTGTAGCTGCTCCTCACTTTTATACTTTATTAGGGTCTGGCCCAGCTGAACTGTCGCATTATGTTCGTTCACAAGTCTGTCTACTCCCGGCAAATATCGGGTGCACGCGCCCAGTACCGACGTTGGGAACGCCACCATGGCTTCATCAAAAGTCTGTGGAGCGTATCCCGCATCTACCGACAGAACAAAGGCCATCGAGGCCGACGCCATAGCTCGTTCCTTGTCCATCATCCGTTGCAAGGACCGCGGGGGCCAATTCACCAGCACTTGTACTGCCTCGTCCGCCTCCCAGTTCCTCACTGTCCGTTATGCCCCGGGGAAGTGTCCTTGCATCACTTGTCTGACCACCTGCGTCCGACTTGAGGCGTGGCATTTCCCCCGACGGCCCCGCCACCGGCCTTGACCAGAACGCCGACGTAGAAGATCCGAACATCGAATCCGAGGCTGTCCCGGACTCATCGTGGCCCCGGTCCCCTCGTTCCTCTTCGAACGGTCCATTTCAGGAACTTGGTACATGGCCCGGGTGGGTCCCATTTTCAGCATCTCCACTAGGACCCTCGGCTGGAGCACCTGTCCATCCTTATCCTCGTCTCGTAGCGGAGTTCCCGGGGGCAACCTTATCTGGTTTGGAGATGGTGGGCCTTGCACGACTCCCGAGTACTGGGATGCAGGGAACAAACTCCCCGTGCTCAGCCTAACCAAATTTTCCGCGGCTGCCCGATTCTCCGGCGTGTCCGGCGCAACTCGTGCATCCCTCATTCGTCTTAGTCCCGGGGGCGGAATCATCGGCTCCTGGCACACCATTTTCTCCAGCGGTGATCGTGACTTCGCCCTCGCCAGGGTCGGGGTGGAGAACAAAGGTGGTGTGGAGGCCGCCGAGGCCGTTACCTCTGGTTCTCTTTCTGCCTAGTACTTAACTTGTTTAATCCGGGCCGTCGGCATCAATCCTTGTCGCTCCGCCATCTCGAACATATAGTGCCCAATGAACAGAGAAACCCTTTCTGCTAGACGGTGTTCCCTGCTGTCCTGGACCTTGTTCTCCAAGTTTCAGTCCTGCCAGAACTGTTGGTGTCCTCTGAACCGTCCCTCTCGATTGAGCGTTCCTTTCAGATACCCCGGATACTTCGGGTGTCGGGACTCGTAAATGACCGATTGCTCATGTACCGTCATCATAGTGAACTGGTTATCTCTGCAGGGTTCCAGTGCCTCGAGTGGCAGTGTAGCTCGCTTCTGCATCTCTGGGGTATCGGGCTCCGACGGTCCCCGCTCTCCAGCACTGCTGGACTCAGCTATAATCAGGGATCGGGCACTCCTGGCTGATACACTTCGTCCGTACTCTGACTGGTCCGAGCTGGTTCCCTCCTTCAATGGTCGCTGGACCTTCTTAGCCCTCTTCTGTTTTCGTTTTCAGGAGGGCTCCTCCACCGTAGACCCTTGTATCGGTGGCCTCTTGAAGGCTGGGGGCGCGCTCTCCTCCTCCTGGACCCTCGAGTGTTGATCGTCGGATGAGCTCATCAGATCCACTACGTCAGCCCCGGCCGGTATCTGAGAAGTGCTCGGTTCCCGTCCCGGTGTCGATTTCTTCTCCGTTTTCTTTCCACGTCCTTTTCCCGGGACTCCAGTCCCTCTCGGGTCCCGTGGCTCTCCTAGGGCATTCAACCGCCTCACCACTCCGTGCACCAATCCCTTCGTTTGCTCGTCGGTAAGTAGGGGTTTCAGGTTAACCACGGCCCGACTGGCACTGCGGGGAGACTCAGCCACCTCCTTCTTCAGGCCTTCTCCTTTCACTGTTCCCGGAGGGGAGTGACGGTAGGTATCAACCGTCCCACCAGCCTGGCCAACAGCCCCCTTTCTGCCGTCCCGGCCTCCTGGGGTTCTCCCTCCGGTCCAGCGGCTCCCGGCTGCTCCCCTGAGGCGTCCTGTCCGCCCTGCTCGGCTTAATTCTCCTCCGAGTCACCCGAAGCTCCGGAAAAATGAGGCACCTGGAACCTCTGAATGGGTCCGTCCGGGGCCATGCGGTCCACTGCCTTCTTGGGTGGCAAGAATCCCTCCGGGTGTCGGACGTTGAAGTCCCACTCAAGGTTGGCTACTCGGGCCGCCGTCTCGAGTTCCAAGGGGCATATGACACTCGGGCCCGTCGTCCTTTCTGGTCCACAAGAATGCCGCGGCGTACTCCTGTCGTAGGAGTGGGTCCTGTTTTCCCCTCTTCAGGCTCCCTTCGTGTGAGCCCGTCATGTGGTTCCTTCAGTCATTGTGAGTAGAATATGCCCTGTAAGTTGTGCACACCGGACACATGTAGTACTTCTTCCGGGCACCCTGGTGTTGGTTTCGGGCATGCTTGGCCAGGTACTTGAACTCCTTGCCGCCGCAGTTTTCCACGTAGCATCGGCCACTCATGTCGTCTAACTTTCGGGCCTTTGGGCGTCGTTCAGCGCTCAAAGTTCGTCCCGGCCGCCTTCACTTTCTTCACCTCGAGGTGATGCTGCTCGCTGCTCTTCTGCCTTTTTCTTCCTTGGGCTCTTCTGTATCTCTGTATTCTGCATGTGATGAACTCTGATCGGCTGACCAAAGTGACCTGCTCCGGTGAGCGCTCTGCCTTATATACACACCGCCAGCGGAAGTGGGCGTGGCCTGCGCTGGCGTCCTTTAGCGGCCAGCTCACCAACTAACTAGCAGTGTCGCCCCCTACAATTTTTCGGTCCGGTCCTTTCATCTTCCCTGCTCCTAGTCGCCTTATTGCTCGGCCCACTTGCGCTTCCGCACACTTCCCGGAGAACACAGGAGCCCGCGACAGTCGTCTTCCGGTTACGTCGCTCTGTTCCCCTTTTTATCTTCTTATATTACGGCCCATTTATAGAGCCCGTCCGTTCCGGGCCTTGCCCTTTACAACCGTCCGTTCGTTCCTCCGGGCTCCAAAGGCGTCGCATCTTACCCTTCTCCGGTCTCCTGGACGTTGTAATACGGTTATCCAAGTCAGCATCGTACCGAAAATTTTCACCAGCTTGCCACCGGGTCTTTTCCTTGTTCCAATCTGACCATCTTTTCCACACTGTGGTTTCCCCGGGCCCAACCGAAAACTGGCTCCGTGGAATTACTCGGGCGTCCGGGCCGCCATAGCCACGACCGCCGTGTTCGTTCCAACCCCTAGTTTCCTCCCTCATTTTTGCCCGCGGGAGAACCTTACTTCAACTAGGTGACTTACTTCTTCAGCCTCACAATCTACACGCCTACTGTAGCAGTCAACATGCCTCCCCGACTCAATGGCCCCAGGTTGATCAGTACTTCTTGGCCAAAGCCTTTTCGTGCAGCGCCTATTTTGGTTGTCCCCTCGGCCTGCCTCCACCTGTGGAGTGGGGGCAGGGGTCGGATTCATCACAAAAAGGAGGTACCCCGCTTCTGTCATGTGCTGGACATGCCCTGCCCCAAGCACCTTAATGTGTAGACTTGTGTTCGCACTGGTCGGCCACAATCCAAGCTGGCGCAGCGTGTCCTCGGTAGGGTTCCAGGCGGTCCACATGGATCACCCCCCCCCCCCCCTTGGTTTTCCTCTTTTCCTCCAAACTACCACTCGTCCCCGGTCCAGTACCTTGACAATGAGAGCGGGACCCATCCAGGGGAATCGCAATTTCGTGCCTTTGTCCTGATCCACCACCGTGTCGTGTACCCAGACCAGCTCTCCGACGTGGTATTCCCGGCGAGTCACCTTCCCATCATATGTCGAATTTATAGCAAAAAATGGCAAAATTAACAAATCCTGATCATGAGTCTCCTAAGCCAACACTTCATACTCAACTGGTATCAAAGAATACTCAACGGGCTGCAGAGCTCCGTGTGGTATGAAAAATACTCACCAGGCTGATTGTTCTGCTTCATACCATGGTAAAATGCACAAAAAGTGCATTCAGCATGCACTTTTGTGAATCTATTGTGCATTTAACAAATTGGTATATCATTTTTCAACAGTTTTGAAACAAATAATCATCTAAATCTGTAATAAAGTCTCTACATTATTATTGTTTGAAATCATGCTATTAGGTGGAGAATGACGCTGCAGCAGCCCAGTGAGGCCTTGCGGTACACTCTGACATACCAAAATGCGCGTAACAAGCGATGGTCGATTAGGACGCGTGCACCGACGTATAATAATACATAGTCCTTAATGTCCCTTAAGTGTTACAGCAGTCTGGATCTTCTTGGCCCATTGCCTAGTGGTGTAATCAAAAGCATGTATACCGTCATATAAACGATTATAAAGATAACGGTATTTTCCCTTTTTCAGTTGTGACTTGGCCTTGTCCATTTACGTGTACCTATCCGTTCAGTCTTGACCACTTGTGAAGGGAATAAGGTTACTCCAATATTGTAGGCTATTCTGCCTATCAAACCTCATAGGTCTTCATGTACATCTTCTAACACATTATCAAGGATGATACTTAATACCCTATCATCCGATGTAGGAGTTTTTAATCGAGTTTGATTCAAGACTTTGTTTACTGATACTGCTGGATCAAACTTACTAAGCAAGCGTTTCTTTTATTTGATCGAATTCAACCTTTACTTGTCTGATCTCATTATTCCAGTACTCTATATCCTTAAGCATATTTCTTTCCTATAGGATCTTCTCAATCTGATACTGATATGTGTGTCTCATTTATTTTGGTTTCTTCATTTTGTATCATCATTTCTATATCTTCAGCAAGTGCAATTTAAATGTTTGTGACTTGATCAGCAACACTGTCTATTGACTTTACAGTTTCACCTTTGTGTACGTCTAGCATTGCTCAGTGTTCTCTCATTTTCTTATTTATTTCATATACCTTGAAATCATATGTATTTTTGTGCAACCTCAATATGTATCATACTTTCAGCCACTTTAAGAAATTGTCCAGCGACATTTGATCTTAATGAGTTAAGTTCGATTTTTAAATCTGATTTCACCCCTTCAAAAGTCACATTTATGTTTTTCACAATGTCTGCTGTTTGTACCGACACATTTTGCTTCAATATACATTTTGCTTCAATGTATTGATTTCACTGCAAATATTTACCAATATCTGCTTCATTTCATCATCTTTAGTAGGTATTCTATCTAGGCTATGGCCCCTTGTCCTACTAGCTAGCCTCCTTGCAGCGGAGCGTGCAATTCTACCTGTTACATCATCAGCATTACCCTGTTCAACTAGCTTGCTATTTATACTCGTTGCCTTACCTGTGCTCGGTTGATTGTTTACCTTTGGTTTTGTAAGCTCTATTTAATCTCCATGATCGTCTAAATTAACCTTTTTCGGTTCAGGAGAAACAATACTCTTTGTGATGATACTCTTCTCTACATTATCATTGTTTGAAATCATACTATTAGGAGGAGTTTTGATCTTATCTAATTTTCGGTTACCAATACTGACATCCGTCGGTCTCTCCGATGATTTCCCCAGTGTTTTCTCCATTATCAACTGTATATGTCAGCAAAACACAACAATAATGTTGCCCTAAATATACTCAACTTAGAGAATCAGGGTCTAGATATGATAATATTATATTTATATAATCTCAATACCTTTATGGCACTATATCCAACTCTGTATACCCTAGATCACCATATATCCACTGTATTAGACAAATAAAAACACACACTTGCTTGACATGTCTTCACATCACCCCAATTGCAAAATCTCTTTGAATCATTGAAAGAATCAATGGTTAGTCATATTATGGTCCACACCACTATGTATATTGTAGATCTGCATGGGACTAGTAATGCCGATGGTGTAGGCAATAAATGTTTTTCCATCATTGTTTCTGACAGCAGCACTTCGATACAAAAAAGGTTCTTTGAGTAATTCAATCTGTATGAAGTTTAGGAAGGTTCCATGGAGAGAATACACGCCAACATTGCGACCCCTTCCAGGATATCTGGTTGTAACAAAGACATGTCCAAATCTTGTACCTGTTACATAACGTGCAATCTTTATTCCATCATTGCTGATGTATGTCTCATTCGATAATAGATTCAGGATAAGAAGTTTGTGACCTGCAAAAAACGTACCAAAAAACACATTGTCAGTGGTCAAGTAAGTGTCTATAAAGTGGTGGAAGACCTCTGTATGATGTATCTTATACTGGAGTACTCTATCTTTGTTGTACAAATAGTTGTCTCTGTCAACACTGATAACAATGAACTGATCATTAACTGCAATTCTCACATCCCAAATCCCAGTATAAAAGCCTGGATACCACATCTGGCTACTTTTTCTTTGCAAATCATAGATTCTGATCAGTAGTTGCTTCCCATTACGCTGGTACTCAGGGATGTAAACACTTCCATCTGCTGAGCAGCTTGCTTGATTAGTGTCATAACCAGAGCCGATAACTTCCCCATAGCAGGACTTGGCCTCTGTGTTAACGGTGTATTTCAGTATGCGTTGGCTGTCGAGTGATGTCACTATCAGTGTCTCCTCATCTATCCAACAAAGTCCATGCATATAAGATCCCCGATCTCCACTCAGTCTATCACAGTTCATCAGAAATGATGCTGTGAAGTAATAAAGAAATAACTTATTGAATGTGTCAAATACATGAGAAGTGATAATGACAACTATGAACCAGGCAGGAGAGTTATCTCATTGGCACATTACTAATCTGTTTATGGAAAGGTTTGGGTTTGAGTTTCTGGTTTAGTTAGGAATCAAAATAACAAACACTTCTGGCTTCCTCCGGTGCCCCCCTGCCCAAATCCGTCCCTGTCAATAGATGTTGATACATACTATAATGATAATTATGAATTCTCAAAGCCAAAATAATTTATACAAAATAATTTATGACATAGAATAACTTATGACATGAAGTAATGGTGGCATGAAATAATAATTATGACATACATAATTGCAATGAGAAGTTAACTTGAAACCATTGTTCATAGATTGCAGACTCAACCAGTATAATCACATGACCTAAAACAAACAGATGCCATGTACATTTTATCTGCCTATTAAAGACAACTGTTTAAAAATAAGAATTAATCATCTTTGGTCTTTAATTGTTGCCTGTTGTTTAATGGTGACAACTTGGAGATATAAGATCATGGTGGTAGCTGGCACCAAAGGACAGGCCCAGAAGAATACCTTGGGCCCCAGCAAATCGAGCTTTGTCACAACTAAGGTTGACCCCCTGAAAGGGGTTCAGGGGGGGGGGGGGTGGTTCTGACTAGAGCTTTAAGTTAGATATGATATCCGACTCCAATATCAATGTGTAAGTAAATGAAACCCTGATGACCTCATTTGAACTTGAGGCCAGGGCAAAAATTCTAAAATCTTGAGTCCCAACACCCATCAAGAGTTTCTACTATTCCCTGTTTCCCTGAGTGTTGATAACACAAAGGCTATGGTTTTACACTACCTAGGAGTGTGTCGATGCAGGTTCTACTGAAAATTGATAACAAAAAATAGATATATGAATAAATAATAATGTAAAAAGCAACCATAGTATCCAAATTTGATTGTTATTTCTCTAAAAGAAATATCTCAGATTAGTAAGGAAGATGTAAGCTTCTCAATTTTAGTCTACATTCTATGGATATGCAGAATGGTGAAGAAACTGAATTATCTCAATTACAGGATGGATCAGGGCCTGCATTTCTAATTTTGGGGCTCTGCATCAGGACAACTAAGTTGACTGGATTATAGTGAGTGTCAATAGTATTTCAAATACTATTGGTGTGGTGTGTGTCAAGCTATGTGTGCATTAATTATATTGATATTTTACACTCTATATGTGCGTCAATAGTACTGACATACATGGTGGCAGTGGGGATCAATCACTGCGTGTTATTGTATCGACACACAAATCACACTAGTGCAGCACGAATGGACTCTGCACAATGGCCAGCCCGTATCCAGGGAACTGTGCCTACATACTCGGCCCCTGAGGTGTGAAGGCGGGTTCAGGCCTCAGCAAAATCACTGGTAAGTAGTGGGCCCCATGACGCCTGTACTAAAGCTCTGGTCAGTAGTAGGCCAGGTAAATGTGTCTATACTCTCCACTCAGTCTGGGGGTAACAAGAAGGTCTTCCAATATTGCACTGAGGCAGTTAGGTATAGATAGGTCGGGGGCTGACTGAACGGACTTCTAAGAAAAAGCTGAGGCCAACAGAGTCCATAGTTCAGGGCGGGGAAGGACTAGGCGATTTTTAGTCCTTCCTTTGCTTCCCCTACACACCCCTGGCCTTCCCTCCACCCCTCCAGCCTACCCTACACACCCCTGCCTTCCCCTACCCGGCCTCCCCTCCATAGCATGGCCACCCCTCCACACCCCTGGCCTCCCCTGGCCTCCCCTACATACCCAGGCCTCCTCTCCACATCCCCGACCTCCCCTACACCCCAAAGCCTCCCATCCACATCCCTGGCTTCCCCTATACCCTCTGGTCTCCCCTACACACCCCCGGCTTCCTGGATGCACCACCGACCTCCCCAACACACTGCCGATCTGCCCTCAACACCCCTGTCTCCCCTACATACCGCCCACTATCCCTATACACCATTGACCTCCCTTACACACCCCAGGCCTCCCGTGCACATCCCGGCTTCCCCTACATGCCCCCAGACACATGTTTTTGATAAGGTTAGCATATTGCTAAGAACACAGAAAATAGAATTTATACCATTAGTCAGTGACTCTGGTGTCTTTGTTGTCTTAGGTTTTTGTATTGGTAGCTCAGATGTTTCTGGTCCGTGGGATGAAGAGGTAGTCTCTCCTGTAAATAGAAACATGGCTGTTAGTATGAAGATTATCCTGGTTGATTTTCGATGTATTTTAGATCTAAAAAATATTATATACCACTGTCAAGAGTTTGTTGCAGTATTTCTTTGTAGGGGCCACCTTCCTCCACCATTGCAAAATTGGCTTTTGATAATGTTTGCCAAACGCCAAGTAAGGAGACAGTAGGGGGCTTTTGGGGGAATCAACCACAACATTTCGAAAATATTTTTTTATATATGTGACCCGCTTTGGCGAACTGAGTCGGATGTCGCACAGGGAAGAATTTTAGTTAGGTATACTGTCAGAAAATACAAATTCTTAGCTTTAAATTGAGGTATAGCATGTCTAGAACCGATATCTAGGGCCTGAGATAAGTTGCGACGAAAATAAAAAGAACTGCGCGTATCCGGATATAAGAAACTGAGATAAAGGAGTTCAAAGTTTTTCTTACCGCACGCTACCGCGGTCCTCCGATAAAGCCCTAGTAACGTACACTTCTAATCTATGCTTGGTCCTGAAACTTTACATAGTCATTCTGAATTATTCTAACTAACAAATACCAGAAATTCATGCGTTTAGAGAGATAACTTTTATTCATGCCGGCACCGTGACAAAAATCCGGATCTGAAACCACAACTTAATCTAGAACGGCAAGCATAAAGGATCACAATACCTCATCTTGGCAGCTTAAAAACGACTCTGTGATGACCCTATGTACCCTGGGTATCCATAATGTGTCTATAAAGGTTCTTGGAATGTTCATGATTGTCATTGGTCATTAAAATAGTGAAAAGCCACTGAGGTAAAATCATAAATTCAAAAAAAGTCTTAACAACTGAAAAAAGTTAACAACGTTCAAAATAGATTTCTCAAGTAGTCCTGGGCCTGCCACGACCACGTTTAGCACGTTTACTAGGAAGGCCCCTGCCCCTAGCAGGGGGTTGGGGGCCTTCCTCCTCAGAGTCAGAAGAATTTGATTGCCTCTCCAGCTGTCTGTCTCCTCCTCCTCCCCCTGCGATCCTGATGTGTCTGGGGTCTGTCCTCTGCCTCTGCCTCTGCCTCTGCCCCTGCCTCCGCCCCTGCCCCTTCCTCTGCCCCTTCCTCTGCCCCTGCCTCTGCCCCTGCCCCTGCCTCTGCCCCTGTCTGGCCCATCCCCCTTGCCAGCCTCTGGCTCTGATTGGGCATCTGGTTCCGGTGGAGGTACGTCACGGGGGCCTGGTTCAGGTACAGAGGCCTTAGGGCACATTATGTCCTTTGTGTCGTCAGTAAAAAAAATCCTGAATGTTCTTGAAGAGATACCACTGTCTTTTGGCCAGGAAGCCAGGGGATAGGGTGGGCTGAGGGCCTTCCTATGGGACAGCTTCAGGGGCAACAGTCAGCATCTTGAAGGTCTCGGGGGCCGAGTTGGCATACTGCCGGAAGGTGGTGTGGCCCTTAATCTGGTCAGAGAACTCAAAGTGATGATACTGTTTTATGCTCTTGACTGGTTTAATGAAAGGGGTAAAAAAAGATTGCCAGTCATACGACTCGACAAACACCTTCCCATTCTTGTCCCCCACAAGTTGGGCAAGGTTGACACATTCTTGGGTACTCTTCACCACAGTCTCTCTGTGAGGCTCAAGACTGGCTCACGATGAAACTTTTATTTTTTTTATTTTTTTTATTTTTTTATTCAGAAAGATTATACAGTATTAGGCTTCAGCAACTAGATAATGCTGATTTTCTAGCCCTCGCTGTCCATCGGCAATACAATTTATCATCCACTTCTAGTAGCAACAATCAGATACATTCAATTTAATAACAATTCATTGAACTACAACCAGATAACTAATGGTATTATTTCAGTTCTTATAACAAAGAGAATACATGATACAATGTAGATACAAGTTATGTACAATTCTTCCCTTCTCTTTTGGAACTGATGGTTTATAATTTCGATAGCGTGTATGTCTATTTGTTTACAACAATACAATAGATTACAGCAGATTTCACAGTACAGTAGGTTAGATTACAAGGTCTTTAATTCATTCATTTCACAAATAGTGTCGGTTTAAACAGCCCAGCAGCAATATGTTCCCTCACAGTACTTTTGAAGCATTTTAATGTTATAATTTTCTGGGTACTCGCAGGCAGTTTATTCCATAAGATGCCCCCAAGATAAAAAGGTGAATCAAATGTTTGACTTAATCTCGGTACCCCTAACTTGAAATTCAATTTATCCGCTCCCCTGGTTCTCACTTTCCCCTCTATTTCTGGTTCAGTCATCTCAATTTCCCTTGATCTTTTATACATTAGGCAAAGCAAGTGAACAATTCTTCTGTCGTCTAATTCAGGAAGATTACATTCAGAATGAAGCTCATCCTTTGAAAGGTCTCTCCCAGTATAAACCCTTCTAAGTGCCTGTACCTGCTGTCCCTGCAACTTCCTGAGTTTACTCTCAGGTAACAAGTTTAGGTAAAAGTCATTGTAATCTATTATAGGGAGAATGGTTGTTTTATATACAATAAGTGCAGTACGAGTATTTATATATCTTCTAATCCTGCCCAAGGTTCTAATTTTCAGAGCCAAGGTAGCCATTAGATGATTATATTGTTTCAACCCATTCAGATCATTATCCACCCAAGTTCCTAGATAATGATATTGATCTACCTCCAATATACTTTCACCGTTTATCTTGAGATCTATTTTAGGTAATGTTTTCCTTCTCCTTTTAGTAGTGAAAACCATAAAGTTAGTTTTCTTTATATTCAGAGTTAGTTTATTGTCTTTGCACCAACACGCAATATTATCCAGTTCACTCTGCATACTCACCTTAAGATTACCCAAATTTTCACTACTGCTATATAGTACAGTATCGTCCGCAAATAGTAGATTCTTGGACAACTCACAGGCTAGGGGTAAATCATTTATATACATTATGAAGAGCAGGGGACCCAGTACCGACCCTTGAGGAACTCCTACTTTCACCTCCCTTTGCGATGAGCTCACTCCATTCACATTTGTGATCATTTTTCTATTGCTCAGATAATCACATAATAGATCCCTCAACTTAGTGGTTATCCCAAATGCTTTTAGTTTATGTATCAGTCTGGCATGGGGTATGGTGTCAAATGCTTTCCTGAAGTCCAGATAAGTTACTAACATAATTTTGTTGTCATCTATTGCTTTCATTACATCATCTAGTAGTATCGACAGAGCTCTAGTAGTCCCCAACTTCTTCCTAAATCCATTCTGTTTGTCTGAAAGTAGTTTATTTAATTCCAGGTAATTTTCAATATTTTTATGCAGAAGTTTTTCAAATATTTTTCCCGGCATGGGCAGTAAGGAAATTGGTCTTAGCTCATTTGGATGCTTAGCATCTTTAACTTTCGGAATTGGTGTAACCATTCCAACTTTCCAGGCATTGGGATAGACCCCTTTATGTACGCACAGATTGAGCAGATAGGTAAACTCCCTGAGACTTAGGATTAGAAAATCTTTCAGTACCTGAGCACTAATATTTTTGATTCCTGATGATTTACTACATTTTATTTTATTTAGCTGTCCTAACACCATATCCGGTGTGATTTCCGGCATACTACATCCTGCTATCGGTATGTTATCATACATTGGTAGATTTATATTTACAGCTGGGAACTCTTTAGCCAGGTTTGGCCCAATATCCGCGAAGTAATTATTTATTATCTCGGGGAAAAGATTTTCTTTAATTTGATCCCCAGTTTCATTATCAATCAAATTTATACTCCCCTTAAATCCATTTGGCAAAATACTGTTGATCTGTCTCCAAAATTTCCTGCCGTCATCTTTGTGTTCTTCTAACTGTTCTTTAACATAAGTGGCCTTGGCCTCTGGTACTGCACTATTCGCCATATTCCTGGCAATTCTCATATTAATTTTATCATTATAGTCATCAGTTTCAAGTGCCCGTTTTACAAATTGATCCCTATTTTTTAGCACTGTTAACACATCACCATGTAACCAAGGAGGAGGATTTGATTTATATTTAAAAGTCTTTAAGGGACAAGTCAAATCCAGGAAACCCTCAAGAAAGTTTTGCATTTTATCCCAACATTTGTTTGGGTCCTTTTCACTTCTGAATTGCGCTTTGATATTATTATTCAGGTGGTCACTAAGCAAATCCTTAGAGTAATTTAAATAAGATCTTCCTTCAAAGTTTGATACTTTAGTAGTATCCTTCCCTTTCTTCTTGATAACATAAACCGGTAGATGGTCACTGACCAGCCAATTAAGGACTCCAGCTTCTTGTATATATGCCATATCTGTAAAAACTAGATCCAATATAGATTTCTTTTTTTCAGTTACTCTAGTGTACGATTTAATTTTTTGCTCCAAAGCATATTTGTTTGGCCAATTTATTAATTTTTTTGTCATACGGTCACTCTTGGTTTTATAATTTACATTGAAGTCGCCCAAAAGCCCAAAAGTTCCCAAAAGCTCCTCAATCATAGTCAATTCAGATCCCCCCAGAGGCCTATAGACATTAAATAATTCAATTGCTTTGCACTTATGCCTTTTAATAGTTATATGTTGAAGTTCCAGATCAAGTGTTGAGATATTTCCCAACCCATTTCCAATTGCAGAATCAATCACTTCTAGATTCATATTTTTATTATAATAAAGGGCAAGTCCCCCACCCGTTTTTATTTGTTTCCCATCATTTGTCATAAAACTCCTGTCACATCTCATTAAATTGTAGTTTGGGATTTCTAACAGGTCACTGCTGAATGTGCCACTCAACCAGGTTTCAGATAGCGTAAAAACTGCAATATTGGACTCAGCCAACAGTAATCTCAATTGCTCAATTTTATTCCCAATACTCCTGATATTTAAATGACAAATTTTGAGACCCTTAACCTTCTTAAATGCACAGACATCAGTCATCATGATTTATGAGTATCAGCTCTAGTCCATCAATAAGATCTTGCGTACATATAATCAGTGTATCATAGTAGTGGAAGAAATAAAATAATGTGTTTACACACCAATCCATCAGAAAGCTATTAACAGGCCGCTATCAATTCCTGTCCTCAAATATACTACCTTCTATAATTAACATACGATTACTCCCTAACTTGATAAACCCTATACAATGCACATAAAAAACATATTCAGTCATTCCCAATCCAATAATGTTTTAGTACATCAGTTTTAACTAAGTGTTGGGTGTCACCCGATCATAAGCCCTTGATTCAAGGTACCTGATTCAGAGCACACAACACTATTAGTTAGTCTTAAATTTAGTTCATGCTGTTAAATTGTCTGGGCCCTTAATTTAAGGTACTCAGAAACAACTTAAATAATATACTGTCGTAGCCGATCAGCTTCAGTCCGGCATCAGTCAACTTCCGCCCAGCAGTCCTTCCCTTGTAGCGTTGTCACCAGCGTTGTCGCCAGCCGATGTAGCGTCTTCTTATAATTCGTTAGTATTTATCTTAAACTTATAGTTCCTATTTACGAGCATCTTTATATCGTAGAAAATTCATGCACATACTTACAGATTAACCTTCAACCAGTTTGTCAATAGTTGTTCCTTTGAAGCTTTGGTTACTGGTATCCTGGCCCCTCAATTTGAGGTGACCAACTTGACATAGTTTGAGTCATTCCAGGTAAGTAGTCCTATGACATAGCATAATAAATGTAAGATCTAAGTGAAAGCCTCCAACAAACATTTTTTTTTTTTTTTAAATATGTTTATTTACCCTGAAGAATACAAATTAGCTTATCGCTAGTTTTCATTGCTCTCCAGCGATGCAGTAGTTTTCTTATATATTGTTCATGGTATCACATTCAAACAAAATAGTAAACGGACAGGCAGGGTTATTTACATTACAATACATAGCTTGGGATAAATTTAAACAGATTAGGGAGTCTTTTACACAATACATAATCATTATAATTTCTGATCAATAGTCTCAATCCAGTGACTCAAAATACAATCAATCCATAAGAGTTATACAATACAGCAGAAAACTAGGGAAAATTGAAAAAACAAAGTAGTATTACCATTAAAAAACAAACATATACACTCAAGGGTAAATCAATCAGACCAATTCTTATCAAATTCACAAGATAAATACACAAATTAATTAATTAGTCATTTCAATACATATACGTACTTCTACACAGTTAATGGAGGAATGGTCTCCCTCAAGACACCACAATCGTAAAATCAATACAGAATTTGTAGACAGGCGTCAATCACATGATAACATAATATCAAGGTGAGTACTATAGCTCACCCTACGTACATGGTTAATTTATTGTACCATATAATTGTCGAGATTTGATTTCAGAACCTTTTTATTGTGATTCTTAAATCTAGATTGAGTAGGAATCAATCTGTCTTCAGTAGGTAATTCGTTCCATGCACCCGCGCCTAAGAAAAGTATACTTCTCTCAAATACTTTATTATTACTGAATGGTTGCTTATATATAGGAGCAGCGTATCTGCGGAGATCCCTAGGCTGTATTTCCAAGTAATCAACAGTAAATTGTCTCAGATATACAAAATTTAGTAGGTGCATAGATCTTCTTTCATATAGGTAATTGACTCCACAATCATAGTGCAAGATTGAAACATCACATCTATTATCACGGTTCAAGGCAACACGGAGGCCCCTATTTTGTAATTTTTGCAATTTGTCTTTAGTTTTGGCTGAGACTTTAATCATAAATATATCCCCATAGTCGAAATAGGGTAAAATTTTACTTTTATATATTGTCAAGGCTTGCTGGGAAGTGGTGTACTTTCTTATCTTACACAAATTATATAATTTATGTACCACTTTCCGAATGCATTCCTTAGCATGCGATTCAAAAGTCATTCTACTATCTAATTTCACCCCTAGATATAAAAAATCATTTACATATTCAAGAGGGGTATTATTGATATATACATTGTACTTTTCAGCCTTTTTTATCATTTGTTTAGTCCCAAAAATCATCATTTTGGTTTTCGAACTATTTATCGTTAATCTATTTTGATTACACCACTCTACCATATTATTCAAGTCATATTTAACATAGGCATGTGCAGTTGCTTCATTTTGGTGCGATTTATACAGTACAGTGTCATCTGCATAGAGATGAATATCTACATAAGACAAATAATTCTTCAAATCATTTATGTACAACAAAAAGAACAGAGGACCCAAGATAGATCCCTGGGGTACCCCGCATGTAATTAACTTATCTACTGATGCAATACCATTTGCTGTACATTTCTGATAGCGGTTCGACAGGTAATGTTTAATCCAGGACAATGTTTTCATAGAAAATCCATAGGTAACAAGCTTATTTGCTAAGATATCATGATTTACAGTGTCAAAGGCCTTCGTTAAATCGATGAAACATGCTATTGTGTAATTTTTGTCATTCAGATTTAACAAAATATCATCAGTAAATTCCGCTATAGTATTCAAAGTTGATTTCCTTTTTCTAAATCCCCCTTGCTTAATATCCAGAAAATCATTGTTCTCTAGATGATAAGACAACTGCTGATGAGCAAGACGCTCTGCTATTTTACCTGGTAATGGTAGGAGGGAAATTGGCCTATAATTATTCACACTAGATTTGTCTCCACCTTTGTACAAAGGAATTACATTAGCAATTTTCCAACAATCCGGGAAAATACACGTATCAAAAGACAGGTTATACATATATGTCAATTGCGGAATAATTGATAAAAATGCATCTTTCATAATCCTTGAGGATAGGTTGAGCACTGATGAGGATTTGTAAATATCAATATCTTTGACAGCTTTTAGAACATCGGCTTCATTGGTATACAGGTCAGCCATGTAAGCTTTGGGTACAGTTGGATAATCATGTAGGTCTAATGGTGTATCTATTTTGTCAGCAAGGTTTTTACCTACATTTACAAAGAAATTATTGATATAATCCGCAGTATCATTAGGAGCAATTGTCTCATTAGATACTTTGTCAACTAAATTAATCATACCTGTTGAGGATTGTTTAGGAGTAAGATAATTTATTTTTTCCCAGAATTTTTTAGGGGAATGTTCATTATTATCAAGAACTTGTTGTACAAAATCTTTTTTAGCATTTCGAATAACTTTCACCAGGTCATTTCTGAGTCTTTTTGCATATGCTATATCCTCAGCATTTTGGGTCATTTTTGCATGTTTCCATGCTAGATCCTTATCATGGATAGCCTCAAGGATTTCATTTGTGATCCATTCTTCCTTTTTAATCCTAACAAAGAAACTCTTCAATGGAAATATGTCATCTATATACAATTCAATTACATTAACAATAAAGTTCCAACATTGTGTTGGATTTGTCAAATTCCAAAAGTTTTCCCAATCATGTTGCATTAATTTCAGCTGAAACCCTTGGCTATCATAATTTCTATATGATCTACCTTTAAACAATTGTTTAGAGTTGGGGGTTTTAGCTTTCTTTTTGGTAATAAAGACTGCCTCGTGATCACTTCTTAATATATTCAAAGTGCCAGAATTAGAAATATCATCCGAATTGGAATAAATTAGGTCTAAGCAGTTCCCTTTCCTAGTAGGTTGGTTGATATATTGTTTCAAACTAGTTAATTGTTCAAAGAATGTAAGTAACCTAAATGGTTCTGACTTTTTTTCAAAGTAATTAATATTAAAATCTCCTAGTACGAAGATGTCCATATTACCAGTGGTAATATTATTTACAGTATCTGTCAGGTAATCACAAAAGGATCTAATATTCCCATTCGGAGGTCTGTATAAAATTCCAATGATAATATCCTTGGATTTTTCCCTGTAAACTCGTAACCACATACATTCTATGAAGGGACAACTTAAATTATATTGTTGGTATTTAATAGTCGAAAAACTTATATCCTCCTTAATATATGCGCCGATGCCACCACCAGGCTAATAGGCGTTATTAATATTATCATTCCAACTTCTATCTTGCCTTACTACATTGTATCCAGGAATTGCAATCATGTTGTCGGATACATTTGTATGGAGCCAAGACTCGCTGAATGTAAAAATGTCGAATTTTAGATCAAGTATTTGTAATTTAACAAGATCAAATTTATTATTTAAACTTTGAAAATTTAAGTGAGAGAGATGAAACCCCCTTTGATCAGTCGGGATGTTAATCATCTGTGTTTTCTAAATTTATGATATTTGGTCGGTTGATATACCCATTCAGGACGAGAACTATACAAGTTATAAGTAAATAAAGGTAATGAAATACTGTACACATAGTTAAACAAAAACGTAACTCAAACATGATAATAACAAAAAGGGAAGAAAACTCGGCCAGAAGCATATAATGCATGACTGATTCTATACAAGCACACCGTTCAATTCGGTATTACAATCGTTAAGTAAAAATAAAAGAAACAAAATAAATAAGAAATTCCAGTAGTTTTGCTCTCGGAGTTAAATTAATTGTGCACATCAAAAAATCAATACCAAATACATCATATATACAATATATATTTTTATCATTCAACAATTATATCAGTGTACTTCCAAAATAATTATTAAATCAGAAGGTGCTCGTTATGGGTATGTTTACCAATTCCCATCATTTCTTTTCTAATTGGGTATGTGTACCATTACCCATAGTTCCATAAATAAATAATACTGAGCGTTTGTAGAGGGGGTGTCCTGAAATAAAAGAATAGCAGTTAGGTGATCACAGTATGTATGATGTATGTTCGTATGGGTATGTGGACCAATTCCCAAATAAAGTTTTAAGATACTATGGGTATGTATACCATTTCCCATACAAGTCATTGTGTTTTTCATCGATGCGATAACTGTTGACAAATATTAATCATGAATCGATCCATCATCTTTTCAGCAGTTCGTGTTGTGAAATGCAGTCCGTCATGCATTACAGCCCTGTATCTATGGTAGATACCAGTTGTACCTTTCTTCTTGTGCACATAGTCTGCTAGTGCAGGGCTGTACGTAGAATGTAGCGTGTTCATTTCCGCGATATATTCGTTAACTCGGATAACTGCATTATTCAATATCCATTGCTCAAATAGATACGGATCGCCCTGTGAGAAGTTGTACCGGAAGATATCCACACCAATAAGATCACAAATAACTACACGTCCAGCAAAAGGCAGTAGTCGAATTCTGGCAGAATAATATTCTGCCATGAGATCATGAATAAGAGCAGACCAGCTGGTATATTTGGGAGAAATGTTGTGTGACCCATGGTAGATTGTCAAATTATTTACTCCAGCCATCAGATAGATTAAGTCGTACACATTATTTCCCATGTCTCCCAGGGCTCTATCCACTACTTGGGTAATATCTGCACCAGAATAGGCATGAATAGTCATGGCAATATTACAGTTTAATAGGTTCAGATTCACGATCTCATTTTCCAGGGCAAACCCCCTAGAATCAGTGATAATTAGGATGTTTCTCATGGCTGAATAGTTCCATAAAATGGTCAAGGAATGATCTTACTTGTCCTATGTTGTTTCAGCCAGGAATTTAGCCTTCAGATTCGTGATAATGCTGCCCATGTAGTTTTGACACCCGGGTTTCAGTGTACTATATCCACGAATGGCGTCAACGATGGTAAAACCGGAGCCATATACTGGGTCATGTGTTGCCTCGTAGAATTGGGTTGCGTGACTATTTATCAATTTCCGTTTCAAATTTTCATTTTGCGCAAACTTCTTGTAGACACACCTTTCAACAATGCTTTTCTCTTGTTGCTTAGCCTCTTTCGTGAGAGTTATTTTTTTGCCCAGTTCCTTGACCTTATATGGGTTTTGTTCGCAGAGTATTTGCGCAGCAACCTTTTTGTCATTGCTGATAGTAGCCATTGTGTATTTGATCATTTGCTCTGCAGACGTGAAAGTGATTTCATTATCTTGGATCTCACACGGCGACATATTGCTCAGGGGTGAGCAATGACTAGCAAAACACACACCTCCTTCTTTGTTAGTGACTGTGGTTGCATTTGCGAGATTAATGTGATGGGGGAGGTTGTCAAACAAATGAACAATTCAAACTTGACATTACCAACATGAACAAATCAGTTGACTTTGCAAATGAGCGTATTACACTACTTGAAGCGAGGTGTACTAAACTTGAGAGTGACAATAAGAACTTGAGCAAGCAGAATGGGGAAATGGCCAGTGCCAATAGGGATATAAATCACAGAATGGATGTGTTAGAGCAACAACTTTGGGCTAAAGATCACTCAGATAGAAGACATAACATTCTTATTGAGGGCGTTGCCGAAACCCCAAACGAAAACACTAAAGAAATTGTGCTTGACATTCTCTCCGCGATGGACCCTGCAGTGACGCGTTCGGAAATTGACTTTACACAAAGGGTAAACAGGCCGGGAAACAGAGACAAACCTATTCTAGTGGCACTGGTTAACTTAACACAACGTGACTTCATCATGTCCCAAAAGGCTAAACTGAAAGCTATCCCTAACATGGGGAGCAGCTGGTTAAATGATGACGCCAACCCTCAAATCAGGAAACAAAAAAACGAGACACGTGCGGTAATGAAAAAGGCTTTACGAATGGGCCATACTGCGATGCAAAAAGGAATGGGGGTCGTGGTGGATGGGCGCTATTACACGCATGAACGACTTGACGATCTACCTGAGGACATTAGGCTATCCACAATTAAAACAATCGAACGTCCAAACGTGATTGGGTTTGTGGGCCATTTGGCGCCATATTCAAATATGTACCATGCACCACTAGACGCTGATGGTAAGGTATTTGTATCAGTGGAGCAGGCACACCAGTATGACAAGGCAATATATGCAAATATATGCTGCCCAGAAGATTCTCGACACCACCAACCCTTACGTAGCTAAACAAATAGGCAAAACCATATATGCCCCTAATTGGAAGGCTGTGGGTCCGGAGAATCTAAAGAAGCGAATGAGGTGTAAATATGAACAACATCCAATACTAGCGGACAAACTGCTTGAGTCTGGTGACAAGAAGATCGTCGAGTGCACGCTAGACCCAGTGTATGGAGGAGGCTGTACCTTAGATAGTAGGAGCTTCAGAGAGGGCACACACACCGGCCAGAACTACACGGGGGCTACGCTGGAAGAAATACGTGCCGAAATAAGAGCAAGACGGGCCATACGTACACCACCAACACCCCCCCCCTCCAACTACAGCTAGGACTGAGCAGCACGAAATTGTGGTTGAAAAACCGGACACTACAGAACCGGTGACAGGAACGATCACATCAGGTGCCCC
This sequence comes from Lepidonotus clava, assembly GCA_936440205.1. NCBI lineage: Eukaryota > Metazoa > Annelida > Polychaeta > Phyllodocida > Polynoidae > Lepidonotus > Lepidonotus clava. The sequence continues at coordinate 49,236,514 of OW387145.1, forward strand.
GCAGACCAGATCTAGAACAACGAGAGGCTCACTGAAACTAACTCCTACAAAGAACTTGGATGTGGTTAATGTGTAATTGAAAAAAAGGAAGAAAAAATGAGTCCATCGGATTTAATAGTGACTGACTCCAGAGGGGAAGGGTTACAGGATCTATTGGAAAAAACTGCCCCGGGTATATGTAATGTCAATGTGCTGAGGGGCGCCGGGTTCCCTAGGTTATTTGAAAATGCAAGTTCCGCCTTGGGAGAGGGTATATATAGAGTTGTTATAATAATGGGTGGGATTTGCTCGATAACTAGGTTACAAGGGCACGAGAGGAAGGCTGTACTAAGAGACACCACGGTTGAGGAATGTAAAACGAGAATAGGGGCAATCATCAAGCAGGGGATGAAGTCATTGCAAAATGACCGTCCTTATGTAACTATTTCCATAACGACTACTATAGGAATAGACTTATGTCTCTACAATAAAGAGGTTCAAAGTGATCCTTCACAAGCTCTTCTGAATGTTATCATACCGGAGATTAACAGTCTGATCGTGGAAAGCAACCCTAAAGAAAACCATATCATATGGTTGAACAGACTGGTCCACAAGAGCAGAGGACATGGACAGTGGTCACATCGGTATAAATACCTGGAGGACGGTTGTCACTTTGGCAAAGAAATGAAACTGTTCGCTGTTAAAGGGAGGGGCCAGTGACTATAAATTGCTATATTTTTATGATCCTTAATGTCATAAGAGTTATCATACGAATTTTTATGTGTGTACCTATAATACTTTCTTTTTTTATGAATGTTTTTGTAAATTCTACAGACTGGTTCTTGTGTGCAGCTGATGCACCTTGCACAGGGCATTTGTCTGTGTGTGACGTCACAAGCAGAACAGTTGAAAAATTAAAATACTGAAATAAATGCAATAAGAAATTTGTTAAATGTTCTTTACAAGTCTAAAAGAGATTAAAATCACAAAATTAAATGATATATAAAAGAAAAAGTGAAAAAATTTAGTTTTCTTTTAATTTAGAAATTTGAAATTTGAATATAACTGTCATTTGTGTGACGTCACACACAGATATGTGTTTTCCTGATGGTCAGAGGGGTATGAGGTTTATGTAGATTTGAAGCTCATTTTTAACACGAATGAGCCAATTAATCACACTGAAATTTGGTACACTTCTAAATAAGCATTAAATCTAACATATAAAGTGTAAAATTACCAGAATTGAAATTTCACTGGCTCCTCTCTTTAAACAAATAGTAGAATTTTTAAAAAATATGTAATGAGATGATACTAAATGGCACTCTGCATGCATGACCCATAAGACAAATCTACTACTATAGATGAGCTGTAAACGTGCTGGCAAATACAACTTTGTGCTGCGAAGGGGTATACTCCAGTCTAAATATACAGCGCACCTGATAATGGCTATACTAATATGAACCAATGTTAGGAAATGTAGTACTGATACTGCCCTTCCGCATCACCACTATCAATAATCCTAAATCATGACTGTACATACTATAACGCCCTACTCATCTACTCATGTTTGTTCATCTATAGTCATCTTCCGTAAAGTACTACGAATTAAGTTCATGAGTTACCTTTTAATTCTTAGACATGAGTTATGAACTGTTTAGGGTAAATGAAATGAAAGGACTCAAAATTGTTCAACTTAATGTTCGTAGCCTCTTGAACAAAATACATGATGTTGAATGCAATTTAAATAAATTTGATGTTATTGTGCTTACTGAAAGCTGGCTAAATGCTTCAATTCCTGACTCAGCTGTACAAATGGAGGGATTCAGACTAGTACGCCAGGATAGAGTGAGTAGTAGAAATAAACGAGGAGGTGGGATATGTATTTACCTGAAAGATCAGATCGAATATAATGCATTGTCACCGGAGATGAATATATGTACTAAAGATTTTGAAATAGTTGGGATCGAAATCCGGCCTCCGAATATGAAATTGATAAACATAGTTGCCTTGTATCGCCCACCAGCAGCTTCAGTGAACACATGCCTTGATTACCTAACTGATAAATTGAATTCTATAAATCGCAATTTTACTGAAACTTACTTAATAGGTGACTTCAATATTAACTACATAGATAGTAAACGGAAAACATTGTTGAAAAAATTCGGCTCAGATATCCAAATGGGTCAAAAAATTGAACAATGTTCTAGAGTAACTAAAAGCACTGAATCCTTAATTGATCTGATGTTCACTGATGCACAGCACATTGAAATGGCAGGTACTATCAACTATAACATTAGTGATCATTTGCCTACATTTCTTGTACGTAAGAAAAAAAGAAATAAGATACAAAAGAAAATAGTCACTGGGAGATCGTACAAAAATTACACTACCAAAATCTTTGTCCAGGTGCTTGATCAATCACAATGGCAGAATTATGATGCCGAGAATGATCCTGAAATGCTTTGGACTATTCTCTATAATAATATTACTCAAGCCCTCGATAAGATATGTCCAATTAAGGAATTAAGGGTACCTGTTAAGAAGGCTAAATGGATAACACCAGAGGTTATCACTTTGATGCGCTTACGAGACAAGGCCTTTACCAAGGCCAGGAAATCTGGCAAAGTTTTAGACTGGCACATTGCACGAAATTTACGAAATACAGTTGAATTGAGAATAAAACAACATAAGGCTGTTGAAATTATAAGACAGTTTGAGGCCAATAGGCATTGTCCAAAAAAAATTCTGGAAAAGCATCAAGATGTTAGTTCCTAAATCAAAATCAAATATTATAGAAAAACTGATAGATGAAGACACTCTAGAAGTTGTTACTGAGTGTGATTTGGCTGAATATATTAACAAATATTTCGCTTCCATTGGAGAACGGTTGGCAAATGAAATGCATCAGGATGCTGGGGGGGAAGAAGATTTACACATAATACAACGGCCTACTGAAATTGACTTAGTTTCTAAAGATATTACAGAGTTAGAATTTCTAAATGCATTGAAAGCGGTTGACATCTACAAGCCATCAGCTCTGGAATTTCTGAAATCAGAGGTGCTAATAGATGCACTAAAGCATGAGAAGTTAAGAGCTATACGGCTTTATAATAAACTACTGCACGGAAAAATCTTTCCACTAGAGTGGAAGAAGAGTAAAGTAGTTCCTATTCCAAAAATAGATAACCCCAAATATGTCACTGAATTACGACCCATAAAAATTAATCTCCCTACCTGGTAAAATTTATGAAAAAATAATGGGTAACAAATTGAAAATTACATTACAAGATGAAGGAATACTGTCTTCCAGGCAGCATGGGTTTAGGAAGAAACACTCGACCCAAACTGCTACTATGACTTTAATAAATGAAATATATCTTAATACTGAAAATAATTTAGACACATATATCATATATTTAGATTTAAAAAAAGCTTTTGACACTGTTTCCCATAAAAGACTTCTAAAAAAACTTTATGCATTGAGATTTTCGAATGCTAGTGTGGAATGGTTCAGTAATTATCTTCAAAATAGATACCAATCAGTTTTATTAAATAATGTGAACTCAACCTACCAGTTAGTAACTTACGGAGTACCCCAGGGATCGGTCCTTGGACCTACCCTCTTCAGTATATATATCAACGATGTTTGTGAAAATATTGAGTCAAAAATACATATGTATGCAGATGACACCGTTCTGTATGATTGGGATGCTAATAGACTGCAAAGATCGTTGAATTGTGTGAGCAACTGGTGCAAATTAAACATCCTTACTATTAATATTAAAAAGTCACATGGATGAGGACAAATATTTGTAAAAACGTATTGGATGAGGAGGTAACGTTCACTATCCAAACTAAGAAACTAGATAAGGTGAAAGAATATAAATATCTAGGGATACTAGTGGATGAGGATCTTACCTTCAAGAAACATCGAGACAATGTATATTATTCAGTTAGGAATAAGTTGAAATATTTTAGAACAATAAGGAAATATATGTCTACCAAAATGGCGGAAATGGTGTACAAATCAATGATTCTGCCAAACATTGAGTATGGGGACATTGTCTATGATCCAGAATTGTGTTATGTAACAAATAAAATGCAATCTCTCCAAACACAAGGGCTGATGACAATCTTTGAGGAACACAAGTTGCCCTATGAACAAAGGAGAAACGCGGATGAATTACATGCCATGGCTGGAATTCACAGACTCTATTTTAGACGGTATATATATCCATCTTATGTGTTATACTCATTCACTGACAAATCAGGTAGACCTTCTAGATAAAAGGGATTTTCCTACTAGGAGACGTCAAGGTAAAGTTTTTAAAATACCATTTAAAATTAAGCCAAGGAACCTTAGGAATCCGCAATTAAGAGGGTTGCTTGTTTGGAACAAACTCCCTGTTGACATTGTAATTGAAGAATCTAAAGAGGTTTTTGTAAGGAAGTTGAAAGATAGTATTAACAATCCGTTTACTGAACGTACGAAAGAACATTCATTGTATGTTTAGACCTAATGTACCATCACATCTCATCTCATCATCATATATCACCTATCACTATTGGATGTAAAATGTTATGTTGCAAAATATTAAATTGACCACTCCCTCAGAACAATGTAAAAATTATCCTAAAGAGGGAGTGGTTGGAAGATCGGCTCTGCCGAAACCATTTTACCTGAATAAAAAACAATTAAAAAAAAAAGAAAAAAAAAAGTGTTGTACTGTATTTAAACATTCTCTTTAAAGGAGACCTTGCATATAATTTGAGGATTAATATTTTTTCCATGAAATTCTTTTCAGCATGGTGTTTGCATCAAGAACTATAAATGATGTATATTGTCAATTTACATGAAAAGTGCCAAGTTCACGAATTTCATGTTTTTGTACCATGAATGAAAATATTTAAAATTTTTTTTTTTTTTATGGTCATATTTGCATTCACACACACAATGTACTATTTTAAGAAATTTTCATATGGTGTAGTTTTTGTGTAGTATTGTTTAAATGCTCTCGTCCAAGAATTATAACGAATATGTAAATATTTTTCACCAATTATTGATATGGGCTTTTGGGTCCATGTTAAGTCCCAAACAATTAATGTTTCAACATATCTTTAATAATTTTGGTTTATTTAAAGGTCCTGTCCTTGATCGAGGGGGTTGCTATCATTTGTGGGGTCATCTATCTTACACGGTTATAATTTTTTTTTTGAAGTAACCAATTTCAAATTTTGATGTTATTCATGTATGCAGGCATATATATTTTGCCATCAAGCATAAATTTTTAGTATAATCATATCATATATTAAACAGTTAAATGTTTTGTGCCCTGTCAGTGTCATCATTCATGGGGGCTGTCATCATTCGTGGGGACATCTATCTTATACAGTTATACAATTTTTTATTTTAAATAATCAATTTCAAATTTTGATATTAATCATGTATGGAGGGATATATATTTTGCCATTAAATATAAATATGTAGTATAATCATATCATATATTGAATTTTTGGCAGATATAATCCCAGAAGGATTATATGGATATAGCTACATGTTGTGGACTATACTTCTGTGGTGCCAAACTCAACTTATGGCTCACTAGCACCACAGGTGTTATGTGTTGGAACTAAGTACCCCCATCTGGTGTAGAAATCCAAAGTCCCCACCAGATGGAGGTGCATGGTTATATAAACATTGTTTGTTGTCTGACCCTGCCTCTCCCTGCCAGACTTACAACCATACACACAGTTAGTATACAGCTCCCCCATGTTTGGGTTTACTGGACATTGTGCTTTATTTTGAGTGTTGAATTTTTTAATCACCCCGCCGCGCAGCGGCCCACGGCCCACAGGGCCATGGTTGGGGTGGTTATGCCGTAGTCACTTTCCATAGTCGATTACGACGGCCCTGCTGAAAGATCCTGGAAAAACGTTACAAATAGTTAGTCATCATAGTGCTTTTGTGTATCTTATCACATTAGATAATGTTTTGATCATTGTTGACAATTACATAAAAGGTATTGGCATACGGTTTCATTTTTTTTTGTATTTGTATGTTGTAAAACAACATTCCGAATGTTGGCATCAGCGAATTCTGGCAGGACGATGACCTCGTTGACATGACGATGACCTCGTCAACGTGACAATGACCTCGCTAACACAACGTCCGTGATTTTAGGCCTACCCTTCAAAAAATTGGCAACGCTGTACTTTCAATTGTCAAAAGAAGTAGAAATATCTAACGTATATCTAAAAATGTGTTGATTTGATACGTTTCACCACAGAGTTCTATGGTTTCACCATGCAAAACATCTCTCGCCAAATTCATGACGTTACGAGCAAGGTTGTCACGTCACTGCACATCACCATGGTAATGTCGTTTGGGCAACGAACGTAGTGATGGCAGCGTCGTCGTAGCGATAACTATACCTTAACTTCTGATTGCTTTTAGACATTCTTTAAGTAAGTTCTCTTTAGATTAGAGGTGCAATAGGCCTTATCATGTCGCAATGTTGAATCTAAGAACTAGCCATATAATTTTAGATAAAACATGTAGATAATTATCTTATCAGAAGCCCATGTCACGTGTAAATATGCCCCAAATAGGACTGTGTCGTTGTGTCGAATTCTAAAACTACAAGCCCTGGCTCCACATACCAACTCAGTGTCCGAAATTAAGGTTTTATTTCTTGCACATGCCGGTTGCGCAGGTTCTAAAATTGTGCACCCGGTGACACTTCTGTGTGTACATTGCTATAATAACATATCTAAAAGCTTGAAAAATCATGCACCATCCAGGTGCACACATTTAAAAACCATGCACCCTGCTGCAAAATCATGCGCCCTGGGTGCAGGGTGCATCCTTAATTTCGGACACTGCAACTGAACTCAACTTGATAATTGTAGCTTCTCTTGGCGGCATATCAACGTCATGTTTGCAGGCCTGTACCTGGCTAAAGCTCAAGGCATGAGACAGATTCGCAATTTGGTAAATCTCTTTCGGGGGTGATTAAATTTTTTCCGGGGTGATAACCCCATTTTCTTGTTAAGTGTTTTTGTGCCCTGTCATTGATCATGGGGGGCTGTTATCGTTCTTGGGGGCGTTGTCATTGTTTTTTGGGGTCCTCATATTTATATTTGTACAAATCAAAAAAGAAATTGATAGTAATGTTCCCAATTATATAAATAGATACTCCAAGTTCCTAAGGATATGTTGACCAAAATTTGTTTCATTCTGAAAAAAAATTGTTGACCCTATTTTGTCCTCGATTGGCCAAGTTTTGTGATAACTGACCATATGTCTTAGAAAGATTCCAAGTATAGATTTGATTACCCAGGAGGAAGTGCACAAAGGTAGTTAGCAAAACACCTTGTGCATGTAATTAGTAATGTATAAATAAAATGAAGGAACAATCACCAGATTGTAGAAGACATATTATAAAGGGTATTCAAAATTATACAAATTACTGCATTATATAATGTAAACATGGCAGGGCCTTCTGGTAGGTGTAATAAACCTGTTCAGCTACATCAGACAGGCAAGTTCTCCTAGTAATTAAGCAGCACTGCTCGGGAGAAAATCAATAACTAAATCAATATATAAAGGTTGTGATCTGTGGATGATAGCAGAGCAAGTCGATACACGTTTGGAACAATTTGAGTGTTAGGTTTTTTGGGGTTTGGGTAGCTATATACGTGACATCTGGTGACTTGTAATGGAACTGTACTGTTGCATAGCCGCACGAAGTTGGATGGACTTTACTGAGGAAGCTTGCCTTCAGGTGGTGTTGTTTGAGAACATAGTGTAAAAGTTTGGCTCTGTGTTAATGATAAGCTCGCCCTTAGGATCTAATAATCTCCACTGATTATAAGTGTCCAGTCCAAGTAATCTGTAGATAGAAGTTTCTGGCATGCAAAGCCTGCTTATCTTTTATCTTGGATTTATCCTGAGCCCAGAAGACTTGCCTCTGTCTAAGGCTTTAGATATTGGAATCAGGCTTATCATTATCTCTCCAGCATTACATTTCCCATGAACTGGGGAGGGGGGGCTGGTCATTTAGGCCACACCCCTCCCCCTCCTTATTGAGTGACTGACAGGTCATGTGACCCCCAGCCTCATTCTGGTTACCTGGTCATGTGACCCAGCCTCCATCTGATTGTGATTTGTGTGTATATAAACCCTGTGCAGAAATACAATTCTTCAGTTCACAACCCAGCTACTGTCTTGTGTGTTACTCATTCCACATAAAGGACCCATGTGCCCCTAGGGGCCCACTCCTTTATAATAGGATTAAGATAGGCTGCGACTACACTGGCAATTGTAATGCAATTGACCTATCCACTAATAAACTTGACTCTCAACCAAGCGTTGTCTGCATTATGAATATGAGTGCCCATCTCGTGGATCAGTCTACCACTTGGCTAGCAAGGATAAAGGAAGATTAACTAAGGTGGCTGGCTTGTGAGTCTGTATGGGTGTTATAGCAGTGTGAGTCTGCCCTGGGCCTGGAAGCCTTACTGGACTGACTGTTGGACAGCTGGTGAGCTTCCAGGTGTTGGACCAGTGTGAGGGCCACTTTAGACACAGTAGGGCCAGCCTACCCCTCTTCTGCCGGCCTGGGGGGGTCCCAGGGCCAACCTATCCCTCCCCTAACGACCGGGAGGTCCTAGGGCCAGCCTTCCCCTCCCCTGATGGCCTGAGGGGTCCTAGAGGGGTGTAGATTGGGGGTTCCATGTCGCATGTCGAATTCAAAAAACGGCTGTGTCGCACGTCACTATATCTCACTTTAGACCCATGTTGCATGTCAAATTTAAGAAATGGCCCTGTCCCCTGTCACTTTCTTTTTAATGTTCATGTCGCATGTCGAATTCAAGAAAAGTTCACTTTCATTTGTCCATTAAATGCCATGTCGCATGTCAAATTTTAAAAACGGCAGTGTCGCTGTGTCAAATTTAAGAAATGGTTGTATTGCAGTGTCGACTTGAGGGATCTACACCCCCTCCAGCCCACCCCTTTTCTGAATCCTGAGGGGTCCTAGGGCCGACCTACCCCTCTGCTGGAGGCCTGGGGTGCTCCAGGGCCGGCCTACTCCTCCCCTGATGTCCTGGGGTTTTTATTCACATCATTTATCTTTTTTTTTGTATTATCAAACAAAAAAGATGATTGAAATAGAGCAGATAGTGCAAATAACAAGTATCATGCACAAACACCTATATACCATACAATTAGAAGCTATATATATATATTTATTTATTTCACCCCCGATACAAAGTTGCCTATCTTTTAACACTGAGGAACACCTGAGAGCCGGCCCGGGCAATACAACTCTTGTATTGCCCTGGTGTGACGTCACGCCAGGGTGATCCAGGTCCCGCCAGGGCAAGGTAAACAAAACGTAAACAGCTACGCATAAAAACGCCTAATAAACGCATAATTTCTGTCAAAAACGCATAATTAGTAAACAAATATGTAAGAGGAGGTGAAATAGATTTACAAACCAAAGATTTACAATAGGTTTACAAACAGATTGAATCGTAACTTCATTGGTTACACCCTCCGTAACCAAACATTTCACCAAACAATACACCAGGTGGCGCCACACATCGTAAACAAATGTAAACACTACGTATGAAAAACGCATAATAAACGCATAATCACTGTGCAAAACGCATTAATAGTAAACAAATATGTAAGAGGAGGTGAAATAAATTCGATACTGACCTTGGTCGGGATCTTGCACCTCTGTATTGCGTCTCGGGGTCTGGTGGGCCCAGTGTCCGCTCTTGGGCCCTGCGGACCCTCAAGCGGACACTGGGCCCACCAGACCCCTCGCCGCAATACAGGGCGCAGGATTCCGACCCGGTCAGTATCTACTTAATATTACAAAAGGTATTATTTTCCTTCACAGTCTGAATAGATCAAATAGGCCAATAATTTATTTTTACTTTTTTTACTTAAATAATATTCTAAATTAAGAATCAGTTGTGATAAGTGACATGTTATAATACATGCTGTATACCAAATTACATCACAGCATTAAATCGTCTACACAGCAATCAGTTTCGAATGGAGATCTAAATTAAGACTCAAACCTCCTATACTAAATAGATGTTATCAATACAACAATTATTTTACAAATACCAATAACTGACAAACATTAAGTGTAAATTCTGGAACTGAGTATAGGTCACGAGTCAATTGTTTTTAAAATGTGTTTGAAGCTTAGGACATTACAGGCTCATTTGGCAGGACTGGGTAAATCATTCCATAGTTGGGCTCTGATACGATATGGGCTGAATTGATATCTATTTATGGAGTATATAGATTGGTTTATATATGTGTGACCCAACGAGGGGAAAGGATGCTCCAAGGTTATTATATTTCATATCCTGAGAGTAATATCTAAGAGATATGAGTAGATTTGTGAAAAATAGTGAAAATATTTCATTAGGCCAACTTTTTTTATGTTGAATTCAGCTATCCTACTCACAACATTCCATTTTAATGCAATATTGCCTTATTTGGAATGTCAACAGAACGTTTTGAATTTGAAAATTCATATTATTCCTCCCATTTGGTTTCCATGGAAACTAGATCTTGGAAAATCTAAATAAAATAGGGCCACATATTAGAAACTATTCCTTTAAGAACTTCACACTGAAAACAGAATGAAAATATCAGTTATAGATCAAAATTAATCAATATAATTGTATTTTCGACTATTTGTTTCATAATGATCATAATTTATCATTGATGATATAATTTATCAATAAGCAAAGGATATGTTTCCTGTATATATTTCCTGTATTATGACCATCACATGTTTGAGGGAACATAACTTACTTAAAAATCATCACATTTGGATATGTTTACTATCACTTGAAAGCTAATAGCCTGCTCTACAAGAATGGAATGGGGTAGATCCCGCACAGAGCATCCTTTCCCCTCGTCTGGACACCGCACACTCTTAATACGGCCTGATGAGGTATTGCACCGAAACCGTACCAATGACCCCCTGTACACTTCCCATACTTATGGGATGCACCGGGATCTTTGCCTTCAACAAGGCATTGACCCCAGCAGGGCCAACCAACACACACAGCCGTGATATCAGCCCCTCACTAACTGGATCCGGTGGCATCACCATTTATGCCAGAATCTGAAGCCAGGTGGCAGCACCCTGCCGAGACCTGGGATTGTTCAATTCTAACACATTGACACACCAGGGAGCACTGACCAATCATATCACTAGCTGAAAGAGAGGCACAAAGGTCTATAGTGGTAACTTTGGATGAATGCATCCATTGTTGCGGTAGCCGTCGTCTAGAGAAGACCCCCCCACGTTCACCTTTCCCCTCGTCTGGTCAACCACTAGGTGGCAGCAGTTAGTACAGGTGTTAGGTCAGTCACCTGGCAGGCATCACTTCCATTAGTGGTTGACTCCCCATGAGGCCAGACGTGTTGGGGCCTGCAGTTACTGTTGCACATATATTTAGCTGATTTTTCTTTTTCTTAATAAAGGCAGACTTCGGTCCGCGATTTTATTCTTGATGGTCTCTGCTTTTATACATAAGAGATAGTAACTGACGACGTCTTCTGGTACTTAGCAGCTAAATTCTGCAATTGGAATGTAAATCATTTACCAAAGCTAATCTTTGATTATATACATATGTGCATAGTCACAGTGTTCAGCATAGAACTCACATATTCCACCATTGGTAAGCCCATCTGTTTGTAAACAAGACAGCGTGTTGGTATATCTATATAGTCTTTCACCTTAGAAAGGTTGAATGTACACTGTGTGAATTTTCAGCAAGAGTTTTTAAAAAGCTTTTCCATTATCATACATTCATCTAAGATAACACCAAGATTATTATATGAGTCACAATTAATGAGTTTAATGTTCTTGATTAGTATATTGATGCCAGATACTTTATTTGTTTAACATATTATATGTACCATATAAACATACACGGCAAATTTTTGAACTCATACATTAAACAGACTCGGCCGTGTCTGAATCCACTTGCTCTAAACCGTGTCAAGGAGTGTAAGTCTTACTCCACCATTATCCCTGAAAAAGCAAAGTATCATTATACCACCCATAGCAGTGGGCGTGTTAGGTAATATTTTTGCGCCCACCTCAAAGTTTCCCTTCCCCTTCTGGCGTGTATATAAGGGTAAGTCAGGGGGTGTTAACTATATTGTGTCACAATAGTCCCGTCCGCTCATAGTTCTCTTAACACGCCCAACCTTCTCGGCGTCTTAACGTACCTACCCTCCATTCAGGCACCAATATAATTGCCAGCAGTGGCGTACCCAGTCCCCCCCCCCCCCACCCTCAGGGCGGGAGTGGGGGGGTGAGGGGTTCCCATGTTCGGTGGACCCCCCTCAGATTTCTCAAATTTTACGCAATTAAACTACCAATAAAGGGAATTATCCAAATTAGGGGTCTCTGGAACCCCCTCAGATTTAGCAAAGTTTCTATGCCTATAGACCTATAGGGGGAATGTGGGTTGTATCCCGCAAGTGGGTTGTATCACGCACCTACACTTTAATGCTCATGAAATAGCTTCGATTAATTCGATCATCATAATTTTCATACTTTTTGCAATTATCACATGGGACAATATGTCATTCATCTAAAATTCAATCATGACTTCATTTTTTTTTTTTTTGCTAATATCTATTCTGACGATTGGATTAAGCAATTTGGCTCCACAATCTGAAAATTTCGTGTGGAATTTCTTATTAGATTACTTCACATGTTTCTATCAAAAATGAGCCTATAAAAATCCGCCATACAAAGTTTACATGCGCAACATAACCACCGACCGTTCATTCTTATTCATATAAATACGAATTTACCTTTAAAAAGGGCAACTTCAGGGCTACACTATTATTTATCTACACCGGCCTTCCCACATTTGCGTCATATAATCTATGAACGCAGGTTGATATGGGTTTCCAAGCTCAACAAAAATAATACTCAGTTTCCTGACCTAATAAGAATAGATGAGGCTGAAGCGCAGAAGGAGTAGCCTATAGTGTGCACACAACTAGGGTAAAACAGGGTTGTATCGCTCACATTGGTATATCATTAGCGCATTTAGTTTTAATAGCCCTTACATATAGAAACAAAAGTTATATAAAATCAAAAATAATTCATAATAATTAATCAAATGCATAAAAACAGCGATAAAGCGTGATTTAACTTTATAACCTCTATATGATTACTTAATAATGAAACAATTGTCTTCCCATGATGTTGGGTACAACCCTTATCATTAAATGAAAGTAATATTTTTGAGAAATCTTATCATATATCATATCAATAATGGTTTTCCATCCCATGAAAGTGATGTCCAATAGGCCTATTTCTAAAAAAAATAGGGTTAGTTCAACCAAACTTGTAGCTAAAAGTTTTAAGAGCGTATTTCCAAAAAGCAAATATGGTTTGAGCCTGTTTTGAACCAGATTTCTTAAACTCGCTTGTGAGACTCGTGTAAGCATTATAAGGCAAAAATAATTTGGTCCCAACGTTAACCTTTCCCAACCTAGCTACTGAACTCAGTAACAGAATAAAACCTGTCTAACTAATACAATTCACAAGTTATAGCCTCATAAACCTATTCTAAATTTGTATTTCGCCCTATTTATTGTTTACCATTTCAACTAGAACTCTCCACCTTAACTTTGTCCCTTGTCCCCTGTCCCTTAATTAGATACAGTACTAGTTTAACTAGAACAGGTAGAAATATAGCATTTTTAAAACAGATTTTCTTGAAACACATTATTTAGGAGTTAAACCAGGCTGCCTAAACCAGATTCTTAAACTTCTTGGAAATACAGGGTGAAAGGCATGAAAGCGCAAATGGTCTTCACTTAAAATGATAATATTAAATTACCTTGACTACACATAAAACTATTATTTTGTGTGATTTCAAGTTTTTACCCTTATTTAACTCTCGACATAAGAAATGATAAATGCGCTATATATAAATGCGCTATATTAGCCTGACGGGCCATGCCCCCCCTCCCCCCCCCCTCCCCTGTTAAATAATACCTCCCACGTAGATTAATGCATTAGCCCCTCCCCCCCCCCCTCCCCCCCCCCCTCCCCCCGAGAAATGCCGGGGGCCGCCCCTGCATCCCGCCGGACCGGCCCGGGGGCCAACTTTTCATTTCAATACCATTATTACAAATATAACTTCCCAAAAAAAAATTTGGAGTGGCAGGTGGTAATCGAGTGCATGAAGTTCGATTAGCTCCTACCACCCAGGTCTGGCGAATTCATCTGTGCCATTATTCAGTTCATTTCATTTCATTAGTTTGCACAACCAGACCCAATTACGTATAGAGTTTGCGACATATATATACCGTGGGTGTAATCGGGGCAACGAGAAAGGTGTTTACCAAAAAGAGACACTTTGTAGTTTCGGTCCTTGTGTTTCAGTGGGTTTTCCGATTTGGAAAACAAGCAATACCACAAGTTATTAATTTTGATCGCCCTCAATTGTCACTGATGTGTCTCTTTTGGGCGGAAAGGCAAGTTTATCAACTTCAATTTACATCGCCCATCATCGTTTTCCCCAACGTAGTTTTGACGTATTTGGTCCTGCGACCGGAAGGACCTCTAGACGGCTTTCGCTGGTTTCCGGCGTCATCGTATTATTCGACCCAGTGGATCTTTGGGTACCAGCTAACTCGGTCGGACCCCGGTTCGAGTCCCCTTCATGCCCTACATTTTTCGTTCATTTAATTTCAATTTTGCAGTGACGATCATCAGGGTTTTTGCCGACGAGAGGGCCATGGACCTGCAGGCTCAGTTGGACAAGCTGAACCTTTCGGACTCGCAGATAGACGTTTCACACTTGCCGGATGCAACGGTAAATAACCTGGTTTCACTAGCATGGATCCATACAACCACCCACCCTCACGATCTAGTAGTAGTTATGGGAGGTCAGTTTGATTTCCTTCTTTGGGACAACATTGTCAAGAAGTATCACTTCACACGGGAGTCCGCCGATCAGGCTGTCGACCGTATCCTGGGACATTTAAACAACGCTGACATTGCCTTCCATAGGAACTTCCCGACAGCCAACATCTTGTTCGAGGACTTTACCGGGTGTAACCTGAGCCGTTGTCCGTTCGTCCAAGACACAGACCCACAACACCAGAGAACTCTTAACGCTGCCATTATAAAACTGAATCAGGAGATTACAGCCATCAACAAACGCAACTGGCTACTGTCCTTGTTCCTAGGAAAATGGGTTCACAAACTGAGGCGTACCAAACGTGGGCGGAGCCACTTTTGGTCGCACAGGTACCAGCTGCTAGCCGACGGCTTCCGTCCTAGTCCCCAACTCTTGGAAAAGTGGGCTAAGCAACTTTCCCACCTGGGCCACCAATGCTCGTAAACACCCCCACACAAGAACTTTTTCTTCTTATATTACTCATCTAATTACCTGTAACCTAATGTTTGAATAACCTAGGACAAGTTTTTGGGAACATTACAGTGGCTGCTGGGCCTGGTAAATTCCCCGTTTTAAGCGTTGACTAGCTTGTGATTTAAACACATAACTTATAGCCTCTGCTGGTATCTTGCAGACCTCCGGTTCTCCTAGTCAGTTCCAAAACTTTATATGGACCCTCTGATTAACGTTTGTTAAATCTAAACATAGCTCAGGTACTGCAATTCAGTGGTTTCAAAATATTCTGTCTACCCCAAATATTAAAAAAACGTATGAGATTTGGAGGTGTCACCTTGAGATTTCCTTAATTTCCGGATGTCTTTATTTGGCTGTGGCTATCATATAGTACTTCAATACGTAGAAAATAATTAAGGTATAGGATGCAAGACTGACTCAAATAGTTTATAGAAATCATGTACTTTTTATTATTTCATTAGTTTAACCAATTTAAGAGGTTTGATGAAAATAACCCAAAATGCACTCGGTCCCCTACGGGTCATCATTTAACAGGTATTGTAGCACAAGGCCAACCTAAAAAAAAAAATTGTTTCCTGTCCAGCGGGTGACCAGATAAATACGGACAATCTGTTTTTTTTCCAAATTTTTTTTTGTTGGTAAGGCTTTAACTGAAAACTTTGATAAAAAAAAAAAATCAAAAAATGATAAAAAAAGTTTCCAGTCGTCACTCGGGCGGTAAACAGGAAACAAACATTATTTTAAGGCTGGCCCAGGCCAAGTGCACTCAAGAACTGCAGCCTTAAGCTTACTATAGACCAGTACTAGTATAGGAACCTAATGAACATGTTTCAGTCCACTGATTCCTTGAGTTGAGAGTTAATACCGTTCTGTTCACATTGTTATTACATTGTTACTACCTCATGTAAATGTAATCTCATGTAGAATCATCTTGTGCCTTACTAGAATTGACCTATGTTTATTTAAACATAATAATTATATTGTGAATACTACTCAACATCGATGTAGAACACCGGGTATAGTGGCCAACAAATGCAATTTTTTTAGTTTCCTTGGCTTCTTGCGATGCCCTAACCATGCATCCTGCTATACGGAAGCCCTATAGCTAACCTGTTTCCTAGTTTGCCCAAGAAGTACGTACCTAGGCCTGTTATATTTCCTTCAGATAAATATACATTAGTTCATATCATTTGACTACCTTAGATAACTCAATAACATTAACTGTAACTGATGTATATTCAGCTAGTGTCTCATACTATGATGTTACCTGGCGGATTTGTTTAGGCTTTGTAAGCCCACAGTTTAGTGTAATACCTACCTAACCTATTATATCCCAGAATGATCTCACTACTATGTACAGAAAACTTGGATTTGTTAAATTATCCTGTAAGTGTCCCTCCGTACGTCTTGTTTCTTTTTGAGTATTCTTGAATTGCGCGAATGTTAATTCATCCATCTAGATCATGTTCATATGTTTAACTTTAATTAAAAGTGACTTTTTTTACCCGCACCCTATGAAGAAGCGTCTGTTGTATGTAACAGTATTACCTCAATTTAATGATAAGGATAGGACTACTCTCAACCCTAATCGTCATGTCAAGAGAGGAGGTTGATTGTTAACTTATTTTAAACAGGATCGGGACGTTACGCTTTTTACAGGCGAACTCTCCATTTGTAATCAAAAAGTTGTTAAATCAAAAAGACCCTAAACAAAAAATGGAAAATTATAAAAAAAAACTGCTCGAACCCGCCCTCTCCTCAACTACTACTTTTAAACATGATAGTCCTAATGGTAATGAGACTGATCCGGCTGAAATTCCGAATATTATAAATTTATTATATATACTTCTTGCAAATATTCTAAATAACCTTCTTTCCCGATCTTAGCATCTGAATAAACAGGAGACACTGGGCATCACACTTCCTTTAAATTAATTGTCTCAGTTAAATATGACCATTAGTTAACAAGTTCCATGTACTTTTTAAGTAACATGACAGAAAGCATTTTCGCGATTCTGCAGCTATCCCTCGCTCCCCTGTTCCCTTGTGCATAACATTTCATAATAAATCAGGTCCATTCCTAACTGCGGCAAAGTTTGGAAGCGTCCATCATGGCCGGCCTTAATCCATTAACACCCATAAGTACCCGGAAGCACCCCATCTAATCTGTACCCCCCTCTGACATCTGACAAGGGCAGGGGCACAGTCTTGGTAATCACATAACTCACACCAAACCGACTCAAGAGCGACACAGCTCTCATGCTGGGTGTCATCTGAAGGACTCCCCGCCATTATCAGGGGTTAGTTATCGAGTTAACACGGGCCAGAGTTGCCCCAGGGAACCTGCTGGGTCGGGCACTTCCATACCCAACCTACGTTCGCCTGCAAAGCACATGTAGCTAAATCTTTGACAGGCCTATTTCACCCTACCATCCATCGCCCCTCCCACCCGGAAAACCATTTACCCTTACCATCCATAGATGGAGTATTAAAAGTGTTTGAAATTAACTTCTTTTGAAGTCATCCGTGAGAGATGAGAGTCATTAAAAATTCATTAAACATTTTCTGTATGGATAAAAGGTACCTCCCGGCCTATATAACTACCCTAAATAATTCACCTTAAACTGGGTCTAAGCTGGTTAGATATAAAGCCGACCTTAAGGTTTGAGACTAATTTCAGCCAGTGCATGACTTAAATCGGCCTGAACTCCATATAAACCACCTGCAAAAAAAACCTATAAATATCGGGCAGTAATGGCATTTACAGGCTTTCTCACTTCTCATCCACATGTTAAGGAACCCCATGCCAACAATTCATTTTGAAGTCTGCCTTCTAATTCAATTAGAACAAGCCGACACCCTAACCAACGAAAGCTTACTAGCAAGCATACGCCTAAGCTTATACTCTTCGCACGGCTTTTCTTTTGGCATTAACGTAAAAAAAAAAAAAAAGGTTTCTGCACGGAGGTCGAAACCTTTAGATCCCAGGTGCACGTGGCCACTGTCTGTCTACTCCTTCCCGTGACTGGGAAAAAGTAATAAAAGACTAGAGCGGTCTCTAGCCTGCATCAGACATGGCTCCAACAGTATCCGTACTGCTCCTTCGTGGACTCTTTATCCTGGGCACTGTCTCAGCTAAGCCATGCCTATGCACCAGTACGGTAAACTGTTTTCGTACCAACTATGGTGTAGTATTCGAGAGTAAACCGTCCATCCACATAGGTAATGAGTACTTCACTACCGAAGTCGATATCATTTTACCACTTCCTCCTTCTCCCAAACAGGCAGCCGCACTAAATTGTAGACACGGCGCTACCCTGGCAGCCGGTTCAATGGAACAGTGTCGAAAAATCCAACTTATGTTGAATAACATAACATCTATTGGGAAGACTATAGCAGCGAAGGTCACCAACGGACTCCGGGAAGTGCAATCAATTTTGGAATCGACGGCCCAGCCAACACCTCCATCAGCCAAATCCAGGAAGCAGCAGGCTCTGATTCCAGAAATCGGCAAGTTCTCCGAGACTTTATTTGGAATGGCCACACTCGATGACTTGAAGCAACTGACTCGTCCTGACCAGGTAAATGCCGATGAAATTGGCTTCCTCGATGGCAAAATAAATGCAGTCCTAAAGGTAGTTGACTCCACTTTGGAAATCCAACTCCAGGCCATCATAGAGAACACTCATTCCATATACAATTTGTCCCGAGGACTCCAGGCTTACATTAGTAACCGGGAATTGATGAACATTGGACTTTATAATGGTACCAGCACTTTTTGTTTTCATCTCAATTCTGTATTTCAGACAACGTAGGATTCAAAGCGCATGCAGACGCTTGACTTTAAATTGAGTTGGTTATATATACATTAGCTATTAACTCTTCCTTTTATTGCAGCTCAAAAGTTATCAGTTCTCATTCATGTTCGATTTTTGTTGTTTAGAATATATACTCGCCCTCATAATTTCGTCACACAGCAGCAATTCATTTCCCATTACCAAAATTCGTTAAGGACCAGTTCCAATTTCATTGTCGCCCTCATGAATTCCCATTTATAATTAGTCACAGCCACATAAGACTACACACGTTCATGATATCAAAATGTTTTATTGTTATGCATGCGGAAAAGGTTTTAGGATGTCCACGTGTCAACGTTTCGCCTATTTTCCCATAATTGTATTTACTGAACATACACTAATGTACATATGTAACTCGAAAGCTTCGTGAACATATGCATTTCACAATTAAAATTTTCCCATATCTACTTCAAACATATCGTACACTTTGATATAACTGTTCATCACACCCAAGAGTCTACGTCGGGCATGCAGCCCAGTTTTTCGGCTGGGAGTAGTTCTTGGGCCATGTTGTTCCTGTTGTTTATCAGGCAAATGCTCGCTCTACAAAAAAATTTGTTCAGGCGCACGCGCTCCCAACGAGGAATCTTGACTTCTTGCGGGAGTTCCAACGTCAAGGGTTCGTCACTGCCATTCAGATGGACCGTGAGTGGGCCCGACCAGGCGACGGTCAGGGCCTTGGACAGGATGCTCGGTCTTTGGATGATCATTCGTGGGCAGGCAGCACTTCCTACGGCTTCCATTTCGGCGGGAATGGGAGCCAGTGGAAATAGGAGCGTTTCCCATCGGCAGTAGATTCTCAGACAGCACTGCACTGTAGCCCTCCGACGTTGACCCTGCGCCAACGAGCGACAGCCTGCTGCCAATTTCCAGAAGATACCGATAAATTTCCATCCCAGGTATATCACTAACAAGAGAAGCAGCTACTGATGGTCGGATTGGTCCGCGGGTTGGAGGTGACTAGGTCTCACCCCCGGTCTCACCACTGGCCTTTCCTCCCGAACAGTACGCAGACGCAGACTTGCGTTTAACAGTCGCTCGATGTCCATGGCCATCAAGTGGCTGTTCTGAACCAGTGTCTAGTACAGACACATACTTATACCCCCCACCTCCCACGACATCACAACCCCCCAGGTACTGTAAGGGCTTCGTCTAGTCTTTAGCGAAAAGTTAACCCTCGGTCGACAACTTAAACGCTAGGTAAGGTACAACTAAAACAACTTCTTCTAGCCGGGGGCTTCACAAGTTTTTACACTGGGTAGCGCGAAGCACGTCTAATAGGCCGCTATTTTCTTCAGAGAGCCGATCGACAGGGGGTTCATCTGAAATGACTTCTGTCGCGTTTGACACCGGGACACGCGTCTATGATGACCGCGTCCAGCTGTTGGCCATCTGAGGCGGCGCATGTCAACTAGCTTCTGTGTCAGGTCCCTCACAGGAGTACTGCGGCACGCGGCACGCGGGGTAGTCTTAACACTTCTTGACACGTAACAGGCCTCACAAGGGGCCGCGGTGAGGGTGTCACTGATACCCCATGTACTCCCCGTCACGGCTAGCACGTAACTTATGGTAAAAGTCTCTCTTACTCCGTCCACACCCCGTCACGTCTACCACGTAACTTATGTTCAAAGTCTTGCCTCATCGATAAAAGATCGCTTTCACCAGATCATGTATCCACAGGGGGGCCTGCCCGGCATGTATAAATACGGCGTGGCATATGGCTATATAGATCACTTGAAAACTTGCTGCCACCATGAACGGATCAACTGACTATAGTGACTCTGTCCTGTCAAACCCGTCTACGAGCTCATGCAGGATCTTGACCAGCAGCCCAAAATCGGGTGGCGCGCAAATAACAGATCATGATTCATCAGCAGGCGTAGGTACCCTGATGTTGGATATGTCTGAGGATGCGCGTCAGTATGGGTCTCAGAATGGGTTTCAGGATCTCTCTGTGGATCAGTCTCTTCAGGACTCCCTGTATGCGGACGAAGGATCCACCCTCAACGACGTGGAGCTTAGCCTTGGTGGTTCCCAAGGCGGTACTGCATCCGCATCCTCGTCCACGCCCTCCACGCCCTCCACGCCCTCCGGATCCACGCCCTGGGGGATGACGCCCTCCACGTCTCAAACCCATCCATGGTTCACCACCTCCACGTCCAGAACGTCGTCCACGCCCGGGCCCTTGACGTCTCAAGCGTCGTTCACGTCGACCTTGTCCCAAAAGTCGTCCACGCCCGGGCCCTTGACATCGCAAGGGTCGTTCTCGTCGACGACGTCCCAAAGGTCGTTCACGCCCAAAAACTCGTCCTCGTCCGGCCCCTCCACGTCTACAGCTGAACCTTCCATGGCCGATTTGCTGGCCAGGATGGAGGAGCTGGAGAAGAAGTGCCGAAGGGCGGAGGCTGAAGCAGCTGCGGCAAAGGCCCAGGTGGAGGTGCTCGTGAACCAAGTGAAGCCAGCTGACAAACGACCCAAACTGCGCCCACGCAATGAAATATGTGTAAGTTCTAAAGTTTGTTTTTACAGCTTATAATTAACTACTAATCTCACCTTGAAAACGTTACCGTTTAATATAGTTCTCGGTTTGTTTAGAAATGATCTCATTCCTAGCATAGCCCTGATGTTCTTCTCTTTTGCCGCGCCGCCAGGGAACATCCCGGAAAACAACGAAAATCCGTAATGATTTCGTACACTGACATATAGTTAGAAGTCCACTATTAATTATTGGCTTATTATATTGTTTGTAGGCACTCGTTCGTTCTGCCTACAAGGCCAAGAGAGGTGAGCCTGATTGGGGATTCAACCTGAACCGTGGGTAAGTTGATTACGTCATAACAACATGAATAGTACAGAAAATAATATTGTTTTTAAGTAAGCAATGGGTAATGTGTTCCTGAACACCAGAAGCTGCAGCTGAATATAAGTTTTGCCGTTTTTTCTCATGTTAATAGAGTCATAGAGCACTTGACGTGATGCCGATGAATTGAACAATATAAATATATTCCAACATTCAGGGCGGGGATCAAACACCCAGATAACGTTGCGATCATCAAGGCCGTTTTTGACAACGTGTGCCTGGGGCCAGATACCCCCAGAGAAGAGGTGTTAGGTAAGTCCCATAGGTAGCAAGTTTCTTTGTTAACTAACCTGCAGCTGTACATTTTATGCATCTAGTGTCCATGATTCCAAAGTTTTGGTCCTTCAATTAACACAAAATTTAACATGCTTGAAATGCTGGAAATCTGTTTTTAGTGTCTAAATAGGCTCCACTTACATTGGAAATTGTTACTTTTATAAATTAAGTTATACTCCCAGTCATCTGAAAAAAACTTAAGTTCGATTATCTGGACAAAGAAATATAATACCGGTGTAATGATGGTTTTAATTCCTGAATAATATGTTGACCTCACTTAGCATTTTTAACATGTATTCCCTTGCTTTATTGCCTTTATATTGCCTTTGTCTACTTAATGGCTCCAGTTTTAAGCATACTTCATGTCCTTCCTCTTTTTCTAGCTGCTGCCAACACCTACTTCAAGACCCTCCAAAGCAGGGCCAGCAAAATCCGGAACGACCAAATCAAGGACAACAATGAGAAGTCTATCATCCGTCACCACGTCAACGAGGTAAATACATTTTTGTTACAGACTTCCTCTATTGTTCTCAACATTGTTGACGTAGTTCGATTCAGGCAGGCCGAAATTTTACACTTTTCAAACATATGCCGTTAAATTTTTTTTTTCAGGAAAAGTGCAAAGCCGAGGAGAAAGAGTAATGTCTATGGTATAGGGTGTGTGACTTCCCGGGGACCCACTCGGTTAAAAAAAGGTTATATGTACGAACTGCGGTCGGAACTATACCGGGGGCTGTAGCTGTGAATCGCCAATTTGGCTTAAAACAGGGGGCTGTGAAATGATCATGGGGAGCTTTCAATAATGTATTGTCCATTATATTATATCAACAGTTTATTTTATGTCATTCAACCACGTCACTTCATAGTGCTTCTTAATCAACTTTTTAGTACCAAAATCAAATAATGGCCACTAAATTTGTCAACAAATGCCTTTTTGGAGGCCTGAAAAGGGGGGGCTGTCAGAGTTGATCTATACGTATTCAAAAAAAGTATCTACCTTCAAAGAGTGAGTGGTCCCCCCCCTCTCCGGATGTGCCTTATGGTTGTAACACTGAAACTTGGAAAACAATTATCATTTTTTTACATTATGAATTTATATAGAGCACTGTAACCTTACTTGCTTCCTTGGACAATAATCTTGACATACAATTAGAATGGATATGACACAATTAATAAAAAGTGCCTGTATGTTATAGAGACCAAGGATAGAGCAACGCTTTTGAAATTAACTGCAGTGACCAGCTTTTAAATTAAGGCAACTGAAATATTGATAAACTTGTTTGTGTTTATTTGATGTTCTTGACCAAGTATGTCATAAATGTATTAAATTAAAAAAGTGTCTTTTTAACTTTGCAGAAGCTAAAAAAACGGATAGTGGGGGTGGAAAGAATCGTCACAACGTGGGACGAAACTCGTAAGAGTTCCATGAGGCGCCTCCTCACCCCCGACTACACGAACGACGAGGAGCGCGGACTTTATTTTCCGGTCGACAAAAACGGGAAGACCACCGAGCGATACCACCGCCTCATCAAACTGCTTGTGTGGGAGAGCGACGAGCTGAGTGCCTACAAAGCCCACCTGGACGAAATTGAGTTTAAAGAAATTAGCGGCCGTCAGCGGGGCGTTAGATTGGAAAAGAAGCGGAAAAATGTCCCCGACGATAATCCAAAACGCCAACAGCCTCCTCCCAACACCCCAGACTGGGCGGTGAAGCCCGCGTATCGGTCGGGTATCGCCGATGCACAGCCAATTTAACTTATTTCTAACGGGTCTGTTTAATGCTCTATGTTATGTGATGTTTATGTTTATCATCTTTATGTTTTCTTTACACTACGTTTAATTGTATGGTCTGTGTCACGCTGTATGTTAGGTCTTTGTACTTTCTTCAATTGTATAGTCGTTTTATAAACTTTTATCAAAGAACTTTGCGCTTCTTGTTTTGATTGTGGCATGCTCGATAAGCAGGGAAGTATTTATATAGATATGTTGGTTGCCTAAGACTCGCCTTATAGTTATATTAGTCTAAAACCGTACGCGTTATCGAGGTCCTTCTAATAAGTGAATCTTAAATTTATGAATACTTTTTATTTACGATAGGAAACGCATTTAACTATAATGACGTGTCATTTTGTTGAAAACCCGAATGTGCTATTCCTTGAAGATAGACCACGAGCTTGAAATCAATTACAATACAACACTTTTTTGAAGAGTGTTATGGTACAAGGTCTCTACCATTAGAAGAGCAATGGAATGACACCTAGGCCTGTTATCAATAATAGCATAAATCACTCATAAAAAGTGTATTTTAAACAAACATAAGCTCGATTTTTAAAATGATGCGACATGAATCATCTATTCGTACTTATTACGCAGTCATGAAAAAATAATGTTGACATGAAGCCGGTTTTCAGAACTGTTACTTCTTTTCTAGTGGATCCTTTTTAGTTAGATTTCATGCAGTAAGTTGCAAAAGTAATTTTTCAGAAATTTTATTATGATCAGATACATCGCTGCCAGTAGGACCTATAATAATTTACACGTGACCATGTAGTCTCCTGATGAACCCGAAATACTTTCTAGGATTTGTATGACACGGTGACCTATATTCTTTCTGTGAGAGAATAAAAAAACCTCATGCATATTGTAACCCTTTAAAGTGGGAGTTCTCCTGGAGTTATGTATTGGTAACTTGGAGCTTCTGTGTCATTGCAAAATTAATAATTTAAAAAACGAACAGGTGATTTAGGTGTCGAGATTTATTAAGGGACGATAGCTTAATTAGCTATAGCCATAATTTCGGTTGGAGCCCGATAGCCAGATTGTGGCGTTAACCACATTTAATTCCACTACTAGTTTAGGTTGCAGACCTAGTTTAGCCTCAGGCCCCTAACTTAGGGGCCTGTCTCACAGATTACATAAGGGGTTGACCCTAGCCCGAGCCAGAGTAAAAGCGCTCTTGTCAGCGTCATACTGCTCTTTCCAAAACCGAAATTTTATTTAGCTACAAATTCAATTTATGACCATAACACTTGTATCGATTGCACGCACGTTCGGCAGCATATTGGTAGTAAACACACAAAAATACAACATTTTTCACACAAGATTTAATCAAGGTCAACACGGCTTAAGTCGACTGAAGTATTAGTACTAATTGCAAGCTCACCGGGCCGGTATTTCACCAAAAGAACAGGCTCTCCTATGCCTATACCCATGGTAACCAACTGGTAGCGTATAATGTCCTTAGTCATCAATCTTGTCAACATGATGTCCTTTAGTTTATTAACCTTTAAATGTGTGGGCAGTCGTGTCGATGTGCCGGTATAGCAGTCGGTCATTTGGATGACACAGTTAAATGTGTATCGTGCGCCTAGGCATATATTTTCGGCTTTAGTCAGTGTGATAGGATCGTCTGTTTGAAAGATATAATCTCCGAAATGTCCAGGGAACGTGCCTATTTTAAGCCATACACTGTGATTGCCCGAGACAAGCAAGTATACACGAAAACGAGCGTCTGCGAAGATGCGATTAGTTCCAGAGCAAACAAAGAATATGCTAATAATTATGGCTACGGCGAGGATAACAAGAAGAGTGTACAAAGAGAGAAGTACCACAGTTGGGAATTCTTTAATGTTTCCGTCTCCTGGGTTGGCTTCAGATCCAGTGTCAGTTACGGTATGGTCCTGGTCCAACAAGGCTTGCAGGGTGTCATGAAAGGTGAGGCCGGTCATCGCATCGTGTTTTGGTGGAGGGTGACCGGTAATTGGAGCAGTGAGGTTTACCAACCGGGTACGGGTTACTCCAGGCTTATTGTGAACGACCCTAGGCCAGTATCCGCCACTGGCAGCTCGAACAAATTCCACGCATGATACAAGAACCAAGTACGCGGCAGCTATATATTGAAAAAAAAAAGAAGAGAACATGAAGGTTGTCATCTCAACTTTAAACAAACACCTTCCTTCCAAATTACCATGGCCAGGCTATTCAAACAGACAGAATAAAATATAACTGCCATATGGCCACACCCTAGAATTCAGAAAACTGGCCATATTAATTAATTAGGAAGGGCGACCCCCAGAATGAATGCATATGTTTTACCTATTTTGAATAATTTAGAAAGTCGGCCATCGACTCGTATCACTTGTAGAACAAAAGTAATTAAGAAGATTCTCACCAAGGGTGACACTCAGGATTTTGACACTCATGATATTCACGTAGCCGTACACCAAACGCAATATATAACGAAATAAGCTGGCCCTAAGTAGTAGCAGAAAGCTTAAGGTTTGACCTTCGAGCCCGGTTTTCAAGGCAGATGAAATCCTATCACCAGTCGACCTGACGGCGGCCGATGCGTTTCGGAAGCTGAGGAAACTTTACTGCCCTTTACTGGGTAGACCCTAGTTTTTAATGGCAGGTGTCATGCCCTCACCAGTCCAGACGGCGGACGATGCGTTTCAGAAGCTGAAGAAACTTCACGCGCCCGACAAATCACGACAACGCGCTACCGTGACGGCCAGGCTGGAGGCGACAGTAATCTCCTGGTAATACTGTGGCAGCTGTTCTCAGCTTTAATTTCACATGGGTGTCTGAGGTTAGGAGCTCGAGTGCAGCTACCCCTGGGTCGGGGCTGTGGCATGTCGTGGCAATTCGCGGCTTTCAGCTGGTGGGACTCTAGGCGTCGGTCTGTACCATATATAAATACTTGGGTCGCGGTCGCAAATGGGGAAGGTTCATCGCCCTGAAGTGCTGCTGTCTAACTCAAGTTCGCCATGGCCTCGAGCTTGTGGTGTTTCAAGGGTCTGACCAGTGACCAGGCAGAAACCAGAAGAAATACGGACACTAGCCGAAACCGATGGTGCGACACATGTAAACGTCCAGTTTCAAAAAGTACATATAACAGGAAGCATCGTATGGAGCATGGTGAGTACCTGAAATTGATATCCTTCAAAACCTTCCTAGCTAGCTTGCGCGCATAGATATTATTTTCAAATACCTACTATACTCTTAATGATCAGTTAGTGTTTGGAAAATTATCGGCAGCCTAAATCTTTTCTTGACAATTAAACAATTGTTCAAATAATGAATGACTTAAACAATGGACGTTATATATATGTATTCCTCCATGCATCTTTCTATCATAGCTTTTGAGTCAGAGAAACAACATTGGGTGGGATAGTCCATACTCTGAAACCCTACTGTACATTTAATTTATTCTTATACATGTGTCTTGCAGAACCAACCCCATTTGGTTTACCTCAACACGCTGGCAATCAGGCAGAAGTGGGTCTTGAGGCCGAAGCTGCAGATATTCAGGCTGAGGCAGGTAACCAGGCTGAAGCAGGTTTTCAGGTTGAGGCAGTTAACCAGGCTGAAGCAGGTTTTCAGGCTGAGGCAGGTAACCAGGCTGAAGCAGGTTTTCAGGCTGAGGCAGGTAACCAGGCTGAAGCAGGTTTTCAGGCTGAGGCAGGTAACCAGGCTGAAGCAGGTTTTCAGGCTGAGGCAGGTAACCAGGCTGAAGCGGGTATTGAGGCTGAAGGTGGTATGCAGGTTGAAGCGGGTATTCGGGCTGAAGGTGGTATCCAGGTTGGAGCTGGTATTCGGGCGGAAGCTGCAGCTGCTAATCAGCGGCAGGCTGAAGTCGGGAATCCGGGAGAAGCAGACAGTCAGCCGGTGGGTCGCAATCAGCCTGTTGAAGAGGCGGTACCCATGGAAGCCGATGAGGAGTCAGGTGATGATATGGAAAACTATTACGGCACAATGGAAGATTTCCAAGAATCGGATGAAAATGATAAGCTTCATCCAGAGGCAGTCAAGATTCGCAACAGGGCCATCCGTCACTTAAAAGTGGTTTTCGGTGACGGGACGGGTCTTCCTAGCCCATTGGCAAGGCTTGTTAGTGGTACCCCTAATAAGAATATCCAAAGCCTATTTTCATGGGTTCTGTTCTTTCTTTTGCAGTGGCAGATCCACACCTTCACCAGTGATACGCAAATGGCTAAAGTTATGTTATTCATTTGTGAATTATTGACGGTAGCAGGTAATGACCGGGTTTCACAAGCAGCGGAGGCAGTATTCCCCAAAACGATGCGGATGATGTACAGATGGTTGGGTAAAGACCTAATGATGACTAATTACTCTATGAGTGTATGCTGCCCGACCTGTTATACGTTGTCGCATTCTGTGTTGTCCACCACTGAGCGTGTGCTAGGTCGAGGCTTTTACACGGATCGTAATGGTATTCAGCAACCCATTAGGTGCACAACCACCGGTGATGATTTAAAACGTTGCAACAGGAAATTATTTTCTGAGGCCAAGATTAGTGGGGAAATTACCTTCCTTCCAGTCAGGACATTCTGTTACCAGTCGCTCGAGAAGAGTTTGCAGGTTATGATGAAACGTCGAGGTTTTGAGCTGAAATGTATAGAATGGAAGGGAAGGAGGATACCCGACAGAGTGTATGCTGACATTTACGACGGTTCGGTATGGAAAGACTTTAACGCGAACAACGAGGGCTTTCTTGATAATGAAAACAACTTGGCTCTTCAGATGAATATCGATTGGTTTCAACCATTCTCTCGGAAAGCTTCGATGTCAGTAGGGGGCATTTACCTAACAATACTTAACCTACCCAGAAATGAGCGGTACAGACTTGAGAACGTCATACTATATGGTATCATTCCAAACTTAAGTAAAGAACCTGCCAACCTTACCAGTTTTCTGAGGCCCCTAGTCAACAAACTCAAGGAATTCTGGCATCAGGGAAAAAGGCTTATAACCAACGATTGCCCAAATGGCAAGACCGTTAAGTTGGCGCTTTTGAACGTTGCTGCCGACCTGCCTGCAGGGAGGAAGACCTGCGGTTTCCTGCTACCTAATGCTATCATGGGTTGTTCAAAATGTCTGAAGGAATTCAAGAATTCAAACCGTGGAGGATTCAACATGGCGAATTGGACTCCTCGTACTCTGGACCAACACAAGGAGAGAGTGAGTGAGATTACAGCTGCATCCACCCCGAGAGAGAAAAGTAAACTTGAGAAACAGTATGGAGCTCGTTCCTGTGTCCTCCTAGAATTGCCCTACTTCAATCCCATCAAGTAAGTTCAATCTCCAGGCCGAACCAATTTAGAGGCCAAACTTACACAGAATTATACCAAAATATTAAAATTTTTAATTTGACATTTGAATAAACATTAATACAAATGTTTCCATTAGCAGTAACTATATTATATGTTTTTACTTAGACGCTTGACATTCATTAATAAAAATCTTTCCATTAGCAGTAACTATATTATATGTTTTTACTTAGACGCTTGACATTCATTTTTTCAGGTTCCTCTCGATCGATGTGATGCATAATGTACTGTTGGGTAAGTGTTGAAGCTTGACCTAACGTTAATTAATGTTTAGCACTGATAATGTGTTTGAAATGGAACTTGCATTTGCCTTTAATTTGGACAATTAAGTTCATTGGGGTTTCAATACCGATTTCACATATGTGCTTTTATTATTGGGATTCAGGGACTGCCAAGCGAATGTGGAAGAGGTGGACCAACAAAGAGTTGTCAAAGAAGAAGAAGAATTCAACAGATGACGTTGTACTAAGCGCTAATCAGGTGTTGACTATTGATGCTCGTCTGAATCAGTTTAAAGAGGGACTACCGGATGACTGCGTGGTAACTAACATCAAATCGAACGCTGGGATGTGGACGGCAAAGGAGTGGAAGAATTGGGTTACAGTCTCGTCTGGATACTGCCTCCAGGGCCTTTTGCCGGATAATATGCTTCATAGCTGGCAGCGTTTCGTAGAAGCCACTCGACTTCTGTGCAAGCCTTGTATTACATACCACGAGATAGAACAGGCACACAGGAAACTATTGTACTTTTGCAGGAGCACAGAGGTCCAGTTCGGTTCTGATTTCATTACCCCAAACATGCATCTACATCTCCATTTAAAGGAGTGTCTCCTTGAGTATGGTCCAGCTCCCAGTACTTGGCTGTTCAGTTTTGAGCGGTATAATGGTTACTTGGGGGATGTGCCGACTAACAATCGCCAGATAAAGAAACAATTGTTTGAGAGGTTTCACCGGATGAGTCGTATCAGTCAGGCGCGCGCCGAAATGCCGTCCAAACACGAGGGGAAATTTGGCAAACACTGCCGGCTGGGAGAAGGAGAGAAGAAAGCAAGAACGGTCCTGGAAACACTCGATGTACCCAATGAGCGAGATTTGGCACAGTGCGAGAGCCTATGGAGTCTCCCCGACGGCTTCGAGACATTTAGAGAAGAAAAGGTGTGGATCGAC
Source organism: Lepidonotus clava (assembly GCA_936440205.1). Lineage (NCBI taxonomy): Eukaryota > Metazoa > Annelida > Polychaeta > Phyllodocida > Polynoidae > Lepidonotus > Lepidonotus clava. Next base: position 49,267,236 of record OW387145.1, read on the forward strand.
TCGGACGATCTTGAGCTGCTCAAAGAAACATACAAAAAGATGTACCCCACAGAACAGGAGATCCTAGAGAAGTCATTTCTGCCTTCATTTTACGTGAAGTCTAAAGTCGCAAAATATGGCCCCATGACTTATTCCAGCACAAATTCCAGCAGTGGTAAAAAGTTGTCTAGACTAATGGCCAATTGGTACGAAGACGGACAGAATGACCCCCGGGAGCGACCGTGCATCGCCACCCACTACGTGAAACATTACTTACAATGTAATGCAACCGGGAAGAAGAGGGAACATATGTTTGTAGCTGTGAAGTGGTACCAACACAGCACCGTCACATCCAGATACATAAGTCCTTATACAATGTGGCACAAGGAAAAGTTCGAGCAACCTTCATGGGCATCTTTCCTGCCTGTTATGCGGATAAGTGGACATTTTGGATATGTGGTTGAAAAAGAAAATATGATCGTATGTCCCCTTCGGCGCCACGACTTCTTGTAGATCTAGAGGACCTATAGATATAGCGAACTCGTGCACGTGGTGTCCGAAATTAAGCTGAAAACGTATGCAGAATTAATGAGATTGTGCACCACAAATTTTGGATATGCACCCCCCGATATATGGGAATGAAAAAATTCCATGAGAAGTGTGCACATGTATAAAAAAAAAAGTGCAAAACTTAAAGAAGCGCACCTGGCCGTGCGTGTGCAGAATCACGAGTGTGAGTGTGCAGACTCACGAGTGTGAGTGTGCACCCCGGTTGCAGGCCTATAGGCCCGGCCTATAGGGCGCAGCGGCTTAATTTCGGACACTGTCCGGTGCTTTATATGCATTGTTAGGATTATGTGTTTTAGACGCTTTTGCCAACAAAAGCAACATTTTTTTTATTAAAAATTCGTCTTTAAGTAGTGTATTCATGGCAGGAATAATTATATTACGCCCTAAACCTTATAATGTGACTACTTTCCAATTTAAAATAAAAGGTAGGAAATTACTTCACAAGGTTACGGTGCCAGAATGTGCGACTTTGAGGTACGTTTTCTGAAGTTATTTCACAGGCTGGGGGTGTGGGGCTGTGTGCATTTACGGGTGGTTTCTTGAGTCAGGTGTCAGGACGTGCACCTCCTGCCAGGGCTGCGCTGTGCGAGCGACACCTTATGTAACACCTGACACCGGTCGCTCAGGCTGCTCGGCTGACCTAGATCGCCCCTCATTAACCTGCCCCCCGGGGGGGGGGCACCAGCTTTATAAGGAGGTGCCCACCACCTGCACGTGCACACACACAGTCCCGCGCCAGCCTCACGACCATAAAAGACGTACGCAGAAGTTTGCTGATATTAACACAAGCGCCACATTGTGAACAATGGCGACCGCGCAGAAAACCCGGTAGGTGAATGAGATAACTTGCCTATAATTTGATAAGATAACATGCCTATATAGAGAAGTAGTGTTTTTTCAGGCTTTGCGGGAAAATGACTTGAGGGTTACACTTCCATATATAGAGTGTTTGTTAACAAATGTATAAGGGTGTGGATAATAGCTGTTACGTTTGGTACATATTTTCCAATTTTCGTTTTCTCCCCATACACGTAGATAACCAATTCCAGACACTTAAAGGTTGTTTTTTTGGCTCATTCAAGCAACCATGTGCTGTCAGAGGAGGAAGAGGAATCCCAGGCATGGACACCGCGTGAGGAGAAAAATATTGAAGAGGAGGAAACAATCTGGACGGAACCCCAATGGACCGAGTGGGCGCCCCTGTTCACCCCTAAGTAGGTTTAAATTGTTCAACACTGTTGATGGACAGGGATGGAAGAGAAGCATGGAAAGAAAATTATTAACTTACTATCTGGTAGGATGACTATCTTCATGCCAAATAATGCACATTGTCTAAAACCCGACGACGGACTCGCGATCGGACATGGTTGTGGTCGCTCGAATTCATGTAACATGCTGAAACAACAGGCTCTTTTTTTGACAATTTAAAAATTGCAAATTTATCAGACTGGCACAATAACATGAAACAGAGATTGGATGAGAAAAATTGAGATGCCGATGATTTGGTAGTTTCGACCACCTATGTTGAAATGATGGACGGTGTGATGATTTTTGAATTTTTTTCCAGGACTCACGACCAACAGCAGCTCCCGGACGGCCCATCAGAGTGGACGTGCGTCTACTGTTCGGAGGATCTGACCCAGGTTGGTACATTTGTATTTACACGATGAAGCTAAGAGGGAAATAAAACATGTAAGCGTATGAAGGGAAATATGTATAAACAAAACAAAATGATGAGTGGGGCGATTTCACGAGTACAATTGTTCTGAAATTTGCTAATATTACGAGGGACACGCTGGTATGTAGTAAGTGCAAAATTGACTTTTGCACATTTAACTATAACCACACAATTTTTTTCAGGAGCAGGAGGAGTACTTAACGGACCAAAGGTGGAAGGCGATGGAAACATTTGCCGAAGACCAACACGCCACACAACCGCAGGCCATATTCTTGGATGGCAACTACAGGTACGCCCCAAATCGATTCAGCAATAAAATAGTACACTAGATTTTAACTACACTTTGTGTGAAATGTCATTTTATTTTTATTTTTATATAGTAACACTAGTTAACCTCGGGAGCATGATAGCTATAGGTTAGAATTTACCTTAAATAACAGCTTCATGCTAAACTATGTTTTTGTGTGTACTTGGCAGTCTACGGCCGATCGTACAGAGTATTGAACAGATAATGTGAGTCTTAATATATGTTTCATCTAAATTTACAAATATACTAGATCAGAGTGAAACACAGTCTTCTAATGTCTAACTATCTTCTAAGTACAGTGAGAGTAGAACACTGGTAAAGCGCGGCCATCAAATACAACCCACATTCCCCCTATAGGCATAGAAACTTTGCTAAATCTGAGGGGTTCCAGAGACCCCTAATTTGGATAATTCCCTTTATTGGTAGTTTAATTTCGTAAAATTTGAGAAATCTGAGGGGGGTCCACCGAACATGGGAACCCCTCACCCCCCCCCCCCCACTCCCGCCCTGAGGGGGGGGGGACTGGGTACGCCACTGCTGGCAATTATATTGGTGCCTGAATGGAGGGTAGGTACGTTAAGACGCCGAGAAGGTTGGGCGTGTTAAAAGAACTATGAGCGGACGGGACTATTGTGACACAATATAGTTAACACCCCTTGACTTACACTTATATACACGCCAGAAGGGGAAGGGAAACTTTGAGGTGGGTGCAAAAATATTACCTAACACGCCCACTGCTATTGGTGGTATAATGATACTTTGCTGTGTCAGGGATAATGGTGGAGTAAGACTTACACTCCTTGACACGGTTTAGAGCAAGTGGATTCAGACACGGCCGAGTCTGTCTAATGTATGAGATCAAAATCTTCCCATGATACCTTTGATTTACATTCATTAATGGTTAAACCATTATTGTTACACCAATTTGTGATATTAGTACTGCTCTTTTGTAAGTTCTACTTGATGGATTGTACATATTGTCTGCATATAACATCACTACTAACGTTATTAAAAATCTCATTTATATAGATAATAAAAAGCAAAGGACCAATTGTGCTCCCCTGAGAGACGCTAATCGAAATATCCAATCAAATATCCTGTCAGCCATATCCTAAGCTTCCTAACGACGCCCATACATCCAAGTTTTGACAGTAGAAGATCAGTATTTACACAATCACATGCTTTGGCCAGATCCAAATACATGACCCCAGTGTACACTCGGTTGTTGAATCCATCTAGGATAATTTTACTAATCTCAAATATTGCATCACTCATTGATCTATTTTTTATTAAGCCATACTGATATTTCGAGATGAAATTGATATCATTACAATAATCCAGTAAGATATTATGGATATAACTTTCTGAGATGTCAGCCTTAATGTTTAAGGAAAGGTGTGTTTAAGGTGAACTTTGTGAACTCAGCAGTGCAAACACTAATCATAATTCAGACGAAACTAGCCGAGTGGATGATAGAAGTTATAGTTCACTTCCCTGTTTTTGGTCTGATAGTTCTCATCATAATTTAGCCATATGTCATGTGTTTGTTCACTCTGCCAAGATCTGCCCTTTATCATCATCGCCTCATTCCTTCCTCTATAATCATGAAACCCTACTTTCACTGGTCTCACCCCAGATTCTTAAAAAAAAAACTGCGGATCCGTAAAATAGACCCCGAAGTGCTTCCGCAAATTTATACCTAAAAAGTACCATTTAGGGACACTTTTTCCGTAAAGCCCTATAAATTTGTTATATTTACAGAATATTGACGTCATTTTATACTTTCACAACAATTCCGTACACTTAGAAATAGTCTCTATCATTTTTAGTAAATTTTATAGTTTAGGGGGTAAAATTATGGAAAATCCCTTTTCCACCAGAGATACAGGTTCGTAATTGTGCTTGGGAATCTGGGGTGGGTCTAGAAATATCACGTTCCCATGGCAATCTAGCCACATGACTTATGTTGGATGGTATAAATTCTATACCTATATGTTCGAAGAGGAAGATAACTTTAGTTGTTACATCCTCGTCATTCGACGCTGATAATCCTTCTATTATCAGAGTATAGCTATATTTCTAAGATGGATAACTCCGTTCCATTTCACTTTTGTCCATTTTTTAACCATCTGTTTGTTGGCTACAAATGCATAGGTGGGAATATTTGATGCCTGAACCTTAGATTTGAGTTCTTGTAAGCTTTTGATTACTTTGGTGGTATTATCCTCAAGGATATTAATTGATTTAACAACACCATCTAAACGTTTCCCAGCTTGCACTTTGTTTGAATTGATCTGGGTAGTATTTTGTTCAATATTGTCATTGAAATGGCTAATATCTGCCTTAGTTACCACAGTAGTACTCAGCACAGCTACACTTGCTGTGAGTGATTGCAGGGAATATGTAAGTGTGACTAGGGTAGATTGAATCAAACCAATGTCTGCCAGGTTTGTCACGTCATTTACAGAATGGACACGGTCCTTTTCAATTGGTTCTGGTAGATCAACGGTTAAATCTCCTGTGCAACAAGCCTATTTTAGTAGTGGTGATTTACTTGGCGACAATTGTGATTTATCAATGAGTTCAATTGAAGTATCAAGGAGATTTGAATTTTTGCTAACCAGAGTTGCAACGTCCGTTTTGCTTGGAGTGGGCACTTCGCGCGCTCTCTTAAGGGCTCCTTTGCAATTGGTATTCCCGGCCATAATTGTGCTCTATATCCCTCCATGTGCGACCAAAATAGTCCTAAAATGGGCCAATAGGATTTACAGATGTTGGTAATCCAAATATTGCTTGATGGGATATAGTTTACAAGCGACGGCGACAAATTTTAAATCATTCAGTGAGAGCCCCCCAGCTCCACGTCTTATTCATCCGCCATCTTGAAAAAGCTACTTAAAGCTTGCATAATTAAGGACACTTTAATTTCTAAACTGAATTTTTCCATTTCCTCTTTATACATTGGGTAGAGAGTCCAAGGGATCCTCAATCACCACCCCTCTGGTGCGGACTTAATCTTGACTGAGGAAAAAAGCAAATGTGCAACAATTAAGTATTTATTGTGTTTGTGATCAGTATTACGCAGAAGCATCTGTTACCAAAATCCTGTACCAGCCCTTGTAACTGCAGACAGTTGAATCATTAAAAGGATCAATGGTTAGTGATGTTACAGTTCACTCAACCATGTACATAGTAGATCCATATGGGATCACTAGTGCCTCCGGGGTAAGCAATAAATGTTTTTCCATCATTGTTTCTGACAGCAGCACTTCCATACGAAATCAGTTGTTTGGGGTATTCAATCTGTATGTAGTTCAGGAAGGTTCCACGGAGAGAATACATGCCAACATCACGACCCCTCCCAGTAGGATAACTGGTTGTCACAAACACATGTCCACCTCTTGTACCTGTTACAGTCCATGCAAGCTTTACTCCATCAGTGCTGATGTATGTCTCATTGGTTAACAGATTCAGGATAAGAAGTTTGTAACCTTCATTAACTGTACCAATAAACCCATTGTCAGTGGTCAAGTAAGTGCGTATAAAGTGGCGGCTGACCTCTGTATGATGTATCTTATACTGGAGTACTCTATCTTTGTTGTACACATAGTTGTCACTGTCAACACTGATAACAATGAACTGATCATTAACTGCAATTCTCACCCCAGTCCCAGTACTAATCCCAGTAACAAAGCCTGGATACCAAGTTTGACTACTTTTGCTTTGCACATCATAGATTCTGATCTTTACTTCCTCCCCAATTCTTTGGTCCTCAGTGATGTAAACACTACCATCTGCTGAGCAGCTTGCAAACATAGCCCTATAACCAGAGTCAATAACTTCCCCATGGCAGGACTTGGCCTCTGTGTTAACAGTGTATTTCAGTAAGCGTTGGCTGCCGTGCGATGTCACTATCAGTGTCTCCTCATCCATCCAACAAAGTCCCCATAAATTAGATCTCATGTCTTCACTCAGTCTCCCACAGTTCATCAGTAAGGATGCTGTAAAGTAATAAGAAACAACTCATTAAAATGTGTCAAATACATGAGAAGTGATAATGACATCTATGAACCTGACAGGAGAGTTATCTCAGTGGTAAACTTCTAATCTGCTTATTCATAGGTTTTATCAGGTTTAAATTTCTGGCTCAGTTGGTAATTTAAAATATAAATTTGGCAAAGGTTACCAGGTTCCTGAGATGTCCCACTCCCACCCAAATCCATCCCTGTCATTTCTCAAAGCCACAAGATAAATTGTGATATGACCTGATTTAAGACACACTTATGACATGAATTGATGGTGATATGAAATGATAGTTATAACAGAAAATAATTGTCACGAGAAGTTTATTTCAAAGGGGCCTTCCATTAAGTATGTATGCATCAAGTGAAGGAGGGAGGTATGAAATCTTGAAAATGTGTGTACATTTGAGTACAAAACAAATGCAAACTTTTGCCCAAGGGGGGTAGGGGGGTCTGAGATTTTTTAAAATGTGCGTACATACTGAATGAAAGGCCCCAAACCATTTTTCAAAGATTGTAGACTCAACCACTTGACCTACAAAAAATCAGATGCCATGTGCTCTATAACAGTGAACTTGAATATGTACATACTTACAAAAACTTGGGAAAGATAATGGATAATACCCTGTCTTTCACTAAACATATCGGCAATACTATTAAACTTGTCTCACACAAAATGTATTTACTTAAGAAAAAAAGAAAATATCTACATTCAGAAGCTGCAATTTGTCTTTACAAATCAATGATTCTGCCATATATGGGTTATGAAGACATCTTTATTTTGCGTGCCAACAGCGATCAGTTGAACAAATTACAAAAGTTGCAAAACAGAGCTCTTAGGATATGTTATAATGAAGGAGCTAGAATTCAGGCTGATCTTTTGCCTGTATCTGCTAAATTGTCAAATTTATATAAAAGAAGACATATGCATTATACTGAGCTTTATGTAGAAACAACAAGGACATTTGTCAATAGTTGATACGAGAAATATCCAGACTTGGAGACATCAAGCGTGTGTCTATAAAACAATCAAATTGAATTGTGAACAATTCAAATGAAATGTTTTTTTATATAGGTGCAATACTATGGAATAATCTGCCAGCAAATATCAGAAACATTGACAATTATAATGATTTTAAAATCCATATGAAAAGTTGGATGCTGGATGTCTGAAGCATGTAAATACAAATATTAGTAGAGTATCGTAGTCTGGATTGATGTAGACATTGCCATTATTACTACACTGTATATGGATATATTACTTGACAACTTACAGGACAATTTATTGCATTAGTTTAAGTGATGCTGGACCTGTATGAAAACCGACAAGGTCGAAACAGGCTAGGATAATAAAGAATTGAAAAAAAAGAAGCGTATTCCTGGCTGCCTATCCTTGGTCTTTAACTGGCCGCCTGTTGGTCACCTGCCTGTTGGTCACCTGCCTGTTGGTCACCTGCCTATTGGTCATTTAACTTGGGGATATAAGATCATGGTGGTAGCTGGTACCAAAGGACAGGCTGTCAGCTAAGCAATCCTGACATCTCTTACACCCCCTGGCCTCCCCTACAGCTCCCGACATCCCTTATGCCCCCTGGCCTCCCCTACACCTCCCAAGCCTCCCCTACACCTCCAAAGCCTCTTCTACATCCCCTGAGCCTCCCCTCCACACCCCTGGCCTCCCCTCCACACACCTGGCCCCCCTTCACACCCCCAGTCTCCCCTCCACGCCCCTGGCCCTCCTTCACACCCCCAGCCTCCCCTCCACACCCCTGGCCCTCCTTCACACCCCCAGCCTCCCCTCCACACCCCTGGCCCTCCTTCACACCCCCAGCCTCCCCTCCACACCCCCAGCCTCCCCTCCACACACCTGGCCCCCCTTCACACCCCCAGCCTCCCTTCCACACCCTGGCTTCCCCTCCACACCCCTGGCCTCCCCTCCACACCCCTGGCTTCCCCTACATATCCTTGGCCTCCCCTAGGCATCCCCTCCACCCCAAAGCCTCCACTTCACATCAATGACTTCCCCTCTTCTCCTCACCCCAGCCTCCCCTTCACACACACCCTGCCTCCCCTACACATATACACCCTGTACCTCCCCTACACCCCCAGGCCTCCCCTACTCCCCCCTGGCATCCCTGGCCCTCCAGACCCCTATATCCTCATCTCACCCAGCCCAAGCAAAAATATGACGTTATCATAACATTATTATAACATTCTCTTTAGTTCTGTTTATGTTTTTGTTATTTTGATGTCACCCAAAAATGTCTTTAGAACCTAACGCTGCGGTGTTGTACTGCTATGTTATTGTGACATTCTTATTACATTTGTTCACATCATAATAGCGCTATTATAACATTCTTTATAAGTACTTCACTAAAATATGATGTTATTATGATGTTCTTTTTTATAAGTTTCAACTTTACCCGAAATAGTATAACTGTTATATGAAAATTAGACAGGTTACAGACTAACCAAAGAAGTATGGTCACAGAACATGCTTGTTACCTCACTTCTTGCCTGGGAGGGCCTTCCCTTCACCCCTTTGCCCTCCCCTACACACCCTGACCTTCAATACACATCCCGAGCCTCCTCTGCACACCCCAGAGCCTCCACTGCACAGTGCCGGCTTCCCCTACCCGGCCTCCCCTCCACACCCAAAACGTCCCCTGCACATCCCCAACCTCCCCTTCACACCCCGGCCACTCCTAGATGTCCCCAGACACATAGTTTTGATAAGGTTAGTATATTACTAAGAACACAGAAGATAAGAGTTATACCATTAGTCAGTGACTCTGGTGTCTTTGTTGTCTTAGGTGTTTGTGGCAGCTCAGTTTTTTCTGGTCCATGGGTTGAATATGTAGTCTTTCCTGTAAGTAGAAGCATTGTTGCTAGTATGAAGACTATCCTAGTTGGTTTTCTTTCTATTTGAGGTACTTAGAATCTAAAAGATATTATATGCCAGCATCAAGATTCTTTTTGAATACTAACCGGACACATACAGTCCATATTTTTGTTGTATTGTCATGTTAGGCAGTATTTCTTTGTAGGGTCGCCATATTGGCTTGTGATGATTATTGCCAAACAGCAAGCAAGTAGGCATTTGGGGTCTTTTTATATATTTATGATATGGACATCAGATTATTCATTTTAAGGGTAAAATAGACATCTTTGTACAAAATGGGTTGAATCTAAGTATTTATTGAGGAGGCAAAAGAAAAACATCAGTGTAATTTGGGTGTTTCCTGAAGAAAAAGCATCATTATATGATCTGCTTTGAGACCAGATTTTGAGATTTAGTTTGAGGAAGAGGAGGTCACCTTAGCAAGCAAGATAAGAATGTTTTATTTTATGAATTCTACTGAAAATAATTGATATCAAATGGCCTCGAAATTTATTTTATATTGTAGTGGCCATTATGGGGACAACATAAATATAAGAGACCTTTCCATGCCCCATCCTCTAGTCCCCTTTTCCCTAACCCTGCACTGCTTGCACTCTTATTATGTGTGGTAGTGATCTGGCAATGTGTACAGGAAAAACTGTACTGCTCACAAAAATTGACATGGAATTACATATATGAGTAGTATAATGGAGTCGCTGGCGCGCATAGTCAATGCTACTAATTAGGTCACTAGGTCAGTACGAGTGAGCATCGGGGATAAATAGGTTCAAAGACTAATAGAGACTTTGAATAATTAGGTCATTACGACCTACTTTCGTGACCTACTTTTAAAAATACGTTTAAGGAACGTATGTGTTATTTCGTTATTTTTTCATTTTTTTTATATATACTTTCTACGTATATTTTACCGGATAATTTTACTGGATGTTCTATTATTTTCGTTATTTTTACATTTTTTTTGTATATAGTTTGTATACGCTTATATCATTTATTATTCATTACATATAATAAATAAAACAAAACAACATTTTTTTAGTTATTTTTTATTAAAAATCGTAAAAAGCGGATTATAATTCATATATACATTGCGTTTCTTTTAGATTTTTTAAAAAATTGTTCAATATTTTATGTTTTTTCATATATTTTAGATTCAGCCTCTAGATTGCGCTGAACGTTCTGTGAGTTCTTCCAGCTTACTTTGCAAGTTGGTAATGGCGAAGAGGAGTCGGTCGACATTAGCCGACAGGGCCTCCACACAGTCAATGGTGTTCTCCAGATCACGTTGCATGCGACCTAGTGATATGGGACGTCTCTTAGGCATGTCCAGTATTTCATCTTCTTCTTCTGATGACTTTCCTTTTTCCTCTGTATCTGTAGATAACCACATTTCTAGCGTTTCAACATCTGGTGTTTCCGTCTTCTCCATTTCCACCGGTTTAAGTTCATGTAAGAAAGAACTGTCTTGTCCGTTAGGTTTGTCATGGCTGGGGTACCTAGCGCTGACAGTGCGACGTAGGGGTTGAGAGTGCGACATGTTTCTATGAGAAAACGAACACAGTGCGCTCCGCAGGTGGTGCTTGTGAGTGCTTGTAGTTGTTGTCGGTTATACTCCCAGATACCGTATGACGAACGTTGGCAGAACGAGATGTGCTTTATAGCTATTGGTGGTAACCCGAATGAGTCAAAATAGAAAGTTTTCCCTTGTGGTGATACCCAAAATGCTACCCAATGTTCCCCTGGTTTATTGTGAGGATCTGTGTTGCTAATGAAACAAGTGAAGGGTCGTGGTTTTTTTGGTATTCTATCAGAGGGAAAAGTTCCAAGGAAATATCTATTTGTGTGGGGATGGTTACGTAGAATTTTGTTCAATTCTGAGGTTTTGAGAACCATCTTCAGTTCTACACCATGGCGTAGTCAGTGACCGGCAATCGGTCGGCTGTGAGCTGGATCAAGCTGTCATAAGTGCTCAGCATAATTACTGAAACCGCGTGACCCAGCGCTTCAGCAAACTTCAGGGACACCGACAGCTTTCCCTGTCGCAGCAGGTTGATGCGGGCGTCCTCCGGAGTTCGGTCGGGGGTCAGGTCGAAAGCAAACAACGTGTACCCGTTCTTAAAATGATGTAACTGAATACCGCAGTCGTGACCCGAAGCTAATAGTCCAGTCTCCTTGAAGAGTTGACTGTAGGCTCTGCTAACGTTTCCGTTGACAAAGTCTGTCTTCACGTGGAACTTCTGATCGTCGAACTGCAAGGCTACTTCTGTTACGTCGTAGTGCTTGAAGTTGAACGGATTCTCCGTCTTGCTCCCTGAGCTGGCCGACTCTTTGACGAAGCCAATAATCACCCCCGTGGGGATCTGCGTTGTGTCGGGGACGGTCCACGTGTACTCCGATGAACCTTGGGTGAGGGTGTGCTTTGTGACCTTGCTCCTGGTGATCGGGTAGTTGAATGGTCCCATCTTGGGGTCGCGTACACTTTTATTGTGTACCTCCACCACCTCGTCCTTGACGTGAACTTGGCGCATGGTCATTTCGGCCTTCTTGATGACGACTTTGTAACTCTCGTTAGCGGCCATCTGCATGTAGAAGCTGGCGGGCTGACGTTCGAAGACGAGTTTGATCTCGCAGTGAGAGGGTAGGAGTTTACACTGAGTAAACAAATCGAGGTGTGGTCTTGCTACCATAGACTTAACGCCTCCGACATGGACTGTTCGTCGTGAGTTCCAACCTGCGTTGGCTGCACCTCTGGTGTCCATTTTTTCCGGGGTGTCCATGAACCAGTTCTGGCAACCTTGGAGGCGACACTTTCTGGCCCCCTCCTCCGTCGTCAGGAGGTCGATGAGATAGGACTTGTAGGAGTACTCTTCATTGTTCGAAGTTACCTTCTCCCCATTGATGAGAAGCTGCACGCTGCTGAAAAGTGAATGAATTAAGTTGTTGACTGGAGCTGCAACGTGTGCCACGGTTAAGGCAGCTTCGTCGTTTGCTTGAACTACATACTCTAGGTAGAGTTCAGCTTCGCTGAGGTCTGTGTAAAGATTGCTCGGTTCGAAGGTGAAGTCAAAACAAGTTGTGGTGTCAGTGAGAGCGTTGTTTGTTGTTTTCTTGACGAATTGACTTCGGAGAATATCTTTCTGTGATATAGGTAGTGCGTGTAAATCCAATTCACCTACGGCACATGTTGCCGCACAGGGGTGAATGAGACTCATGATGAACCCTTTAGAAAAGGGTAGACTTACGTCTACCTACACTCTTCTTCTTCCCGTTACCACGTCTTGCACCTTGCGTTGCTCGGCGTCGTTTGGCTGGAGGGCCATCGTCATCAGTGTTTAAGTACCTTCTGGCTGCACTGAAGGCTGTGTCCATTAAGGAACTTCCTGCACTCTTTGACCTTTTTACGAGGCTCTTCTTAAAGTTTTTTCCAGCCACGACATCGTCAAAAACACCTTTTCCTGTTTTGACGATGGTGGGGACAGCTGCTTTAAATGCTGACGCACCGAGCTTCTTTATCATCGGAAGAGCCGATCTCATTATACTTCCGAATATTCCGTGGCCACGTTGTCTTTTAGCTCCACCGAAAGCAGGTAATTGTCCACTTCCAAATTGTGAACGCTTATAATATTGGCCATATTCACCTCTTGGTGATGAATACAAGGGTGGCACGTTCATATAGTAACTCACCATTTTCCAATGTCTTCCTTCTTATACTAATGTACTATAGGGATGAGAGAGAGCTCTAAAGGTCAGTACTACCGACACTTCCCCGTGCTCAAATGGTATAGGTTCGCCTGCACTGTCTCTTAAGTACACTCCGATCTCTTTGAAATGTGTTATTCGTAGAGGATGGAAAATCAAATTGGGAAAGTTTATTGTGTCCATTGTTTTTTGAGAGTAGTTGTTTACAGCCATACATCGAAGAAGTGGCGCTTCAGTATCTCCTACTACCCCGTTGTGAATAATGTCAGAGTAGACATAGACTGTATGGTTTCTGTAGTTGACATCTGTTATTTGTTTTGCTCGTGTGCGCCTACCCATGTATATTTTTCCTTCGAAACCAAGTTGATAAGAAAGGTTTTCTGGTATGACGAGCATTGTGTTGGAAGGCAGTGCAATAAGTGTTTTCATTGTGAATTCGTTATAAGAGAAAATTTCATCTGGACCATTTCCTTTATTTTTTCGCTTTTCTTCTTTCATTTTCTTGATGACTTTTGGTATATTTTTCTTCATTATTTTATTCAGGAGTTTGATCAGATCTTTGTTGGTTTCCACTCGCCCGCTTTCCATTGAGAAACGAGCGTAAGACCGTTTTCCTGGAAAGTGCTTCCTTGCTAATGAATCGATGTAACTCAATGTGGGAGGCAGCTTTTTTGGTTCATCAGCATCAGCTTCTTCGAATACTTCTGCGGGCTCTGGTTGATCGTCATCGTCATCGTTCTCTTCTTTTTCAATTCCCTCCATTTCAACTTCTAGTTTTCTTTTCGGGGGTGTTTCATGCATGTGTGTTACCAAATCAGTATCAAACATGTCTGTTAGGAACGGTTCTCTGTCACGTTTTTTCCTACTGCTCTCTATTTCACGCTTTAGTCGAGTGATTGCTTCAACGGACCTTGTCGGAGGTGTTTGTAATGGAGTAACTCCTTCGCTAGGTTTTTTAGGAGGTGTAGGTCCGTCGGAAGTGTGAGAACTTGGTGTCGGAGGAGCTATACTCTCACTAACTGTTCTTACAGCTGACACTGCATCTGAAATAAACGCTCCAGAAGACTCTTCATGATCAGGGTCTGGTACTGTCGGTGTTTCAATTGAACCAGCTGCAGTTCCAGGTGTAGTTGTGGAAGTAGCAGGAGATTCAGAAGAAGGCTGTTCATCAGAACCGCGGGAAGTTCTTGCCCTAGTTGGTGCGGTGTTATGTTTCTTCTTTTCTGACGGTGCTTCTGCGCTGAGAAGGTAGAAAGTTGATTTTCGCACATTGTACCATTTTACTGGAAGCGTTATTTCAGATAACGCACAATCTGTGTCAGCTGGTAGTACCATATACTTTTGTAAAAGAACTCTGTAAGTGCTCAGAGTGTTGTCTGGAAAGGTCTTAGTAGATGAGTTACTGGGTAGGGTGCAGGTTACATCCATTTTTGTATGTTCTTGACTGGTTCCCAACTGTTGAATTTGTCTCCGTATCCTTTCCACTTAATGAGTGCTTCTCTTTTAGTACCTTTTCCTCTATATTTAAGGATGCTCTCGACAGTGTACTGCTTCCTCGGAGTAACTTTTACCTTCTGAACCTCTTGAGGGTAAAACCACCCCTTTATTCTTTCTTGAAGGGTATCTTCGATTTCATACCCCTTAATATAGTCTGGGTTCTTTACAGTGAATATTTCTTCACTCCAATTTGGTTCATATCCACGATTAAAGGTTTTCTTTTTTCTTAGAATTCGTGCTCTATCACCACTTTTCATTAAAGGTTTTCTTTTCGTCTTTAAATCTTTAGCTCTCACTCTTTCATACAAATGATAGAACAATCGATCGGCGTTATCTTTATTAACGTCTACCGGTCGACCTCCTATGGTAGAATGAAAGGTGTGGTTGTAAGAATGCACTAGATCTTGAAGTACATCTATGTATGTGTAGGTTTTCATGTGAGTGAAGTATCGCCACATTTTCTGTTGTAAGGTCCCGTTGAACCTTTCTGCTATAGAACATTTTATGTCATCATTTTCTCCAGTGAAAAAAGATACACCTGTCTCTTTCAAGTAATCTTGAAAAGTTTTGTTCAGGAACTCTTTACCTTTATCTGTTTGAAGGTATTTAGGACATCTTTTAACTGTCATAACTTTGAAAGCTTCCGTAACATCTGTGGCTTTTTTACTTTTTATAGCTTGTGCAAATCCAAATCTGGAGAAGACATCTATGGCAACCATTATATATGAATAGCCTTTGTTATACTTTTTGAACTGTTGCATATCTATCAAGTCCATTTGCCATTGTTTATCTATTCCAAAAGTCTGTGTTTTACGTCTAGGAAACCGCCTCTTGAATGGTTTATGTTTAGTATAAGCATCAACAGATTCAAGTGCATCTTCAATATGCTTTATGTCAGTGTTTTTGAAATAGTGTTTCTTTATTTTGGATGCACTTGTGAAGCTTGCTGGCTGATTAGGATCAGTGAAGTGCTTAACCACATCTTTCTTCAGAGCCTTGTAGACCATTTTACAAATGGTGTTACTGTAAAGTGTCGATGTCTCTTACTTCGGCCGTGACCTTCTTGTTGAGGAGACTTCTCTTTCCGCCTAGGTGTTTCCACCTCTTCATGTTCCTCTTCACTGTCGGAACCCTTCATGTTGTAGTTCCTTATATATTTCATTTTCGGATTTAACTTCTTAACAATCTGGACGAATTGTTTCTGCCCCGGTAAGCTGGCTCGCTTCTTAGTAGTCGGTCGCACTGCACTCGAAAGAAGATTCATCAAATGTGTTTCATCTATAGGTGTGTCTCCTAGAATGAGCCGACCGTCCTTTGTGAACTGTTTTCGTGATTTGGCCAAGGTCTTGTAGAGATTACGCACAGAGTTATGGTAAGAACTTTTTCTAGTGCTTTTTCCATCTTATGTGGTAGTACCTTCGGCATAAGTAGTCCTCTCGGTTTTGTAGAAACTCTTTTAGGTTTCATGATAGTCGGAGAAGGTGGTGGAGATGGTGAAGGAGAACGTGAAAGGTGCGATGTTGAAAACAACATACTTTTAGCTTTAGAGGAAAGGATGGAGGACCTGTTCATGAGATCATTGTATGTGGCTAGTTTCTCTTCTCTGCTCATCGTTGGATCGTTCAATACACGACTCATTTCTTTTTGTAAACGAGCTAACACCTCCACGGTAGGCGCTGTAGGTTCAAGTTTTTCTTTTACCATTGACCTTTCGAAAAAGGAATCCCTGTCACTTTCTTTGGCAGGAGGTGGAGAATCAACTTTGCCAGAAACAGTTGAACTCTCCATTTCCACTTTGTTAGAACTTTGCAACACATCTGGATGAACGAGCAGCATTCGTTTGTAGCTTGTCATTTTCATCTAATGATGTCTTGTAAGGCCTCCGATAAGACTGGATATGAGTGGAACGATTACCAGACACTTCGTACCCCTGTAACTACGTCCCTGGACACTTCGTACCCTTGTCACTACGTCCCTGGACACTTTGTACCCTGGTCATTATGTCCCTGGACACTTCATACCCTTGTCATTATGTCCCTGGACACTTCGTACCCTTGTCATTATGTCCCTGGCCCCTTTGTATCCTACCCTTTAGCACCTGCCATACCTAATATCATATTTCTGAAAAAAACGTATTTCTAATAATTGTTTTTAATGATTTGTTGCAAAATATGTGGGGTTAGCGTGTTTGACAAAATAAAAATAGAAAAAAATATTTATCTAGTGTATTTTATCAAATCTTTTTCCTATATAAATTCTCCAGTTTTTGCACACCTGGAGCCTATTTTCGCGCATTAAATCATATTTTAGGCATAAAATGAGTAAAATATTCAGTTGATCAAAATTTTCACCTATGGACCATCAGAAAAACATTATCACTCTTTAGGAAAACAAGGTTTTTTTTTCATTTAGTTTTTTTTTAAGTTACGAAATCGGGACACAAAGGCAATGATGTATTATGGATAAGGAAAGCTTTCACATAATTTTCCAAACACCTATTCTTTATTGAAAGAGTTTCTCATGGGTATCCTGAAAATATTTCAAAAACAAAAATTGGAAAATGTTGAAGTTTGAGTGAATTATAGAGGAAATAAACTAATAATAGGGAATTCCCTTACTTCTGGGCTGTCAGTACTCCCCTTACTACGTCATAATAATGGGATATCCCTTTCAAAAGGACATGGGGATTTCAGGTAATTGAATCAATTAAGATAAGTAAAACATACAATCGATAAAAGGTTGTACGGGGTTAAATTAATATATGTTATGCTTATCCTTAGTTTGAATGTCTATTCTTTAATTATGTGAAATCTTTCCTTTACGATCTGACTATATAGGGTACACAGTGACCAGGTACATAATGACTAGGGTACAAAGTGACCGGGTACGAAGTGACTAGGGTACGAAGTGACCAGGTACATAATGACTGGGGTACAAAGTGACCAGGTACGAAGTGACTAGGGTACGAAGTGACCATAACTAGGGTACGAAGTGACCAGGTACATAACGACCAGGGTATGAAATGTCTGGTTACCGAGTGGAACAGCTAATCCCAATAGAGTACCAATAAAACCACCTTCTTGTTCAAGAATCTTACGTTTGTGTCCTACTGTAGTTGAAGGCTTGGTAAGACCCTTGAGTTGTGTCTTGTACCTCGATAGACGACCGACTGCTTGTTTATTGGAGATGTGCAAGTTTTTATTCATAATAATCACACCTATTTGCGCTATCAACCTTATCACCTCATTAGACATTCCCATCATTATATGTTTACACTCCTTACCAGTGCATTTAGACAGATGTCTCAATAGAGGAAGATGTTTCTTTATGAGAGCGAGTTGTTTAGCCTTCATTGTTTCCGTGTAGTAGGAATGAATACAGTTGTCTTGAGAGGTGTAGTCACGCTGTTACGCACCCTTAGTGTATTGGGTGTAGTCTGCTTGAAGTCCAGCACTAGATATGAGTGTCTCGCCGATGTTTCTTCGTTATATACGTTGGTAAGAAAACGTGGATGAGTTGGAAACACTTGACGTGATAAAGCGTGAATTTGACTCATATCTCTTGGATTTTTGAAAATTATCATGTAATGAGAATTCAAACTAAGTGTTCTGAAATCCTTATTAGGCAGAAATAAATTTTGAGTTATGAATATAACACTCATATTTATATGGTGAGAACCTTTTATGAATAGATCTCTTCTAAGAGGTGCATCTTCTTTATCTAACAGATCATCTATTATAAGTAGAGAATGTTGAGATAAATCCTTTTTCTTATGTAAAAGTTCTTCTCTTGAAAGTAGACCTTCGTTGAATTTCACTTTTCCCTGATTCTTCTTGAAAACGTCTTGCCATTGTCCATAGCAATATATAATCTCATCGACTGGTGGGTTTATTACAGTTTTCGCCTTTTCTATGATTTCAAACACTAATTGTGTTTTACCACATCCTGAAGGTCCAGCGATAAGACATGTGAAAGGTCCTTGTAGTCTTGGGTCAAATGCGATTTCCTTTACACTTTCCATTTTTTTCTATTTAAGTTATAACACGTCTTACCCGGTCGAAGGTTAATGTACTGAATGACACTTTAATGAAAAAACAATCCTTTTTGTTTGGTTTCTATAACATAAGGGTGTTTTTCCTGTAACGAAATAAAATAATGACAAATGAAAAGAGATGTGGTCATAACAACATTTTATGAGGATCGAAATAAAATAACGTCAAATTAAAAGAGATGGCATCATAACAATCTTTTATGCGGAACGAAACAAAAGAATACCAAATTAAAAGTGTAAACTGTGATAACATGGGTTTTTCTCTTTCACAAAACAAAAGAATAACAAATTAATGAAACCGAACCATAAACGCTCTCCATACGTTTTGTTTTTTATTTGATCAGTCTTTGTTATGGGACAGCCCCTGGATGTCGGGTGCAAAACGCACCCTCCCACCCAAAATGCACCGACCGCCGAACCGCGCCCGCCACGCGGATCACCCGCGAGCGGAGCGGCGCGCATTTTGTTTTCTTGAAAAGAGAAAAGGGGTGAGCTTTATGCACCCCCTTTTCTCTTTTCAAGAAAAGCGTTGAACGCCGTTTGAGGCGTTTGTGTTTTTATTTTGATTAAGTGGTTATAACCGTTAACGTGTGGTTAGAGTTACAAGCTTGATAGTATCAACTTTATCATCAGCTCGTATGTCGCAGGAGATAAACCTAACCAGCGTCTAATTTATCACTACATAAACGTTTTGTTTCAATGGCAACATAAATAATGGCATGATTTATAGATCTGTATAGTAAATAAACGGACGTCTTTACGTTATAAGTGTGAAAATAAAAGAGATTGGTTGAAGGGTGGTTTTCTACCTTTTGGTAGAAAACCGAATAGTCTGGAGGAGCATAAGAGGATCTTTATTTTCTTTTTAATATTCGATAGTAGGAGTAGGAGTAAATCTAGGAATAGAATAAGCCGTCACGAGACTTGATTCTTTACCATTCCTTCCGACAACCCTGACAATATGGTCACAACCCTCCTGACCATGTCCGATTTCTGTATCGAACTCTTTTTCATAGAAGAATTTGTTGTTGTCAAGGGTGTTCACTATTTTGTCAGGATATCGGATGGTTGCGTTGATAAGGGGAATAACAATATCAGCGTGCAGAAATATAGAGGGTTTTCCATCAGGATCTGCTTCTGATTTACGCCAAAAACGTCTCTGCACTGTTTCCTTGACAGAGTGTCGCGCAAAAATGTGGCTCAAGATACCTTGTGTTGTCGGTAAACCGACAACACAAGGTTTCTTGGTTATCATATCTTTGAGCGTTAGATGTGATTGTTGGGTTAGCCGAATGTTTTTCAGAAGTTTGCAATTTTGAAATAAAATGTTTGGATGAATTTCACCCTCAATTTGATACATTCCGTCTCTCGGACAGATGTATTTCACCCAATGATGCTCTCCACAGATACCTGATGCTCGCGCAAAAGGCACCTTGACCAGTGCATTTCGAAAATGAGATGGTCTTCCAATGAGCGGTGCCAGTGGTACACGGTGCTGAACCGAGGGTTGTGCGTTCATGTACATGATGAGACTGGTGCGATTGGTGACAAGTCTAGAAATGAATCTCAGAGGGTCTCTGAGAGCGTATATTATCATTTTTGTTAACGACCACAATACGTATCTCCAATGAAACCGATACATGTAAATTTTGAATATTTTGTTATGGAGTGCACGTGTCAGACTCTCGCGTTGCGTCACTAATGGAACCATGTACTCAGTGATATCTGCTTATCGGTAACAAAACAAAATACGAATAAAATAACGGACGACGCTCATGAAAAACTTTGTGAAAATGGAAAAACCGTCCTACGTTTAATCGACGTTGATAGTAAACTTTTGTATAAAAGACTCATGGGCTGGAGTCTTCTCAACACTCTCATGAGGGGACGTAGAAGTTTGACTGCTCGTGGAAAGACCTCAACATCTTCCTCCGCTCAGGAGGGACTTCCGAAGCAGCCCCCTCCTGGAAATTCGGTCATTGATGAATACTTTGATCAATACCGAGTGTTTCCATCGAGAGAAGACGCCGGTTACGTTCCTGTTGCAGTTGGGGGTTATGCGACAGATTCGTCCATGGACACTCAATCTGGCTATATTACAGATGTAGGCGAAGGTACGTCCATCACCGTCAACGCTGTTGATGCCAGTCTATACAACGATATTTCTGATCTGTGGAATCCCGAGCCACCTGCACCTTTGACTGACGCTGTCACTGCCACAATCGCCACCACCGCCGCCGCTGCCGCTGCCGCCGCTACCCTCCAAGACGACTCCAACAAAGAAAACGTGCCACCACCGAAAGACGGCGAGGCTCTTTCGGCACCGATCACCATCGAAGAAGAGTCGGAGGGAGAACCAACAGACAAGAAAAGGGCACCACCGAGAAAACGGAAGCCTGCTGGTGAACGGAAACCTCGTGCAAAGAAAGGCAAAGTAGTTCCACTGGACGTTGCACTAGCGCAGCAGTATGCTGATGCGGTCTTGAAGGAGCTACAGGCACAGCAGAGTAAAGCCACCCCTCTCTCGCCTGTATTAGACCTGACCGGATTGTTCTGGCCACTGGAATTGGACGTCGACTACAAGGACGGTTACGTCACGCAAGCTAAGAAGGTGTATTTCCTCAACAGTGACGCCTTCAAGAACACCTGCATCCACGTGTATGGACCACCTGATCCTGTAGGGGTAAGTATGATTTTAAATTATAGAATCATTATTTTTATTTCAGGTAACATGTACTTCGTTTATAGTTAACTTTCATTGTAATTATTTAATGTGAATAGAAGTAAAGAATGCATAATAGTTTAAATAGAAATAGAATGAGAGAGATATAGAGAGAGAGAGAGCCGCAAATTTATACATATAACTCAAAACAAAATTATGATTATATTTTTCAGGTCGCCATAATTCAGTACCCTCAGCGAGCCTACGAACGCCGGATCAACTTGAGCAAGACAGGTTTCCAGAACCTTCTCGACGCCGCAAGAACGATCATCCAGCAGTACGAACGGGCCTCAGGTGAAGCAGAACAGGGCATCCCGACTATTAAGCCTTACGTCCAGGAGGTCAACAAGACATGGGTCATCGTGACCACCTACCAGGGGAAGGCCAAGATCCATATCGGGTCCCGCTACTACGTGGAGCAGCTGGAGAAACGGGTCAACTCGGGCGGGGTGCACGACGCACCTCCGAAAGACCAGGGGCACACCGTGCCATCCGCACTGTTCTTCGACTTGGTCAGCACGCTCGGACCAAAGATCCTGAATGACTTAAAGCAGTCCGAATAGATCACAGAAACATGATGTAATCACCAAGGGCAGGTAGGTGTGGTCTTAAAACATATCAGTAACTATACATGGTGTGGTGTGGTTGCCTTTATACTTATATACACAGAAAACATTTAATCATGCTGTAGATATTATATTAGCTAGCTTCAAAGAAAGTATTTAGTCAGCTTTATATATTCACCTAGCGCATAGTTAGTGTAGCACATAGTTAGCTTCAAACAAAAATATTTAGTCAGCTTTTTAAATAACTAGCTAGAACATAAGTGTATATTTATATAGTTATTAAGTCGAAAAATAAGAAAATGAATCAGAATATAAATTGTCCGATGTGTAACGTGCCACGTCGTCCTCGCAATTTTTCTTTACATTCTGGAAAGGTGATCTGTTCTTCACCTACATGCGTAAGAGAACAGTATGATATAGAAACAACAGTAATGCCATCAACTATAGGTAGTTATTGGTGGTATCACGACACTTATGTTAAAAACTTTAAGTCAATAGCAAACGGTTTAGTTCTCCTAGGAAGTGTTCAATCAATTTTCAATGTCAGACTCTCAACTCTGAACATGAAAGAAGCAGTTGAAGAGATAATAGGGGCTATTAACAAAATACATCAGAACCAAGTTTTCGAATATAGACTAGCTATATCTTTAGGTGCATTACTTGAAAGACTTAATAGAGGAACAACAGAAACTGCTGAAGAAAAGATTTATACAGAAGATCGAGAAGTTATGTATTACCATCCTTCAGTGAATAACTCCTCTTTATTTTGGTTAGAGCACGAACAGCAAAGCAATTACAGACATATTAAAAATGATTCTGACTTGCAAGATGTAATAAGTTTTTTACGCGATAAAGAATGGAGTGTCAATAGAGCTGACACAAGTTGGAGACTAGTGGGTAATGTAAACGCAAACATTTACATAGTAAGGGTTCAAGGTAGAGAGGATGGTATAATAGGAAGATTGGATACAATTCCGAATTTCCTACGTAGACGGGGTTTACAACATTTTCATCGTAATCCAAAGAGCAAACGGGTGTACAAAGACTACCTGTGTTTTTTTAGGTGTCTGTCATATTTTCTTTTCAAAAACACATCCCACTGTGAAAGACTACTTCAAGAATGTTTTCCTGATGAAACTAAAGTATCATTCAGAGGCATTTCAATTAAGGCATTGACCCAGATAGAAGCCAAATACAACATTATGATAAGAGTCTTTTCACTCATTCCTAAGAAGAGTACTACTTCCAAGAAAAAGAAAGTTAAAAGGGGAACACCTTGTACATTAAAATGTATAAAGGGAAATTTAATGAGTGTTGAGGATGAGTCTAAAGTTATGACACTAAATCTATACGACCATCACTTCAGTCTAGTAAACGATCTAAATAAATATTCACAGTTCCACATGTGTCGTAAGTGTAGAAGACTCTTTGAAACAGAGTATAATCTTAAGCGACACACTAACATTAAAAGCGACTGTACGCAAGTTAAATTCATCTACAAAGGTGGTATTTACAAAAACAAACCATCTGTATTTGATAGACTGGAGGAGCTAGGTATAAAAGTACCATCTGAACTTCGAATATATCCATACAAAATTGTGTATGATTTCGAAAGTTATTTTTCTCACAAAACAAAAGGTGATGTTCAGACAACTAATACAGTAGTCGAATCACATCATGTACCGCTTTCATCTAGTGTAGCAAGTGACTTTCCAGAGTGGGGAAAACCAGTTTGTTTCATAAGAAAAAGTGATGGCGAAAATGATGAAATAGTTCATGACACTCTGGATTACATACAAAAGTTAGCTGAAAAAATAGGAGCTGTTGTAGAAACACGTTTCTCTGACATAATAAAAAAGCTTGAAAAGTATAAGAAAAACGAGATTGCCGAAGGAAAAAAAGTGCCTAAATCACTAATGAAGAGTATAGAAAAAAAGAGTAGCAATAAAACTTCGCACAGAATAGATAAAATCAAAATTCGTCTTATGAACTATATTTACAGAGTACCTGTCATAGGTTTCAATTCTGGTCGCTACGACTTAAATCTAATAAAGCGAGATTTCCATTCCTTCTATGCAAAGAAGCAAACAGCTGAGATGAAAACCATAAAAAGGAGTAACCAATACATAGCTGTCTACACAGAGAACTGTGTTTATTTAGACATGTTAAATTATCTAGCTCCCGGATACTCGTATGCTAGCTATTTAAAAGCTTTCCTACAAGATGAAAGTAAAGGGTTCTTTCCATATGAGTGGATGACATCAACTAGAAAACTAGGGAACTTAAAACTTCCACCTCGCTCAGCTTTCTATAGTTCACTTACGGGTACTTCTATATCAGCGGAAGACTATGCCAAGTGTAAGAAAGTGTGGAAAGATAATGGAATGACAACTTTCAGAGATTATCTAATATATTACAATAACAAAGATGTAGAACCTTTTGTCAAAGCTATAAACCAACACATGAAATTTTTCAGTGAAAGAGGAATAGATATGTTCAAAGATGGTCTGACTCTTCCAGGCCTTACACTAAAATTTCTATTTGATAACACATCATCAAACAGCCTTCCTTACATTATATTCTCAGAGGCAGACAAAGATGTACACAAATTAATTAGAAGCAATTTGGTAGGTGGTCCATCGATTATATTTCATAGACATCAAAAAGCAGGAGTGACACGAAAACGGGGCAGATCATTCGGACCATTAAGTAAAGTGTGCCGTCATATCAAAGGAGTAGATGCAAACAGTCTTTACCTTAAATGTATGGGTGAAGAACACTGTACGGGGTACTTTGTAGTCCGCAGAAGTAGTAACAATTACAAACCTGAACAATCTCAAAAAGTCAGTCGCGCTGCAACAGAATGGTTGCGGTTTCGAGAGATTACAGACAAAGTTAAAATACTACATGCTTATAACCATGGGAAAGTTAGTGTGGGTACAAAAAGAGTTCGAGTGGACGGCCTGGTTCCAGATACAAAACTGTGTATCAATTTCATGGTTGCTACTGGCATGGGCACGCGTGTCACATGAATAAAAACACTCTCTACTGATAAAGGCCGTAAACTAATGTCAGAAAGATGTCGACAAACTCTTAAAACAACACTGTATCTAGAACTAATAGGTTATACTGTCATTGAGAAATACGAATGTGACTGGAACAAAGACAAGAATAACAACAACAGTGTTATAGCATGTAAATCACTGTGGAGCATACCGATTCCAAACACACACAATATCCTTTCTGAAATAGATATAATAAACGGTGTAAAAAATGGGACTATTTTTGGACTAGTATCGGTGGACATACACACACCTGAGCACCTTAAATTCAAATTTGAAGAAATGACGCCCATTTTCAAAAATACAATGGTGTCAAGAGATGATGTAGGAGAACACATGAAACAACATCTATTAAAGAACGATAGAGTCAAAAGGCCACAACGTCAATTAATCGGAAGTTATTTTGCAAAAAATATTTTATTAGGTTCACCACTACTTAAATGGTATTTAGAAAAAGGCTTAATCGTAACAAAAGTTCACTTACTAGTTGAATACATACCACAGAAATCGTTTCTCTCATTTGTTGATCAAGTAACAGAGGCACGAAGAAAGGGAGACAAAAACCCTGACTGTAAAATTCTCTCTGACCTCTACAAACTCCTAGGAAACAGTTCATATGGAAAAATGATTTGTAACAAACAAAACTTCACAAACACTCGATATATGACACCAGAAAAAGCCGCTAGAATAGCTCTTCACTGGACAGTACAAGATGTCCAAGACTTGTGTGAAGATACATGTGAAGTCTCATCACTCCCTACGTCAATAACATACGACCTTCCAGTTCAAATAGGTTTCATGGTATATCAATACGCAAAACTGAAAATGTTACAATTTTACTACGACTTCTTATCAAAGTACATCGAAGAATCTGACTTTGAACTCTGTGAAATGGATACAGATAGTCTGTATTTCGCCCTCAGCGCACAGACTTTAGATGAATTAATAATTCCAGAAAAAAGAGAAGCCTATTATAGAGAACGCCACTTATGGTTACCATCAGAATCTTGTGATAATGAACATCACAGGGAACAATATATAATAGCAAAAACAAATAATTTACCATGGTTTCCACAACCATGTTGTAAAGAAAGAGAAAAATATGATAAACGGACCCCAGGACTATTCAAAATTGAATGGGAAGGAGATGAAATGACTTCACTAAATTCAAAATGTTATATCGGTCATGGAAAAGAAAAGAAAACTAGCTGTAAAGGTGTCATACAGAAACAAAACATACTTGACATGGAATCTTTTAACACCGTACTCGAAACACAAATCACGATGGACGCCGTTAACACTGGTTTCAAAGTTGTAGGTCATCATATAATAACATACAAACAGAAAAAGACAGGCTTAAGTTATCAATATATAAAAAGAAAAACTTGTGAAGATGGAGTGAGCACGATACCCTTAGATATCTAGGAATTCGGCAATCATGTTGTAAATATTCTTTAATTCTGAAAAAATAAAAGACTTATAACTACAGAATATATCATTTATGAAGGAAATACTCCAACAAAAAAATATAAAAAATATAAAAAGAAAAAGAAAATTAAGCTTGTACATATCATTTATCAAAAGTTGAAATTAAAAAAAAAAAAATTAAAAAGTTGAAATTAAAAAAAAGAAATAATTGTTTAAAAAGAAAAAAACTTTAAAATTATAATAAAAGTAAAAATAAATTATACAAAATCTCACATAGAGACAGAAAAAAATGCTTGAAATATAAATATTTGTCTAAGAAAATGAAAAAAAACTTTAAAAATTAGGAAAATATCTAAAAAAATAAAAAATTATACAATATCTCAGAGAAAACAAAAAAATGCATGGCTTTATGCATGGCTTTATCTAGGGTAGAACTCCCGGCAGCGAAAATCTCAGCGAATCACAGAGAAATTTAAGGTGTCTACCCACTACCAGTTATTTTCTTAGTACATACTAAATAGTAAATACTACAAAAATAACTGGCTACCCATATTTTATTCATCTAGTTGCTTAGTGTAGCCATAGTTTCCAGTATTATATTACAGCTTCAATATGAGCGACAGCAGCTATTTGGATTTTCTAATCGATTTGGCAAGCAATGATTCATCAACAAATGATAACGAGACCACACTTAGTTGGGGTCTCGATTTATCATTTCTCAATATTGCTGAGTCACGACCTGAATCTCCGGATAGTCCTCTCGACTCTAACTATCCATCAGCAGACATTAATTTTCAACTTATACCCAAAAATGATAAAGTGGCTGTACTTTGCGGATGTAGTGGATATTTCTTTTGGGAGATTATCCCCGCAGAGTACAGCGACTTTTATCTGAAACCACACCATGTTAGTACTGTAGACCACACCACTGGTACGACGCGATCCTGTTCCACTTTTACAGAAGCTATGTGGGACGGGTATAGCTTTGCAACGAACCAGCTTATCAACGGCGATAACCACAAGGACTACTGTTTGGCGGTGTATCAACATCATCAAGACTCATGTTTCAGAGTCACTACCAGATACACCGTCAACAGTGTAAAGTCACTTATGGTTTTCATTGAGCAACATAAAGTGACAGCCGTTTCACAGGCCTTTTGTAAATGTCGAATCCGTGATTCCGATGTCACTTTTGTTGGTCCTTTGTTCTGTTTTACATGTATACAACTACACTGTGAACTGAAATCAATTTACATTCAGGCCATCGAAAATTTCTTTTCATACCAGGTGCAAATGAATCCTGTTTTCGGTCACAATGTGTTGGCGACTGAAGTAGACTGTAACTTTTTCAAAGCACAGTCTCTCTTTCACCATACCATCGCTAAATCTGTCAGAAATCCTCATCACACATATGTATACACTCACACATGGAACAAAGAGAAACTGAAACAGCCGAAGATAAGGACACTTGCCCGAAACTGTTCTCATTGTTTAATTTGTTTACTACCAGGCAACGGCAACACTGTTTTCTTATGCCAACAGTGTAAATGATTTGTATTATATATATATATATTTTTACACTTTGTGAACAGTTTCAATGTAAATAAAAGATTACACCATGTATCTGTGACACTGTCAATATCTTTCTATATGTTTCTAATGAATAAAACTTATAAAATGAATTTTATATGTTGTGTTGTCTATACGTATATTATTTAATGAATATGAACAGAAAAACTCTATATTCAGTTTTCTATACGAACACGAAACAAAGCGAATACATACACATAAAGTAGATATAATCGTATATCGAATAGAAATATTATAAGTGATAAAATTGCAAAGGGGGTGGTGCGCGTAGCCCATGGGAGACTGTTTTAGGAATGCGGTGGAGACCTCCGGCCGAGCCTCCGGTCTCCACCGCATTCCAAAAACAGCCCTCCCATGGGCTGCCCGCACCGCCCCCTTTGCAATTAAAATATTAGAACATATGTAATATTTTATTCATAACCAGAATATAGGGTCCCTGAGAAAACATGTCAGGGGAGAGCGCGTTGAGGAACGACGTGCAGACCTCCGGCCTTACGGCCTCCGGTCTCCACGTCGTTCCACACGCTCTTCCCTGACATGTTTTCTCAGTGACCCTGTTTTCTAATATTTCTAACCTCTGACCTCTGACCTAATTACAAAATAGATTTTAAAAGTAGGTCGTAATGACCTAATTATTCGAAGTCTCTATTAAGCTATGAACCTATTTTAGACCTAAACTCGGTCGTAGTGACCTACTGACCTACTTAGTAGCATTGACTATGCGCGCCAGCGACTCCATCATACTACTTATATGGCACTGTTAGGAGATCCAGCATCCTGATAAGGCAAGCACTGCCTCTTTATTCACGATAACTGGCATATTTAAAAGGATACAAAGCAATTTATTCAAGCCCTGTAACTGAGGAGATGAAATGTGATGCTTGTTCTATTAAAACCTATGATCACCATTGATCAGTAATTGTTTTGATACAAGAGAATTGTAAATATGGTGAAGTTACCTCCATTTTCCAAAGTGCTTGCAGTTGTTGATGCCCCTGCAGTGTTTGGACTACCACGTGTTAATAAGATGATCACTGTAATCAAACAAAAATTTGTTGACATGACAAAACCAATAAATTCAATGAAATTTTCCAAACTCAAATAATCATTGAAATCCATTCCTTGAGCCTATTCCTGGCCTATGTTAAAATCTAAACCATGAAATATGGTAAAAAGTCATTAAAAACACATTTTTCTTGCTCAAACTAATTAATGTGGATCCGCAAAAATAGGGTTTGTTTACAAACAAATGCAAATATTACCATCTCTTGTGGCAATATACTTAAGTTTAAGGTAGTTTTCACAGCTAATACTTTATCACCGACCTTAACTGGACTCATCTAAGATATTTCTATACTTATCTCAGTTTTGAAAATTTTGTCGATTATATTGGTTTTGGCTCCCTTTAAAGAAAATAACTCTGAAACATGCATTGCAAAAGTAATTTTGCCATTTCCTCAGAAAATAGTTACACTAGAATTGTCAATCAGCATATGACTAATGAAATGATAAATCAAGGATTCCATCTGTCTTTTTTTTTCAATTTTGTACTTTGTTAATGATGGCAGAGAATCAGTGATCTCTCAAATGCACTCCCTTGGCTACTATGCAGGGGAAGGTTTTTAGATTTGCTCTCAAGTGTGAAATCCTACTTCTAAATAAATTATATTTGAAGAAAATGTGAATAAAACATAATATTTATGACTGAGGAAGTTTCTAAATATTATTTAGATGATTTTCAAAATGCATCACCTCATTTTAGACTTAAATCTTGTTTCACCTAGGTATGAGAATTTTTTTATGAATAACCCCACAATGCTAATGCCAGCCTGTTTCATGCCCAAAAAAGAAGGAAGGCTGGGTTGGTGTAAATCAAGGGACCAAATGGACAGTGAGCTGCCTGAAATCAGGCCCAAGGAGGGAAGAAGTCAAAGGCCATGGTATATGGGTTGATGTGTGGGAAACTACGCACCACATAGCTAACAGCACTTCATCAGCATTACTGAGTGCTACTCAAAGATTTGTTGCCATTGTTGTATTCTACTGTTAGGATGAATACATTGTTATTATCAAAAACAATACCTGTTAGGAATATGACCAGCAGTGTGATGATGACTGATGTCAGAGCTGCAGTCAGTAAACACCAGAAACGAGGAGACTTCCCACAGTAGGATGCTGATTCACATTTTGCTGGTTTAGCTGCTTTTGACTCAGTGATTGACGTTGGGGCTTGGTCATGATCTCCACTCTGTACATTTAAGGATTCATAATATGCATTTGGAATCTCTGCATACACATTTGGACTGACATAAAGCTTGTCAGATGCACCTCTTTTCTCAGCACTTTGTTCAAACATTTTATCACTTTTCATACCCTTCTCGGGCTTTTGGGTAGATTCTCCATCATCATATTCTTCATTGACTCCATTGTAGTATGGCTGTTCTGCCTGTTTGCGTGGCTGAAGGTACTGAACGGAATCCATCTAGACAGTAAGAAACAGACAAGTTGTAAGATTTATGGAAATGAAGAAAAGCCCAACTTTAGTAGTTAAGAATAAATTGTCAGGTTGCAATTGTAGCTCTGAACTAGGATGGCAAGAAAAGAAACATTGTCAATTCTTGACATACATAGGCAATGCTTAACATGAGTACTTTTAGAGATAACAAGAAATGCAAAGCATTTGGTGGTAAAAATAAATCCTTTCTTGTCACCACATTGAGGTACACTGCAATAAGGCTGCCACTAACAAGTGTGATGAATGTCTATTCATCACGTTTCAAGCAAAACGATGCGATAGAGTTAAAAGTGTATTTTGTGATGGGCCCGAAAGCCCGAAGTTTGAACCCCGAAAACCCGAAACCCGAAAAGCTATGTAAACTGGAAATGACGTCATTATGATCACGTGATAACCACATGACAAGAAATAGCCAATCACAGTTGACCTGTAGACTATAAAAGGGGCAGTGAGGCCCGAAAATAAAGAGTTCCTTCATAGTACTCCTGGTGTTCAGACATGTCTTCTTCCCCTAGCAGCCTCCTTAGGAGGGATTCCAGTCGATAAGATGATCAAATAAGGACTAAATAACAGAAAAATAGACAATATTAGAAAAGTTATCGGAAACTTAGATAAAAAGTTAGTATAAGGCCCGAAGGCCCGAGAGACCGGAACATGGCCCGAAGGCCCAGAACAGCCTGACTAACGTACCCGAGAACTGAAAACCGGCCAGGTACGCAAGCCCGAACTAGTCAGTGGTGGTACGATAACCGGAGGTATCAAGGCGCGACCGGCTCGGCCCCACGCTACCAAACAATAGGCGACCGTCGGCCTGAGACCTCCGGCAGAGCGTTCGAGGAGTCAGACCCTCTGACTGGACGGACAGGGCACTAAGACCAAGAACAGGCCCGGACCCCTAACGATCCATTTTTGCCTTCCGCCATCCTCTGCCCGATGACTGAAACCCCCCGGTCCGATCCGACCAACACTCCCTCCCCTTTGCAACGAATACCAATCCCCCGACCGACTCACTCAACCCCCCTCGTGTGCGAGGCACGACTCTTAATCTCACATCTCGACTTCTTGCTCGGCCTCCGTGCCCAGCTGAGAACTGAAATAACCCCCACGTCCCTCGGCCGCAGAACCCGGCAACCCCGAACGACCGAGGAACGTCACACAAGTCTACTCTTGTGAGACCTTGAATTTGGATTTCTACAAAATCATTATTGATCATACAGTCAAAATAAAATCATTTTGGTATTCAAATATATTCTACAGGTGTAGTAAAAAGATATTGTCTTTTAATGAAGCAGTCAAAAATTCTCTTTGCCTAAAGTTTATAGATTAATGGTATGTGTTGTAAGACCTACAGATTTGCCGTTAATTTTTGCCAGGGGATAAAACAATCACATCAATACATTTCATAAAAACATAAGCAAACAAGACCAGCTTTACAAAAACTGAAAAAAACTATTCTTTCTACTACATTTATCTCCTTTGATATACAATATATTATATTATGATGTACATCCATATTATTGTTGATTGTTTATCGCTATAGAAAATATATTTATTACTTATGATGGAAATTATTTGGTGTGGTGAAAATCAATAGACTTACTATCACTTTTATTGAAAAGTCAAGATGGATATGTATCTGTGCTATGAAATTTCATATAACATAATATGAATTTTACTTCATGCTCTATAATGTTCTTGCCCTTAGATTATTATAGGTAGTCTTAAAGTCTATTGTCATTTTATTCAAACCTATTTGGGACTATTTGTTTTGTTATCAGCATTATTCTGTTTACATACACCAAGAATCAACATGTGGTCAGACTAATTTATTAGTTTCCTTGGTGACATGATTTTACTTTTTTGTTTAACCTTTACAGGTACAACTTACAGGTGAAATGTATGTCCTCCAACAGCATAATTATGGGCAAAGAGGAAGTAAAAAGTCAGGCCAAAAATACAAAATTGTTGTGTTCAGGTAACCCTACCTATCCTAATTTTTTGGCCCTACCCTAACATTTTTTTTAGGAAATTTGTAATTATTTTTTTCCAATTCCAAAAGAATTGACCTAAAAATGCATGGAAAACAATAAGACAACATAGAGATGCTCAGGGCATGTATTTTAGATGCTAAAAATGTTTTTAGGGGATAGTTAGTCGAAGGCAACTTTTTTTTCTTTGGCCTTACTTGAAATAAAGCTCAGACAAACAACAGAATAAACCTATACACACAAAATCAATGATAGACACCTATAGTCTAGTCACGTTCTGGAAAAGATCATCTGTCAGATGAAGTGGCAAGTTCAGCCAGATTAGTAGGGAGAGGCAGTGAAGCAGGTCAAAGGGACAATAGAGGGGGAACTGATCTGATGGTCTATGGAACACTCTTGTCATTTACAAGTTTTGCTAGACAATCTGAAGCAGACCTTACACATTCACCCTTCCCCTTTTCTATGTCTAAAAGTCTACAATGTATAGAAATTTACTGTCCCCTCCACACTATCCCTCCACACTGCCGCTTCCACACTACCCCCTCCACACCACCCCTCCACACCTCCCGCTCCACCCCACTCTCTCTAGACCACCTCCTCCACAACCTCCCTGCCACAACACCCCCTCCACACCACCCCCTCCAAACCGCCCCCTCCACACCGCCCCCTCCACACCACCCCCTCCACACCAACCCCTCCACACCACCCCCTCCACACCGACCCTCCACACCACCCCTTCCACACCACCCCCTCCACACCGCCCCCTCCACACCACCCCCTCCACACCACCCCCTCCACACCGCCCCCTCCACACCGCCCCCTCCACACCACCCCCTCCACACCACCCCTTCCATACCAATCCCTCCACACCACCCCCTCCACACCACCCCCTCCACACCAACCCCTCCACAGCACCCCCTCAACACCACCCCCTCCACACCATCCCCTCTGCACCACCCCCTCCACACCAACCCCTCCTCACCACCCCCTCCACACTACAACATCCACACCACCCCCTCCACACCACCCCCTCCACACCGCCCCCTCCACACCGCCCCCTCCACACCGCCCCCTCCACACCGCCCCCTCCACACCACCCTCTCCACACCACCCTCTCCACACCGCCCCCTCCACACCGCCCCCTCCACACCGCCCCCTCCACACCACCCCCTCCACACCGCCCCCTCCACACCACCCCCTCCACACCATCCCCCTCCAAACAACCCCCTCAACGTCAACCCCTTCAAACCGCCCCCTCCATACTGCTCCCTCCACACCGCCCCCTCCACACCACCACAACCTCACTACCCCTTCACATTCCCCCTCCACACCACTCCTACCCTTAGGATTATGTGGCGGCATTTTGCTTCATTGATTATGTGTTACAGTCATGACCTATTTTCATTGTTCTCCCTGGCTGGCTTGATGTATGAAGTTTAATACTGTCTTATAGTGGTTGTTGTTTCCTCTCACAAATTGGTTATATTGCTTTCAGATGCATAAAGTATGAAAGTTAGTCAAAGATATATATGAAAGATCATCTTCTTTTTGTAATAGTATCTGCATTCTACTCATAGAGACAAATTACCCCACCATATTTGAATATTTCCCCCACCGTAACACTTCCGTAATTATTTTCATAAATTTTACCTGAATTATCAGGACATCCAAAATGAATGAATAGACAATTGACAGACTCTCAATGAATAAAATCAGATTAGTTTTCAAAGTCTTTACTGACCGGGTCATAAAAACTACATTTTTGCAGCCTAAACAGTATTCAGTAATAGAGCTCTGTCGTGATATATAAGTTTAATCTAGATCTAGACTCAAGAAAAACTTTGGGAAGTAACTGATTGAACAAGCTTGGAAAAGTTTTTAGTAAGGTAAGTACGGGGTAAGTTTTTGTTTTGAATAAGCAAGATTATGAAGAAGAGATACGAGAAACATGCTATTTTATTTAAGCTTAGCTCAGCATGTTGCATTGGGAAAAATACAAATACTCATAGACCTGGTAAGATTGTTGAAAAATATCCCTATTCCATATTTTGAGCTTTGAGATGATCTTCTTCACAAAAGATTATAGTATTATCGCCAGTGTAGGGTAGTACAAGAAAATCCTTATAAAGAAAAATGAGAAAAAAAATGAAGTAGTTTGATCAAAGTTGGATGTGTATGAGAACTCTATCTTTGTCTGTCTAGTTTGTGTTAGAAAACAATCAGGGCATGGAGCGTGTACAGAGTTGTATATATATATATATACTTCTATGAAGTTCCTCATTTAAAGCCTTTATACTAACTGTATAACTCAACTCCCCACTTGCCGCGATTGTATAAAGAGCCATAGGAGGTGTGCTTAAATCACCTTGGAAACTAGTTAAAATAGCAGTTGAGGAACACTCTATCTGCATCTCATTGAAGTACCTGTACAAATGAATTCATATTTCTGTGTGGTACATCAGACCTTTACTTTTAGAAAGGCGCTGCTCAGAGTTTTGATAGATAACAACTAAACAGATGGTAGTACTTTAAAATGGATACTTTGATATGGTATAATAATATTCATTTTGCCCATAGTCTCCTGTGCTTTAACACTGATGAGCCCCTTCAATTAGATTGATGTAATGCAGGAGGGGCGGCCCATGGGTCTCAAGGGGGCTGGGAGAGGGGCAAGCTCAGTTCTGGGTCCTCCTGTCAGCTGTGAGAGGGGACAGGATAGCCCTTGAAGCCCTAGGCTGCAGGTGGAAGGGTCAAGCAAAATAATGTTGTGTAAGAATAGTGGCCTCACATACCCCTAGATTAAAAAGATCAAACATGTTAAACATATAGTCTTTTTTTACTTTTTGACTATCCACACATTTTGCAAACTATTATGCTGAGAATAAATCATGAGCTAATCAAAACGTATTAAATTGTTATATGCTTACATGCTAGTAAACTGATCTCTCTTGACTCACAAGCCAACAACTTGTCAACCTACTAAGCATTATACCAACTTGGGAGTCGCTCTATAGCGTCAGCCATCTTGGCATTTATTCTATACCAATTTTGATGTGCTAGACCTTCATCATCGTCCTGCCCTGCGAGAGAGTGGTGGGAAATGGTCTGCGTTATTGCCTTGGAGGGCAGTAATACAAAATTATTGTCCTGTAGGGCAATAATGATGCTTGCTGGTGTAGGAACTACATAAACAATGCTTAAACAATGCCAAAATTGCCATGTGTATTGAAAATACAACAAGAAATTGATTTACCAGCAAGTTGTCTGAAATCTTGTTTTCATCGCCAAGTTGCCTATTTTGTGCACAAAATGGCAGATGGCTCGGCAGCGGTAGCCTTCCATCTCTACTCTGGTACACATTAATTTTAAATTTTAAATTCAAAATTCTATGTATTTTTAATGTTTTAATCGTCAAAATATTGAAAAATGATGCATTGGTTGGGGGTCTTCCATTAAGTATGTACGCATCAAGGGGGTCCGAGATTTTTGAAAATTTGCGTACGTTTTAGTACATATCCTATGCACATTTTTGCCCAATAAAAGGGGGGGGGGTGGGGGGTCTGAAATTTTTGAAAATGTGCGTATGTACTAAATGGAAGGCCCCTTGACCAAAATGAACAGTTAAAACAGACCCCCTCGGTCTGTTCTGCGTATACATTCATCCTTTGTCAATGCCCCCTCCACACCACCTACACCAAATGGCTGCCTCCACACTGCCCCGTCCACACCATCCATTCCACACCATTACCCTTGACACCACCTCCTTCAGACGACCCCCTCCACACCACCCCCTTCACATTTCCCCCTCCTTACTGCCCCCCCCCCTTCCTCACTGCCCCCTCCACACCACCCCCTCCACACTGTCCCCTCCACACCATCCCCTCCACACACACCCACACCACCCCATCCACACCACCCTGTCTACATTGCCCCCTCCACACCACCCCATCCACACCACCCTGTCTACATTGCCCCCTCCACACCACCCCCTCTACACCACCCCCTCCACACTACCCCCTCCACACCACCCCCTCCACACCAGCCCCTCCACACCACCCCCTCCACACCACCCCCTCCACACCAACCCCTCCACACCAACCCCTCCACACCATCCCCTCCACACCATCTCCTCCACACCACCTCCTCCACACCACCCCCTCCACACCACCCCCTTCGAACCACCCCATCCACACCACCCCCTCCACACTGCCCCCTTCCACACCACCCCCTCCATACCACCACCTCCACACCACCCCCTCCACACCATCCCCTCCACACCATCTCCTCCACACCACCTCCTCCACACCACCCCCTCCACACCACCCCCTTCGAACCACCCCCTCCACACCACCCCCTCCACACCACCCCTCCACACTGCCCCCTCCACACTGCCCCCTCCACACCACCCCCTCCACACTACCCCTCCCATGCCATCCCTCCCACACCACCCCCTCCACACCACCCCCTCTACACCACCCCCTCCACACCACCCCCTCCACACCATCCCTCCACACCACCCCCTCCACACCACCCCCTCCACACCACCCCCTCCACACCACCCCCTCCACACCACCCCCTCCACACCACCCTCTCCACACCACCCTCTCCACACCACCCCCTCCACACCACCCCCTACCAACCACTCCCTCCACACCACCCCTCCACACCACCCCCTCCACACCACCCCTTCCACACCACCCCCTCCACACTGCCCCCTCCACACCACCCCCTCCACACTACCCCTCCCATTCCATCCCTCCAACACCACCCCCTCCACACCACCCCCTCCACACCACCCCCTCCACACCACCCCTCCACACCACCCCTCAACACCACCCCCTCCATACCATCCCTCCACACCACCCCCTCCACATAACCCCCGCCACACCATCCCCTCCACACCACCCCCTCCACACCACCCCCTCCACACCACCCCCTCCACACCACCCCCTCCACACCATCCCCTCCACACCACCCCCTCCACACCACCCCCTCCACACCACCCCCTCCACACCACCCCCTCCACACCATCCCCTCCACACCACCCCCTCCACACCACCCCCTCCACACCACCCCCTCCACACCACCCCCTCCACACCACCCCCTCCACACTGCCCCTCCCACCCCCCCTCTCCATACCACCCCCTCCATACCACCCCCTCCATACCATCCCTACAAACCACCCCCTCCACACCACCCCCTCCACACCACCACCTCCACACTCCCCCTCCCACCCCCCCTCCATACCACCCCCTCCATACCACCCCCTCCATACCATCCCTACAAACCACCCCCTCCATACTAACCCCTCCTCACCAGGCCTCCACACTGCCCTCTTCACCCCATACCACCTCCACACCACCTCCTCCACACCACCCCCTCCACACCACCCCCTTCGAACCACCCCCTCCACACCACCCCCTCCACACCACCCCTCCACACTGCCCCCTCCACACTGCCCCCTCCACACCACCCCCTCCACACTACCCCTCCCATGCCATCCCTCCCACACCACCCCCTCCACACCACCCCCTCTACACCACCCCCTCCACACCACCCCCTCCACACCATCCCCTCCACACCACCCCCTCCACACCACCCCCTCCACACCACCCCCTCCACACCACCCCCTCCACACCACCCCCTCCACACCACCCTCTCCACACCACCCCCTCCACACCACCCCCTACCAACCACTCCCTCCACACCACCCCTCCACACCACCCCCTCCACACCACCCCTTCCACACCACCCCCTCCACACTGCCCCCTCCACACCACCCCCTCCACACTACCCCTCCCATGCCATCCCTCCAACACCACCCCCTCCACACCACCCCCTCCACACCACCCCCTCCACACCACCCCTCCACACCACCCCTCAACACCACCCCCTCCATACCATCCCTCCACACCACCCCCTCCACATAACCCCCACCACACCATCCCCTCCACACCACCCCCTCCACACCACCCCCTCCACACCACCCCCTCCACACCACCCCCTCCACACCATCCCCTCCACACCACCCCCTCCACACCACCCCCTCCACACCACCCCCTCCACACCACCCCCTCCACACCATCCCCTCCACACCACCCCCTCCACACCACCCCCTCCACACCAACCCCTCCACACCATCCCCTCCACACCATCTCCTCCACACCACCTCCTCCACACCACCCCCTCCACACCACCCCCTTCGAACCACCCCCTCCACACCACCCCCTCCACACTACCCCCTTCCACACCAACCCCTCCATACCCCCCCTCCACACCACCCCCTCCACACCAACCCCTCCACACCATCCCCTCCACACCATCTCCTCCACACCACCTTCTCCACACCACCTCCTCCACACCACCCCCTTCGAACCACCCCCTCCACACCACCCCCTCCACACCACCCCTCCACACTGCCCCCTCCACACTGCCCCCTCCACACCACCCCCTCCACACTACCCCTTCCATGCCATCCCTCCCACACCACCCCCTCCACACCACCCCCTCTACACCACCCCCTCCACACCACCCCCTCCACACCATCCCCTCCACACCACCCCCTCCACACCACCCCCTCCACACCACCCCCTCCACACCACCCCCTCCACACCACCCCCTCCACACCACCCCCTCCACACCACCCCCTCCACATTACCCTCTCCACACCACCCTCTCCACACCACCCCCTCCACACCACCCCCTACGAACCACTCCCTCCACACCACCCCTCCACACCACCCCCTCCAAACCACCCCTTCCACACCACCCCCTCCACACTGCCCCCTCCACACCACCCCCTCCACACTACCCCTCCCATGCCATCCCTCCCACACCACCCCCTCCACACCACCCCCTCCACACCACCCCTCCACACCACCCCTCAACACCACCGCCTCCATACCATCCCTCCACACCACCCCCTCCACATAACCCCCGCCACACCATCCCCTCCACACCACCCCCTCCACACCACCCCCTCCACACCACCCCCTCCACACCATCCCCTCCACACCACCCCCTCCACACCACCCCCTCCACACCACCCCCTCCACACCACCCCCTCCACACTGCCCCTCCCACCCCCCCTCTCCATACCACCCCCTCCATACCACCCCCTCCATACCATCCCTACAAACCACCCCCTCCACACCACCCCCTCCACACCACCACCTCCACACTCCCCCTCCCACCCCCTCTCCATACCACCCCCTCCATACCACCCCCTCCATACCATCCCTACAAACCACCCCCTCCATACTAACCCCTCCTCACCAGGCCTCCACACTGCCCTCTTCACCCCATACGAATGCTGAGGCATTTTGCCTCAATTGTCAAGTGTTAAAGTCATAACCTATTTTTGTTGTTCTCCTGCCTGGCTTGATGTATGAAGTTATTCACTCATCATGGCTGTTGGTTTCCTCCCATAAATTGGTTATATTCAGATTGTATGAAAGTTAGAAAGAGAAACATATGAAAGATCATCTTCGTTTCCGAAAAATATCTGCATTTTACTCATAGAGACACGTCATCCGGCCCGCCATATTTAAATGTTTTCTTTCCCAGTAACTCCTCATTATTTTCATGTTGTTTCCTGAATAATCAGGACACCTGAAATGGATGAATAGACAATTGACAGACTCTTAATGAATGAAATCAGATTAGTTTTCAAAGTCTTTACTCACCATAGATTGTCTTGGAGTTGTGTCGTATAACAGGGTATGATTGCTGTTCCCACGCTGCTGCACTTGTGTCTGCTGGCTTTAGAGGGGGATCTACTAAGTATTGGATATGGTTGTGTGACGTGACCTGGTCGGGTCATAAAAACAACATTTTTGCAGCCTAAACAGTATTCAATAATGGGGCCCTGCTGTGATATATAAGTGTAACCTAAATCTTAACTAAAGAAAAACTTTTGAAGTAATTGATTGAACAAACTTGGACAAGTTTTTAGTTATGTAAGTATTAGGTAAGTTTTTATTTTGAACAAGCAAGACTATGAAACGTACAAGTTACTCAAAACATATGCTATTTTGTTTAAGCTTAGTTCAGCATTTTGCATAAGGAAAAAAGACAAATACTCGAGGACCTGATATGATTGTTGAAAAATATCCCTATTCCATATTATGGACCTTGAGATGATCTTCTTCACAAAATATTATGGTATTGACGCTGTTCAGGGATAGCACAAGTAAACGCTCAGGAAAAAAAAAAAAAAAAAAAGTGAAGTAGTTTGATCAAAGTTGGATGTGTATGAGAACTTTATCTTTGTCTGTCAAGTTTGTGTTAGAAAACAATCAGGGCATGGAACAGGTACAAAGTTAGATATATACTTTTATGAAGTTCCTCATTTAAAGCCTTTATACTAACCGACTGTATAATTTGACTCCCCACTTGCCCTCATTGTATAAGGTGAATAAAAGGTGTACTTAAATCACCTTGGAAACTAGCAGAAATAAACAGTTGAGAAACACTCTATTTGCATCTCTTTGAAGTATCTGTATAAATGATTTATATTTTTGTCTGGTATATCAGACCTATACTTTTAGAAAAGCACTGCTCATAGCTTGGATAGAGAACAACTAAAGTGTTGGTAGTACTTAAAATGGGAGAAACGGATTGTGTGTCTGTTCACTGCCAGCACTACCACACCAAGTGACAGTTGTCACTTAGAAGTTGCCAACGGTAACCTGCGTAACAACACCTAGTTGTGTAGCAACCAGTGGTGTGACATCATCAAAAAGTGATGTGACTCAGGTAAACTAGTGTAAACAAGGAAAAAGGTTGAATGCAATATCCTTGGTTACTCAGTTAAATGGAGTTAGACATTAGTGTAGGATTTATTGTTGGTATGTAGTGGTTTCACCTTAAATGGATCATCAGGTGCGAGTTTGGTGAAAATTATATCATAATAAATTTTGTTGAAAATTTCCACCGAGTAATCAGGTCGAAAAGACACTGATTCAATTTTTTGTTAAAAAAGGTTATCACAGAAGCGCAGGCCCATTCCAATTTAATAACAATATTGGTAAGTTTTCCTAATGGTAATCGCAGAGCGATTTGCTGGAAAAACGGGGGATTGGTCAACGTGGTAGGACCATGTCCAGTCACTAAAGAAGTTAGTGAGAAATGTCAGGAGTCATCGCGGTACCGAATAAAGAGGAATAAAATTTAGAACGGAGCAAATCGATATGGCGACGACAAGGATTAGGATTCTTTGATATGGTGTATATACATTTTGCCCACAGTCTCCTGTGCTTTAATACTGATGAGCCCCTTGGTGTAATGCAGGAGGGGTGGCCCATGGGGCTCAACGGGGGCTGGGAGAGGTGAAAGTTCAGTCATTGGGTCTCCTCAGGGTCGGAGCCGAGTGGTTCTAGGGCCTCCAGGGTGCAGAAAGAGGAGAAACCCTGGCCTTCGGGGCTCCAGGAAGCAAGGACAGGGGGCAGGCTGGCCCTGGTTCCTCCAGAGGGCCAGGAGTAAGAGTAGGCTTACCCTGGGGCCTCAAGGGGGCAGGAAGAGGGGGCAGCTCAGTTCTGGGCCCTCCCATAAGCTGTTGGAGATGACAAAATGGCACTGTAAGCCCTACCTATAGGCTGTAGGTTGGTTGGTTGGTTATTGGTTGCTTTACGCCCTAATCAACTGCCAGGGTCATATCAAGGGCGGTGATGGTGATCGAATCTATGAGAAGGTAGAGACCATACCCGTACACTTTTACCGAGGTAGGTGTTTTTTAATGTGCATGGTCCCATAGACAGGGCCACGCACACAACAGCCGGTGGTCCTAAGATCTTTGATAACCCAGTTCTTGCCACTGGGGGGAACACAGAGTGGTGGGGCACCCCAGCCCTAGCTGGGAGTTGAACCCCAGCCGCATGCAAGCGAAGCGACTGTGCTAACCACCACGTGCCCCATAGGCTGTAGGTGGAGAGGTCAAAACAGAATAAGGTTCTGAAGGAAAAGGTGTCTTACATAGCCCTAGATGAAAAAGATCAAACATATATTCTTTTCTACTTTGAGTATCCACATACATTGCTAACTATTATGCTGAAAATATAGTGTCAAGTGAGCTAATCAAATAGGCTAAAATTGTTATATGCTTACATGCTAGTAGACTGACCTCTCTGGACTCACAAGCCAGCCTACTGTCAGTCTACTAAGCCTTTTGCCAACCTGGGAGTTGCTTTATAGCATCAACCATCTTTGGATATGTTCACCTTCTGTCTACGCCCCCTCCACACTGCACCCGACATTCTTTTGATGACCCACAATCACATCGCTGCATTGCACTGCTGTGATGTTGCGCTGCAACGTTATTATAACATTCTTGTTATGTTCTTAAATAATGTTATGATAACATATTCTTAGTTGGTGTGGTTTCAACCTCACCATCAATAACGTAATTGTTACATGCCATCTTAGTAAGTAACAAACTAACTGACAAAGTATGGTTGCAGAACGTTTCTGTTACTTTGCAAGCTTGCTGGGCTACTACTACCACAAATATTGTTATGTGCCATCTTAGTAACTAACAAACTAACTGAAAATGTATGATTCCAGAACGTTTCTTTTATGTGGCAAGCTGAATATCAGTAAGGCTCAAATTGCCCTAGTGTGTCTGCAGCTTTACCCTTTTTGATAGACATAGAACTTCTTGGGCGAAAGCCAAACTGATACACTGATGCTCAATATAGCTGTCATACCTTTTGTTACAGTATTGCAACTATTGAGGTGATTCTCATCAGTGACCTAGTTCAAAGCTGTGTATAGGAATGCAAACCTGACACTTGACAACTATAAGCTTTTAAAGTCTGGATTCTTTTTCTAGCTGTGTCTATCCTTTTATGTGGCATGTGTGTAATAGATTATGCATCATCAAGGAAGCATTTGGTGGGGAATTGGAAATGGGATTTTCCATGACCGATTCTTGCATGCGTGCTTGAAAGCACCCTTTGTGATAAAGTATTTCTCAATAAAATAAATTGCCCGCCTCATTTAAACTCTGTTTATCATGTCCCACTTTCTTTCCAAGTGATAACCTATGAAACATCCTCATCAGTAATTCAATGAGTGTATACTGAGTAATCATGGTATATTTAATGGATTGACTTTACCCTTTATAGCTGTCCGGTCGCTGCACTGTACAGTTTTTTCACTTTTTTTACTTGTATGTAAAATGCATGTTTTTATGTAACTATGCAATTAAGTCAATCGACAAAGGTGTCAAGTTAATTAATTCCACATGCAGGAAATATGATTTTGTATCGATTTACGAGAATTCAAACAAGTTTCTGACGAAGTGATCCATTGAAATTTGTAATGGATAGCAAACTAAATATTTTTCCCTTATATATTTTACATCACTAGGATTCATATCTAAAACCTGTCCCTACTCCCCTGTTTATGGAAGGGACACCTATGAGATTATCTACTTCCATCCAATGGGACGCGGCTCAGTGCCCATCAGCAAAGGAGCGGAGAATCTACACCGGTGGGGAATTCATCATGTGACACCTCAGCTGCACCCAAGTCAGTTGCCCAAGGCGAGAGCCTAGAATACAGGTCC
Source organism: Lepidonotus clava (assembly GCA_936440205.1). NCBI lineage: Eukaryota > Metazoa > Annelida > Polychaeta > Phyllodocida > Polynoidae > Lepidonotus > Lepidonotus clava. Next base: position 49,311,375 of record OW387145.1, read on the forward strand.
TACCAAGTGTAGTCTACTGTAGACTCTATGACGGCAAGCTGTAAAAGCACTCTACACACTCAGCCGTCGCTGAGTTAAACTTTATTTGATTATCACATTACAGATCAACTCCTTGTTACAAGTCTTCTTCAAGGTTCATCGGATCATAAAGTTCAACATATCAATTATCAAGCGTTCACCTGTTGACACCCGTCGTCAGGGAACGATGGTTGTTAAGTGACGTCATTTCCCTGATCATTTTGAAATAGGGGAGGGCAGGCAGAAAATAATGTGGAGGACCTTACCCAACATTTCCCATATGATTTGATTTTACGTATTGTGACCTTAACCTAACAAACAGAAAAATCATTTATCTACCCCCCTTGGTGCATGCATACTATATGGAAGGCCCCTAAGGAAGGTGGACAGGGCCGTCTTAATCAACCTTGTCAAGTGACCACGGCATAATCCCCCCTGATGGCAAGGTGGCCAATTCGCTGCAGGGGTGATTAAAAAACAAACAGAGTAAACTAGATTTAGAGGTCTGCTTATCTTAGCAAGTGAGATTCTTATCTTAGAACAAAGAAAGGATGACGTTTGAACCAAGATATCTCATTTTGTGACAAATTTGAAATGTGATGATTGCCTTAAGATTACACTGAAACACCATACAGGCTAGTATTAGACTATAGTTACAGAGACCCAGCACAGTCATCGCCATTGCTGATATTGACTCACAGAATTACATCCTCATGCCCAAGCATATCAGCCTAAAAAAATTCAACAATTTGTTTTATACATAAAATGAAATTTAGGGTAGGATAAAAAACATTCCTAGGACCATACATAAATCAAATAAATAGTGCCCTAAGAAGGTTACTTAAAGCCAGTGTATTGTCAGTCTGTTGATGGTTAAGGTCTCCACCCCTAAGCCTAGCGAAGCCGCAGCTGGCGTCGTGTTTTGCGACATTAGAAAGTAATCCAGTGACGTTATTGGTTACATCACCAGTTTGGCACAGCAGTGAGTTGGTTACAATGTATCAATATATGTCTGTCTCACGGACGATACACTGGTTTTAACACGCATGACCTAGTTTCAACTATTTTGAGAGCCATCACCTGGACCTACTTCTGACACCATAAAAATGGCCCTGGGACAGGGGGTCAAGTCAATTTAGTGGGTTAAGGTGGTGTCACACTACCCAACCAGAGCTGTGTTATGACAATGTTGTAGAGAACTCAGGCATTTTATAGACACAATGAGCCCATGCTACATTGGGTATATTGCAGGGTTGGCCAAGGGTTGGACAAAAAAAACATATAAGCTATCCTCATCTCCTAGAGTAGGGGTCACTGAAATAACAAAGAATAATAACTGTACTGATAGAACATTATGATTTCTCAAATTTTACAAACTGAAGGATTTGCAGGTTTGCCAGCCAATCAAAATGTGGTATTTCAGGGTAAAATAGGGTTGGACATTATAGGTTGGGCTGACAGGCTTTAACATTAGTTCCTATGGGAAAAGGGGCACTATATAAAGCGGCATTTTATAAATTCTAGGAGCAATTTGTCAATCAAATTGCTGTGGTTAATTTTGTATTATGCTACTATCTCCCTGATATAAGCAGGGAGGCAATTTTGAAAATATTTCATGATGACCTTTTATGTTGGTGCAAACTTGGATCCGCCTATTCTGTACTCCAAATGATCATTTTGTAATAAGGAAATCACAGCTTTATATGACATATCTGTAATATCATTGTGTTGCACCAGTTTTACAGCTCAAGTAGTGTAGTGTAAAAAAGCCTTTAAGGCTGGTTCCCACTTGACTGCACAGACATTGATTGCAGAGTTAGATACCAGACTTTCAAAAGGGGAAGGGGTCAGCCTAAAGGCTAAGTACTAGGGGGGCACATTATTGATAATGTCATGTAAACCACATAGGTGACGATCTGAGTCATAAATCCACTCCATTAACCAAATAATATTACACACAACAACTAATTAGTATCAGTGGACTTGGAAGCCAGCGGCGATAAGTAACCACCCTTTCTTTATATTATCAATCAATGGCAGCTGTGTGCATGGAGCTAAAGTCAGACAGGTAATAAGGTCCAGGTATGTAGGAAGTGACCTCTAGTGTTAAGGTAGTAAACTATATAAATTGGCCCAACCGAACCGTTATCATTCACATTCCATCCATCACAAGCAACACATCACAGCAGATTTTTACTTTTAGAGTCTATGTAATTAGGATGATAAAAATTAATATTCCTATTTGTTAATGTCCAAACCAATCACCTGTTATTTAATTGTTATTCAATCAACTTTATATTTATCTAGCCACAATATGAATGCATACAAACACTCCAGATGACAGCACGTAACAGTGTTTATCTGTCAACTAATTTATACAACAGTAATGATGGAATATAATTAATGGTAATATATATATCTTAGTGTAGTTGTTATATTTATTCAGCAACCTAAGATGGTAGGAATCTACCGATGGCTTTATTAACTATGTCAGGGGGCTTATAAAAGGTATTGTCATCTTTTTTACATGTGTGATGAATGTGTATTCATCAGGTGTCAAAGCAAGAATGTGAATGTAAAATGATGCAGTAAATTTTTAAGTATATTGTGTAACGGGAACGAAACCCGAAACCCATGAAATAATGTAAACCTGAAATGACGTCAGTATGACTGCGTGACGTCACTATGACCACGTGACATGAAATAACCAATCAGAGCTGACCACTAAGGTATAAAAGGGGTGGTGAGGCCCGAAAATACAGAGTTCCTTCATAGTACTCCTGGTGTTCACACGTGTCTTCTTCCTCTAATAGCTCCTTAGGAAGGTTCCAGTCGATAAGATGATCTAATATGGACTAGATGAATAGGAAACAGAAGTAATATTAGCAAAGTTCTAGAAAACTTAGACTTAAAATAGTACGGGGTCCGAAGGCCCGAAGGACCGAAAGTCATGGCCCGAAGGCCGGAAACTACCCGACCGATGGCACGAGGAAGGAAGACCGGCCAGGTGAAGAAGCCTGACAGCCCCCTGACCGGAGGCATTGAGGCACAATCGGCTCGGCCCCACGCTTCCAAAACATAGGCGACCGTTGGCCCAAGACTTCCGGCCAGGGAACAAAGGAGTAGAGCTCCCTTAGTCCTGGCCTGAGAGAGGCCCAGAAACGGCCCAGACCCCTACCACAACAACACTTCTGCCCTCCGCCGTCCTTCACGCTTGATGGCTGCAACCCCTCGGCCTGACCTGACCAACACACCCTCCCCCCTTCAACGAATACCGATCCCCCGGCCGATCCACTCAGCCCCCCTCATGCGCGAGGCACGACTCTTGATCTCACATCTCGGCTTCTTGCTCGGCCTCCGTGCCCAGCTGAGAACCAAAATAACCCCCACGTCCCTCGTCGGTAGAAACCGGGAACCCTGAACTACCGAGGAACGTCGCACATACTATGGTAATTTTGCATCTGCAACCAGAAAATCTTCAGAATTTGTAAGTGGTTGGTGGCTTGGAAAAAGTTGTACTTGTCCTTGTCTTCTAACCAGATCAAACATATGGCATATTGAAAAGCTGGTTTGTAGGGTGCAATTTTAGTTGGCATATGCTGAGATCAAATTGTCAGCATCTTGTATTCAGCCTTTAAGTATGTGCCTCACATGTAGACTGGGTTACTGGGTCAGACCTGTCATGTTTTCATAACTTTGGTTGTTCATGGTCCACTTTCTTGTGCTTTTAGACTTTAGTCAAAACTATCCTGCAGGCACTTAAAATACAGAAGATCACCTCTCTGTGATAGGGAGATTTTGAAACTGGTCACTCATGAAAGGGATTTACATGCAATTCATTAAACAAAACAAAAAGTCATGTTTTTAAGATATTATTTGAATTGAGTTTGATTATTTTTTTAAACATTTTAATGAACGCTAGTTCTTGTTATGGTTGTTTACTTATTAAATGGGGAACTGCTATCATTTCACCTTCTGAGTAGTCTTAACTTACTCCTCTTTATCCTTGCTTGTCAAGTGGTAGACTTGTCCACGAGATGGGCGCTCATATTCATAACACAAACAATGCTTGGTTGAGAGTCAAGTTTATTAGTGAATATCAACTGCTTCATGATTGCCAGTGTAGTTACAAGATGTCTTAATCCTATGTACACAAACAGACACCATCCGAAGGCAAGCTTTCTCAATAAAGTCCACCTGACTCCATGCGGCTATGCAACAGTACATCTCCTTTGCTAGTCACCAGATGTCACATATATAGCTATCCAAACCCCCGAATCCCTAAGACGCGAATTGATCCAAATGTGCATCAACTTGCTCTGCCCTTAACCCCTGATCACTACCCTAAAATATTAGTTCAGTTATTGATATTCTCCCGAGTAGTGCTGCTTACTGGTAGACTAAGCCTGCCTGTCGTAGTCGAACAAGTTGTTACACCTACCAGGAATGCCTACCATATTTACAATACATAGCGCAGGAATTTGTATAATTTTGAATTCCATTTATAAAATGTCTTCTACAATCTTGTGACTGTTTCTTTACTCTAATTATACACTATTAATTACATGCACAAGGTGTTTTGCTAACTACCTTTGTGCAAAAATACACCAATATGTCCCAACATATTAGTCTTAGAGCTTAACATATAAGCCAATCAGGCCATCCTTTCCTTGTGTTAGGTCACATACATTCTATTTACTTTCTTAACACCACTAAGAATAGATTGAATTCGTAATTAGGTCATTCACAAATTTAATATACAGGCCAATAACTTAACTAAAGGGGTCTATGGGAGGAAAGTACATCTTTTCCTATATCTCTCTAAATGTTTGTCCAACTGCCACACAATATGTGACAACATATTAATCTAAAACATTATCAATTCAAATATTTCATCAAAGTTATTCAATTTTCTTTTTGTTAGTTTTTGATTAATTTATTTGTATTAGGGTATTAGTTTGGATCAAAATAGTTTTTTTGGGGCAAATAACATGCCATTCTAATTTCTAGTAGGGCGAGGTTTTCTGCATATCTTAGTTTGATAGAATTGATTTCTCAACAGAAAGATTTGTGTGCCTAGGTAATGGTAAGTTCTATATGTTTTAGAAGTATGTTAAGTGCATACGCAATAATTCATACTATTTCTAAATAAAAATGTATAATTACGTTTCATGATAATGTTACTTTGTTGTTGCGGTAGCCGTCGTCCTAGGAAGACCCCCCCACGTCCACCTATAATGTTACTTTGTTGGTGACCTCCTAGTTCCTTTTGGAAATGGTAGGTGCCCAGCCAAGGATGTGACGTCGAATAACGTTCTAATAACGTCGCAGAATGTCACAGAACGTTATTAGAACGTCACAGAACGTGACCGTTACGTCGCACCTTGGCTGGGTGGGACTTACATCAATTACATGTACGTTGTTTAAAACATTACATAAAGACTCATGTGTGTGCTTTATATTTAGTGAATTATAAGGGGATATCTACATTACTGATATCCCCTTAATTATACCTAAGAGACTCTGTACAGACTGAAAAGAAATATAATACATTAAAATGATAAGATAAGAGCGGACTTAGGCACAATGATATCTATCATAATAATAATCACCTTGTGATAGATATCAAAAGTTGAGATAAATACATAAAGTTTTTGTAAAATGAGAGTGCCAAGCCTCAAAGTTTATGGAAATTCAAGAGAAAGAGGGGGATGAAGTCTATGTGTTGGAAAAGGAGGCCTGCCTGTTCTGGGTAGTATGAATATATAGTAGGGGCTCTTGTATCTTTTTTTTAAATGCTTGTTAATTTATCACACCTATCTGGTACTTTTTTATATCAGTATGACCCAAGGATTCAGAAAGGTTTTGGTATGAATCTTTTTAATAATGGTTCAAGGTCATTTCAAGGTCATTTCAAGATCAAAGGTCAAATTCTATAAAGAATCACAGTATTCTGTAAATTGTATAGAGAATGAAAAAAGTTGAATTGGTTACTTGGTTGCCTTAAAACCCTCTCCACTGACTCAGAAAAACGCACAAATAGTAGGGCGAATAACCTCCGACTGTTTGAGGGCACCATAAAACATCATCAGCACAGCTGCTCTCACCGACAGCAGGTCCCTTGAAGCCGGCAATGCCCGCAGAGGGTCCATCCTGAGGGTGTGGTAGAACCACAGGAATGCACTCATCGCCGACCTCCAGTTTGTGAGGGTGCCCGGGGTGCGCACCATCTACTGCCGTGCATATGCCATCCGCATAAGCTGCCTCAGCCTGGGACCTGTGACACATGAGATGTTTAAGGGCAATGGCGCCATTATAGATCTAAAGTTGAGATTTTCTTGAAACTCAGAGAAATACCAGATAAATATGTTTATAGTCCAAAAATGGAAAAAAATTAGGGGGTCACCATGCTAACTTTTGATCTACAGGTAGAGTAATATGGGCATAATTCCTTCAAAACTAAGGTTTTGGAGAGCCATATGTAGGCATACAATTTTCGTGAAAACTTTCATGCTAATCCTCGAATAAACAATCTAATCACTTGAATCTTAAGCTAGGATACGTATTCACAGACTTTATGCATTTCCTGGAAAAAAATGTGTTTTTCACTGCAATTTAATTTATTTTTATAGCAATTCAATTTAATAGAAACATTAATTTTCAGACAAGAAAGTTCACACACAAAAATTCAAAGTTGAAAAATAAATAAAAATGACACATAATGTACATCAGACTGTTAGCTTTCATTTTCAACAAAGAAAACATGGGGTCACCGCATGAACTTTGCCAGAAAAATTGATTATCTACCTCTAAGTCTGAAATTAACTCACCAGGTCTATTTGCTTTAATGGTCCCTTAACCTATCAAAATACAAAATATCCTGAAGTATTATATCCTAATATTGTTCTCTACATCATGAGGATTCTGGCACTGCTTACTGTATAAAGATTGGATTAATATTAACAAAGTTACAGCCATCATTGCACTGCCCCCTCCCCACTTCACACAGGGACCTATGCAGAGCCACTGGTCGTCACGGTCCACTGCACACCTATACCTGCAGGCTGCGCAGCTCATGTGCGCGTGAACAAATGGCGCGATTGTCCTTAACAGCATTTAGTGCCTGGAGGGAAGGGTTAATCTATGACAGCTTCCTATCATGTACCATACACAAAACTCAGCTCTATATGCATGCGCAGGCAAAATTACAGCCCGGCTAAGACAATGTGCAAGATCATTTAATTTTATTATACTTTAGGGTGATAATGGTTTAGTAGTTAAGAGTTTAATGCATGCTGTATCAAACCTGAGTGATAACCAGCCATTTATCACCCTACATGGGGGAGTATGAAATGCACAACCTTACACAAAAATAGTCTGTGATAATGCATTATTTGACGCATGTTTCACCTAAAATAAAGCACAATTTTCTAATTGTGTGCCTAAATTTATGCAATAAATGCATGAATAAATGCATAAACATAGTAAAACGCATAATAATACCCATGTTCCGACATGGGCGATAATGTGGGAGTACACCCTTGAAGTTAGAATTTGGATGGTAACAAATTAGAATTACAAATTGCATGGAAAAATGCATAGAAAATGCATTAAAAAGCATAAAAAATACATAAACATCTCAGGGGTAAGGTTCAATAAATCCATCGACCCGGTATCAGCCTTCGCCTTGCCCTGCGGGCCCTGGTCTCAGGCTGATACCGAGGTCCAGGCTCGGGGTGATCACCGCCCTCGTACTCCCTTCTCGGTTGGTTATATGTATGTCCTGAGATATGATGATATGTCCACTTGGTAAAGGGCTTGCACCATCCAGGCCTCACGTGTGGTCTCTAGGATAATAGGGTTACTACCCCTCCAAGACCGCAAGACATGGACAGATGCCATGTTATCGCAGTGCACCGATATGGTGCTACCCCTGTCAGCATCATCCACAAAGTCTGAAGGGTAACTGTGATGTTAACCACTTCCAGCTCTGAGATATTGTTAATTGGGTCCGAGGGCGGCACTACCTGCTAGACGTATGCATTTGTTTCTGATGCAGAGCTGATTCACGTCAGACAGGCGTCAACCACAATGTCACGCACCGGGATATGCCTCTTGAATACTGCGACTCCGTTCCAGGCATGGGCGAAATGAACAAACCATCCCAATTCGCCACACAATGATGCATTGATGTTTACGTAGAACCGGGGAGCACAACGCAGCTCATCCAACGGCCTGGTCACGAAAAGCCTGCAAGCTTGACACACTTGGCTATTTGCAACGGCTTACCCAACAGGGACTGTAGCTGCTTTCTTGTAATCAAGTGACAATGCAAGAAACACTCAGCCATCTACCAGGTTATGCGAGGGGACGGTAAAAGTGCTGCATTCAGCTTCAATATCATTGACCAGCCAGCATATAGTCTTGGCCGGGGGCTCTGCCTCAGGGAGACCTAACTCCCTGAAGAGGGCACGGGCAATGTCAAACTGCTCACATGCAGTGTCATACCTGTTGGCAACCACTATAAGACTGCTAAGTACATTGTGTGCAATGACCCTGCAATTAACCAGGATGTCAACGATGGTATCTGCCACCCTTTGCATGTGACCGCTACTCGCCCTGGCCCCAAAGGGCATATGGTGATGTCCAAATATTATAAATCCTGCCAGCGCAGGGCGAGGAGTGGCCAATGGAGGGGGCAGCTCTTAAACTTTGTATAAGCTGTCGCAACGTCTATGGAGAACATGCAAGCCTTATTGCCAATTTGTTGAATCCGGTCCATTACATTATCAAGTGACGGCAAGCAGTGGGAGTGAGTCAAACCCATGAAGACATTTTTTCAGATGTATGGTTTTACTGACTTGTCTTCGGCAATGTCAGGTCGGATATAATGCACTTTTCATGCTGTGTAGCTTTTTTGCTCATAGACATGAGGGGCGACACACAGCACCACTCCTGAAACGATGGGGCTTCGAAGGGGCCAACAATACCTCCCAATGCCATCTCCTTACACATAAAGGCCTCCACCTGTGTGGGGTAGTCTAATGCTGACGGATGGTTACTAACGTTTCCAAGCTTGTATATTAAGGTCTGTAGGAAGGTCGATATGAGCTCCCAATGCTTCGGGGATGCCAGAGCAGCAAACCACCTCATATATTTCATACAACACAGGGTTGGTTACAGCAAACGTCGCTCGGAGCTGCATGTCCTGTGGTACTGTACCAACACTAAGTTTTGGAAGGGGGCTGACCTTGCCATTGACAGCCTGGGTACGCTCTGTGTGTAGGCGGGGGCCTGGTCGATTCCCACCAGGGCTCAGGAGGTGGTTGTTGAGTCGCCCATCTGCTGTAGCAACCGGAAGCACTTGGGGGCATGGCGGCAACACCACAGGTGTGCTGCCTACTGTTTTTTTTTTAAAAGTTGCTGAAGCATCTGAGGGGTAGGCTGCTGCTGGTATCTAGATGGGTTGGCCGCATTCATGTGCTGATAGAGATGTGTTGGTGCGGATGAGGATGCGGACCAGTTCGCGATGAGCGCTGTGTGCCTTTCCTTCCTCTTACACTGGACAACCGGATGGCTGAACTTTTTGAGAAAGCCAGGCAATATATGCAATAGTACATGCAGTTCATATCTCCTGAGAGGTGATGTTTTCCCCTATCAATGTGTTAACAGGTGTTGGCGTAAAGTTGGGTCAGACGACCTCCTTAGTGGTTGTATTGTCAGGGTGCAACTCAAAAGTTGACTCACTATGGGGCAACTGGTGGCGATGGGAGACCCTAAACCTGACACTTAGTATTAAATTTTGTTGGTTATCCTGCCAATTGTAGTCCCCTCTCTCCATGCTATCAAACACCATCTGGCTCCAGGTCGTATGGACGACCAGGTGTTTGTAATAATGGGTGACATCCCTCAGATGAGCAATATGGTAGGGAAGGATGACAGGGTTGTAGGCCCTAGAGTTGCACAACATTTCATCAAAGGCATGGATATATTCATGAACAGTTAAGGAGCCCCAACTATCTTGCTTCTTCTTTAGACTTACCGTACCTTATCTAAAATGCGGAAGCTGGCCTCAATTGTATCAATATCGCGTGCCTTTGTGGCGTATATTGGTTGCCTACTGTAGTCCATAATCACAGCCTTTGAGCAAAAGCCGCGGCAGGTACTTTGTATTCCCCGGCGTCATGTCTCAATGAACACCATGAAGTATGAATTTCCCTCTGAAAGCATTGACACATAATCCAAACTTTAATCGGGGCAATAATAAATAGGTGACATGATATATAGAACTACAATTGTTTTTCCTTAAGTGTAACCTTAGTTGAAACTCAAGGTCATACCCTCAGTTTCCTGAATGGATTTTTCACATGGGTGTTATTTGGGTAAATTGATAACTAGCTCTGCCACCTTTCCTGCCCTGAAATATACTACATAAAACTATGAAACGATTTCAGATAGAGTTATGGTGCTAAATACTAACAACCTATTGATTAATACACTTGCAATATAAACTGCCAACTTTTCCCACCACTTCCATCCAGCCCCTTCAATGAACACCATGGAGCGTGAAATCTGCCTCTAAAAGCCTTTTTGGTTAATCCCCTCTTAATATACTGACCCCACATTAACAGCCGTGGCCCAAAGTGTTTACTGTTAAGACTCCAGTGGGGCGAGAGCTCAAAAGGCACCAGTGGCACATTGCTTCAGGGCGGCTTGTCCACCACTCAAGGTTTTAACCCTTTAAGGCTGTATTACACTACACAGTGTTGAGCTGCGATATTGGTGCGATAATATTGCAGCAAATTTGCCTCTAGGAGTGATATAATTATTTGAAATTGGCAATCTTTAGTATTTTACACTTGTGTAACAACAAAGTTTGTGTCTGTGATTTGTGGGGTATCTTTGCGACATCATAAATTCATATTGCAGCTCATGCCATGTAGTGTAAAACCCCTTCAGACCCTAATCTGGCCATTTCTTCCCATGGTTGTTCTCCACAATGATTCAATCAGGCATTAGTTGCCTGGGAAATCTTTCCAAACCTTTCTCATATTTTTCCAAGTAGAAAACTTTGATGAGTATTCAACAGATGGAAATAGCTTGAAATATGCTGTTCAATAAAATATTTAGAATTTTCTTTGTACTCATAGATACCACAAGCTTTATCTATTTTTTTAAACAACTTTATTTTATACTGGGCAGTTTTCAGAATACATTACAGGTTTCCAGCACCATCTAGTTGATGGTAGCCTACAATATCACTGGAGGAGATGGAAAGTGAGCTATAGTGTTCACCCATTAGTTTCTCACATATATGTATGCATACATTCATCAAGATGAAAAGATGGGATGAGATGAGATGAAACGGTATGATAAAGCAGAGGGTGGACATGTTGACAACAGCAAGAAAGAATATTTAGCATGTGGTTAAACACAGTGAAGAAACAACGGTAAGGTCAGTAAATGACCAAAGCCATTGGGGGGGGGGGGAAATCATTTAGGATTTTAGTTTATATTTTTTAGTTATCCTGGACAAACATTGGCACATGCCAGTATTCTTTGTCTATCCAGCTTTTGTGATACATCTAGATTAGCTGGATGATTACGTTTGGTGGTGAAAGTTTAGTAAAATTTCAAAGTTTCAATGCAAATGTATGAATATGCAACATCAAACTTATATGCAATTTTATTAATTCATTTTGCAGATTTGAATGAATCCATTACATGGTATAAACCTTACGGCCTGGTTCTGGCTTCCTGTGTATGAAACATGAGGCAAAAAGTCAGGAATAAACCCAAAGTTATGATAAAATTGATACTTGGACTACGCAATGATTGGGGGGTCTGGACACATGAACACAAGCAGGAATGACGTTGGGCTTAGGCACAAGAGCATGAGGCATGAAGAATTGGGGAAGAGCTGAACTGGATATACAAGTGGACAGCATGGAAGGCATAGGGCCACAACACTACGCCTATATCACTGTAAACATTGTGTCTTCATAGTACCGACAAACAGTTGTAGTGACATGTAACACCAGGGGGGCGGACCAAAAAACATCGGCGAGAGAAAATGATCATTTCTCGTGGCTTTTTTTGCCCAGAAAACATTCACGAGAATTCTCGCGGTTTTTTTCTCGTCCAGAAAATATCACGAGAAGTTTATGTGACCGCCACGAGAGGTCCACGAGAGGTCCACGAGAAGTTTTAAGCATTTTTCCACGATCGCAAAAAATCGACATCGTGGGTATTTGTTGGTCATTCTAACGTGTTGCAGTGGTGTCTAATTCAACTTTTTCCACCAGAGGGAGCCTGTAGGACTTTCGAAAAACATGGGTAAGTTATCTATCCTCGTTTTCTTGGCAGTTCTATTGATTTTAGCAATCTGCCTCCAAAACCGCTCTTCCCAAAAGTTCTCGTGGCTATCCAATATTATATATAATGTTATAAGACCTCTTGAAATATTAATATAAGGCTACAAATGACAAATAATAGTGATAATGAGCGATAATAGGTGAAAAGTTAACATTTTTTTTAGACAAATCTTGTTGTTACATAACATTAGCCTTACACCTTATTTATTATTGAACATAGTACCGAATCTATTTGGTAGAATAGTTAACCTAGTGGACATTTTATGAGCATGACCATACCCTCAATGACAAATGAAATCTATTCTTTATTGATCTCTTGCAGCACCTGTCAGAAAACGACCAGAGAAGAAGTCATCGCGAGCTACTCCATTTCAACAGTTCGCTTTGAAATCCTACCTGTTGAGAAGAGGCAGGCCTGGGTATCGACCCAAATGGGGTGAAAAGAGATGTAAGAAGTTTAGGACAGTTAAAGAAAGGAAGGACCCTCGGGTAGAATGGCCCCGTATTTCCGACTTTGAGGCCCGCTTTCGCCTACCCCCCACCTGTGTCGAGCAGCTCACAGACGAGTTCGAGCTGAGTCGTTTTCGTCCAGGGAAGGGTAAAGAGAAGAAGAGGGGTGCCCCTATTCCACTGTTCCATAAGGTAATGAACCCCGCTTAATTATAAAAAAAAAATGTATTATTATTATGTTAAAAACCCTGACTAAAAGTGCATGTTTTATTTTTCACTAAAAATTAAAAATAATTAGTTAATCTGAAAAAAACATCTAACCTCATGAGTTATGATACAATCCATATCCCTGAAGCCTAAATATTAATTCATTTTCGATTTTCTCTTGTAGGTGTGTTATGCTCTTAGGTACATGGCAACAGGTTCCTATTATGGCATATTTCGTGACACACAGGGCGGTGTGTCCAAATCTACCATCGGTCGAGCTGTGGACTCTTTTGTCAAGTTCCTCGTCTCCCGAGCGAGGAAACGCATCCGTTTCCCCAAGGTACATATTTACTAGTTCATGGCGGTTCACTTTTTTAGAAATAACTCTTTCATTTAAACTAAGAAAATAAAACAATATTCTAGCTTTTTAATAACTATGTTAAGAATGTAAATCTTCATTATTTGATAGCACTTGAAAATTCTTATTGAATGTGACATATATATTATTTCAGGGTGAAAAGCTACACGAGTCTGCCGTTCGTTTCTCTCGCCGACATAACATGGTGCAGTGTGTTGGTTCCATTGATGGGACTTATATTCCCATCAAGAGGCCACTCAGGAATGAGTTTGCGTATGTCTGCAGGAAGCAGTACCACGCCCTCAATGTCTTGGTAAGCATAATGGAAGCATGAAATTCAACTTAAATACAAAAACTTTCTTTATTCTGTTCTTACAGTCAAAAGTAGTCTTGAATATCATGTACTCATACATGGCACTAAAATCTCATTCGAGGTACACTGAAATCCGTTGGATATTATATGCTGTACGAAGCTGTAGCCTAGGTGATCTTAACATCATTATCATAGAAAAAAAATCTTCTTTACAGATAGCTTGTGATCACGAAGAACGAATCACCTTCGTGGAGCCTGCGATGGCTGGATCACACCACGACCAAGGAGTCCTAGACTACTCCGACTTAGGTTACCAGATAGCCAATAACGACCGTCTAGGACCGTACTTTCTTCTCGCGGATGGCGGGTAAGTTAACATAGCGAGAAATTCTCAGTGGACTTCAATATAGGACAAGAAAAGAATGTGGTTTATCTGGCAGCGTGGGTACTTTAACATAGCGAGAACTTACAAATTATTTCGTCACCACATCACATGAGAAGAACTTTCTCTGTAGGTAGGCTCACAAAAATTCAGTGTCCATATTAAAGTTAACATATTAATCCTTAACATAAAAATCTTGTCTATGTTTTTGTAGACTTTCTATCAGGCACAGAACATAGAATCAGTGTTAATTACACTTTTCAGGTACGCCCTAACACCACAAGTCATGACTCCGTTTAGGGCCCAAATGCTGGAACAGTTAGAGCCATGGGAGCAGCGCTACCAGGTAGCTCACACAACGGCAAGATCCGCGGTCGAACGTTGTATCGGGCAGCTGAAGTCACGGTGGAGGTACTTGATAATTGTCTGACCCAACATCAAATTTCAATATATCTCTATAGATGCTGTACTTAAACCAACTTTTTAGAACATGGATACAACTTTTCTTAAACGTCGATAGTAAAGCATGTATAAATGTTTTTTTCAAAAGAAAAAATACAAAATCTCAAAAATCTAAATAGGTTTAACGGCCTGCCTATACCAATTTTTCACTGTAGGTGCCTGTCCAAGTCAGGAGCCGGCGTCATCGACATGGAACCCCTACAGGCGTCATGGCTTGTCAAGGCATGTTGTGTTTTACACAACATGTGCATTGACTGGGGACTGCGACGCATGAAGCGTGGCCAAAACCGAGACCCCGACTACGAGGCATTGATCCTGGTGGAAGCACGGGAGGCATTCCTCAAGAATATGCCCAACGGCGAGTACGAGGAACAGGGAGACGAGGACACCCAACAGCTACGAGAAACGTATGGTGCTCGGCACGCCGGTTCTCGTAGGAGGATCTCGTACATCCACCGCAACTACGGTGGTCCAAGGCCACCAGTCCTACGTGCACCAGCCGCAAGAGGAAGGGGTAGAGTTCGGGGAAGAGGTGTTGGTCGACCAAGAGTCCCACAGTCACAGCGTGCCCGTTAATGAACCCAGAGAAAAAAGCCACTGTTTACATGTCAGATACCATCGACGTTTTATAATCGAATAGACATAGAAGTATAACAATAAAAATATATCCTTCAAAATGTCTATCTGTTTGACCTTTGTTTCTTGTAGAATAATGTATCACATTTCCATTTCAGACATCGATTTAATCGTACGACTATTTAATGAAAAGTAGCCAATTGCAGTACAGCAATACAATCCTTTCATAGGGAAGTAACAAATAGTGAATTTGTACCCCTTAAAGTTAAACTGACATACATTCATCGTGAAAGTAATAGTCTGTATATTTATTGATGTTATGGAGTCATTTCTGAAGTGCACAATGTGTTTCACCTACACAGAACAAAATATCTAGTACAAGCTAGAAAGGGACCTGAATCATTCAAGTATAGCACAGTCTTAGTTCTATATCTGAGACATATCTAAATATAAAATTCTAGTCTACATAACATCCGATTAAACTGAAATGGCAGTACATGGAAATGCATCCATAAACAAGATAAGTTTCAATGTATTGTACCCACGAGAAAAAACTTGACGAGATAAAAAGATTACTTGTTCTTAGGGTTTCTTTTAGCCATCGGGGTACAACAACTACTAATTTTCTGCACTATTTCAACTGGCACTAGAGAAACCACCTCAGACTTGTTTTGGTTTTCAGGGTCCTCTTGAACTACAGGGATAAATGAACCGGCAAACTGAGCTACGTTTTCGCTAGAGGGCCACTGAGAACCGTCTATTTCCTCTGTCTCTGGTACCAGTACGTCTGCTGTAGGATCCTGTGTCTCCTCTGTATCAGCAATCTCATTGTCAGGATCCACACTCTCCTCAAACAACAACGGTTTCTGATAAGTTTGTTCCCCCGGTCTCTGCTTAATTATAAAAGTGACCTCACTTGTATTTAAGGGACTTTTAACTATTTCACCAACCACCCTACCCTCTTCCATTGCTACATTAGTATTTCCAACATTGGCATTGGGCGTTTCAACAGGAGAATCCCTATCAGTTTTTATCTCGTCATCACAAAGAACTACCCTGTCCGTTGCTGCAGATCTGTACAGAAGTGCATTTTTGATAACCTCTAAACTTTCTTCAATATTACCAACCGATCCTTTTACACTTGAAACATCTCGCTTCAAAATGTCTACGTCCTGCCTCAAAGCGGCTATTTCTTTTCTCGTACGAGATAACTCTGTTTTTGAACTATTTGTAGTGGCCTCAACGCTATCCATACTTTCTTTCAGGTTAGACATGTTGTCACCCACATTGACAATTTTTTGGTGTGTATCATCTAATGCGTCCTTCATGTTTACGCATTGTGAAGCAAGGTTAACACACCGCCCCTTTATGGCCTGACTGTCAACCTTCACCTGAGCTATCTCCCCTCGAATCCCCGATATGTTCTGTTTTGTACACCTCATGTCTACTGAAGATGTGTTGATCTGTTGCTCCATGCTTTGGAGCGAAGACTGACACTTAATAGAATCTGAACCGAGCATAGACAGATCAGCCTGTACAGCCTCGATAAGATTACGAACGACGTGAACCTCTGAAGGCAAACTGGAGATTTTCTGAATATCACACTTCACCCCGATTACCTCGGCATGCATACATGCAGTTTGTTTATCGTGAACTTGTAGGTCGCTCTTGATAGACATCAGCCCAGTAGACACAGTGTCCTTAATGCGTTGATCCACCAAGTCCGAGGTCCTAAAAGGTTTACTTAGAACGTTAACGGGCTTAGGGGATGTAGGTATCCCTTTAGGTACTTTACTTTTTTCCTCTTCCGTTTCATATTCTCTGTTGTAAGCTTCCTGTGCCGCCTTTGCGGCCTGGAGATCCCTTTTCATTTGGTCGAGCGGGGTGGCTTCATAAGCAGCTGCTGCTGCAAGGGCAGCAATTGTATCACAGTCTAGTTTTGGAATCGGCTGTGCACGTCTTGTGGGTATGTGCCTACCCCCTCTGGAGTGGCCAGAAGAGGTGGACGGCTGCTGGCCGTCATTAACAAAAATTCTTACACCCTTAAAATTGCTTTCGTTCAAGGGTAACTCGTGCAACACTTGAGGATCTGCTTTCTCTGCAGTGTCTCGGCAGGACGATATTTTGTTAGACTTTTTAAGTTCATCATCCACTACTATGGCCTCTGAGGTGTCTGAATCTCCGTTAGTGGAAGGCTTGGTTTGCTTTTTCTTTTTCGGTTCATCCACTACTACCACATCCTCCGCATTGTCAGTATCCTTTTCAGACGAGGGCTTGGCTGTCTTTTTCTTGGTCGCTTCGTCCTCTACTACTACAGGCTCGACACTCTCTGAAATTTTTTTAGTGTTTGGCTTGGTGTGTTTCATCTTTTTCTTAGGTTTGTCCTCGACCATTACGGCATCATCACTATCAGCATCCTTCGGCGTTGAAGCCTTAGGTACCTTCTTCCTATCATCCTTAGGCGACAGCACATCACCGAGATCCACATCTACACGGACGTCCTTAGTTGGGGATTGTACGTGCACTGAGTAGTCAAGGGGTTGGTCAAAAGCGTCGTCCATAGAAGACATCGATATATCTGGAAGGGCTTCAGAAAATTAATAAAAAATAATCATTATTCAATAATTCAAAAAATTTTGAAAAGGTGGACACTGTTTGACATTTTTTATAGATAGACTGAAAATTATTATCACGAGAACTTTTATATATTTACTTCACGAGAACTTTCATAGATTTGGTTAAATTATTTTATAGTTATGTATCTATTGCAAGGAACCTTTTACATTTAATTGACATCTCATAGACGAGAAATTACACTTAAGACGTTCATAATTTGTAAGTGAGGTATTTTCAAATAATGTATATTAGTGTTTAGAAGCCTTGTCAGGATTTACTTGTTTAAAAATTTGACATATCATTTTTTGTGTAGTTACCTGATGCGCTATCCTGACCTGCCTCTTCATCTCCGGAGTTATACGAGAGGTGACGTCGGCTAGAAGTACCCCACGAGAGGTTCTCGAGAGTCTGGCTGATAGTTTTCTTTGATGAAGAGATGCACTCCTTCTTCGCTCTGATTCGCTCGGAAGATCTTGTTGGTTGTTGTGCAGGGGTAACCTCACCGGTTGAAGAATCAGGGGTTCTGGCTGCAAATAACAACTTTGTTTAATTACACTGAAAAATAAATAATGTGATGAGTGTGACAAAAATATTTACTACTTATCATTGTGTAATTACGTAGGAACAAAACTGTAACTCAGATTTGCATGTACCACCGTTATATATCTATATATCTATTTAGATCACTACTTCATTTTACACTCTTATAATTATGAACATTTAAAATGATAGACATTATCAGGGGTTATTTTACCTTCACTTCCAGCAGGCGTTACTTTAACACGAGAACTTCGCCTCAGCTTAGGTAGCGGTGACTCGCCATCAGATTCCTCGCCCTCCGCTTTCTGCACATCGTCTTCTGAATTGGTCAGCACATTCCGGGATTTCTTGGATCGCACCTTTCTCGCGGGGAGACGTTTCTTCATTCTAGTAAGCTCTTCCTGGGTAGGTTCAGGAACCGAGATTGTATTGGAGCCTTTCCTGCCTAAAAAGTAAAGGAAATGAAATTGTTACTTTTGTAGAAAACTGCAAGTGGTCTTTTTTTTTAAAGATTGATTGATTTAATTTTTTTTTATTGTGACTTATGTGCACCTCGGTAGGCTTTTCATATTAATACTATTACTTCCAGCAGCAATTTACTAATTCACAGATGTGGAGTGTGCACGTACTCATATGTCAGCATATTACAGTTCTAGTGAGATATATTTATATATAATTTGGTATAGTATTAGTTTCGGAAATGATAAAAATTATTATATGTTGTATAAATTAATACTTTTTCCCTTACTGTATTTTGCCTTTATTCTAGCCAGCACACCTTTTAACGATGTTTTTCCCTTAGTTTTGTCGGGGGTATCTGCGTCTTCCGGCGCTGCTTTCAACCGTTTCTGTTCTCGTTCACAGGCTGCCATCTCCCTCGCGTCATCTGAGGATCCAACTGTCTGGTCTTCATCAGAGGTCGAATCAGGATCCAGCTTCGTTTGACGTGCCCCTGCAACAACTGGAAATTGAAGTTTCCAACCTATAATGTCTATAACGTGCGGACAACCAACTAGAAAAGATATTCACTCAAACACAAAACAGGACAAGATTTTTTTTTATGATTCTTGATATTTTTACATTTGCTGGGGATTTCTTCTCGTTCATAACTTAGGCTACGGAAGGGATCCATTATACGGAAGGGTGCTCACAATATGTAGTTAATTTAAACAAATTTTAAAATAAGTCAGAATGAATACATTGAATGAAACTTACATCCTGAACACTCAATACCCCAGAATTCAAGGCACATTATCTGGGATGGGTTTAGGCCTTCGTTCTTGGGCATTGCTGCCGCCCAGCTTGCCCCGTACTTTTTCACAAGTTCCTTGTGCTGTTTGAAAAGGCAAATAAAAATGTCAATCAAAGTGTACCTATTCTTATTGTCATGAATATAAGTTTCTTGTGGCTGAAACTTTGAAGGTTAAGTGACAGTACAAGTACAACAAAACAAAACAATTTACTACAGAGGGTCTGAATACATATTTAATTAAGTGTAAGGGTTATTTACGAGATGATTAAAACATTTCACTTTGAATTCTAAAGCAAGAGATTTACAGTTTCTATGATATAATTACATCCCTATTTTTTTCAATTTACGACGAGATATTTTGTACAGGAATGGCCACGAGAACATTTTAAAGATATTCATTTGACTTACAGCGCTCCTACTCGTGGACTTGTGGTCTTGCGAGTGTATATATAGGTATTTCTTCCGTCGCCGATTACCACCAACAGAGTTGACCGCCTCCTTAATTTTCTTGAACAGGGCCTTACGACGTTCATTCTTCTTCTCCTTCGTGATTTCTCCCTTGAAGGAATTCTTGAAAGCATCGCTATTGAAAAGGTATGAAATAAGAATTTTTTTCAATATATACTTAGACCTATCAGATTAGTTTTAATTACGCTGATTACTGTAGGCACTTTTTGTAGGAGAGTAAGATTTAATTTGCCCCCTATTGCAACTAGTACATGTCTAAAATTTTGGACAGACATTTCTTTAGGATGGTAACAATTATTACAGATTTGTATAATGGCTTATCAGATTACAAAGACATACCAAGACATTTTAATATGAAGAGATAAATCTTTTTTTTTTTTCTGACATATACTTACACGTCCTCACGGGCGGCGTCGTACATTGCTTTGTGTTCCTCATGAGTGAATGCCACGCCAGAAGGGTCCCCGTCCTCAGTATCGGACGAACACCAAACCACATCGCTATGACGTGGTCGACCGTCAATTTTGGAGACTTTCTTAACTGTTGATTTCTTGACAACGGCGGGAGATTCAGCTGCCTTAGTTGTAGGAGGGTCAGTCGATGTACTGGCTGAACCTGCTGCTGCAGTAGGACCTTTCTTCCTCTTACGGCCCCTTGGGGTAGGAGCAGATGATTGGGGGGTAGCGGGTAGGGGACTGTCTTCTGCGGTGACTTTGGGGATGGTTTTCTTCGTCTTGGTTACTTTTTTTGACAAGGGTTTGGACTTCTCTTCAACTACTTGAGTAAGCTTTTCCTTCTTCTTGCCCTTCAGTGATAATGCCGACGGCTTCTTCGCCGTTTGGGAGTTGTCATCACTGTCATCTACAACTATAGCTTCTTCCTTTTCTTTCTCCTCCTTTACAGTGGAAAGTTTAGGCTTCGGCTTACTAGTCTTACCTCCAGGGCGGTAACGCGAGAGTATAGACTCGAGATAGTTGTCGGCTCTCTGACGTTTTTCCTCTTTTGCCTCCTCCAGTAACAGAGCTAGTGAGGCCTTATCGTTCTCACTGACATCCCCACGAGCAAGAACGTCGGTTATCGATTGGATTTTACGATCCAGTGCCTTAACCTCGGGGTCAGGGGAATCCGCAGACATCTAAATTAACAGAAAAGGGCACTTGGTTTGGTCGGTTATTGATACACAAGACATTCAGAAAGCACGAGATGGTCTACAGACCTATTCTGGAGGTTGGACAGTACATACGCAAATTTACTACACATTTCGTTCATCTAGCATTTACAGAGATGTTACACAGAAACTACTTATCAACTATACTCTTACAAGTTCATTAAATTCATTAGTTTAACTCACCTTGCACGGAAGATCGGGGAGTTTGTCGGAGAAAACCAAGACGAAGAAGTACTCCCGATAACTTGTCAACAACTCGTCTCGCTTGTAAAAGTCAGTATCGATATGTTAATCTACGTCAGCCAGCCGAAAACAAGCTCAATAACTTGTTCCCGGCGAGAGTGAAGTGTTTCCTCATACATATAGGCCGATACAAGCGAAACGCGAAGGTACCGGAAGTGATATCTCGCGCCAAAATGCTGAGCTCAGACGCGGGTCAAGACGTAACGTCATGAAATTAGACGAGAAGTTCAGGGTGGGTGGCGAGAAAATTGGGTGGGCGAGAACTGTCCACGAGAAAAACGCGCGACGAGAAGAAACGGCCCACGAGATGTTTTCTGGGCGGGTTTGGGAAAACTTATCGTGGCTCGTCGCACTAATCGTACGAGAAAGTGGACTTCTCGCCGATGTTTTTTGGTCCGGCCCCCAGGTGGGGCAATAGTGTAACCTACCAGCCTGTGGTTTATATGATTATACACAATAGGGATAGTATATAATATTACATATCCCGGTGATTACAGTGATGACGGGTCAAGCCGATGTTGCTCCTACAACCATGCAAAAGGACTCGACCAACACTCAACCTTCAACAATAACATGAACAGCCTAATTATAGACCTGTGGCAGAGATAGTCTTATGACCAATCTCAGTTATATTGATAATCCCTTAAGAATGAAACAATTATGAAATTAGTAAAGTAATGGTTATTTCTGTTAATCTTTTTTCTTAAATCATATACACCTGTCCTAACTCAAAAATTGATCTTTTTCTATCTCTCTCCAAATTTTACAATTATGACCCTTTTTTTTATTATCAAACCAATTAAACCAATTCATTTAAACAATGATCTTCCATGTAGGCAGGGGCGGCACTCTAATAAGCCCCGAGGAATGTCCCCATGTTTTCTTTGGGACCTCCAGCCGTCTTGGGCTGACGGTCACTGTCCTAATCCTCCTTGGCCCATGTATAATTGGCAGTTTATGGAGGTTTATTTGATAAGTGGTTGCCGAAAAATAGCGACGAGGAACAGGGATGAGTTGGCATTTTAGATATGAATCCTAAAGAGCTATCAAAAGAGAGGGATATATTCATGAGCAGTTAAGGAGCCTTAACTATCTTGCTTCTTCTTTAGACTGACTTTACCTCATCTAAAATGCGGAAGCCGGCCTCAATTGTATCAATATTGCGTGCCTTTGTGGCGTATATGGGTTGCCTACTGTAATCCATAATCACAGCCTTCGAGCAAAAGCCCCAGCACCAGGTACTTTGCATTCTCCGGCATTGAGACGAGCGAACTGTGTTAGAATGGAGTAAAATGTATGTGTTTCTGTAGAAAGGGATTAGACAAAGTGAATTTTATAAAATGACGCCAGGCTAAGGAGGAAGTGATACACCCAGTGTGGGCTTTAGGCATGCATATGGAACAGGATTAGTTATTATAAGGAGCAGTTGTAGTTTTGTTAGGGCCAGTTAACACACTGTTTTACTGACAATTTACTACCGTTAGCTTTATGACAGTGTGCAAACATTATATCAGTCAACAAAATCTTCTATGTTGAAATCTTCTACTTTGAACCCATTCTCAAGACACTTACAATTATTGGGGGATATTGTCAGGCTGCTTCAGGTAGGTGTAGTACAGCATTACTATAGCTATTGGTCTCTATTTTGGCTGATCATATGCAGTTTGATTTTCAATGTTTTGAATGGTGATTATATACATAAAAAGTGTAAAGGGATTAGTTCTTGACAAACAAAGTGTGAAGTTGAACTGGGGCAAATATAAATACACAACAATGAATAAGATAGCTTTTCCCAAGGTGGAACTCATGTTGGGCTGGCTCTGCCCACTTTCTTACCCTGCAAGACACTCCATAAAACTATAAAACTATTTCAGCTAGAGTTATGGTGCTAAATACTAACAACCCATTGACTAATATGCTTGCATTAGACACTTCCAAATGCCCTCACCACTTCCATCCAACTGTCTCAATAAACACCATGAAGCATGAAATCTCCCTCTGAAAACCTTGACGCCTAATCCCAATTTGAATTGGGGCAATAATAAATATGTGACATGATATAATATAATTGTTTTTCCTTCAGTGAAATGAAAGTTTTCCTTAGTTCATACCATCAGTTTCCTCAATGGAGTTTTCACATGCGTGTTATTTGGGTAAATTGATAACTGGACCTGTCCCCTTTTCTGCCCTCACATACATCCATAAAACTATTTCAGATAGAATTATGGTGCTAAATGCTAACAACCCATTGACTATTACACTTGCATTATAAACTGCCAAATTTTGTACCACCTCCATCCACCAGTCTCAATGAACACCATGAAGTATGAAATTTCCCTCTGAAAGCATTGACGCATAATCCCTACTTTAATCAGGGCAATAATAAATAGGTGACATGATATATAGATCTACAATTGTTTTTCCTTAAGTGTAACCAATGTTTTCCTTAGTTGAAACTCAAGGTCATACCCTCAGTTTCCTGAATCGATTTTTCATATGGGTGTTATTTGGGTAAATCAAGAACTAGCTCTGCCACCTTTCCTGCACTGGAATATACTCCATAAAACTATAAAGCTATTTTAGATAGAGTTATTGTGCTAAATACTAACAACCCATTGACTAATACACTTGCATTATAAACTGCAAACTATTCCCTCCACTTCCATCCAGCCACTTCGATGAACACCATGTAGCGTGAAATCTCCCTCTGAAAGCCTTTTTGGTTAATTCCCTCTTAATACACAGACCCCACATTAACAGCTGCAGCCCAAAGTGTTTACTCTTAAGACTCCAGCGGAGCGAAAGCTCAAAAGGCATCAGTGGCACATTGCTTCAGGGCAGCTTGAACACCACTCAAGGTTTTAACCCTTTAAGGTATATCACACTATAGGTCTGCTGAACAAGAAAGGACTGAAAAACCTAAAACTTTCTATGTGTTATTCCTGATAAAAACAGCTAATTGCCATGTCATAATATGTTTTTGTGGAGATCTAATCCATATTTGAGAATTTTGAAACATATTTTCCTTGTGACGTTTTGATATTTTAGCATATTTAAACACCAAAGTGTTTGGATCAAATCCTCTTGAATCTTACGAAATGAGTCCTTTCTTAACCAGCAGACATATAGATGGCATCAGCTGCGATATTGGTGCGATATGATAATATTACAGAAAATTTGCCTGCTGGAGTGCTGTATAATTTTGCAAGACACTTGGTTGCAGAGGGCTATGATAACGTTTCCAGTATTCACAGATTTTGAGTTATGATTATTTCTTGTTTTAAATTGTCACCAATATGGTGTCAAGACAGGTTTTTTTTGCATTGTGACGGCATCTGCACAACGTCCATAGATTAGAAATCTGATTAATAACTTGTTTCATGGATGTTCTGCAAGCAATCCATTTAAAACTAAACTTTTGAATAATTAAATGATTGAAGTCCACAGATGTAATTGGAATTTCTTTTAATGAAATTAACGGTTTCATCCTGATATACACTAAGAATTAGATAAAAAAAGTTTATATTAGTTGTTGTCTGTGTACAATTTCAGTTTGTGTCTGTATATTTGATCATGTTAATGGCACAATACTTGTGTGGGCACAAACCACTGGCACAGAGCGTGAGATTCTCATCAGAACTAGAACTGGTTGAATCACTCAAAGGGAACACCAAGTCTGGTATTTTTTTGGAATTTCTTGAAATGACTATGTTTCATTGAGGTAAATGTCAGCTACCATTTGCTGAAAAAAATTAGGGGGTCACCAATCTAACCTTTTCATGAAATTTAATCATATCCTACAAGATTTAGTTTAAAAATTGGAATTTTTGGAAAAAGTATAAATTTTTGTTAATTCCTAAACAATATTTCTAAGACATCTAAAACTCATCATTATCTATATTGATATATTTTCTTCTGAATAAATCAATTTCAGAAAGATAGGATATACAGTAACCATACCACATCAATTTAAAGATGAGTTAGTTTTTGCCAAAATGAGGGGTTTCGTTGAAAATAATGGTTTTACTATAAGCAAATTCATAGTTAATTTACAATTGCAGACCTGTTAAATCTTATTAAATGATTATATGAATTCACAAGGTTTTGGGCTACAACTTTGTCATTTACTGTATGAAAATAGATTAATATTTACAGAAATATGAGCAAAAATGTATTTTCCCTCTGTAGACCTCTACCCAGTGTGCACACCCCCGTTGATTAAACGCTGCAATTCAGCTGCATTTCCTGCAGCGTTTATTATGCTTTATGCAGCTGGAATGCAGTGGCCAGAGTACCAGCTGACCACTGCTGACGCATGCCATTGGTTAAAACTGAAATAAAGCATATCTATACTTTTCTTGTACAATTTGAGTAGAGTGTGTCTTAATATTGATATTACATAAATATGAAAGAAAATTTCACTGTCTTAAAAGAATTTAGTGCAGCACTTAAGGATAGACAACACCTCTCTGCGGCCAATTCACAAGACTCTCCTAAAATAGGCTTACAGTTTTTAATGTCTGTGGCATAGATATGTGTTTTATATAATTAAATACACTTTAGATACACCTATCAACCCATATAACTTATGTCTTGATGTGCAAACACATGCCTGTATGAGCATGGCTGGAATACAAAAAATACATTTTTAACTTTTATTTTTTGAACATGAATATCTCACTTAATATATCATAGAAAGGTTTGAAATTTTCACAGCATATAGGCAACATTCATTTGGAGGGAAGTGTGTCTCAGATTTCTCATTTAGGCTTTAGTTTTTATTTTATAAAATCTAGAAAATAATGTTGAAAAAATAATCAAAAAGTTTCCCGTTTTTTGACATAAAATGAAAACTAGGACCTAAATCAAAAATTTGAGACACGCTTCCTTGCAACAGAACCTTATTAGAGTGCATAAAAAATTTGAAGTGTGTAACTTTTATATCAAAGAAATTATCCATGTTCAAAAAATAAAAGTGAAAAAATTTGTTTTAAATTCCTTATGTCGGAGATCTCCATTTAACTATAACTTAACTTATACCATTAGATAGATAAAATTATTACCTTTCATTTGATATGTAAAACAATATTGTATCTTCTTTATTAAGAAAATGAGGGGAGAAAGTGTGAATAACGCCCTGCCCACTGTTGTCTATCCTTAAGAAACGACTAACAAGTGCTGAGAAGTGACTCAATGGTCATATTGCCTACACACCCGCCGTTTCAAACTCACCATAAGTCGGAACATCTGATTTTTCCTAAAATGGGTATTTTTGGACAGAATTGTGAAAAACATCACTCATATTTACCAAAGTTTCATAAATCACATGTCCGTGGCTATCATATGGTCCTACTTCAAGTACATATGTATCTCCATAAAATCGGGACAGAAGCCTGAAATCGGGATAAACACTGTCCCAACGTGGCAATCGGAACAAGGGGGTAAAATCGGGACTGTCCCAACCAAATCGGGACAAACAGCAGGTATGTGCTGTCAACCTTGCCATACATGACTGTAATGTGTAGAAGCTTGTTTTGTATGAAAACAAAGTAATGGTCTCTGCCATTCCTCTATAGCAGAAATGGGATAGACGAAGCAGCCATCCTACACAGTGGAGGTGGGGGAGCAAGGGGACCACGCGAGTAGGGCTAGCCAGGACCAGGCGAGTAGGGACGGCTAGTGTTCCATGCACCCAAAACACCGCACAGTCTGGGTGTGGCAGTGTGGTGTGCAGTGAGACAGGGAATGGGGAGGGGGGAGTGGGAGGGGAGGGTGGCAGAGGTTGAGTAGAGGGTTCGGGGCGGTCTTGGATGCCTGTCGCCGGGTGTACTATCTATAATTAGCCCTATTACGGGTGCATAGCAGACCTCCCCCCTCCCACCCGGACCCATCCCGCCAACAGGACCTAACTAATGACGGTGCTATAACCGTTACAAGCCACATCCAAACTGGCGGAAAGAAGGCACAGAACCACACTGGACGTACATGTCCATTCCATATCAATGGTAAGAGACTCTAGTTACTATACCACAAAAGATAACCATATCTTTGGAGAGTTCATTTACTGACATTATGTATGTTAGATCCTTGTGCATCAATGATAATATGTAATACTGTTTTATTTTGCAGTTATTAAAACACAGTGATTGTAAGGGTGTTTGACGTTCCTGCAAAGAGGCAAAGGTATGTATATATAATTTTCTCGTTTTTTTCTCTCTTTTTTTTTTTTTTTAGAGAGAATCAGCATATGAGACTTGATGACATTCAATTAGATAAAAAAAATGCATATGCATGAGTGACACAAAAAATATTTATATGTATATCTTAACATTTTGTGTGCAATTTTACTGTCAAAGATTACAAATTGCTACGTGTCTAATGATGTTGTGTATCATGTGTTTTATTTGTAGACTTTCAAGGCTCAACTCGTACGTGTGGACTGCCAAACAAGCCATGAAGAGTTCAACTTTGCAGCTAACTGATGAATTGGATCAAATAAAGAAACAAAACTAAATGCAGCAGCTAAAATCCACCTTTAATATAGCACTTATTATCTGCTACAAATGCAGCTTCTGTTATTCACTACAGACCCAGCATTTATTATCCACTGTAAATGCAGCTCTGGTTATCCACTGTTAATGCAGCATTGATAATTCACTCATAATCCAGCACTTATTATGCACTGATAATGCAGCACTGCTTTAGTGGGTTTTTTTTGCCTGGTCAATAAACGTTTATGCAGCAGTTCACTGCAGCACTGAATAAACCTGTATTAAGTGGTTCTGTGCACACTGGGTATAGTCAAGGATTTTCATCCTTTAGGCAAGGCTGTACAGAGTGCATGTGCATGAACAAATGGCACAATTGCCTTTAATCTTACTGAGGAAATAAAATAAATGTGCAGCATTTTAGTATTTAGTGTGTTTGTTATTAATATTATGCAGATGCCCCTGTTTCCAAAATTCTGTATCTGCCCCTGCAACAGCATAAATCTGAATCATTGAAAGAATCAATGGTTAGTGATAATACAGTCCACTCAACCATGTACATAGTAGATCAGCATGGGACCAGTTTCACTGGTGTAAGCAATAAATGTTTTCCCATCATTGTCTCTGACAGCAGCACTTCCATAAAAAGACAGTCCTATGGGGAATTCAATCTGTATGTAGTTCAGGAAGGTTCCATTGAGAGAATACATGCCAACATCGCGACCCCTTCCAGTAGCATAACTGCTTGTAACAAACACATGTCCACCTCTTGTACCTGTTACAGTATATGCATCCTTTACTTCATCATTGCTGATGTATGTCTCATTGGTTAACAGATTCAGGATAAGAAGTTTGTAACCTTCCCAAACTGTACCAATAAACACATTGTCAGTGGTCAAGTAAGTGCGCACAAAGTAGTTGCTGACCTCTGTATGATGTATCTTATACTGGAGTACTCTGTCTTTGTTGTACACATAGTTGTCACTGCCAGCACTGATAACAATGAACTGCTCATTAACTGCAATTCTCACCCAGTTAGTCTTAGGACTAAAGCCTGGATACCAAGTCTGGTTACTGTTGCTTTGCACATCAAAGATTCTGATCAGTACTTGCTCCCCAAAACCTTGGCGCTCAGTGATGTAAACACTTCCATCTGCTGAGCAGCTTGCATCCAAAGCCTCATAACCAGAGTCAATAACTTCCCCATGGCAGGACTTGGCCTCTGTGTTAACGGTGTATTTCAGTACGCGTTGTCTGCCTTTTGATGTCACTATCAGTGTCTCCTCATCCATCCAACAAGGCCCATACAAATAAGATCCCATATCTTCACTCAGTCTCGAACAGTTCATCAGAAAGGTTGCTGTAAAGTAATAAAGAAACAACTCATTGAATGTGTCAAGTACATGAGAAGTGATAATGAAATCTAAGAACCTGGCAGGTGAAACATCTCAGTGGTACACTACTAATCTGTTTATTTAAAGGTATGGTTTGAGTTTCTGGTTTAGTTAGGAATTAAAAATATAAATTTGGCAAAGGTTACCGGCTTCCTCAGGTGTCCCCCCCACCTTGCCCAAATCTGTCCTAGTCAATAGATGTTGATACATACTATAATGATAATAATGAATTCTGAAAAGCCAACATCATTTATACAAAATAATTTATGAGACAGAAAAACTTATGACATGAAGTAATGGTTGTATGAAATAATAGCTATGACATAAAATATAAAAGCCTCCCCTCCACACCCTTGGGCTCCCCTCTATAAATAGGCACACCTAGCCCCTTGAAATTCTCAGATTGCAAAGAGCTGATGACTTGTGGTAGGAAACAAAAAGTAGGAAGTGCAAAGGCCAAAGTGCACACCCCAATTGAATAAAAACACTGCATTTTAGCTGCATTTTCTGCAGTGTTGCTTATGCTGAATGTAGCTAAAATGCAGCTCTCAGGAGACAAGTGGCCGCTGCTGCTGAGCAGAAATATAGATATCTAAAAACTGCATATTTATGGTAAAATCTTTGAACAATTCACTGTATAGATAAACTTGTGTTCATTAATTGATCAACATCTATTCAAATTTGTAACATTTAAAGAGATGTATACAGCCCCTAATACGTGACTAACAGATGCTACATAGCCACTGCACCACGTTACCACAAGACACGATATATAAATTACGGTTTTTGATCCTTGTTAGGCCTGCCTACCTGCCAAACTGAAAATCGGGACATTCTTAGAATAGAGTATGGGGATGCTTAAGATTATTTCTTTTGGAAATTTTGGACAGGGGGTTCAGGGGTACACCCCGTGAATTTTCTGGATTTTACCCATAAAATCAACCAATTTGGAAAAATATAAATCATTTTATCCAGGTATCTTAACCCTTCAACTGCCAGATCTATCACAATATAACTGATATTTACTGAAATATTGCCCAAAATACAAAAATTTGTGTATAAATTCCCTAAAACTCAAATTTGGTTTAGATTCCTCAGATGAAAAGCTTTTTTCAATAATTTTGATATAAACGTTCCAAATGTTGGCACTGTGCCAATAAGAGACAATAAGAGCCAATAAGAGAGTAATTGTTCATACTATCATAATTTGCAGGTTACCATGGTAACCGATAATTCATGAAATAACTATGACACTCTTTAAAAAAATAACATGAAAACATTATCTTTTTTGTGCAAAAGACAGTTTGTGTTTATCATAATTGAAAGAAAAGTTAGAGCAAATTACAAATCATGTCATTTACATAAATTCACCCATTTTTCATGATTCTTTAATTAGTAAGGCAAATTCAAATGTAAATACATTGTTTATGGTTTATCGAATAGCAATTCTAACATTTCTGGGTGACTTGATAGTCTGATGTTCAAATACATGTATCTCTGGCTCTAATTGGAATATCTGAAAAATTCTTTTAGATGCTGAAAGCATAATTTGCATCCGTTCAATTGTGTTCCTATGGGATTTTACTATAGGGCCTCATATATGAGGCCTCTGGCAGTGTAAGGGTTAAAGTTGGTATTTCTCCCTAATCATCGGGATATTTTGTACTTGATTAGAACTCCTGGGACAGGGACTAAAAATCGGAACTGTCCTGAGAAAATGGGCTGGGACACTTGGCAATCCTTGACATCCATCAGCCCCTGCCATGTCTGCGTATATATAAGACATAATATGAGCGATAGTCACGGCCGGCCCCTGCCCGCCTGCCCGCCTGCCCCCCTGCCCCCCTGCCCCCCTGCCCCCTGCCCCCCTGCCCCCCTGCCCCCCTGCCCCCCTGCGCTACTGCCCCCCTGCCCCCCTGCCCCCCTGCCCCCCTGTGTCCCTGCCCCCCTGCCCCCCTGCCCCCCTGCCCCCCTGCCCCCCTGCCCCCCTGCCCCCCTGCCCCCCTGCCCCCCTGCCCCCCTGCCCCCCTGCCCCCCTGCCCCCCTGCCCCCCTGCGCCACTGCCCCCCTGCCCCCTGCCCCCTGGCCCCCTGCCCCCTGCCCCCCTGCCCCTCTGCCCCCTGCCCCCCTGCCCCCCTGCCCCCCTGCCCCCTGCCCCCTGCCCCCTGCCCCCCTGCCCCCTGCCCCCTGCCCCCCTGCCCCCTGCCCCCCTGCCCCCTGCCCCCCTGCCCCCTGCCCCCCTGCCCCCCTGCCCCCCTGCCCCCCTGCCTCCATACCCCCCTAC
Source organism: Lepidonotus clava (assembly GCA_936440205.1). Classification (NCBI taxonomy): domain Eukaryota; kingdom Metazoa; phylum Annelida; class Polychaeta; order Phyllodocida; family Polynoidae; genus Lepidonotus; species Lepidonotus clava. The sequence continues at coordinate 49,342,968 of OW387145.1, forward strand.
CTCCCTGCCCCCCTGACCCCCTGCCCCCCTGTCCCCCTGCCCCCCTGCCCCCCTGACCCCCTGACTTCCTGCCTCCCTGACCCCCTGATCCCCTGATCCCCTGACCCCTTGACCCCTGTCCCCCTGCCCCCTGTCCCCCTGCCCCCTGCCCCCCTGCCCCCCTGCCCCCCTGCCCCCCTGCCCCCCTGCCCCCCTGATCCCCTGATCCCCTGACCCCCTGATCTCTGACCCCTTGACCCCTGCCCCCTGCCCCCTGCCCCCCTGCCCCCCTGCCCCCTGTCCCCCTGTCCCCCTGCCCCCCTGCCCCCCTGATATATTGATATATATATATTGATGTTGAGAAATGTGACAGGATTTTGAGAAATAGCTAGAAAATTAAATTCAAACAACCTTTTACCGTAAAAGAAAGGGTAAAAAGAAGCCCCTATTATAGAGGGGTTGATATATGGAACTTGCTTAACGTTGAAATTCAGAATTCTGTGAATATTCGAGAATTTAAGAATTGTATATCAAAATTGTACAACACTTAGAGAATTATTATTTAGTACTGTATATGAAATGTGGGCATATATATTTGTGGTATGATATCATTATTAATTTGTCATTTTTGTACATCAAATTGTTATGTAAATAATATGTTTGTCACACTCATTGGAAGAACTTTGTGTATACGAAGAGATGCTTAATAAAAATAAAAAACCTCCCCTACACACCCTGGCCTCCCTTCTATAAATAGCCACCCCTTGCTCCTTTGATATTCTCAGTTTGCAAAGTGCAGATGACTTGTGGTAAAGAATCTTTCAGTAGGGTCTCTATGCCAATTTGAACATTTTTAAAAATTTCCAAATTTGAAACAATTGAGTCAACTATGGGTTGTAGCCCCAAGTAAGAATTTCCATGAATGTTAGGAAAATGTGTGACAAATGCAACACTTTCTAGAAATTTGCAAAGATTTTTACTTTTTTTCTCCCTTATAGAAAGAAGTGTTGGCGTACGAGCACTCTCCAACATAACACCACCCCTATCCAGTGTCATTGCAGTCACAGAGGTCAGTGGGGGGGATTGACCAGTGGTCCTAAAAACTAGCCAAAACTGCCTCACATGAACACATGCGTGAATGAGCCTAAAATGGGGTACATTTATACACCTATCTATGTATTATGAGAGTTGTTGAGGTCTCAATAAAAAGTGCCATTTGACAACGGCTAACTCACTATTTTAATTTTAATTTAAGTATGTTGGAGGGCAAAACTTTTCACTTAATTTCCAGGGTCAGGGGGACAGGATGGGACCGCCTACCACCTGGAGACAGGGGCATCAGCTAGAAATAGCCCCATAGCATTGGTCAATGCGGTCAAAACTAGGTCACCCCTCCTCCAGGCCTCCATACTCCAGCATGACTTTAGATTCAAGGGAGAGTAGCGGACACGTACATCGCTGAGATGTGTCAGGGTACCCCGCCTCACGCCCAGGCTCACAACCTGGCCCACTGGTAATTCTCCACAGAGTATACCCTGCACTTTGCTTACACTTTACAAACTTTTAGGCCCTATTAGTTGACAGGGCTAGCTGATTTATAAGGAGATGTTATCCTAAATAAAGGGGCCCTTGATGGGGGGTCCCCAATGTCGCATGTTGAATATAAGAAAAGTCCATGTCAACTGTCACTTAACTCTCCGTGTCCCAAGTCGTCCTTAAGAGACCCTGATGTCCCATGTTGAATTTAAGAAACATGCCATGCCATGTCATTTATTTTTTCCCTTCATGTCACTAAGCTCCATGTCGCATGTCAATTTTAAGAAATGATGATGTTGCCATGTCGAATTTAGGAGTCTAGGGCATTAATAAATGCTCGAGATGCATGGGATGGGCCAGACTACAATTTAAACCCATAGATATAAATCAGGGGCAGATCTATAATTTTATAAAGGGTATGGTGCGTTATAGTGTACAAAATTTGGTACCAGAATTTTACTTTAGAAAATCTTAAATTTTCTGAAAAAAGGGTATGGCGCATGCCTGCACGACTAACATTAGATCCATCCCTGTAAACAGTGCAAAGGGGAGTTCTCGAGAATGTGCAAAAGGACAAGGAGCATAACTCTAGGTGCCGAAGGCACTTGTTTACATGAAAAAATCCAACAAATAGATTTTGCTAAAAACTTGCATAAATGATGTTTAAGCCCATCTAATGCCTAAAACACATAGCAGGAAAATTTTCAGAGGTTCTAAATTCAATATAATTACTCCTAAAAAGCAGAGGCAAATACTGAAAAGTTCCACCTATTACTACTAGCTACTCCCCTTTTGGGGTGTAGGGTACAAAGGGGTAGGCATATATCACACATTATATTTAGATTCAACATTTTGCATTAGGTACACCTGTTATAATCCCCTATGATGCATATCTATTGATATAATATTTTTGTTTCTTGCCTTAACCCTTACCACCTAAGGAAGGATAATGCTTTCAACTAATTTTGGGCTTTGCATGGCACATGTCAGACTAATATCATGCATTTTTCTTGCCTTTTACCACACATCATTTTACAATCAAAATAAGATGATAATTGAAATGACGATCTGACTGATCTATTAAAGACCCATATAAATGATATTTGGCCTTATTTCGCTATAGATGGATATATAGCAATTATTTGTTTATTTTCTATAGTTTTTCCAGGGGTTTTGTCGACAAAATTAGTCAAAATTAGCCTGGAAGTGCATAAAATACTGTTATTTAGCTATCCGTGGTTGGGAGAATTGAAATGACGATCCGACCGATGTATTAAAGACCCATATAAATGATATTTGGCCTTATAACCCTCTGTATTTGATATGGCAAACAGATATTGCTGATTTGGTGTCTCATCAAAATTCTACGAAATATTATTTAATTTCTTAGTAATATTGATAAATCAACATTCCATGTGTCTAAATTTTGTATTTCATTTATTAGTTTCTGTAGGGGCGATCTCCAATTTAATTTTTTTCATAAAGAACTATATGAGGTTTAGCTGCTGGGGATATTTTACATTTTCTTCTTTTAACCCTTTACAGATAGGAAGTGAAAATGTGTTTTGGGGATTTATATCGCACGTGACATGCTGATATCACACATTTCATGCCTAATATCAAACATTATATATCAGATAACAATGTAATAAAGATAAAATCAAAATTATCACCAAAAATGTGTTTTATTTGGACTAAAGGCATTAATATTTTCCACTGGGATTTTTCACAGTTTTTGCCCTGAACTCTGGAATTTTGCTTTGTGAATGCATCAAGCTCATGGCAAATCTATTTATAACAAACATTTAAACCTAAATAATCACTTTTCTGGTGGTCTAAGCTTCAATCTTATTTAATATGCAATTTGGATTTATTGATAAGATTAGCACATTGCTAAGAACACAGAAGAAAAGAGAGGTACCATTAGTCAGTGACTCAGATGTTGGCAGCTCAGATGTTGGCAGCTCAGATGTTGGCAGCTCAGATGTTGGCTCAGATGTTTGCAGCTCAGATGTTGTCTCAGATGTTGGCAGCTCAGATGTTGGCAGCTCAGATGTTGGCAGCTCAGAGGGAGTCTTTCCTGTAGGTAGAAACATGGTTTATAGTGTGAAGACTAACCTGGTTGATTTTCCATATTTGAGGATGTAGAATCTAAAACAGTATTATATACCACGGTCAAGATTTCTTACGAATACAAACCAGACAATGACAGTCCATATTTTCAGTGTATCAACATGTTAGGCAGTATTTTTTCTTAGGGGCCATGTTCCTCCATGGTCACCATATTGGCTCGTAATGATGTTTGCCAAATGTCGAGCAAGGAGGCATTAGGAGGCTTTTGGATAATCGGCTATGACATTTTGACAATTTTCTTCTCATATTTTACAATATGGACATTTTATTTAAGGGTAAAGTTATTTAGAAGAAAAGGTCTGGTGCACTTCAGGTATCATGAAGGAAGGCATCATCAGGTGACCTGCTTTTGTGCCTCGTTTTGAGATTTAGGTGGAGGAGGAGGATGTCACCTCAGTTGGCAAGGCAAGGTTGAGTTTTTTATGAATTATAATGAAAATTCCATAATTGACATCAAATTGCCTCTAAATGTATTTTACATTGTAGCTGCCACTATGGGGAAGACTGAGATATGGGACACTTCTCTGTACCCGATCCTCAATTCCTTCTTTCCCCAACCCCTGGGCCTGAGTCAAACTTAGGCAACTGGTGATGCTGTGAAGAGGTGGGGGCTAGTTTTTGCAAGCAAAGTTCCTCAAACCTAGGTAGATTTATCTATTTTCACGGATCAATTATAAATGTTGCAGGAGTAACAGAGGTCATTCTGGGCAAATTTGGGGGTTTGCCTTGTGCAGTGCTTGAGGTGTTTTTACTAAATATTTGCTCAACAAATTGTGTGTATTTGTTGTTTGTCAAACCCTGCCAAACTGTTTCCTGCCCCATCACCTACATCCAGGCCCGAACTTAGGCAAATTTACTGATTTTCACAGCTCAAAAGGTATTTATGATTTTAGGGAAACACAAGTACATCAAGGGGAATCAGGGGATTGGGAGTCCTGTCATTGGATCAAGGGTCCCTTGAATCAAAACCGAAGTCAGCTAGGGCAGCACCTAGGCTATGGCATCCTGTTCAAGTGCCCCTGGGGTCTGTTATATATGGCCACAGGTACCTGATTTAGGAATGGGGGACATGTAATAGGCCCTGTCATTGGGTCTGGAGGGTCTACTTGTAGGGGGAATGAAGGGGAGTGAATACATGGAAATCACTCAAATGTGACAACATCAAAAAGTTTAGAGTTCACTGACCTGGGCTTATTTAGCACTGACCTAGATGGAACTGTGCAAGTAATGAAAACCTGACCACTGCCTTAGCCCACGGTCACGGGGATTTGTGAGTGTGTGGGGCAGTCGGAGTGCAACTGACAAACTTTTGCTCAGAATAATCTTTGCACTGCCTGCAACCTTCTTACGTGTTGTGGCGTTATGGTGGTGTACACAGGGAAAACAGGACAACTGCTTCTCAAAAAAATTCACATGGAATAATATACGGCACTGTAAATTGATCAGGCATCAAAATAAGACAAGCGCTGCCTATGCTCATGAGCAAGTTTCATCTTTATTCACCAAGACTGGAGTGGGGATTTGAAATTCTGTTTCGCTTAGTGAGATGCATCAATACAAACAATAAACCTATTCTATTTTTTGCTGGTAATGTTTAAAGTGATGCAGGTATGGTAGGTTTTAAAACAATTCCATTTTTCTTTCTGACAAGAACCATGTTCCAAGATGCTATATATACCATCACTAAAACATAGAGGGTGTATTTCAGATGTAACTCTTTGATCATGTCTGAAAAAAGGGACTGAACCTAAAATTAATACTCTTTATAAAGACATTCATAGAAGGGGAATTAGGGACTGAATCTAAATACTCTTTAAAAGGAAATACTGACAAACAATTTATTCTGTTCGACATCTTAGTACCCATTTTACACATCATTCAGGTGATAAAAGCATCAGTCTGTGCAACTGTTCAGTCATGCTACTCACTTAAAGTGACCACGCACATGATCATACTGAATAGACTTAGACCACTTGTTTAAGCCCTAAACAATCTCATCTATGAGATGAGTCTGATGTTCGTCCTAATAAAAGCTGATGCTATTGCTGATTAGTGAAATGTACGAGAAAATTGCAAATATGGTAACATTACCTGCATTTTCTGAATCAGTTGGAACAGCTGATGGCCCTGCAGTGTTTGGAGATCCAGGGGTGAATAAGACAATCACTGTAATTAAAAATAATTTGTTGACATGACAATCTATTAAACAGAAATAACTCCGAGAATTTATTGGAAAAAGCATGTTGGTATTTTCTCAGAACATGTTTCATCAGAATTGTCAGGCAGTGGGTTTATACTTACATAATGTATCTTGGTCTCTATAGGTTTCACTTTTCCCAACATTTTTCATTGTCATTAAAGTTTGTTAAGGGTGTCATAGAGTTATATGATACACTTCCTCTGCTATTTTGAAGGGGAGCGCTTTTATTTAGAATTAGAAACCCCACTCATCAACATTTTTTAGATAATGCAAAAATATACAGGGTGAATTTCAGATGCAACTCTTTGATCATGTCTGAAAAAAGGGGAATTAGGGAGTGAACCTAAAATTAATACTCTGTAAAAAGACATACTGATGAACAGTTTAATCTGTTCAACATCTTGATACCCATTTTACTCATCATTCAGGTAATAAAAGCATCAGTCTATGAAACTGTTCAGTCAAGCTACTCAGTCAAAGTGACCACGAACATGATCACACTGAAAGCCCCAAAGGGTAAGTTAAAGGTGGGTTTTCATGTTTTTGTGGAAAATGTTCCATCTTTTTCACCTGCAGATGGATAGACTTGGACAACTATTTTAAGCCCCAAATGTTTTTATTCATAAGATGAGTCTAATGTTTGTCTTAAGAAAACCTGAACTTATTGCTGATTAGTGAATTCTTTTTGGACAGGAATATATAACAGTGATAACATTACCTGCATTTTCTGAATCAGTTGGAATAGCTGATGGCCCTGCAGTGTTTGGAGTGCCAAGGGTGAACAAGACAACCACTGTAATAAAAAACAATTTATTTACATGACAATCTTTTAAAAAGAAAATAGCTCATTATTTATTGCAAAAAGCATATATTGCTATTTTCTCTGAACATGTTTTATTAGAATTATCAGGCAGCGTATAAATACTTATATAATGAATTTTGGTCTTTGTATGTCTCATTTTTTCCAATATTTTTTTCATGGTTATTAAGGTTTATTATGGGTGTCATAAAATAACTAATTAGAACAGTACACTTCCTTTGGTACTTTGAAGGGGAGAGCTTTTATTTCAAATTGGAAACCCCACTCGTCAACATCTTTATAGATAATGCAAAACAGATATGTCAATTCAGAGGACATTTCTCAAAATTCACAACGTTGTTTTGTTATTATTGTGAATTTCAAGAACTTTCCTCTGCCATGCATTTTGAAAATCAACCAAGTATTTTTGGTGTTTGAAAATGCATTGCCTCATTTAAGACTTCAATATGGTTTTCACATGGTTGTAGCATTCAACACATCTGAACTGGTAAATGCAATTCTGTTACAGAGGAGGGTGGTCTGTGTTGGTCTTTTACACTGAACACACCAAGGATGATTGTGATGATATGAATAAAGAGGTTTAGTGTCTGGTGGGCAAACTGGTGCCAGCCCTATTTAGATAAGCCCTTTATACATCTCATCTTTGCCAAACTGGTATTGGTTTTATAGGGTTGGGTTTGTAGGAGGATTTGCCACACCAGAATGATTGTAGGGAAAGGGGGAGATCGAGGGATGTAAGGCCGTGGTACCCTGGCTGATCAGAGGGAAACTATAAACTATTTTGCTCACTTTCTTCATCTCATTTGATCAAAGTTAAAACACGAAAGAATTACCATGCTTACATTCAAATAGGATGAATATAGAAATAGTTCAAAGTCAATTAAAACTCAAACCTATGATCAGCAGCATGATGATGACTGATGTCAGAACTGCAGTCAGGAAACACCAGAAATGAGGAGACTTCCCACAGTAGGATGCTGGTTGTTTTACACATGGCAGAGATGGCTCTGACTCAGGGCTCAGCGGTGAAGTTGTGTTTGGATTTTTCTTTTGATTGTGAGGGGTTTCATATTCCTTGTCAAGAATTTCTACATAAACATGAGGAAGTTCATAATCCGTCTCTGAATCATATGTTTTTTGAATATTTGTTTGTTTCACGCTTTTCCTCTCCCCAGCATATGGCTGAAGGTATTCACCTAGTTCCATCTGGAAAATAAGAACTTTTAGATGGAGAACAATGTTGATACAGTATTTGCCAACACATTTTCAAAGTAGAATAAAACCATGTACATCAATCTATTTAATTAGATGAATCCTATATTCAGGTAAGAAACACTACATATTTTATGCACAATTATAAATTTAAATTCCAGCCTGTTGAATTGTCCCTTCCATCTCTACTCTGATAAATTCAATTCTAACATGCCTGGACACATACACTGACTAGAACCCAACAGTTGAGTTCAGATGCACATGTAGAATAGGATCCTTTCCACAGCAGCGCAGCACATTGTCAATTCACAAAAAAAACCCACTTAAAACATAGTTTGTGTCAATAATATTTCACATACTGTTGGTGTGTATCAGTGTGCGTATGTTTTAATTGTATTGATGCTTTACACTGTACTTGTGTGTCAATAGTATTCACATACAGGGTGTCAATGAGCATCAATCCCCGTGCGTTGATTGTATTCATGCACCTCATACTACTGCAGCGTGAATGGTCTGGACTAATTATAGATAGCCCCTGGGTCGCCTACTGGGCCCTGTGACCTCTTATTATATATAATTAACCCTATTATGAGAGAATAAACCACTCATACTTCAACTCGTTCTGATTCCCTTTGTTCAACCAGTGCGTTCTCAGTAGAGAATGCACTGCTGATTTGATACTGCACAGTTAGCTCCAGATAATGGACTGTTTATCTCAAATAATGCACCTTTGGTCTCAAATAGTGCACTGTTGCTTGAATATGTTCTTAGAGAATTTTACAGGCGAAGTAATTTTGAATTTGTGAAAACTTTGACCATACTGGGAATTGAACCCAGGACCTGTTGCATACAAAGACCAGAGCTTTTTCCCTACACTACGGAGGAAGCTGGTAGAGTTAGGCCAGTCACTGCTCTTGTGCCCCCCTAGGCCTATAGTCCTTAGATATATATATACTTGAACACACAAATACAACTTAATATTTGTGTATACACATACTATTTTAATGTAGGCATGTATATGTGTGTACATTCATATCAGCTTCTACATTAAAAATAACAAAGCTTAAGTATTTTATGTTAAAAAAAGGTTAATGCAGGTGTTACCCACTTGAGATTTGAACCCCAGACCTCTTACATATGAAGCCAACACGTATCTACTGTGCTGTAGACACAGCTGGTAGACTGGGGCACAAGTGCTGCTCTCCTACCACAGAACTTAGATCTAGGTACCTGGGTGTATGTATGTATGTATGTATGTGTATGTATGTATGTGTATGTATGTATGTATGTATGTATGTATGTATGTATGTATGTGTATGTATGTATATCATATATATATATGATATTCAAAAATTAAAATTACGGTAGTCAGCAGCCTATTATGGTTGCCATATAATTCTGACCTTTCTCTCATGGTTTATGTCTGACAATGGACCCATAGTCGTGCATTATTACCACATTGTCCACAATGTCCAGAATTATTACCACATTGTCAATTGTGCATTATCCTATACGTAACCCCAGACCTGTCCACTGAGGTGTGCATGCCATTTCCCGGCTTCCACTACACACCCGCAGCCCAGCCCCTAGCCCCTTTATAATCTCAGATTGTAAAGAGCAGATAGTTTATGGTAGGAAAGAATTTATTAAATTATATGGTTTTTATGGCTAATTCTTGCTACCACGGATAGCCAAATTCATATACTGTACCTGCAGGTTAGCCTGCATCCAGGTGCATGATGGGTATTAAATATGTCGACAAGTCACAAGGCTTAAGTATAGGAATTATCAGTAATCATGCAATTATTTGTGATGGACAAGATGTAAAATTAACGTTCAATATTATTTCAGTTTGTATACATATAGATCTTCTATTTTCTAGGTTGGTTTGAAAATATTTTCATTACAGATGCATTCAGAGCAAAAAGTTCTATTTTTGCTATAGCTTTTCCAATCAATTTGTCAACAGAATCTGTGAAAATTAGCCTGTAGGTGCAGAAAAAGCTATAATTCAGCTATCCATGGTAGGGTGAATTGAGTCTTAGAAAAAATTCCAAAGTTGAAACATTTATGACTCCGAGTGTGAGTCAACCATGAGTCAAAACTGATTTTGAGGTTGTACCCGGAGTGAGCATGACCATTATTTTGTCAGGAAATTCTGTGACGATTATAACATTTTCAAGCAAAGTTACAACAATTTTTGCCACTTTTTTATACCAAAAAACGCAACTAATAGATTATTCTGCAACCTTCCATGAATAATCTCAGGTTTTATCAACCGCACAGCCACGGAGCAGTGCATACAGAGGCCAGTGAGTATAAACAGGCTGTACGTATTGCTCCTTGTATCTATGGTTTTCAACATTATTTTGTTTTTTGCTTGGGTGATAAAATATAGAAGACCCTTAGGGATCGTCCTTTGGTATCTGTACGACCCATGGGGATTGTTGGTACCTTGGGCTGCACCCTTGGTACATACGATCCCCTATGGGTCGTACAGACACCCTCTGACAACCCCCGCAGGTCTTCTCGTATAAGTAAAGAGTAGATGAATTCCCACAATGAGCTGACAAATTTTGGCATTAGATGGACCAAATCATCATCTGCCGGCCAGAACCCCAAGAGCAACTGTCTCACCGAAGCCTGGTAACTTTTTAATTGTTAAGGTTTTAATAGATATCAAATACTTGCTTTTGCATTATAGAAAAATGAATGTACAGAGTACCTCTATCTCCAGTTTAAATGTATAATTGACCAAATAACTGTCTGATATGCGGGTTTAAATATCAGCAGGCTTAGTGTATGTTGTGTGCTGCTTATTGCAGCAGGAGGGCTCCCAACAGTATCTAGGTCACATGCCAAAATATGGGGGAGGGGGTGGGCCCTAATAATATAAAGATCCACAGGGGCCTTCAGAGGGTAAGGGACAAACCTGAGGGTGATGGGCCATCCCATCAACCTCAGGTTCGCCCTGTTACCCAAGGACATCCCCTAAGAGCCTTCCATATTTCATTACCCAAGCAAAACCCAAATAACCACACAATTATGAAAAAGTAAACAAAGAACTTGTTTGGTTATGCCTAATGCTATGACTACATAACACAACGAGCTTCCCCGGGTCATATGACTATGCAGGCCGGAAAAAATCATTCACCTTTGAACAAAAATTTTCAATTTGATGGTAAATCTTTGACATTGCTTCAAAAACTCCGAAATTCATACAGGGTATACTTTAGATAATGTAGAAAAATGCCCCATATCCAACAAAATTTAGATTTTTTTCGGGGGGTGGTAGAAATGCGTATTTACTTTGGGATCCCAAGCAGCGGTAGGGAAGGATGCGAGGGGTGGACTATTTTTGGTTTCAAAATGAGTAGCGGTACGTACATGAAGGCCGTACATTAAATCCTTCCACCTACCACTTGTCATAGGACAGGGTAATAATGTTAAAAAACAGTCCCTAATTGGCTTATCAAATGTGAGTTTCAATTGTCTGTTTTGAGCATTTTTGAATTTCATATCTTTTCTGTTAAACTTGAAGTATTAGTATAAAAGTAAAAAGAAAATTGAAAGTGAAACTAAGTTGTCTTGTAGTTACCTTGTTTTTCTTGTATTTCATATATTAAGTATATAACGAATTTGTTTGCAAATCTAAAATTTAAGATATGATTGTATAATAGACTTGAAATATTAAATATGAGGTCAATGATTGACTGTTTTCCTCTTCTTTCACATGTTTTAATTTCATGACAAGTATGAAAATACAGATATCAGACTTGCTACTCTACCCCATCATCAACATATCAAACTTCTCCATAAGGTCAAGCTAAGATATTTCCATCGTCATCCTAAAGTGTCCCTTTACAGTGTGAGGTCAAGTTAAAAGTATAGTTTCATAGTTTGTGTCCATTAAACCAGGTATTTTAGCATAGTATAAGTCATTAAGGGACATTGGTCAATACCTGGTAATAATTTTTAGCTTTGATGGTTATTTACTTTGATTCAATTTCTAAAGTTAGTTACATAAACTTTTGAATAGTTCTAAATTTTCTATAATGACATGCCTTCATCTATTTTCTTGATCTTGATTTATCACCCCTCTGTCCCAAAATTATCTACTTCTGATATAAGGGACATTCGGATATAAGGGACGGTTGTCCCTGGACCAAGGTTTCCTTTATATCCGAAGTGCACTGTACATTCTTGGCAGACAAACCATGACAAAGAACCAATATGGCTGTCGCGTACCAACCTTCAAGCCCCTGGGACGAAATCTTCCATGAAAATGCTGATCCACAAAGCCTGCACGGGGAAAAAGATAAGTCAGAACATGCTATTCTTCTAGAACTGATTAACTCATGTAAAAAGCTTGATACATTGTATATCACTAACAGGAAAAATAAAGATAGTGCATCTGTACGTACACCTCAACAGGACGAGGAAGAATCGCTGATTCTAAAAGCAATAAACTGCATACAACTCGCCTTAACCAAACAAACAAATGATATTAAGGGACTAAGAACATCCTTTTCTGGTGTGTAAGAGTGGTGAAATTCAGGTTAACAGAGACAATTACCAGAATCTAGCCACAGAAAATGCAGAACTGAAGAAAGCCACTGTTGCCCTGAAATCACATACCCGAGACATGGAGAGAAATAGAAATACAACCTGCTGAGTTGGACAACAAAACAAGAAAGTACAACATAGTACTTGAACTTGTACTTGAGACGATAGGTGAATATCCCAAGGATATTGTATACGATATTATCAGTAAGATTGCTCTCAATGCATCCTAGAATGATATCGACATAGCATACAGATCCGGAGGGAAAAAAGGGATGCGTCCTATAATTGCCACTCTGCATTCCCTTGAATTAAAGGACTTCATCCTGATGAACAAAAAGGCCCTACTCTCTATCCCGGACATGAAAATAATCTGGATCAACCCGGGTTTAAATCCCAAAATAAAGAAACAAAGAAATAATGCACAGATTGTTAGTTCAATAGCAACCAAGGCCGGTCGAAACGCAAAACAAAAAGAAACAGGAATCACAATAGACTGGATCTATTATGGACCGGTGAAGCTGGAAAATTATCTCCCGAATGAAATCAAGCTTGCATCTACAAAAAGACGCCGTTTCAAAAATATTGCTGCATTTGCAATCCACCTGGCACCCCTGTCGAATATGTTTGCAGTGCCTATTCAGGTAGAAGTTATTACATTCAAATCAGTTGAACATGCCCTCAACTACGGCAGGGCCAAATTCACAGGACACACAAGCGCCATGCAAGAGGTACTGGACACTAATTGTCCATATACAGCCAAGTGGATCAGATGCTCAGTCTACTGCAGTGCATGGGATGATAGAGTCGAGACGGTGTTGCGAGGTCTTATGAAAGAGAAGTATATCCAGAACAAGGAACTATGTGACTTATTATTTGCAACTGGTGATGATGTGCTCATAGAGGCAATGCTAGACCCACGTTGTGGCTTGCACGTTATGTTCAACACAACTTCAGGCAGGCTCGTATAAGGGAGAAAACCGGATGGGCCGTATGCTCATGGAAATACAAGTGGAGCTATGCCTTTTGTTTACCCCACCAGTGCAGGACCTACCATAATTCCCTCCTCTGTGATTTTATTTTTATGTTATCTTTTGTCACATTTTGATACTAATTCACCTTTCTTGCTTTACCAATGCATTGCGCTGGAAAGCAGCCAGAGTAAGCTAGGTCAAATCGAAATCGATATTAATAAATGCACGATGGTTAGAGTTTACATAATGTCTGATTCAAGGGGGGAGACCGCTACAAGAAGCCCTGCAAAACATAACTGCCGCTGAAATTTTAGTACATGTACTGCAGGGGTGGATATTCACCTCATCATGAAAAGGGCAAAAGATGTATACATCTTTGATAAAATATGTGATCTTCTCTTTAAATATGGGGGATATGCAACATCTCTACTGGAGACCCTATTACTTAAAAAAACTATCAATGCCCCAAACATCTCACGAGGAGATTGCCCATACAATCAGGGAAAACTTTTATATGGGCCTGAAGGCAATAAGGAACGTTAACCCTAAGGCCAAAGTCATATTTGTACCAGTATGCGGAGTAAACCTAATCTATTAAACTGAAAACACAGAGTTGTCAAAAGTGGTGCCAAAAACGACAACCCAAGGTTGTCACAGACTTTGTCTGTGTCTGTTAGACAAAAAATCTTATTTATGAATATTTTCATGTTGTAGATATCATAGTCATTATAATGGCTTCCTATTATGTTATTACTAGTTATTAGGTATGGCCATTACACATAGGCAGCCTATGAGTTGTATGGTTTTGACACCATTCACTTACAACACTGGGTTGATATAGGCAGAGGCCACGACAACCTTGGGCTGTCGTTTTAGGCACCATTCACTTACAACCCTAGGGTAGACAGGCAGGACTTTTGACTTCTCATTTTCTTCTGTGACCACCCTATGACAAACCGATCTTCATTTTTGCTTCTCTGACGACCTTTTTGGCCCAAAGTAGTCGGGAGAAAATAACTACCTTTGGGTTGTCATCCGGCCTCAAAATTCAAATTGACAACCCTCTGACCACCCCAACATTGTCAAAGGATCATCACAAGGTCGTCACACAGCATTGATGGCCTGAAATGAGCCCTCTGATGACCCAAAAGTCACCTATGAGAGCCCAAAAGTGACCTGTGACAACCCTTTGACAACTTTGCAGTGGCTATCTGACGACTTTGTGTTTTCAGTGTAAATCTAAACAAGAGTAAAACCAAATGGATGTTTATTTGTCCAAAAAAGGGTAGGACAAGGCCAGAAATAAATGTAAATATAAATGTAGATGTAAATGTGGATAGAATTGTTTATACTATTAAATTGACATTGTCACTTGACGGTGTAGCCTTACCCAAGGTGTCAAATTTCAATTACATTGGTCTTGTAATTGATGAGAATTTAGATTTTGCTGCACATCAAACCAAAATTGTTTCTCAAGTGCAACATAAATTGAAATTTCTTCAGAAAATTAGGTATTACATTACTGACCATGTTGCTTTAACCATATATAAGACAATGATATTACCCTCTTTTGATTATGATGACTTTATCTATGAACAGAACATTTTATATGTTAATAATCAAATGCAGAAATTGCAAAATGATACTTTGAGGGTAATTAACGGTCAGTATAATGTTCCATATCAACAAAAGTTAAGTTCTGAAATTTTACATTTGAATGCATCATTGTTTACTTTATATTATAGAAGGAAATTACACTCATCATCATATACCTAAACATTGTCTCGTGTACCTAAATATGTTGATAATATATAAAGAAATTATTACTGGACAGCATGATGGTCTGTTATTAAAAGTACCGAAGGTTGTCAATCAAAGGTACTATAGAAGCTTGTTATATAGATCAATTACACAATGGAACTCTATGTTAGCTGTTATATGAAACCTAGAATCCCAACATAATTTCAACGACATGTTAAAATTATCTTTTGTGAATCCATATGTGTGATTGAATAACGTTTTGGTATATATTTTGAATCATGTTTATAAGTGTATTCTATATTTCCATCTTTTTCATCCTGAACATCTTGTTCATAATGCTTTTCATAAATGGTTCTCATCTAAAGTGATATCATCAGTTGTATGTTTTTTTTAAGTTAAACTCAGTTATATTCACATGAAACAAAAACCTTGTACAGTTGCTTCAGAGGGAGGGGAATTAAAATCACCAATGGTGATCCCTAAACCCTAAATAAAAATCAATCCAAAAAAAAGAGAAAAAGAACAACGTTGCAGCAACATATCTGGGAGTCTACAAATGTAAGTGGCGGTAACATTAATTAGTGATATTGTGACAATGTCACATAGACAATGTTGTGACAATATCCTTAGGCAACGCTGACACAACGTGACAGGAAGGTGATTCACAACGTAAATCACAACGTTGTAGCAATGTTTCTGGGAGTCTACATTTTTCCCTTGTGACAACTGCAAATCACAATGTTGTAGGCACAAAAACATAACGTTGTGACAACATTGTGACAACATGAACTTGTTTGTTGGGATTCATATTCAATTGCAGTCACAAAATACATCATTTTGCCTTTGTATATCACATCATGCATGAAAGCTTATTACGTAAATGAAGAAAGTTGATCTTTTCCATGCATAATTTTACTATTATAGTATACCAAAATATCTGGCTTTTCTCATAATTCTTTCACCAAAGCATGAGAACATAGCCCATATATAAATAAATACAAATAATTTGCTTGTGATATTGCAGTAAAGTATTTTTTCAATTCGTTTTACTTATCATACTAAATTTATATGTAACATGGACTTCCTGTTTATCGAATTGTACACATTATTCCACTCTGTATAAATGGGAGACCCTGGGCCCTGCATCAGGATGTTTGGTTATCTTGTTATATCCTGTGTCGACCAGTTTGTATTTGTGCTTATCATATGACAGCTAGTTACATAGATACTGCGTAATATCAGCCTAGCTCATAAGGCTATCATTGGAATACAAAAGCAAAAGCAAAAGTAGTATCATATGACAGATAGTTACATAGATACTGTGTATTATTTACCTAGCCCATAAGGCTATGGATGGAAAAGGAAAGTAAAAGCAAAAGCAGTATCATATGACAGATAGTTACATAGATACTGCACATAATTGGCCAAGCCCATAAGGCTGTTGATTGAATATGAAAGCAAAAGCAGTGTCATGAGATGGAGTTACCCTGGTCCTTGACTGACTACTATGCTGGTCTCCATTTCACCATGTTGATTATAGAAATGTCTTTGTTGCGTGTCAGTCAGTCTAGCAAAGGCTAAAATCACAGGTTGATTTTAAGAAATAAGGTGTCCTGACCTGACCCCACTTTTATTTTATCTATTTATTATTAAGTTAAATTTGACAATTAAGAGAAAAGCTCATTGTGCATGTACCTGATGATTTAGTATTGAGGGTTTATTGTGTACGTCTCAGGCTTTAGAGTGGATTTAGGGCATGGGCTTTTGGGCCAATTCAGATTTTTTGATAGAGAAAAAGGGGTTCTCCCTTTTTCTTTTTCTCCGAACATTTCAACAAAGCTGGATCCTCCATTGCCCAGGGGTGGAGGTAAGAATCTAAAAAAAGGGGTCTTTGCTGTAGGAACATTCTTGTCTGTGTGCTTGAGCCACAGGAATTTTACATTAAACATTAGTATTTGTGTCAAAGTAGCTAAACCCTTGCGGGGGTGACTATACATGCGACAGTCGCGGAACGGACATAGCGTATATAGAATTTCTTATACATGCGGACACAAAGTCGCACATACAGATCTGATAAAATACGCGAACATAAGGTAAGGTGGCCTGTATTGTATTTTTAAAATCCTATATATGCATAAATTAGAATAAAACATAGATATAAGACAAGAAAAAGGGAGTTTGGGGGCTTAGCCCCTGATTTTCTAATGATATTATGATGAAAAAAGGTACATCCGTGTATATTACTCTAAGCGTATGCGCGGCCACAACGTTCGCGTATATAAGCAGATCTATTTCCGCGGATCCTCACACCCGCATATACAAGCAATTCTGTGAGCCAACCCTTGCATGCTGTTCCCCTTCCACCTTTCTGAAATCCTGCACCGGCCAACTGGCAGATCCAGGATTTTGAAAAGGGAGTGGGAGTTGCCTTTGGGAAAATTACTTGTAGGCTGAATTTCACATAGAAAAATGCAACATTTTCTGAAAAATGCAGAGGCACAAGCCACCCTCCATCTGGATTTTTCCTGTATCATTAAAATATGTGATTGTCTGTCTTTGATGAAGTAAGGACCAGTCGAGTTCAGGGGTCCACTTGTTAGGACAAAGAGGGTGTTGCCTTAAGAGTTAACAATAACAATCCTCACCTTGTCCATTTGCTTGCAGCTGAACTTGGAATCTCAAGGGCACCAGCGTGTTTAGGATAGGACCACTTTTCTCTCCTGTTGCTAGGTTTCGCAATTCGGCTGGTCTGGCAATGAATAAGTGGCCGTAATCACAAAACTCTCCACACGTTAGCAATCTGCTTCCTGGAGGTGATAAGATGACTTTTCAGGTCACAATCTCCAGCCAGATGTGGGGTTCAGACAGGGTAGGTTTGTACATGTGAGACTGTGGTTGGAGAGTAGTATTTATGGCATCAGTGCAGTTTGAGGCCCAGAGCCACACCACTCTGCAGCCTCGGTTTTATAGTTATGTCTGCACTGTAACAGTTACTAAGTCTTAGTGATATGTAGCCACTGCCATATCACTCATCTCATTTTCAAGGACTATCATTTCTGTTGCAGAGGGTTATTAGTCACAGAGCACCCATATACCACCACTGGACTACTTTTAGCCACAGGGGGTAGGGTTGGGGACAAATAATGACAGATTTAATCTAAAAAGTGCTGCTATTCTGCTCACATGCTGCTGATCATTGATATTTTTAGAAAAGGGAGGTGGGGTTACACCTAAGGACATTTCTTTTCTGACTGGGGTTGATACTGAGTTTCACATCAAATTAAAGAAACATTTTTCTATATAAAATAAGTATGTGCCAGAAGGTAAAACTGTTGTCAATTGTTAATTTACTTAATGTTAATTTTGCGTAGAGTAAATTATATGTATGACCAATATATCACAACATTTTGAAATGCTGAAATACTGACATTTAATAGTTTACATGGCATAAGGGGCCTTAGTGACAGAGGTGATGGAGCAATGAGAAAATAAAAAGTGCAATAAATACTGTGACCCAAATCCCATCAATAGAATAGTCACAATAATCTTAATACTTTTGCTAAGGCTAATATCATGATATGTTGCAACTTCAAGGTGTTTCTTTCACAAAGATGGATATATGAATAGCAATGTATGTGGTCATGGTGGTGCCTAAATAAAAACAAATTTGTGTGCATTCAGTGATAGCGGTTTGCTGTGGCCTTCTTTAAGTTATAAATATGGGCATCTAGCATATAGGCTGACCTGATGAGGAAGCTTAAGGCATTGACAAATCGAGTAAAACCTTTTTGGTTTTTGTTGTCACAGACATATAAATAACATATCAACATAAAAAACTTTAAAAAGCATGCAGTTTTTTATCATAAGTATACAAATAATTTAATGAAATTAATTCATTAACTATTAGATGGGATCTCCAATGCAAATATTAACAGCCTCAATTTTTTTAATACTTTTATGGAATTCCTAAATGGGCATATAGTGAAGGCTTATGCTTTAGAAATAGTTTTTCTGTATTATCACACTCTAGTCTGCTCAGACCAATCAGAGGTGACCATCTAGAAAGGGTAACCCTAATATTCTGATACTCTTGACCCCCATTCCTATGATACCCAATGTGAATTATTCATGTTTATACACAAATATCAAATAACACTTAGTATTGTTATGTATATATTCCTTAAATGAATTAAAGCATGTTCCTTTTGAGATAGTACATAGAGTAAGTTTGGTGCATTACCCAAACATGACATTGGTAAAAATTATTTATAATGCAAAGGAAAGAAAAAATGGTGTAGATGAGCCATTAATATTTGTAACAACTTCTAAAAATGTAATAGCGCTCATTGTCACTGGACTTTTATATCCAGTCTGTCAGTATTTTGGTAGTAGTTACAAGCATTTATTTTTTGTCTTCCACTACACTATGAAAGATTAAAAAGGTAGTTTAGCTGCCTTAATCCCCATGCATGAGACCCATATATACTGTAACAGGAATGCAGGTATGCACCAAATCGATAATAAGTTAGTATAAAAGTAGAAACCAGTATTGGGTAGAGAGCGAGATACATTTGGATTGATACAAGCCTTTGGGTTTCGGGAGCTGGGTGGTTAGGACTTTAACTTGTGAACTTTATCTAAATAGTTGCAATAGATACTTATCCGGATTTTATTTGACATCTTTTCAATAATTAACAACTATATGTGAATGTTCTTTGCAGTCAAACTTTTCAAATTGGCTTCATTCGACTATAAATTATTAAACAAAGCTTGGTTCTGTATGGTAAAAGCTTCCCAGGCAAGCAGCGATGTAACAAGCACATTCTGCAACTGTACCTCTTTGGTTAGTCTGTAACCTGCCCAATTTTCAAGTAGCAGTTATGTTATTGTAGGTAAAGTTGAAACTTACTAAAAGAGAATGTTATAATAACATTATATTTTAGTGATGTTGAGGTTTTACTATATAATAACATTTCTTCAACATGAAAGAATGTCACAATAACATCACAGTGCAACGTTGCAATATTAGATTCTAAAGATGCTTTTGGGTGCCATCAGAATACAAGGAACCAAAGCAGAACTAAACAAAACATTATAATAGTGTTACAATGACGTCACATTCTTACTTGGGTTGGTTCTATACATTACATAGGGAATATAAGGCATTGTTTCCAAGTCCAAATAGAGTAAAGAATAATGAGTATAAAGTTCCCCCTTTTGGATACTATGATCAAAAAAGCAAAAAAAATTAGGAATCTTTTGGAGAATGACCCATAACCTGATAAATGAGAAAAATGGGGTAGAAACCATGTATATGAACATGATTCTGTTGGCTCATTGGGCAGTTTAAGATATTTCTAATGCATGACGTACTGGAGCTAGCGGAAAGTGAAATCCGCCAGATAGCATGAACAGTGATATGTTGGAACATTGATGAGTTAAGAACAGGGAGTATATACCATTGGCAACCTTAAAGGATAGCACATGCTAAGGATAATTATAGCCCACAGGCAGGCATATTTACCTTACAGATACATATATATACTTGGTGTTAAAGGTTTTGAGCATCTCTAAGCATAGATCTTTTTATTGCATTAAAAAAACTTTATTTGATGCTGCAGTCAGCGTACAAAGGGCCGCCCATACTGCTAATAAAATCTCTAGTCTCAACGGTCGGCCATCAGTCAGCCTTCTAATGCTATTTAGCCCAGGGCCAACTTACACTTGCTCAAACACCTCCTCTGGCTCACCATTATAATTTGTGCTTCAGAACTCTATTAGGCTTATTCCTTATATATTTGTTTTCTCTAACCTTTAGCAAAAGAATATGAAATGATATTATAGTGAAGGGACCTGCCCTTGGTGTAAATGAGGTGGGATAAGGAAGGGGAATATAATGTGTAATGACTAAATTAAGAATATTAAAATTTAATATAAGGAAGAGGGAGACTGGGGACATGAGGTGTTCAAGGAGTAGGAGTGACGGATTGATGTACTTCACCTGCGTAACAACCATGGTTTGTGTAGCAACCTAGGTCATGACATCATCAGAATGTGATGTGAGTCAGGTGAACTTGTGCTCACTGGGATAATTTAATGTTTAGTATCCCTGGTAACCCCATTAATGAGAGTTAGCTTCATGAGTGAAGAAAATTGTTGGTATTAAGTGGTTTCGCCGTGAATGGCTCATCAGGTGCGAATTTTTTGATAGGTATCTGGATAAAATTCCAATAATTATTAGGAGTTTGTTGAAAACTAAATGTTATTCAAGCAAAGTTATGGCAGGCCCATTCTAATTCTGGAGTGAAATTAGTTAGAACCCCATATATTTTGACACTTTATGAAAAATAGAGTAGGTCAGAAGGGGAAATGGGTGTTGGTCGAAAGGTGGTAGGACTATGTCCATACACTAAATAATTAGTGTGTAGTGTCACGGGTTAACACGGTATGGTCAATTAAAACTGAATTTATTTGGACGGTAGTATGCCATATGGTGTAACCATGGATTAATCCATTAGGTTAAGACCCAGAGGGACGATTGATGATAACCTTTGCATCCATCGTCTTTCCTCCTTATCCCGTTCTAATTGTGCTACCAAGGATCCCGGGGGTGTTCGTATAAACAATAAAACTGAAATCTGAAATCCCTCAGTTAGACCCGGGTTTTCGACTGGGCAGGCATTAAAGTGTCGAGCCACAGTGGTGTCATGATTATGTTGAATGTCATGAAAATGGCCTTGGAATCTGGTCAGTAGTCGGTTTTTAGTTTGGCCCACATAATGTATGTTGCAATGTTTGCAAGTGATTAGATAAATTAAGTTGCTGCTTTGACAGTTAATGTTATACAGCGGTGTGAACCATCGACCGTCATGGAGTGATTTAATTTTATTTTTAGTGTTCATTAAAGGACAGTATCTACAGGTGGTTGGTCTGTTGCAAGGATGACCAGACAAACCTGGTTTTCTGGTTGTGGTTCGGGTAGAGGCCCGTACTAGGGAATCACTTAAATTCTTGTTGCGTCTAAGACCGAAAATAATTTCAGAATCGACGAGGGGTCTCGTAGTTTTTGATCGGCCCAGTAAAGTCCAGTGTTCTCTTATGATTTCCGGGATTGGCGGATTTTTCAGATTATGAGTAGTGATGCAGTAGAATTTGCGAGTACTGTCCTTTGTCTTCGATGTGGGATCGGTCAAAAGATTCTTGTTCAGAAGTGAGTCTCGATCCATTTTCTTAGCTCGTTTTAAAGACGAAAGGACTAGCTTTTTGGGATAACCGCGTCCGATGAAGTGAGTGCTTAGCATAAGAGCATTCTGGGTGAAGTCTGAACCCAAAGTGCAGATCCTTCTAAGTCTTAAAAATTGTGAATATGGGATGCCATTTAAAATGTGTCTGGGATGTTCAGATGAGAATAGTAAATAGTTGTGGCTGTCAGTCGGTTTACAATATAGGGTGGTGTACATGGAACGGTTCACCGAGCGTTTGCTGGTAAAGTCAAGGAAATTTATTTCACTTGGGGAGAATTCCATAGTGAATTTTATGGTCTGATGTTGGGAGTTTAGATATTCAACAAAGGTATCCAGTGCATCCTGACCATACGTCCAGATGAAGAAAATATCATCAATGAATCGTTTCCAGATAAGAGGTTTTAATTTGTATGAGTAGACATATTTATCCTCAAACGTCCCCATGAAGAGGTTAGCGAATGAGGGGGCAAGTTTAGTACCCATTGCCGTGCCTCCTACTTGGAGATAATGTTTATTATCAAAATCAAAGTTGTTCAGGGTAAGTACCATTTCAAGTAGTTTGCAAATCGAGGAATTTGTGGGATTGAGAGATGGTTCTCGTGCTCTAAAGAGATATTTAGCGACTGCCTCGATGCCCTCATCATTTGGGATGTTAGTGTAAAGGCTAGTTACATCCAGAGTCACTAAAATAGAGTTGTCCGGTAAAGACAAACCGTTTAGAATGTTTATTAAATGTCCACTGTCTCTTACATAAGAAGATAATGTGGGTACTAAGGGTTGTATGAAATGATCTACAAATTGAGATATACGTTCGGTGGGAGAGTCATTTGCTGAGACGATGGGTCTACCCGGGGGTGGTAATTTATTCTTGTGTATTTTAGGAAGTAAATACAGTTTAGGCGTTCTGGGTTGTTCTAAAACCAAATATTTAGAAATACGCTCTGAGATTTCCTTCCGGGTTTCCATCAGTTTTACCGCCTTTGATACTAATATATTATGTGTATCAGTAAGATCGATAGGGACCTGTTTGTAGAAAGTCTCATCGGATAGTTGTCTGAGGCCTTCATTGATATAATCTTCATGGTTTTGAATGACGACAGCAGAGCCCTTGTCCGCCTTCTTAATTACTATGAGGTTATTTTTACTCAGAGTGATCTTGGCTTCAAACTCAGCTTTAGTTAGATTTTTCCTGAAAGGTTTAACGGGAGTCTTGTAATTTTGAACGGTGGCTTCATTAAGGAGGCTCATGTGTTCTAGAATAGGTGGGGCTGGAGGGTTCCACCTAGAGGGATTACGGAATTTCTGGTGATCAAATGGGGCTGACGAAATTAGCCCAGAAGGATCAGAAGACGGGTCAGTAGTGGATGAGTCCACGCTGAATTTTGATAGCGCCAAATGGCGTTTAATATTAAGGTGAAATTTGTTAATGTCTTCTGAGATAACGCCCCTGTCGGGGGTGGGTGGGGTGTCTACAAAAGTAAGTCCCTTGGAAAGTAGGCTGAGTTCGGCATCAGATAAGGAGTGATCTGAAAGATTGACAACACCATGAAAACTGTTAGGGTTTTTACCGTTGGTACTGTTGTTGTTCAGATTAGAAGTATGATACAGGAGTGGCAAATAATCAAAGTGATAGTCAAAAAGGACAGATGTAAAGTCCTCATCTAAAAACCAACAGTCTGTAGTGCTTGTGTGGTAAGCTACTCTTCCCGGTTTAGGAGGCGCTGCAGAAGACTGCGCTCTCGGTTGGAGAGTGTCATTGTGGTCCCGGTAGTGGGTTCGCAGTCTCGAAGGGTTGGGCGACGGTCGTCTCGTCTCTGTGTCTGGCGACCAGTTGGTGCCGATGGTTGTCGGTTTGGTGAGTCTCCATAAGGGCCACATCGACCTTGGTTAGGGCGCCTCTGAGTCGGGCGACGGCTGTTTCCCGAGCCCCACGCGGAGCTGTAAATCTCGTTCCTCGGTGGTATCACGCTCACCTGATTGAAGCTGTGAGGATCGCGGCGAGGGGGTTGATTGTCCTCGGAAAAGACGGCTGACTGAAAACCCTCATTGACAGGAGGGTTCTGAGCAATGGTCAGCTGGTGACGTGGCTGTGTGACGGGGTTTGAAACGCCCTGGACGTTCGTGGGGATCAGGTTTTGGGGGATTCCCCTCCAAAGGGCTGCCTCTGGGCCACCCCGGAGATGGGCCGACTCACGGTTTAATTTGGAGTTCAGCGTGGCTGTGTCTCGTTCTACAAGTTTCCTAGCTAGGTCAATAGCCACCTGGTAATTATATTGTAATGCACCAGGGGTGTTGCGGTGGCGCGCGTATAGTTTTTTCAGTCCATCCGCGTTTCTTTCCACTGCAATGTGGTGGGAGGCTGATCGATTCTCCAGAAGAGAGGCAACCAAATTGAGGGTATTGCGTGCCTGGTCTCTACGGAGGGTGACAACCTGGATTGCTGCCAGAGGGGTTGTGATCAGGCCAACTGGGGGTAATGTGCCAGCAGCCCAGTCTGGGAAGCGGCCAATCCTTGAGAGATATCTGGTGTAAGAAGCCCTCAAGCTGGCATTGTGTTCGCGTTGGAGAGCAGCTCTATATGAACGCCAGGTCTCTATAGCCTCTGGAAGGATATCGGCATAGTACGCTTGGCGCTGCATGGGCTGTTGGGCGATCGAGGTGGTACTGTGGTATTCAGAGGTGACATCCCGGTTGGTGGAAATGGGGGTAGGCTCAACGATAGTGTTGGTTGTGCTAGTTTCTGTCGGGTTCTCAGTCACAAGTGGTTCCTGCAAAAAGACAGAACGTTTGAAATTTTCTGAGTGGATGTCCACATCAGTGGGAAAGCTTACAGTAAGGGGCCCAAAAGGATGGGGTCTTGTAACTGTAGCCGGGGGGACAGTAGGGTTGCCTTCATTAGTAGTAACGGTAAGGTTAGTGGGCTTTGAAGGCCTTAAAGAAGAAATGAAATTTGACAGCAGGGGGTCTGTAATCGCTTGATCAGTGTTGGAGGCCACAGGGATTTCAAGGGGAATCCGTAAAGAGGGTCTGGTTGACTCTAAAGGTGGGAAATCATGGTCAGTCAGGCCCGAAGCATGGACAGACTCAGGAGTGTTTGGCGAATGTTCACTCCAGATGGTTGTGTTGTTATGGGGGGCAGTGGGTGGAACAACCCACCCATCGCTGACCCAATCAGAAGAGGGGTGAAAAGAGGTCTGGGAGCTATTCCAGAAATCAGAAGATTCATTCAGATCCCTTTGCCCATAGCCGAGTAGAGAAGCATCCGGTTCTCTGGTAACGCCAATTGGAGTTGAACTCAAGTTTAGATTTAGGTCCATGGTGGAGTCAAGGGCTGTACTATAAAGTCTCTTAGGTGCTTTGGGGGTCTTGAAAGTAGGTATAATTTGTCTTTGTGGCTTGGGAAGGGTCGGATTAGGACTAGGGTCAGGCGATAAATTGTCGCGTGAACCAGTAGTGAAGGTGGTTGCGCGGTTGTCATGGGGACCTTGGATACGGTTACCGGGTAGCGGGAACCGTTGTGATGACAAATGCAAGTTTGAACCGCCCAAATCGACAGGAATTCCTGTGGGTACGTCAATAATGCGTTTGATTTTGTCAGCATGTGCCTAGTTAATGTTTTCTAGCGAGCTGGGTGGCGTAGAGAAAATTTTATTGTCATCTTGCAAGATCGGCGGGCTTCGGCGGGATTCGGGTCTTTCCGGAGCGAAACCGGAAGTACGCGAAGAGGTCGGGGAATCCCCGAGGCGGACCGATGGTGGGTTCAATTTTTTATATTGCGCGTTATTATCGCGTAAAGACGCGTTTGCAAAGGCTTGTTTTAAATTTTCGCGCAGAATATCCATATTTGCTTCAGAAATGTTCGAACAGATTCTGAATGAAATTGGTTCTCATCGGCGGCGTTCGGGTGTTTCCAGGTGGTTCCGCTGTTGACAGTGGCGGCCCAGTTTTCCGGGCGACGCGGCGGGTGAGAATCGGGATTATTTGAAGTTTTTGGCTTAAAATAATGCAGTATGGAGGATTGTTTCAAGTCTCCTACCTGTTGGTGAGTCGCCTGAGAGCTTGCACCATCGATGTTAGTAGTGTCAGTAGAGCTGGCATTCAGATTTAGTTCATGAAGCTCGTTTGACAAGGAAGGCTCATCACTGTCAGTAGTGGAGGAAAGACGATGGATGCAAAGGTTATCATCAATCGTCCCTCTGGGTCTTAACCTAATGGATTAATCCATGGTTACACCATATGGCATACTACCGTCCAAATAAATGTGTTCAAGGAGTAGGTAAAAGGAGGCAGGGAATCTAATGTACGATGACTTAGTTCAGCTTAATTAAATTAATACAATCTAATGCTCCCCTCTCCTTATCCCACCCCTGGACACCCAGGGAAGGTCCCCCTGCCCCCCTCACCTAATTATGCACTCTGGACACCTAGATTGATTTACTGGTTTATTTGGGCAAATGGTCCACCTATTATAGATTAATCCCCACTAACAACATTGCCCAATGAAGAGTAGTGGTTCTGGAGAAACTCTGTGCTCGATGTAATATCTACTCAATTTCTACTGTAATCATCTCAACCATCAGGGAAACATTTGGGTGGGGGAATGTAAGATTCAGCTCCTAAATGTCCCATTCAAGGGATCAATACTTTTACATCAGGTCCCTCCTGAATGTTTTTCAAAATCTTTTGAATCATCCCTGATCATCAATGTGATCTCACTAATAGATCAACTCTGGTGAACATCCAAATGCATAAGGAAAACTAATTGTATCAAGGGAGAATCTGAAAGCTACCTTGTTGCTTCAGTATTCTCACACTCAATGTGGTTATTGATATCCTTTGTACAGAGCTCAATAACAGTTATTTCAATGTAGCCTCATTGTTCCTGTTTTCTTCTATCCGTGTTTCAACACAGCTGCATACAGCGATAAGTTTGTCCAGGAAGTTCCCCGGAAAAAGATACTCCATGGCTCGTGTCACATTGGCTCATGTTTCTTTACCAACCTGTGTACTCTAGATCACTACCTCAGTTATCTTATTTATCTCTTTCACTGCCACAGGCCACAAATACAGCCCTATAGTACAATCCATTTAATCATAGTGGTGGATGCGACAATATTCTGATCACCATCTTTACTCTGCCATATTTCAAACCTATATTCCCCATTTATTAGTAAAAGCTGTTCAGATTCTGTAAACTCAAGGCACTCTTAGGAGAGCAGCCTTTCAAAAAGAAAAGATAATCTCTTTCCCCTTCCTAGAAAACCGACATACAGCTAAGACCATATGTGTGTCCAACCCTTTTCTTTTTGTTTTTTTGTTTTTAAATTTTTGCTTTTCTTTTCCATTTTTTAAGATGTCAAACAATGAACATGGGTGTAGTTTTTAGCTTAAGTCTAATTGCTTTTCAATTTCCCTTCCAGAAACCCTACATGCATCTCAGACTTTTTTGTTTTTTTGTTTTCTTTCTTTTTTCCCAACAGTGTGTGGTATATGTACATTTTTCGATAAGGGGAATGTAAAACTACAGATGTGTTTACCACTGGACGTCTTGAGGAAAAAGAAACAAGAACAAAATAAACAAAAAAACAAAATAAACAAAATAGAAGAAAAACACAACCATTCAATATTTTAGCTTTTTTTTTTGTCTCTTCCTATTCCTTAAGACATCTAGCAGTAAACACAGGTTCAGTTTTTGAGTTTTTGAGTTTTGTAATTCCCTTTTCAATTCAAAAACCCTAAATGCCCCTTTTCTTGTGTTTCCTTTTTTCCTTTTCTTTTTCATTTTTCACATGGTTGTGGAGGCGGGGTATTTTTGTTCTTGAGGAATAGGACATGAGAGATTGTTGAGGGGATGGGGAGATGGGGTGGGTAGGCAGGATGTATTTGTTATTCTTGGAGAGAGGGTTGAGGGTTCACATGGGTGGAGGATCTCGGTGTTTTTGTTTTTCTCAAATAGAGCATGACAGAGTGGTGGGGAGGGGGTGGAGATGATCATAAGTTGTCCGGTACTATGATGGACAGAGAGTCAGTTTAAGGTGAAGTCATTGTCTGTGACACCCCAATCGCAGTCCTGTCAATAAACTGTTCAGCTCCATTCTCTCTTTCTCTGATGACAAAAAGAAATCTGAAAGATGTCCAAAATCAAACCCACCGCTACCCATTACTAACAACGCCAGTAGGTACAGGAGAACCACAGAAAAACAACACAGAAGTCATCCTCACACATGTGAAGCATGTCAAGTACATAAATATTTTTGAAAAACAGGGGTCCAGGCCAGTTGTAAGTGATCAGAGACAACAATAGACAGGCAGGAAATATCAATTGGCCCAACTTATCAGGATGGTCCAGATTTACGGGATGTCCTGTTTAGCCGGGAAAATTCTTTTTCGGGATGTCCTGGCTCTCCTGATTATATATGAACGCTTCCTCCCTGGAGTCCCACCAGCCACCCCAATATTGGGTGGTTATATGCAGATATATCATTTTATAGGACTGTTCTCTCTACGCTTATGCAATGTATGTAAATATTCAAGAAATACAGGGGGCATTTTGGGAGGATTAATACAATGATATTTGACAGGACCTGTTAACTGAATGACAGCGCTTGGTTACTATATAGCAAGTGAATGGCAGCAATGTGATAAATATTATCAAAATTAAACGTTTGTAATTACTCATAAGACCTGAATTATCCTCACAGAGTATTCTTGTTATTCATGATCTATACACACATAATTATTTTGTATATTTTCTTGTTGTACAGTTAAGCCCCTTCCTCCTCAGACATATTTTTGTTATGACTTCATGAAATTCAATTTTGATGTTTGTATGCCAGTTTTCCTATTATTATTGAATTGTGTCAGTCGGGGTCCATTTTGTGATTCTGTGTCCTCTGATGACCTTAAATGGCTAAATATTTTGTTACTTAAGGCTTTAGCCAGTTAGTATATTGAGGGTGACACTACGTCACACAAAATTACATTTTAAGAATTATTAAGGGGATTGTCCAACTTATAATCAGTGTCCTGACACATGTGCATGGGATATACCTAAAAGCATATTCACTCTATACAATTTTTGGTGATATGTTTTTTGTTTCACCTGGTGCTCTAAGAAATTATTCAACATGTTGGATATTTTCTTAACCTACCTGTATGATTTCAGATGGGATTGCTTGGAAAACACAATACGATACAGAATGCATCGTTTTTCTATGGTTCACAAATGTGGATCAGCCTACCACTTGATGTCAGATTACTAGATTCAAAGTCTGCTTTTAAAGCCAAAATTGAGGAGTTTATTAAGGCCAGAAACCTGTCTTTGGAAATGCCTAAAGGTCACTAAAGAACTTGACACTCATTGCTCAACTCTGAATGTATTTACCTATATCTAACACTAGAATGCCTAATTGCCCCTCAAATTGTATGGCTCAAAAGTTCCATAACATAGACACAGACACATTGTTATACTGTTGATATATTGTACATGGTTGTCGAATTAATCTCATCCCATTATTCTCATCATTTTTATATATCTATGTATCTATGTATCTTGTAGACTGAACACTTTAACACAATGTGGTCCAATTACATTTTAATTATCTGTACCAGCCATTTTTTGAAAAGCAATAGCGCTGGGCGGTGCAAGAAACCAGTGATGTAAACTGAAATCCGTCCAGCTAAATAAACCTTTCAACAACAAAGAAAATTACAAGGAAGCTTACTTAGCAGTGTGACTGCTATTTGGTCAGTTTTGCTGGCATACAAGCATTATTTTCCCTTCTATGAGATAATATTTGAAGGCATGAGATATATATTTGGCTGATCTTTGCAGCAGAAAAATTAAACAGGGTAAATGGGGCTTCACGGCTGAAACAAATGTCTCCTAGCAGGGAATAATGATCATAGAGGTGCAAGTTTTGTGGGAAGCATAATAAAATACAGAAATAGCAGACATCAATGAGAATAGACATCAATGAGAATATTATTTTCACAATGGATCTCTTCTTAAAATCCCCTGAAAGAGACAAAATAATTCCAAAGTTAATATTTTGTCTGGTGGAATTTTGAAGACTCTGCAATCACGATTGGGATGATGTAATGTTTCCAACATTACAAGATCACAGCAAACCTGGTCCCTAAAGGGTCATATCCTCTAAGCGATTCTATCATCACTGGGTGACGAGCGACTGGAGAATCATCATTGTCCTCACCAGGTGACTGGAATATCAGGCACGTTTGATATTCCTCCGGCGATTTTCCCGACGATTTTCCTGGCGATCCCGTTGTCCGCCACCGTCACCCAGAATTTGGATCATACCCACAGAGAATTGACTGGTGATTGTGATCGCCTGGCGATTACACTGCCGATTCTCCCAGTCGATGGTCGCCTGTTGACGGTAAAATCACCTACTGGGTATGGGGCTTTAGAGTGAATATGGCATTGGCAATACAGACAAGAGGATGTGGTGATAGGAGTGGAGGGGTGGGAGGGGGAAAACTGGTTGCCCACACACCTCAGTGGCCAAGTACACAATTGAGGATTAAGGGGGGCAGGTGTCCCCTATTTTGGGCAAAACTTTTTTGTTAATGTAAGATATCTGCGACAAGAGGGAATAGCTGACAATTTTGCTATAGCATACCCTCCATTTTTTGAAATCCTGGATCCGCACTTGATTTAGGTTCCAAAGATGTCATCGAGTGTAAAACATGGATAAATTGTCTTTGTGGGTCTCCATCTTTCAGAAAATGTATATTATCATGTATGCATGATATATAGAATGACCAATATAACCGTTATAATTAATAAAATACTCAATAAATGGGAAGGTAAATTGATTTCTAATAGCAGTTATTTTTAATCCTAAAGCTAGTAACAAATGCATTACGGGTTTAATAGAGACCTAGGCTGAAAAAAAACTGACCACAGGTTTAGCAGAGGCATATCCTTGCCTCGTTTAGTAGAGGCTTTTCCTCACCTCATCCTAAAGTGTGAGTGATGTTGCATGTAGTGAATTCCGAGGAACTTATGAGATTTGATCGAAGGATATCACGCATTGGTTCCAGGTGGATTACCATTCAGCTATTGGGGCTACCGTTTATCCACCCCAGATGGCTGTCATCCTTAAACCAATGTTTCTATTCATGTTATGTTCTGGAGACAGAGGTTGCTGAGGTCACAAGATTATAAATGTATGGCCCCTCAATTTAAAACATATCTAAATTGCAGTAGCCAACTATACTACACTGGACACCCAAAAATCTGTTACTAATCTTCATACATACCCAAGAGAAATATCCAGATGATCTATCAGGACGGCATCATGAACATTTATGGAACTATTACTAAAATTTTTGTTTCCAATAACCATTTAAGCATTTAAGAGTATATTGACCTACTAATTATAAGTTAGTTATCTATACCTTCAGAAAATTAAGATAGTGTAAACTATATTGTTAAAGTTGTTATTTCTTCCTGAAGAAAACTGCATACATTCATGATATTTACGCTTTTTTCACCTACCAGCTACTGAAGAATTAAACTATTGTGTTCCTATAGGTAATAATATATGACTGTTTGGATTTGGCAATTTGGAGAATCATACATGTGTATAAAACATCATTGAAACTTTCATTATTGATGTGTGCTAATTGTGTTTGGCATGGCCATGTTCTACTCATCATTATCATTACATAGTGTTATATTTATATCTACATTTACATAGGGAGATGCACATAAATACATCTCTGCTCATTGTTTAGGAGATCACTGCATTTCGACTTCATAGATCCAGTCCATTAAGAACCTTGATTATTATTCAGTCATTGACAAATCATTTGCTACATGATAATATGTTTTGTGACAGCTAAACAGGTCTAATGCAATAAAGCTCTTTTGCACTGGAGATGCTATCCTATAAGTCAAGTTCCACTGGAAACTATCCTGAACCTTTCTTTCTTTACAATATTATAGACTGTAATATATCATATGAGATAGATCCACGGAAATTAAACAGGGAGTGTCTGCATATGGACACATGCGATCTAAAGTAAACATCATCAGGGCAATTATCCCGCTTCTGCTATCACTACATGTGCTATTTACATAGTGAGGAAACAGTTGAATAAGATTAATAGAGGATTCCGAATGGGAAGCTAGATAAGGGACTTCCAGCCAGCCCTGATATCTATTATTTGAGCTTGTGGGAACAAACATACAAACAGGGATGTTGCTGGATATTTATTATTATATTGTCAGCACCACATGATGAATCACGCAATATATTCTGGTAACTGTGTATTTATCTCAAGTGCAATATATACATTTGCTACTTTCTTTTTTTTCTGTACACATTAATGTACACATTATCTATTATCATGGATTATGTGAAAAATATAATTGACAACAGATGATGGATGCATGGAGATGTAGCTAAACACACGTTTGTCATGCCTAAGTTTAGGCATGGCATATACTCCCTAAAATATCTAAAGAAACGGCTGAAGAAGAAGAAGAAACTGCCGCCACATATCCCACATCCTACCCTTCTTTAATGTACTATTCTGTCTTAATTACAGGTCAAGAGAAGTCCCTATAACCTTCTTGAAACTTGCTAGAAATAGCCATGGAAACACAACAGAAATTCCCGTGGAAACCACCATCATTTCCAATATTTTAAGTTGCAACCACATGGCTTGCATGTACACAAACATTCATTACTACTAATAAATTTATTCTGAAGTGGGACACATTTTACTACAGCATAAGATGTTCTTTTAAATCCATTTCCATGTAATCAACATAAAATAGTTAATATACCTTATCGTTATTCAAAATCAAAACTTTGTAGTTTGTGAAGAGACAGTCCCGAAACAAAATGCCGATTAACCAAATTACACCAAACCTCACACACTCCTGCCCTATATACCCAAATCTCCAGTACCTCACCCTCACACCTTCCATATACACAGTCCCCACCTGCCCGCACCTTTTAATTATATGTCAGCATTAGCCTGTATATTTATCTTATCGCCATGTCTTCATCATATTTTATCATATCTTATTTATTCACATGTTTTTAAATAAAAGTAGAACTTTATATGCCTATGTTTACGCTCACATTACCCTAATATAGTCGCCAGGGGGGAATTACAGTAATGATTAAATCATTTGACATTTGTAATTAATTATACCCGATTTCTATTGTCTGTATTCCGTACCACAAAAGATGAATAGCTAATTCATCACAATAGCAACTACATACTATTAGTGAACGTGGCATGAATGTTCCATTTGATGGTGAATAAGATTTAAAAGTGCTGTTAATGTTAAAGTGAAAGGTCCTAAATCCCCTTTAGTGTCAGTCTTTTCCCCCCAAAAAATAAGCTTGTTTGATATTCTTATTATCAACAATGACAGGGTTTTATTTGTTGACCGTTTTTAATTGAAAAATAAGTACCATCCATAATTACTTGGTGCCAGTCTGCCTACTTGTCATTTGAAAAAATGAATTTAGTCAAATTGAACGCTAGTGTTTTTTTTAAGGGTATTAACCATTAGAATGGGGACCAGTTATCAATTTACTCTCCCAGAGGTCTTTACTTAATCATCTTTATCTCCGCTACTCAAGTGGTAGAACTACCCAGCAAACACACAACGTTCAGACAACGTTGTGCAACATTACCTTTTTACAACTTTGGGAAGAAAACATTGCAGCAACGTTGCCACAACCTAATACACAACATTGTGTTACAACATATAGACAATGTTTCAAAATAACATTGTGACAACGTCATTTCACAACCTTGTGACAACATTACTTTCACAACGTTGTGACAACGTTACTTTCACAATGTTGTGACAACATTACTTTCACAACGTTGTCACAACGTTGTCACAACGTTGTAAGACAACATTAAATCAACATGTACAGGTGGCACCACTGCCCAAATACAACATAATTACAAAACGTTTTTCTATTTAGGACATTTAAGTTGCTAATTTCAATTATAACAAATCATGTTGTCAAATCATGTGCATAGATAAGGGTCCTTAATCATTTATATCCATAATATTAAAAAGAAAAGTCAAAGTCAGAGAGGTTTCAGGATAAAGGCTCAAGTTGAACACCTTTTTTGTAGCTTGTCAGCATGGTAGAGACTATACTGCCATGAAGCTATGATTGTAAATGCAACAGGGCATTAACCTGACATGATATAACATACACAATCATCATGCTGGATTTCAGATGCAAATGCCCTCTGAAATCACGATTGTGGGATCATTAAAAATCATGTTTACATGTGTATATTAAAGATATTATTATGATGTTTGTACATGATTTGGTTTACAGAAATGCAAAATGCCAATACTTGAGAACAGGGATATGCCATTCCAAATATATAACAGGATGTAAACAATATCCTTGAATATTAGATACATTATTTCTAAAAGAAAAAAAAGTGTTCTGCAAACAAATATGTCAAAGTTGTAAAAAGGTTGTAAAATGGTGACAATGCAACGTTGTTAACAACGTTGCTGCAACCTTTCTGGGAGTCCACAAATTTACGTTGAAAAAACGTAATTTTGCAACGTTGTTACAACCAAAGTGCAACGTTGTGGCAACGTTGTAACAACGTGAAATTGTTAGCTGGGTAGTCAATGGGATGGGCACTCATTTCCATAATGCAGACAATGCTTGGTTGAGAGTCAAGTTTATTAATGGATATCAACTGCTTCACAATTGCTGGTGTAGTCACAACATGCCTTAATCCGATGTATACAGTCAATCACTGTCCGGAGGTAAGCTTCCTCAATAAAGTCTGCCTATCTCTGTACGGTTCCACAACAGTATAGTTCTTCCCTTAGTCACCAGATGTCACCCAATGTTATGAGTAGCTATCCAAACCCCTGAATCCCTAAGACTCGAATTGATCCAAATGTGTATCGGCTTCCTCTGCCCCTAACTACTGATCATCGTCCTTATATATTAGCCGAATATTGATTTTCTCCCAAGTAGTGCTGCTACTGGTAGACTTGGCCTGTCTAGCCGAGCAGGTTTATTACAGCTACCAGAAGCGCCTCCCATAATTAAACTATATGATAAAGTAATTTATATGATTTTGAATACCTTTTATAATATATCTTCTAATATCTGGTGACTGTTTTTTTATTTTATTTGTACATTACTAATTATATGCACAAGGTATTTTACTAACTACCTTTGTGCAAAATTAGTGTGAAATTAATTAGTGTGAAACACCTACTAAAAACTTTTGAAAAGTCTGAAAAACCATTACACCAGACTGCTAGCTGTTACCGTTAATATTGCTTTCTGATACGTGCTGTTGTACATTAATGAGAAAACGGGTATCACAATTAAGGTATGTTTTGAGCAACAATGTATATCTACATTAGTTTGGCTTTAATGTTGTTGAGACATTTCTCCCAGTTTTGTGAGTTTTACCTGCAGCTTAGCCTTAGCCTCAAACAGGATGCATGCTGGGTAGTATGTCAACGAAACTAAATGCTTTAGTATATTGATTTTCATGATTTGCATCATTATTTGTAGATTATTATTTGGAAAAACTTTCCATCAATATTCTATAAAAATTAGTATCATGTACATTGATATTTCTTGAGTTGTTTGAAAATGTATTCATTGTAGATGGGCATATAACAATTGTTTTTTGATTTTCTATAGGTTTTCCAAGGGATTTTGTCGACAAAATCAGTCAAAATTAGCCTGCAGGTCACTAAAATCCTGTAAATCAGCTATCCTTGGTAGGGTGAATTCAAAGGTCTCGTTTGATATAGACACAGGTCCTGGATAATGGAGGGTGTAGGTCCTCGGTCCAGTTATAGACCTTGTGCAGATGTGGTCATGTGATCTTTTTTGGTGGTCACCATGTGGTGATCAAGACTGCATGGGTATAGAATATATACAAATAAATAAATTCTAAGTAATGATAGTTGCTAACTATTAAACAGTAAGACAACTTGTAGCATAAAACTATTTTCTAAAATTTGAGGCTTTAGTAAACATTGGTTACAAATTGATCAGCAGTATGGTTGCCGGCCCATTATAACCAGTTATGATGTCATCTACACAACGTCTATGGGCTTAAAGGAAAGCTAGCACATAATGAAGGGTTATATATTTGTCAATGAAATTCTTTGTGCATGGAATATGCATCAAGAACTAATGATGCTAGAAATATATTAAGCATATTCCAATCATGGCCACAGTTGTGGGACTTTGATATTTGGTCTATTTCAATGGGTTTTTAAGGGAAATCCCCTAATTTGTGACATCACAAAGACTGTAATTGGGATTTCCCAGCTTTAAAAAAAGGGAATCCCCAATTCTCAATATTGTATACAAAGGAATTTTTCCTGTAGTATTACAGCAGGTCAAAATACCTTGTACATGGTAATTATCAAAGTAAAGCTTCAATTATATAGCAAATATTAAAGTTGGTGTATTATTTATGTACTCATCAATGATTACTATAGAGGGCTGCAGATCATATTTCATTTCCACCACTTGGAGTTTCCGTATGTCTCAGTGGTGCCCTCTGGTGTTGGTCAAGGTAGTTGTGCTTGTGTTGGTAACTAGGGGTTATAACTCCATTACTTCTCCAACAGCCACACGTACACAGAGAGTCCTTCAGCATCTGCTTGCAATTTGCAGTTCTCAAATAAAAAGGGAAAAAAAGCCTTCTCTGATGCTGGCTTCAGGCCAATGTTTTGTTGTGTTTATGGAGTTGCAATTGCCCCGAGTCTTATCATACAAGGACACCGCAATGTCTGGTAACTAAACCACTAGTCGCCTTGGTTTCTGGCATGGACAAAATATTTGACATCTATAATATTTTTCTCTAGTCACTGCCAATTAGTGTAGTTAATTGAAGGGCTTGGGGACTAATGTTGACACTAATCGTCGGCAGATTTAAAGCAAGAGCATCCCAAATAAAACAGCAAAGTTACTTAGACAATTACATAAATGAAATGAACACAACAAGTAAATTTGGCCTCATGCCGGCGTCAGAAAAGACCACTGCTCTTTTATTTTATTTATCAAATTCTCCACAAATAATATCAGGTGGAAATATGGATAACAGCAAGTCAGTACGTGTGTGGGATATTGAAACAATAATGGAGTGATTGCTCCTTGTTACTTACACAACACAACCCCAATTTGCCACAGAGGGTACAACTGAGTAAACAGAGACTCTAAGTGTAGAGGAATGAAATATGATATGCAGCCCTCTATAGTATTATTGATAGATACATGAATAATAAACCATACTTGTATGGCATAATCTTAACAATCAAAATGTTGAATAGAAATACATATACAGAATGTTATATCTATGCAGAAAGCAAAGTGGAAAATAACACAGTCAAAATTTTTGTTACATGACCTAGTTATCATGGCAACCAATTCCTTCATCTCAGAAGCATATGTATACTTTGATGTTCTTTCAACATTCCAGTGACCTAGGTAATGATAAAGGAATTTAAAAAAAAAATTTATTACCCGTCATGTAAAACTATTTAAAATTTCGTTTTTAGAAAAACTTTAGCTTAATTTACTATTGTTTTTTGGTCATTTCCTGTAAATATATTTTCATATCCTAATACAAAATCTGAAATTGGTTAATTATGACAGATGACGTGAGAGTTAATTTGTTTGGAGTAGTTTTTAATAAAAAGTAATTGTTAACAAATTATAACGAGAAGAAAATGCAGTGAACACAAGTAATAACAATGTTAAGAAAATTACACGGTTTGTGGAATATGAAAAGTTATAGAAAAAGGGAGTGGAGGGTGGGTTCTGGCAGTGTTGTTGCTGCGAGTGTATACAGAGGAATAGGGAAGGGGGTACCAGAACCGGACATGGTGGATTGAAGTAGGCCACGGTGTCCTAATTATGCCGAATCGAGCTTCGGGGTAATTATGACAGACGATGTGAGAGTTAAATTTGTTTAGAGTAGTTTTTAATAACAATTAATTGTTATAAATTTATAACGAGAAGTACAATCTACTTAAATGTTGCAGAAATGTAAAGAAAGGTAAAACTGTTAAATTCAAGTGTAGTTAATTATATTTACGTATGTCATAAATGCAACACGAAAATGTAAAGGTGGATTAAATAAGGTGCAAGTCACACCCTATTGTATCAGTACCTTTACTGATAATCTTAAAGATAGAACAATAATCTTTATATGATATGTAAGATCAATTGAGATTGAATATTCATTACTTGTTTCAGTAAAGGCGCATACATGATCTTATAATGATAAAATGTTGTCAACCCTAGTGTATTGGTGGTACATCGTTAATAATTATTGTTATGGAATTCTGATTTAAATTGCTTTAATTTGGGTTTATCTCAAAATTTTATATGCCAGATAAAAATATTCACTGGTTTCCAAATTTCCTCCTTAAAGTTGAGTTTAAAAAAGGTTGTATCTGAAATATATTCTTATTTGTTACCATAGTAACATCCAAATTTTTTATTATCATTTATTAAAAATCCTGACCAAAGGATTTTTGATACGATAGCGTGACTATGAATAAGCTATTATGATGATTGACTAGCAATTTAGAATTATATAACCCTTTAAAATATATCATATTCCTTAAAATATCAGTTACTCAAAATGAGCCTTTGCCAGATACAACCTTTTATTACTCAACCAATGCTGTCAAAAAAACGAAAAGAGAGGGATGGCCAGAGACCTAAGGCCCGGGGGAGGGGAAGGGAAGGGAAGGAGAGGGGAGGCAAGGGATACATCTCCTGAGGCCCTGGGGGCAATGGAAAGGGGCAGGGAAGCCAGAGAGGTATTATAGCACTGTGAGTCAGCCCTCGGCCTAATAGTTTTAGTACGGTGACTGCTGGCAGGCTTGTGAGTCTGTATGGGTGTTATAGCAGTGTGAGTCTGCCCTGGGCCTGGAAGCCTTACTGGACTGACTGTTGGACGGCTGGTGAGCTTCCAGAGGTGTTGGTCCAGTGTGAGGGCCACTTTAGGCCCAGTAGGGCCAGCCTATCCCTCTTCTGCTGGCCTGAGGGTCCCAGGGCCGGCCTAGCCCTCCCCTGACGGACTGAGGGGTCCCAGGGCCAGCCTGCCCCTCCCCTGCCTGCCTGAGGGGCCCAGGGCCGGCCTACCCCTCCCCTGACGGCCTGAGGAGCCCAAGGGGCGGCCGACCCATCCCCTAAAGGCTTGGAGGCATACAGGGCCGGCCTACCCCTTCCCTGACGGCCTGAGGAGTCCCAGGGCTGAACTTTATTCATATCATTTTTTTTTGTATTAACAAAAAAGAATGATGAAAATAGAGCAGATAGTGCAGATAGAGCAGACAGTGCCTTACGTTATCTAACCCAAGTATCATGCACAAACACCTATAAACATTATGTTATCTAACCCCAGTATCATGCACAAACACCTATAAACCATACAATATATATATATATATATATATATATATATTACAAAAGGTATTATTTTCCTTCACAGTCTGAATAGATCAAATATGCCAATAATCTCTTTTCTTTTTATTTATTAAACCACATTCATTATACAATGTTCTTACATGTAGGTTAGAAATTAGTGTATTCTAAATTAAGAATCAGTTGTGATAAGTGACATGCTATAATACATGCTGTATACAAAGTTAAGTCACAGCATAAAATGATCTTAAGCTTCACAGTAATCAGTTTAGAATCGAGATCTAAATTAAAACTCAACCCTCCTATACTGAGTAGATGTTATCAATACATCTATTATTTTACCAACACCAATAACTGACAAACATTGAGTGTGTATTCTTGAACTGAGTATAGGTCACAAGTCAATTGTTTTTAAAATTTGTTTCAAGCTTAGGACATTACAGGCTCATTGAGCAGGACTGGGTATATCATTCCATAGTTGGGCTCTGATATGATATGGGCTGAATTGATATCTATTTATGGTGGATAGCTCTACATACCTGTATTTCTTGAAGTACTTTCTTCACACCATTTAATAATCCCTCCTCACGATCGATACGGTAGTATTTCTTATTTGCAATATTAACCATGCATCTCAGCAGAATATAACCCATGTTACCAGTTCTCTGTACCAATTAAAACATCAGTACTTTTAAAGGTAGATTCTATTCGACTAAGTTTTCTATATAATATACTGCAAGTATTTATATGGGCAAATAAAATGCCCTTGTTAGAATCAATATCGTTAATTCTATATGTCATGCTGATTGGTATGCAATTGGAATGTCACAAATCTATGTAACAAAGGGATCAGTGATATTCTTGGTGTGAAGCTGGTAGTAGTATTCGGAGGGGTAGTAATGATAATAAAGAATAGTACATACAACAAAATCAAACAATTAGACAAAGAAACAAAAAACAAGTGCAGGCCCGCGACTGTGTCAATAATCAGAGTTGTGGGCAGACCGGAACATACCATTATCGTTACAGCCATGCCAAAGGCAGTGTGAAAAAAAACAAAATTCAAAGATAATGTCAGTATCAAACATAAGTCTGTTGCCGGGGGGCTCAGCAGTGCAAATACTAATCATAATTCAGACGAAATTAGCCGAGTGGATGATAGAAATTATAGTTCACTTCCCTATTTTCGTTGGTTGGTTATTGGTTGCTTTACACCCTAATTAACTGCCAGGGTCATATCAAGGGTGGTGATGGTGATCGAATCTATGAGACGGTAGAGACCATACCCCCACACTTTTACCGAGCTTTTTTAATGTGCCTGGTCCCATAGACAGGGCCCGACACACAACAGCCAGTGGCACAAGGCCTTTCATATCCCTGTTGTTGGCACAGGGAGACTTGCGGAGGGGTACAGCAGTCAGTTCAGCACCGCCTAGGATCGAACCCAGGCCGCCCGCTTCCCTGTTTTTGGTCATCGTACACCACAAGGTCCTCCAACAATGGTCTGGGCTGCAGATGTTGGATGAATCCCATCGTAGAGTCTGTGGTAAAGACGCGACGTCAGGCTTGTACGATGCCGGTACATATGTACCACATTGTTGATCTGGGGTGAGTAGACGCCACTCCTTTGATTGATACCCAGAATGTGATAGTTGATCTGTGCGACCGCTAAATCTAGCAGTCACTGGTAAACATACTGGCCTGGGCTCCGATTGTAAGTAGCAATATCTGCGCCATACAGCGGGCAGAAGATCAGTGGTACATTTGGCATTGAGGAATGGCAAATATCTTTCGGCATATACATGCTGCTAAGCACAGGTGCCGTAGTTGAGTTATCCGCTCGCCTGTCTACTTAGTGAAACACTAAAGGTGGGAAGGTGGCCATGTTAGCAGGCCAATGGTAATGTAAACAAAACTTACTATGACCCAGAAAATGACATTAGGTTCAAATTTCATACACTAACCTATCACGGAAGTAGCCAATGTATATGACAATATATCCATGAATGAAAATAGTCCGTTACTTGGGTATAAATTAGGAAATTCCAAGCAAGTTCTTCTGTGAGGATCAGTGTGGATGTTGGCAGGGCCTGTTACCGGCAGGGCACCAGCAGTTCATTCATGTCTGACCTGTGGGCTACCCCAATATGACGTCATCTGTCTCCTTGACATATTTTCTAAACTAATGAGACTGACTTCTGTCCGCTCTGCCAGATCGAATCGTTTGAATAGTATACTGCTACGCCTGCTCATTACAATTAAAGAATTTGCCCCTGTATTTGACTCTTCACTTATACATGTTTGATAGTTTTGCTCGGGGACCACTGTAATAAACTGTGGTTGCAGTCTTTCTCATTTTTTTCAGGCGATGTGTGACCAGAAATTTTACTAGAATAGATGTTGGTCTGGCATCCTTCGGTGTTGAGTGCACCAATGTTTCATTCATCTCATTCAGTGTGTGCCAGTTTTGCATAGGCTCTATATCGTCTGCACACGCACTGGCAGTGTGGGCTTTGGTCAACCGCACTGTAGTAGGTGTCATTTTTGGTGCGCAATACTGGGAGGACTTATGCACGCGGGCGTCAACCTCTGGTTCCCGCGTATATATATTTCCTTGCCTACGCAGACCCAGATCCCGCACGGCCAAAGGTGGCTTATATGCGCGGGAGTGCGTCCGCGGGCATAGAGAAGACTATATACGCGGACCCTTACTCGAAGTCGCGTATTGAAGATACCTTCTATACGCGGGCACCCGCGCATTTTGCATGTCCAGTATACGCGGTCGTGAGATACCACTTAAGCCGAAGTCGCGCTTATAGTAGCTCTTAACTACGCGGGAGTTGTATTGGAATAGGTGTTTCCATATATATGTTCAATACAAATATGATCAAAATTATAGAATATGTATCGGAACAGCTCATTCCATACTATGTTCAATACAAATAGGACCCCCCGTCTGCTAGCGTCACCTGGCGGTGGTCTTAGGCCTTATGTATTTGAACATGTCCAATATAACTATGGTAACATATCAATTTGTCAATACGATTGAAATTTGACATTCGAATCGCAGTAGTCAGAGTTCTCCAATATGTACTGGAACAGCTTAATTCCATACCAAGTTCAATACAAATACCTCCCCGCCGTCTGCTAGCGTCACCTGGTGGCGGTCTTAGGCGTTATGTATTTCAACAGGTCTCTACATATATTTCTTCAATAAAATCATGGTCAAAGTTCTCCACTATATACTCGCACAGCTTCATTCCACACTAAGTTCAATGCAACTAGGTCTACATATTTTCCGTCAAAGTTCTCCAACATGTACTGGAACCGCTTCATTCCATTAAGTGTTCAATACAAATATGTCCCCACCGTCTACTAGCAGCACATGGCGGCGGTCTTAGATGCGAAATACATCATGTTTCTTTACAAATTAATTAGCCATTCGCACACAAGACTTGTGAGTGGATAACTGCACCCCCCCGTCCGCTGGCGACACCTGGCGGCGTTGTACGGTAACAAGATTGTGCCTGGTTAGCCCAGTCCTTTTTCTGAAAAATGTTATTATTACTAGCCATAGATTTAACTAATACGAATATTAGAAATCACTGTGCATAATATATTGCAAAGTATATACTCAGAAATCTCGAAACGTGTCCGTATCAGTTTTCCCAAACAAATCCTCAATTATTGGCTAACCGCTCCACCGTCCGCTCGTGACACCTGGTGGTCACTGTTGGAACATACCAGTCCCGCGCCCGGTAGGTAGTCTTATCTGCGCGGGAGCGCAAAGTGGGATAGACACCCGTCGGCATCTCATATGATTTCGCTCTCTTGTTTAGCCAGGTGCATGGACCAATGATTGTGTGGCGCTCACGGCTCATTTTATTGTCTTATCTTTTAATATTTTCGATTTATTATATTTTGAACTTTTTTCGTGTCATGCGCTTGTTTTTCACATTTTTGGGGAGGGAACTGTGCTATTAACCTTTGGAACGCTTTTTAAATCGAATATAACCAAAATTATGCCTTGTTTCTAATATTCTAGTTAATTTTCCAAATCAACAAATGTGGGCGTATAAAAAGATTCGATCAGTCATATCCAACTCAATACAGAACAGCATTTCAACATTCTACATATTTATAAAAAGCATTTTGCCTACTTTTATATTATTCATAAAGCCCCCCTGATTATACGAAGGAAAACAAACGACGAAGACAATACAATCTACTTATCTCAACCGCAACAAAGGGTGGGAGGACATTTATTTCATTGAGTCAATCGGAGTAACTACAAAAAGTGTCGGTATGATGCCTTACAAAATGCTTTAGCCGACTAGCCCACGTCTAGGCACCTACAGTTGGTCTGTGTTCGTAATTT
The DNA here is from genome assembly GCA_936440205.1 of Lepidonotus clava. NCBI lineage: Eukaryota > Metazoa > Annelida > Polychaeta > Phyllodocida > Polynoidae > Lepidonotus > Lepidonotus clava. The sequence continues at coordinate 49,387,224 of OW387145.1, forward strand.
TAGTTCGACTAAAAATTAATACCAAATTACCAACAAATAGCCTAATACATTTACAACTAGTTAAGTATAATAAATAGTCAGTGCCGTGTGCCGGCGTCACCTGGTGGCCTCTGTAGGCACCCACAACTTTGCGGTCTGTGTACAATCTGCTCGTGCGCATATTCGTAGTTAAGTTTGTTGTAGTTTAGGTAAGAACTTCCCCACGCATTTGACCGTCTTATTCGTTACTTTTAGCTAGTGTACAACTTCAGATTATTTGGAAACACAAAAAGTAATTTGACTCTTCAAATTTCCATATTCGACAGTCAGTCACGCTTTCCCTTCATGCTAAACCCGTTTTTGTTGCTCTAAAATATATGCACATATACTACATCTAACCTCTATATGTTGTCTGTAACCATGTAGTTCCGCCTATCCCCCCCATTCTTTGCCCGTAGTACTTAGTCTATGCAATAAGGGCAGCACCAACGCTGAAGGTGATGTGGCTTCTCCGTTAATCCGCCACATGGCAAGTGCGCCCACTTTCCACAGTTGTCGCAGTTCTGCATTGCCGGGGGTCCATCCTCACCGAACTCCACCCCAGTGCATTCCGGCATCTCACACACAGGCTCTTTACTCAGGTGCATCTCTGCCTTTATCGTTGCTGCCACATGAACCCTGAAGTTCTTGGCATGCGCCATTCGCATCGTCTCGGTGCGCATCCCTCTCATGATCGCCGTCGCATTCTGAAATTCATTGGAGGAGTTTAAAATCTTGGCCACGGATTGATTTCTCAATTTATTAGATGTGGGAATCCTATATAATGTCACATGCGTATATGGATATCGACATTGGGCTTAACATGATTATGAACAAAAAATTGAGTCCGACACCCACCCCCACCCTCCCTCCCCCCCCCCACCACCCAAAGCCCCCTACCATTAACACCCAATGAGTGATCCCTGCACTATACTTACCATCAACGTAAATAGGCCACAGCTGTCTCCGTCATGCTGCTGGTTGGACTGCGTGTCGCTCACGGTCCATGTTCCCTGTGCCTCACCCAGAGCCTTGTTTCTCTCAGAAATGAAGCGCCTACAATGAATAGCCTATATTAGTAGTGGCCCTATGTTCATTCGTCAGCATTACCTGCAACAAATTCTCTTCAAATCAGCTTAATCATTTGCTTTTACGGTGCAGAACAGGTGCGGATCCAGACCCTGGCTTCTAGGGGGCGCAGGATACCCACCCCATTCCCATATTTTTGCTTGTAAAATTTCTCCTCGGATTTGTCAAAACTACAAGAGTCCATTTTTTGTCTAGGGGGGGCAATTGCCCCTTTTGCCCCCCTCCCCCCCTGGATCCACCACTGCAGAAGCTTTTCGGAACAGACACAGACCTTCTAAATACATTGTCGGGACCGAAATGATCGTCAATTTCAATTAAATGGTTTCAGTTGTGATTTCCTCCATTTGTATTCATACGGCCCCTCCCTTCTACTCATCCCTACAATGCCCTTCTACACTCCTACACTTACAGCCAACGTTGGGTCCAGGTCCTGGCTCGTGGTAAGCTCATCATCGAATCGTATATGGTCAACTCCAGGTTTTCCATGTTCATCACCATCAGGAACCAGTGATGTCCAGGGTTCACCGGTAGCATCACCCACTTGTATTCCATCAGTGGTATCTGTAATCGCATATATAGGCATTAAGTATAATTCCACACAAGGTCCTGCTTTCACACATCTACCCTTCCTAATCGTAACACAACTATGTTTTCTACTATGTATGTGGTCCGCAAGATTAATATGGCCACATCCAGCTTTTGTCAATTAGTATTAAATAAATGAGATTAGCATTTTAGATGCGCGTATAATGTATTACCTTTGTGAAAATGCTGCGGTAGTTGTTTTTGGCCCACATCTGCGCCGTCTGGCTTGGCATCATGAAGACGGTCTTGGGATTTAGTAGGTTCTCTTGTTGCGCCAAATAACCCAAGTATATATTTATGACCTGCAGATCAAAAAACAATTATCAAATAAAATTACAGCAAATATGAAGTTGACGTAGGACAAACTGATTTCGATGGCCAATACAAAATAAGTCTTTCACCGGGCCGGCTACAACTATTTTCAAAGGGGGCGGCGCCCTATTGTACAATTTTCAACCCCACAAAGGCTACTACGGAGTTTTACATAAACAAAATCAAAAGTGTGCAATTATTATTTAGCCCCCCCGTCGTGGTTTCACCTATGGGATACTCGAACTCATTTCAATTTACTTTGTTCATTACAAATCTTTTATAAAATCTTCACTCACGTTGTCACACAGCCATTCTCCCCTGTTCAGGTTGTTCAGATCCGCGATAGTTATCGTGTTGTTCCCGATGCTATACTTCCTCACATCCCGGAGTCGCAGCTTTGGCTTTACTAAGTCGGTGGCTTTGCAGTTAGGCAGGTGTGGCATGGGCCATAACGTGGGTATTCCCTCAACGATATGCATCTGTTTAATGAACGCATGCGTCGTGAGCAGGGCCATGATGTGGGCAATCTCTTTCTGTCTGTCCCTACTGTGTTTGGCTAGTTGTTCTCGCATAATCAGATTTAGGCTGGCCCTTGCCTCGTTGATGGTGTCGGTGTGGTCCTCACCCCTCTTGGTCAATTCCTCCTCTAAGGAAACTATGGGATCGTCACCGCCTTCTTTAGGCACTTCAAGCTTTTCCACTGAATTCAACAGATTTTTTAGTTGCGCCGGTCCGTGTCTGCTGAGAAAGGCATACACTTGTGAATCTCTGTAACCCGTACGTGGTATCCTTCCATCGTTCCCTGTCTCTGTATTGTCCTTTCCTGTGTTCCTCCTGCCTCGCCCCGCTCTCGGTTGTTTTTCAGGTGACGGCCATTCCTCCGGCTCTGGTTTTTGTTTCCTTTTCACCCACAACCTTGTAGCAGCTTCTTCTTCAGGTTCAGGTGAATTGAGCAGTTCTTCCCTACGGCGTCTCCTCTCCCCAAGGCTTCCCTTCCTGGGTTTCTTTGGGCCTCTCTTCCTTCCTTTTCCCACCTGTTTTGCATCTGTACTTGGATCCGAGTCTTCATCACTCACATCGTTTGACACATCTGGAACGCTAGTCATTCGCCTCCCTTTCTTCCCTTTGTGTGGTGGTTTTGCCTTTCCCTTCGCCTTGCTTTTTCGCTTCGATTTTCCTTTTCCTTTCCCACCTTGCTCACCATCGTTATCAATTGGCCGGTCCTTTACTCGAACATAAGTGCCTTTCTTTTTCTTCACTCTCCTTAACGGCGGTCGTTCAAAAAGGGTTCTCTGGAAAGAAATTCCTCCCTCTCGGTATACTCGTTTCCCGGTCGCGTCCAGAATAACCACCCGTGTGTGTTTCCTAGTTTTGAAGGTGACTTCTTTCTCACTGTCTCCACTCTCCCGTTCCGAATCATCTCCTCTATCAACATTTTCGCCTGGAACGGTGTCGTTTAAGTGAACAGATTTTTCCGCCTCAGTTATTTCTTCTTCTGTATCTCCCTCAGCTTCCTCATCTGTCTCCTCCGGCAAGTACTCTTCCCCTGAATCTTCTTCTGGATCCCTCTCTTCTTCTCTATCCGTCTCCACCCATGAACCTTCTTCTGTATCCCTATCCTCTTCTCCATCTGTCTCCTCCACCAAGCACTCCATGTCTGATTCGTCTTTATGATGTTTCTCGTCTTCTCCATCTGTCTCCTCCACGAAGTAATCAATGTCTGATTCATCTTGTTTATCTTTCTCCTCTTCTCCACATGTCTTTTCTATGCCCTCAGGCTCCTCCGGCAGCTGGTCTTGTCTATTGTATTTTTCGTGGACCTGTGCTTTAATGTCGTCTCCTTTCCCCTTTATGGTGCTATCTCCCTCCTCCATGGTGTTGTCAGTACTCCCCGTCTGGTTGTCTTCGTCCTTCACACTTGGGGGTGCTTTTTCCTTCTCATCCGTTTTCTCTGGCGAGATACCCTTCTCGGAATCTTGCACCCCAATTTGTTCATCGTCGTTTTTGAACAAACTGCCCGACCCCTTCTGTTCTTCTCCTCCTTCGGGCAATCGCGCTGTGTGCTCGCTACCGGTGCCTGACAGGTTCACGTCCTCATGCGCCTGCTCTCCCTTCATACAGTCGCCTTCTGCTATATTGGAATTTGCTTTCCCGTCCACTTCTTGGGCATTCTCTGTGTCTTCTGGAATGAAGCCACCTTCAGTTCCATGCACGTTCTGCGCCCTCTTATCTGTATCTTCCATGACGCTGTCTTCTTTGTTCCGCAGGTCATTCCGATTCCGGGGTCCAGTATTTATGAAGGCGTCATCCCTAATGAATCCACCCTCCAATTTGTCGTTGGCATCTGCATCATAAGAATCCTGTTCCTGTTCGCTAGGGTCGCATGACTCATTTTCACCCTCGCACTTGGCCTGTTTCTCCAAATCTTCCTGCAACAACCGATCGCCAGAAATGTCCGTGCCATCTACGGTGGGCTCTCTGCTTCCCCCACCGTCTGTCATGTCGTGATCTGTCCGTCCCTCCTCCTGGCTTCGGTCCATTTCGGCATTGTTGGACATGTTATCCTCAGGTGCTTCATTTTCTGGTACTTCGTCAACATGTTCTTCGTTTTCTTCGTCATCTGACTCAACTACTCTCACTCGCCGCCTTTTCCTTGGAGTTTTTTGCTGGCCACTATTTTTTTCATCATCGACGTCCTCTTTGTCGTTTCCTTTTCCATTCCTTTTCCTTTTCGCACCTGTTTTCTTTGGAGGCGGGGATTTTTCTGGCGTGTTTTCATCGTCCTTGTTTTCCGACTATAACTCTCACCATCTTTCCGGCCAACCATGCTTTCCAGTACTTGATCAGGTTTGCTAGATGGTGGCAGTATTCATCGTTCCCCGCCACCGAGAAGAGGTTGCCTATCTTGGACAGGGTTCCCATTGACTCGTTGAATCTCAGTGGTGCAGTGGAAGGTACCGGCTTCTGGGTATCGGGCACCACTCCAGTTGTGACACTGGAGTGCCTCATGTCATAATCTTGGCGCCAACGTGCTGCTACCCAGTTGCAGTTCAGTGCCCAATCCTTCTGGGCCATAATGAAAAACCCATGTCGACATACCGCAATCTGGTCTTGTTGAAAAGTGCAGGAGCATTTCAACTTGCTCTCATCCATCTGGACCACATACTCTTGTCTGTTTTCCATGACTATGAAGGTTCCGTCTGGGAGCTCGTTGAGGAGGAATTTGCGATCCTTGTCCTTCAACTTAACCTTTTCTGCAAGCATTTTCCTGGCCGCTGATTTAGTGTACACGAGGTACAATCTCTGGGCTGTTGGCGATCTGTCTGTGGCGTTGTACGAGTACTTCATTCCCCTGATGATCTCCTCTGCATTCTCCTGCATCTCTTTCCTTTGCGTGTACTTGTACATGAGAAGCACACAGTTGTACAGGGTCGCATTCGGGGGAACCTGGTCCTTTATATGGCGATGGAAGCTCTCCAAGTGATTCGTCGTCCTAGTATCCATGGTGGGTAGGCCTTTACGCATGTATTGCGCCCACACATGGTCACATTTCAACCACTCATGGTTAAAGTATCCAAGGTAGTCAGCAATACCTTCTTGTTCGAACAGGGTCTCCACGGCTTCATCGAATTCTTCTCGGGTGTGCGCATCAACGATATCATCGATCAAATCTTCCAACTCCGCCTTGTACCTCTTGTTCAATTGCCTACCAGCCAACTGTCCGTACAAGGCTCTCTTCAAGTGGAAAAGGCAAAGATGTACTGGTATATTCGGGAGCACCGCCTCTATGGCCCGGGTTTCTGAGGTAGACTTGTCCACTATCATCAGCTTTGTTCTGGTCAGCTCGTCTGTATTAGTCTGTACAAAGTGCTTGAGGAAACGTACCATCATCTCCTTCGTTTCATTCGCCATTAAGGCATGGGCTGCAACTTGACCTCGGTTGTAATTGTCGATCACCATGATGGTCGTGAGTTTCATTTCTTTGTTGTTCATATTATGCGTGGTGTCCATGATGAGAAGTTCTGGGAACTTGGCCAGGTTCCTTTTCATAGTAGCCAACTGGAAGTAGATCATGTCTACGTCCCTCTCTTCATTCTCCCACATGCAGCCCTCATTCCCGGGTTCCATTGCCAGGATCTGATCAAAGCCCTCCACAAATGCATAGTTATGGGAGTCGGTCACCACGCGTATGTTTCGTATGTCCCTGCTTAAGACTCGCTTCCCTGACATTTCAGTTATATACTGTGCAATCTGAGATGAGGAGACTTTGCAGGACAGCAGTTTCTTTGCTTGGTAGAAGTAGTCATCCTTGAGGCGCCGGTTCTCAAACATATTACGTTGAGTAGACATGTACACACTATTAAAATTTTCACACCCACACATCATATCTCTAGGAAAACGCTACTTTACAGAATTATACTTCACCACGCTATCGTTTGTATTAATCTCTTGTTGCATCTTAACAATAACACATCTATTTGTACCTATACGATTTACTTAGGTGTAATTGAAAAACATTACAGAAGATTTTAGCGTTTTTACCTTGGGTTACCTTTCCTCAATTACCCTCGGCTTCCCTAAGCATCTTTTAATCAATATATCATTTGTTATTATTTTTCTTTGATTTGAATTATCTCAGTTACTACTTTCGACAGATAAGTATCAGTACCAATAACCAATTTCTAAACTTACCTCGGGATACAGTTCGAAGCGTTGACGATTGACCTTGTGATTATGGTTTTCGTCGAAACTGTTGATTTTGAGGTATTTTCCTAACCTGGAACATCCAATCTTCGCCACACATGGGCACTCGATTTTGATGGAACTGCAAGATATATTAAAATTGATTAATACATAACGCATGCAATCACCCTCATTGTGTCATATGTTTCAAGTAATCAGGGCCCGTCTTCAGCAGGAATTTGACAAACTATTCTGTAAGGCAGGGCTTTTGTATTGGAACAGAAGGTAGGTTGCACATGTTCCCCTCGAAAAACCAGTGCCGGAACAAATAATTATGTACGTATTGGACAAAATGCTTGTAACACCGTTGATTAAGATATCTGCAAATAGGCCACAACAAATTTAACAAATATCACAAACGGCTCTCCCGCCCGTAGCTAGACGCGTGGGGAGTTAGAATAGAGGGGCGTGTCCACATGGCTGGCGGCTGGTTACATAGAGTAACATCTTGCATTTGTATAATAACAATGATGGATTTTGTTACTGATGACTTGTATGTCATGAGGGAGGGCACCAGTGAGAGGATGCAGAGACACCAATAATTAATTTTCAACAATGCTGCGAGAAAAAAGTGATGAATTTTAACCCGGTCTTGGCAGTCCCTATAACCGAGCCTTGTAGGCTAGCGATGTAATCGCGCTTGCCTGTAACATCCATTTATCATCCCTGTAACACCATCTACCCACGTAGAAATTAATGAAATATGTGATAGAGGGAAATCATCTTACCTCTGTTCCGGTCTTTCGAAGTTGCCCGTCATGCGTGTCACCCCGTGATGTTTGCATGCAAGGGCTCCACTCGCGTACACAAACTCCTCAGGGTACCTTGTATGGTGGGGTTGCAACTTTGCGTTCAGATTCTCAACCTTTTTCATGTTCTCTGCAAATACATTACAACAATACGAATTAGTAAAATAATATTTGTTTATTAACTGGATTTCTTAGTTACAAAATACACCACGACTGTAAACGAACATGCTGGCATGTTGGAGAGTCCTTCTCTGTTCATCTGCCCCGCCCCCATATTTCAACATTACAGAGAAAACAAATACATAAGCGTCATGACGACATTTCGGAGAGTATGGTACATGTTACTAGTCAGGCCACCGCTACCGTTGGTGACTTTGACCCGCAATTCACGGGAAGAATTTGAACTCATACATTAGACAGGCTCGGGCGTGTCTGAAACCACATCCTCTAAAACGTGTCAAGGAGTGTAAGTCTTACTCCACCATTTACACCGCAAGTGCACAGTATTATTATCTGACTTATTGCACACGCAGTGTTTATTGTACTATTGCTACTATTTTACTCCTACTTTCTAAGTTTCCCTACGCCTTCTGGGGTGTCAAGAAGTGTTGATCAGAGTGTGTTAACTATATTGTTCCACCAAAGTCCGTGTAGCTCATAATACTTTTAACACCCTCAACTTTGGCGGCGTCTTAATGTGTCTACACTCCATGTAAGCACCAATTTAATGGGCGCGTCTTTCCGCAGTTCTCCTGACTCTGGCCATATGCATGTGTGGTGCGACCTGAAAGATTGGTTTCCCCTAAATCTAGTAGAACAAAGGTTGGTTTGTGTGTAATCTCTGCACTTATGCAAATGGCGCTTGGTAGCACTCAGCCAAGCGAGTAGCTCATCCATCTATCAACAGCCGAGCAAGGATGACCTCGAGCTCTTGGAATCTTACTCCGACTAAGGGCAAGCGCAGCCTAAGGCTTAAGCTCCGTGTAAGTTACATTTAAATCACACCACTTCAATAGTTCATTCTCTTTTGCTAAAGATATTTAAAAGATAATTTGTAATAGCCTGTTTTTGTTACCGCCTACCCACCGCATCCCGTAGCGTTGGGTGGGTTTTGTAGCGTTTTTCAGTTTCATTTAATTTACAGTTGTCACGCACTCACGCACTCTATATATATCCGATCTATATTCAGCCAACCACAAGTCCCAAAGTAGTTGATCGCGAACCAGTGGTCATCTTGGACGATGACGGTCAAAAGGGGGAAGAAAAGAAAGCCGTGGACTGCAACCAGGAAACAAGTCCCAGCCAGGCACCCACATGTCCCAAAGTTCAGTTCTCTGATCAGGAACCAATGGTCATCGAACCGATGGTCATCTCGGATGATAATCGTCCAATTGCCACCCATGTTCAGCCCCCCGCGGGAGCGGGAGCTTAATATGAAAAGAAAGCCGAATGCAACCCGGAAACCAGTCCAAGGTGAGTCTGCCTTTACCCTAAATCAGTTAAACTTTGAGCCAAATGTCCCATATGTATATATCTGTTTACGGCTGTATAACATTCGTTATAAATGCAAAAATTAATAAACATTGATTAATTAATTTATTAACGTTTCTTAATGTAAAAATTCTAATCCCTGAATGTGCTCCTCAATTCTTACAATTAAGTAGGCACCTTCCCCCCCCCCCTTCGTTTTTTTTTAAAAATCTCTGGATGCTTCTCCTTGTTTTACCCCTTCGCTTCGTCTTTTTTACCTTCAGTTGCAACCTTGGCAATCCGTTGACGTCCCCAACCACCAATTGCAGGCGGCCGTATAAGACGTGCAATTTGACGGAGGACGAGGCAGAGAGTACCATTCTTGAGATTGGAGCCTTAGCAGAAAGACTTGTCCCCGGGGAGGGCAATTTTTTCGCTACAAATTTTCGGCGTTATTTTTTATTCAAGCAACAATTCAAATCTGTTAATAATTCCTAATCTTGTAAATCTTGTAAATCATATCGAACGACCAAACAATTATTATATCATATTCCTTTTATTTTATCGAGCGCATCTAACTCATATTCTGTAATAAAAAAAGTTATTTACCCAAAACAAATTCGTATATGTTGTTCCGTCACCATAATTTCGTGTACACGTACGCCCTCCAGTTTTAGTGGCTTTGTGCAGAAACCTATTATTCTATCTTAATCCTTTTTCTTATTCAAGGGTCTCTTAGTCACCTTCTGTAGTAAAAATGTCATTTAAAAATGTCATTCAAGGGTCCCAATGGTTCAAAACGGTGCCATGTGGGCCCTCTTTGCACCATAGGGAATCGGTTGTAAACATTAGCTTTTCTCTAAATATATTCATTTCCTACATATGAAACTCACAACATATAGAAAGAAGCATGTCATAACATGCATGGTCATATCAAAATTTCATAAATAGGTTTATTTTGGACATAATCGGCTTTGGTTTTTTGCCCTGGTCTATTGTCGGCACTCAGGGCACCGGGTGCCGGGAGTGACCACGTCACTCCAGTGGTTGGGGACTGGGGGCTAATTTGAATCACCCGACGCGTGTCCGGCCCCCGATAACGCGGCACTTCTGTGGTGTAAGACTCCAGTAGGCTCACGTCACACAGGACGCCGCGCGTGGCGGGTGGTTCCACACTGGGGGGCGGTTCTCATTACAGGCCCGTCCTCTGACCCCCCTGCCGGGCCTTCTGACCGGCCGGGCCTGGGGGGGGGGGGGGGCCGACATCAGACTGGAGGGGTGTAAACAATCGACATACTTCACTTATCAACCCTTTTTTTCATAATTTCAAGGGTATGAGGGTTATCTATATGTTATCCCCAATATTTAGGTAGCTCCGTTTATAAATCAATACTTGATAAGGAAATGATTGAGTCTGACAGCTGGTTCTTCTATAGCCTATAGAGGAACCACATCCTGTTTTTCAATAATTGCATTTTGGACAAAAATTTTTTGCCAACGTCAGAGATTAGGCTATAAAATGTCACTAAACAAGTGAAAATGGAGATTAGAAAATTAATATACCTGCTCCAAACGATTGTCATAGGTTTTTATATATATCTTCAATACACCATTGCAATATGCTATTTATAGTCAGATTAACCCAAAAAGCTTTTAAAAATACTGTGAAACAATAACATACATGCAAAAAAAAGGCTCTGTGGCAATTGGGATGCATAAATTTGTGCATTTTATATGAAGCGCTGCGTATTATCTTACATATTTAAAGTCTACTTTTTCTTATGCAGAATTTTCCAAGGAACACGTTGGTCACTCATAGTCCATTTCCCCCGTCACCAGAAATCCATCGGCGTCAATGCCTTGGAAAAATCCACGTGCACACGACTGGGGGATTTCGAAGTCGTTTTCTTCAGCAATTAGAGCTACCAAGTTTGAGTAATTGAGAGCAACACATGGTATACAAGTTTTGGCATTTTATTACTTAAGAGACATGGTTATATGCGAGTAGGAGCAAGCAAAAGTGAGTAGATGCGAGTAAATATGAGTCCTAAGTCTAAGTGTTCACTATGAGGCGGTATTGGCCGTCCTGGCCGTGGTGCCGTCTCTGTCCCGATTTATGGGGCCAAGGGCCGCCGCGAGGTGGGCTGGGACAGAGGTAAGGCGCTCAGGTGGTACATAGGCTGAGAGGCCAGAGCGCCCCGCCCACGACGTTCCGTGATGGCACAGCTCCTCCAGGGTGCTCCCGGCCTGTGCGGCGACACACGCAGCCCCCCGGCGGAGGGAGTGCATGGTCACACGAGCAGCATGGGGGCTGCCCACACGTGTTAGGGCCTCCCCCATCACTGCCACTAGTGGGGGAGCTGTGAGGGGGCGTGGTCCCGGCAGTAGGAAGGCCGGGGCTGTTGGTGGAGCAGGGACCTGGTCGCAGGCGAGCTTCCATGCTGAGACTCGGCAGTGTGGGGAGTGAGGTACGGCATAGACGATGAGGGCAGTAGCCTGGGAGCGGGCTCAATTTGCAATTAAGCCCAATTACCTTAAGTAGATCCCGTTGGTCACTCTGACTCATAGTCAATTTCCCCCGTTATCAGATATCCATCGGCGTCAATGCCTTGGAAAAATCCACGTGCACACGCCTGGGGGATTTCGCAGTCCTTTTCTTCAGCTATTACAGCTGCCGGCGCCTGCCCAGTCCGCAGCGCTTCAACCGTCAGGTTGTCAAAGTGCCGCTTAAGCCTCTCCTTGACGTCGTGATTACCAATGTCCTGAAGGTTCATAAGGAGAAAGCGCGCCCACTGGGTGTCCCGGTCATCCTCCACCTCCTCTTCTTCGGACTGGAGGGGGTCAGAAAAGGTGTCACATCCCGAAGAAGTGCGCCGGCTGGTTGACGGGGAAGCCCCCCGGCAGCAATGGTCGTTGGTGGGGGCTAGTTGCCCGAGCATGAACTCTAGCCGGTCGAAACGGTCGTGCAGTGATGTGAACTGAGCTGTTGTTGATTCCCTCACTGAGTCAATCGAGGCAGCGTTGATTGCCACTGTGCTCCTCTTCCTCTTCCTCTTAGGGATTTGAGCAGAGAGGCCGTTATGCGGTTCAGTTTCCCCTTGGTTTGGGGTTGAAGGTGCGTTTGTAGACATGTTGATGAGTCGGGAGCTAGTTCGTGTGTCGTAGGCGGTGGTCAGTGTCTAACTGATTAGCCCTCATCCCCCAGCCCCCCCTGGGTTAGCTAGGGTCATCCTCCCACAACGGGGCCCGTCCCTCCCGCTCCTGGGGGGGGGGGGGGGGCACTGACTCTTTGAAGGTTGTCCCCACTGCCCAAATTACCGCTCCTGAATTAGGTCCCCCTAATTTTGGGGACCACAGATCACCGCCCTCCAAAATACGAGTGTGTCAATACCAGAAAATATACATAAATAACCAAAATTTCTACGTTCCCCGCCCCCGCTTGGTGGTTCCGTTTTGCAGTGGTTACCTTTTCAAACCCAAGGTACTGCACTTCGAAACGGAGCCACCTACACATTGGGTATATCATATCGAAAACCATCATACTAAAGAAATTGAGAAAATATTATGAAAATAGGATAAATTAGTGAAATATTTTGACTGTTGACACCCCTCCAGTATGTTGTCGGGGGTCCCCCCTGGTCTAGCTGGCCACAGGGCTGGCAGGGGGGTCAGTAGCCGGCCCTGTTAATGAGACCCGGCCCTGGAGTATGGAACCACCCGCCACGCGCGGCCTCTGTGTGACGTCAGTCTACTCGACTCTATGCCTTCAGGGCTTCGGCTTTGGCTGAGTCATCCCCGAGGTCTGATTTTGTTTTATTGTATACAATAACCCAGGAAAATATCCTATTAACCCATGAAGAGGGGATTAAAGCGGGGGAAAAAAATTTGGATTATGTTCTTGCAGGGAAATAACGCTGACCATATGCATTAGCCCAAATTTGCTAGCGGGAAAGGACACTGATGAATTCGAACGTATAGGCGCTACGAAGTTGGTATAGAATAAATTAAAATAATTATCCTTGAGCTATTCATCCTGTTGGTGATTAGCTACCAACTCACTGTATATCTCTATGATCATGAGTTACATCGATCGCAACCCTGCTCCACTCACCAGGGCACATTTTTTCACGTAACCGACAACGTGACCCTCAGTTTCGGAGCATGTGTTGCATTTTCTCATCAACAGGCCTAGGGTGCAGGCACATTGCGCTCGTTTCAACTTGAATGTACTCGACCTAGCGCCCATTCACACATAAAACTTAGAGAAGAAACATCTGAGTCATGTCGACCCCATCTTCACGAGTCAAGGCTCCTGCGCCGTTACCACTCTGTCAGTTAGACCGGGAGGGAGGGACAGAGCCCTGCATGATGGAGGATGTGTCGACCCCTCCTCTGGAAACCATCGAAAGTCCACAGTCACCGGGACCCTCTCGGGAGGTCAATCCTCCCGCGACAATCACTAAAGATTGTGCTGACACTAGGCCTCCTTTGAAAAGACATCGCGTAACCGTTCATCCATACCGTCGCGCAATGAGCACCACTACCGTGTATGATCGTCGGCAGTCTGTTCCCCTGGCCCGGGCTTCCCTCTCTCCGCTCGTGCTGCGGGCATTATCTAGTCAGCTGGGAGCCCATACCCAAAAGAGTGGCCACCCATCACCCCCTCCATCCAAGTGAGGTAAGAAAGAAACTCTATTTTTTTTTCAGCAACATCCCTGTAAAGCGTGTACATGTTTCTTTTAATTATCTAATAAACCGTTTCATCATTCCTTTTCTGGTATACTTGCATTTTCAATAACCTACTAATTATTGATCGGGTGCTAACTTTTTATCCTAATTACATCTTTTCCCGGTACCGAGCAGTCTGTGCCAGAATCGACTTTCCTTCTCCGTCTAGTCCTAATCACCTTCTATTTAATGATTTCAGTGGCGCCCGTCCTCTGAGATAGCGCTTCATGGTCAGGGCTTCCGAATTGATCAGAATATCTAGTTCTTCTGAACCTGGCTGGTCCTCGTCGACATCGCTTTGCAATTGTTCCTTTGGTCGCTACCTGGTGGATCAGGGCCAAGGGCGGATCCCGGAATATGTACAGGTGGGGGGGGGGGGGTGAAGTTCCCCCTTCCCCTCCCCCCCCCCCCCTGTCATCGGCCCTTTATCATCAGTTCTCGTTGGTACATTTCAATTCATTTACCTCATCAACTCTCTCAACATATGTCATAGTACTAGTGTAAACAATTTATCGTAATAAAAGAAAGTATTCTCGCGATTTAGTGCCTTTTATCATTGTTTTCTCATCAATCACTGCATTGATTTGTGCATAATACTGTGAAGTGTTTACCTATTAATAAGAGTGCTATTTTAAATTATCTTTGATTAATTATCGGCTCATGGGTTGTGTAAAGGGCAACCAAGTGGAGTCCTGCAACACTTCCAGCATGATAAGCCTACAAAAATGAACCTCGGTTGGCTAAAGAGAGGTAATCGAGTGTAATTGATTGTTAAAGGAATTGTCTTATCATCAAGGAATTCAAGTGAAACACTAACTTTATGGAAAAGGTGTTTATAAAAGTTCAATTTCAAGTACAAAGATTCAGAATATTATGCTTACATCCTGACATATTAAATCATATTATTAAACGCTAAGAGTCTTTAGGCATTACTGTAGACTAAATGTTTTAAGAACAATATACATATTCCATTCCATATATACCTTTCGACTTCATCAACGTTGTCATTTGCAGTAAATAGTGCCATCTTGTGTTAACTTTGCCGATAGCGTTAACCTTAATTACGTGACCCAAATTAGCGTTATCTTTCAAGTACTTGAAGTCTGAGCCATCTAGTGAGTAAATGAAATGCCAGCTAGCGTATACTTAACAGAATCACCGCCTGTTGATAACTAGAAATTTCTTCACAATTATTGATTAGCCATGAATTTTGACTCATTCTATAAGACAAAGCACCTGCCGGGCTGAACGATATTGTATTCAATATATTAGAATTCAGGGTTCATTTTCCTGACTTGTCTATGGCGATATGGCGAATATTATTCAAGTCCTATATGCTATTACTTCATCGAGCCCACATCAGATGGGGGGTTCCTACCAAACGTTAACGACTTACAATACAACAATACAATACAATAATTTATTCACAGCCCTAGTTCAGGCAAAGGAAAGAGATCGTTTAGCCGATATATAGTTACTTGGAATCCCCGATTAAGAATAGAAAGATCTAGATCTAGAGTCAGCTAGCTACTCGATGATAACACTAAAGACTATGAAACAGATCAATTTTCAAAAGGGGGGGGAGGGGCGTGCTATTTTGGAAATCTCCTCCCGCACCATAAAATAATTAAGTGTAATGGTTATCCAGAGTATCCCCTTTGATGGGGATTGAATACATATAGTGACATGGCTTGGGCAGCGTAGTTATTTTGAGGTAGCACCTTGAGACTAAAATACTTTTAACATGTCGACTAAGTTGTTTAGAGCTGAGATTCTACGCCCCGAGAGGTGTACCTTGCCGCACTACCCATAGTTGTAGACAAAGTATTCGTCCCTGGATATTGCCATTCCTATACAGCGGAGGTGGTTGAGCAGCAGGGGAGGGGATGCATCGCAGGCTAGTGCATTTCATGCTTTTCCCTTAGGCTTCGGGCCTGCGCTCTTCTCTGGCATGGAGCCGCATGCTTTTGTTTTTAGAGGATTTAGTTTTTGTTTTGTTTTGTGGTCCAGCTTTTCTGCCACGTTCTTGTCTGAATTTGGCCATCATAATGCTGCAAAATTAATTCTGTCAAATTGTATAATGTTGCATGGTTTTGAGCTCAGAAGAGCGCTTCCATGGTTAGGGCATTTTCACGTCACAGGCATGTGTGAGTAAGAGATATGTACATCGGTATCTCTTTGGCAAGGGATTGGCAGTTGAATAAGTAATGAAACTGATGGGACAGGAAATGACAGGTTTGACACGCCTCTATGATGACTGCGTCCAGCTGTTGGCCATCTGAGGCGGCGCATTTCAACTAGCTTCTGTGTCAGGTCCCTCATGGGAGTACCGCGGCCCACTTCTTGACACGTGACGTAACAGGCCTCAAACGGGGCGGCGGTCATGGTGTCGCTCATACTCCTAGGACGTAACTTATGGTAACTTATGGTGTCGCTGAAACCCCTGGGACATACGTAACTTACGGTAAAAGTCTTGCCTCATCGATAAAAGATCGCTTCCGCCAGATCATGTGTCCACAGGAGAGCCAGCCGGGGATGTATAAATACGGCGTGGCATATGGCTATAGATCACTGGAAAACCTGCTGCCACCATGAACGCATCAAATGACTGTCCTGACTCTGTCCTGTCCAACGGTGACCCGAGTATCAGCCCGTGCAGGATGATCACCAGCAGCCCAAAATTGGGTGGCGCGCAAATAACAGATCTTGATCTGTCTTCGGATGATTCCCTGTTCCCCATGGATGTGTTTCACGTGAGCAATATTTTTGACGAGAACCTGGAAGCGTCTGACTCTTCACGCACCTCCGCCATTTCAAAACCAACCATGGCCGATGTGTTGGCTAAGATGGATCGCCTGGAGGCGAAGTGCCGAAAGGTCGAGTGTGAAGCGTCTGCGGTAAGAGCAACAGCCGAAAAGTTCGCCAGTATGCAGCAAGCCAAGCCTGCGCCTGCCGAAACATCCTTGGCATACGAACCGAAGCCGAGTAATGCTATAGCTGTAAGTTACGAAATATGTTTCAACGGCTCCTTATATTATAAAACTGTACATATTAAACATAGTCTTGGTTTATCAATTATCGACATATCATTTAGTAAGTAATCGAATTCCATCTTAAATATATTTACAATTCACTGCTTAATGCTTGGTTTCTTTTGTTGTTTCTAGTATTCTGTTCGTTCCGCTTACAAGGGCAGGTGCAGGGAAAACGCTGGCTTCACGCTTACTGCTGGGTAGGTTCATGAATTCGAAGATCATATAAGGTGATAACGATCGATGTGAATAGTGGAGACCTTAATATTGTTTTCCCTTAATATTGTAATCTAATTGTAGTGATAGAGCACGTGCACCCCAAGCGATGCCGTTCATGACTATAATACATATGATTATATTCCTACATTCAGGGCGGGGATGAACCATCCTCAAAACGCTGCGGTTATCCAGGATTTGGTTAATAACGTCAGCACCGGCGAAGATGCCCCCAGACCCGAGGTATTAGGTAAGTCTGATCGGTAGCAAGTTTCCCTGTTAACTAATTACCTGTACAGGTACATGAGTGGATGGATCACGCTCCTCCTAGTCATCTTGACTTAATACCTCAAGTCAGGTTATCGGAAAAAGTGTTGATATACCTATGTAAATGTTATAATTATGATGTAACTGTACTACTCGCTTGGCTTATGCGTGTCCATAATTGTCTATTAAATGAAAGATGACTTGGAGAGTTAATACAGGTTTAATCCATAATTTATTAATAAAGGCTAACTCCCGGAGGAGATATTGTTATTACAAATAGGAAATGTAGAACTAATATCATATACATTGAGTGTTGCAAATGTAAAGTGTCACAATATAAAGTATGACAACATAAGGTATTACAAAATATAAAGGGTCACAACAAATGTGACAGTGGCGGTCTCTCTTCATAAAAAGTCCTATCACAGTGTTTTCACACCTCTGAGTGTGTATCACAAAGAAGAAAGCTTAGGGCTAATACGCTTTGACACTAATTAAAAACCTGGTAGAATAATTCCATACAATGTCAAAGTATTTCATATATATTTCCTCTACCATTCCTATAGAACGTTTTTGTCCTTTCCCGTGCTTTGATTTAACATGTAAGAACCCCTTATATCCTTTCTCAAGTAGTGGCTTGAATTGTAAGCTGATTTCAAATCATTATTTATATAGTCGCTACCCAGACGTATTTCCGCACTCAGCAAACCAGGGCGAGGCGAGAGCGGGCCGGGGAGATCGAGGAGAAAAACAGAAAGGCCAACCTCCGTCACCATATAACCCAGGTAAATCAATTTTGGTCGAAAGAGAATGCGCGCTCGTGCAGGCATTATTTCGTGAAGCCCCGATCCTATTAAGCATGTACTTTTCTTATAGTTGCCATCTCACAATTGAACTTACACTTATTATTAGATCTAGAGTGACCAATTAATATTGCAACCCTTGTTAATACTGAGTTGCACTATGCTATTTAAATTCCAGCAAGTAAGATCCAATGCTAAACAACTTCTTTGTGTTTGATGTTGTTGGCCAAGTATGTCTTAACTATATTATATATTTAATAACTTTGCAGAAGATACAAAGACGGCGTGTCGCACTGGACGAGCTTGTTCATCAGGAGTGGGACGAGGATAGGAGGTCGGCCATGAGGGCCGTCCTCACACCAGACTATACAAGTGATGAGGATCGCGTCCTTGATGAACACTCCCCGCGATACCACCGCGTAATCAAAACCCTGGTGTGGGAAAGTGACGCCCTCAGATCCTCTAAAGCGCACCTAGACGACAAAGAGCACTCTGTCACCACCACACGTCAGCAGTCCGTCCGATTAGCTGTGGAGCGCTCGCCGACCTGCGACCCAGCACCAGAACGCCAACAGCCTCCTCCCGGCGCCCCAGACTGGGTAGTGAAGCCTGCGTATCGGTGTGGGGGAGGCGAGGCCTAACACCCCAGCTGCCCAGACATTATCCCCGCCAGTCAGCCATTTTGCCATAATTTGTTCAATTCGTTATAAAAACTGTTCTCCAAAGTACTTGGCACTTCTTGTTTTCACTTCGATCTCATTATTTACCCCTGCCTGCTAAGCAGGGTTGTTTAAATGTAAAACTGACTTTTTAAAAATATATCGGTACAATCTAGGTACACTCTATAGGTTACCAATATAAAGGCATTTAAAATGTTTCACATCATCACTCCATTATTATCGTAAAACCACAATTAACAAGACTAATAGGACTAGCTTGATGACATGATTTTTTCCTTGACTAGAATGTATATAATAATGAAATAGAATAGAGCACACTTTAAATTACGAGTAAAGAGTAACTTCTATCTCAAAAGATGACTATATTTGTAAATATAAATATCACATCACTCTAGCCGACTACCATGATTTAGGAATAAACTTCCAATTGGATCCTCTGTCGGTCTTTAGATATATTATCAGAAGTGCTACGTGGTAGATACAGCACGAGTGTGTGTCTGTACGCGATATAATCACGAGGCGCTAGCCGAGTGATTATATCAAGTGCAGACACACACGAGTGTTGTATCTAACATAAACCACGGGACATTCTTTGGCATTTATCATCATAACTTTTGAAATCTTCATTGACTCATCCAACAATATGGAGTGACTTGCAGTCAGGAATCTTGTGAGGATAACCCATATGTCAAATCTTTAATTTCTAGAAGGTTTCTATTTTTTATGATTTAATGGAAAGTAAAAGTGGTTCATTCCCATTACTTTTATTTTTCAATAAATCATACAAAATTGAAATCTACTAGACAAAAGATATGTGACACATGGGCTATGTTCAGAAGGTTCCTAGCAACATCTACTCGCTTACTGTTCACATTTATAATGAAAATTAAAGAACTTAGATGCAAACGTGTAAAAATAAGGGCCACATCCCCTGTGGCAGCAAGGTGTACGCTATGAGATTATACCGTTCCACTTCACTGAACTCACCAATACGTGATATATTCACAGCCTAGATCCTTTGTTCTCCCCGTCAACCGTGGTTTATATAAAAGTAAAATAGCATGACAATTAGGTACAGTGTACCAGCTGTACCAGAGACCGAGTACTAGTAAACATTTCAACAATTCAATTGCAACCTGCACACGACAACCTATATATGTAAATTGTAATAGATATAGCCCAGTCGGCTGCACACCATACACGTACGTGCTGTGCACGTGCACACAAACATCGGCTCTAAATGCACCAGCTAATAATACATACAGAAAAAACAAAATTTCGAATACAACACAGTGCACGTGTATACTTATGATAGGACTAGGTCTGACACTTTACAAGACTGTACTTTGCAGATTAAACACATTTCTCCCTGCGACATGTTAGGTGTACAGTGTTGGCGACCAACTTTTTGGCCTGTGGGCCAACAGGGCCGACTATGCCAAGTATTGTCAGTCCTGAGAGATTTCTGACAGCCCTGATTTTTACTTGTTAGGATAGGCCCATTCAGTCTGGGGAATTCGAGCGGTCATTTCCAGCTGCCGTTGGTAGACCTCGCACAGCTCACCGACCCGACGCCACAGACCGGCCCTAATTGCGTCTGCGGTCGTCGGGGCGGGGAATGTACGAGGACTGGTTCCGCATCGCTGTCAAAACCTTGAAGACCAGGAGGTAGCTAGGTGTTGGTATTAATCCCCCTCTTGCCCCCTCCCCCTTCCCTGTCCTGCTTGCCCCCATCCCCAGACCAAAAAAAACATAAAAAACAACAACTCAAACAAAAAAACAACAAACTATGTATAATACTATAAATTAAGAAACTAAGCTAAACTAAACTAAACTATTTACAAAATGTACAAAAAAAAAACACCTTCTCTCCCCCTCTTGCCCTTGCCCCCCATTCCCTGTCCCCCTTGACCCCTGTCCCCCCTGCCCCCCCCCCCCCCCCCCCCCCCCCCACATACACACACACACACATGTGTAAGGTCTAGCCATGGAGACGAGGATTAACAAATATTGCATGGAAAGTTCAACCAACGAGGGTAACACGAGGTACTATTGCCCTGAAATTCCATTTAGATAAAGTGGTTTTACAATTATATCGTAAGAGTCCCTATTCTATAGGGGCGTTGGCATGGAACCAATTGGCCATGCACATTATATCAAGCTGATGAAAGTCTACAACAATTCAAACCATGGTAAAGATATCTATTGAGGAATATGTAACGTGACTCTAATACCTGAGATAGGCAGGCTTAGCATAGTCCTGCTTACTCGTTTTGTATAACTACTTGACTTTTTTCAAGTGACATAATATATTTAATTATTATAATAATATAAACCGGGATAAATTCTTAACATACACAATATCCCTTACTCATTAACATCGAGAACTTTGTTAAGAGTGTGGTTAAAAAAAACCAAAAAAATTTACTCTCTCTCGTCCGACTCTCTGGTCTAGCTATTTGAGTCGGACCCTGAGTCGGACGAGAGAGAGTAAACAGAGGCAGGGCTTGGCGGTGGTGGCGGTGGTGGTGGTGGTGGTGACGGACGTGGTGACGGTGATGATGGTGCCTGGCCATGGGGCTGAGACGGCGGTGGCAGCTGGGGGTACGGGTGGGGCGGCGGTAGCTGGGGGTGGGCGGGTGACGGCGGCGGTAGCTGGGGGTGGGCGGGTGGCGGCGGCGGCGGGGGCGATGGTGCTGGTACCGGGGACGGTCCCTGGGGCTGGGGCGGCGGTGGCAGCTGGGGTGGTAGCATCAGCATGACCACCTCGGCCCCTGCGGGCGGTCGTATCACCCTAAGAGAAAAAATACAAATTTACAAAATTAACAAATATTGCCTTTGCTTTCTAAATAAGGATGTAAGCTCGTAAAGTGAAAGTTATTCATGGGAAATTTGGACGAAGATATTTACATATGCATGTCCACTGACTTTTAAGTATGCAGAGTATGTATAATAAGGGTGAGGTAGCATGGCGTTACCTTGTTACAAGGGAAAAAAGTTACAAATGAAATGAATGGATCAGAATTGATTCTAATACTAATTTATGGAATTCGAAGTTATATTTAGATAAATAATGGAGTGTTATAACTATATATTATTAGACTCACTGTATGCGTGGGGCTGGACCGCTGAGGACAAGAAACACAATCCCCGGCCCCACCTGCTGGGTGTACGCCAGGCCTCTGAAAATTCAATAGTGAGGTCATTTCATTTCATGTCTATCAATAGTAATCAGCTCCAGCCGAAGACGCTATCCTACAAACAGACACTATCCAACAAAACTTTGTCACTTAGAACCATATTTTATGGGATAGCGGTAGCACATGTACAAGCTGCTAAGCCGCAAAATTGTTGCTAATGTAAGTGACAAAACATTAATTTTGTCACTTAGCGACTTCTTATGATGCTAAACTACAAAGAGATGCTAAATGACAAAACATTAATTTTATCGTGTAAATTATTTAAAATGGTACTTTACAGGGGCGGATCCAGGAATTGTTTAGGGGGGGGGGGCAAGATTTGCAATTTTCCTAGTAGTATATGAAGGCTTAATTAGTGGACGGTGTAGCCGTCCACTAATTTTTAAAAAGATTACCCTTCATTCATGCAATCTGAGCCATTCTGAGGTACTTTGGTAACCTTAAGGGATAATTTTTTTTCCTAATAATTATTTTGATTTGAATACCAATTTTTCCAGGGAATTTTTGTGTACATGATGATAACCCCAGGAGGATAAGGGTCCTTCCATTAAGTACGTACGCACCAAGGGGGGGGTGGGGGGGGTCTGATATTTTAAGAATTTTGCGTACGTTCCTATACAAATCCAATGCCCCTAAACTCTCAGGAACTTTTGGAAAAGATAACCTATCATTCATGTAATCTGAGGCATTCTGGGGCATTTTGGACAGGGGAGGCACAAGGTCTGCAGGGGTGGTACAGGGTCGACAGGGGCAGCAGAGGGTTGACAGGGGATCCTCAGGGCCAACAGAGGAGGCACAGGATCAGGAGGGGAACCAAAGGACTGGCAGGGGAAGCATATGTCTACCAGCCTTCACAGTTCGGCCCCCCTCCCTCTAACATATATATCCAACAGGCGCAGATTTAAGGGATGGGCATGCAGGGCACATGCCCCCCCCCCCCCCCCCCCATTTTTTTTTGGCCAAAATATTGATTTTTTTTTAATGTAAAATTCCTAAGCCCGGAGGGCCCGGGGGAAAATTTTACTATAGCACGCCCCCCTTTTGAAAATTCCTGGGTCCGCCCCTGTCCAAGGTCCACCAGCTCTGACAGGTCGGCCCCCCTCCCTCTAACACATAATCAAGGTCTCCCAGCCCTAACAGGTTGGTCCCCTCCCTCTAACATAAATCCAAGGTCCACCAGCCCTTACAGGTCGGCCCCCTCCCTCTAATACATAATCAAGGTCTCCCAGCCTTATAGGTCGGCCCCCTCCCTTGAACCCATCCAAGGTCTACCAGCCCTCACATGTCAGTCCCCCTCCCTCTAAGGCAAAGAAATAGTTGTGCAACTTAGGTTGAAAAAATTACTTTATCTTTAGTTTTAAATACATCTTTTAGTAAAATATATGCTCTTCCCTGTCATTTCGGTCATTTCTATTGAATTTTAGTATCGTTTAGAAAAAGAATTATGAAAATAAATAGGGTAGAGCAAAAATAAAATAAGGTAGGTCGGGTTGCCTGAACACAACAATTTTTTTAGATCTAACCTACCCCGGAACGGCCCCCCTCCGTTTTTCTCTTCTTTTCCTTTCTCTTCCCTCTCTCCCTTTCTTTCTCTCTCTCTCTCTTTTTTCTTTTTTTTTTGGAGGGGGGGGCCAAGGCCCGTCTGGCCCCCCCCCCCTGGATCCGCCAATGCTTTAAGGGTCATTAAACCATGCAAGGAGGGGTAAATAAGGGGCAGGGCCACCTAGGCCGGCCATTCAGCCTGGCGGTAGCTGGGGGTGGGCATAAGACATTCTCCCCGGGCATTCTCCCACCTTCCCGTCCCTGCGTTGTCCAGGGGCGGATCCAGTTGAGGAGGGGGGGGGGGCGGGGGGTCGATTTTGCGCTAGGGGAGGTCAGGAGACTCACGGGATCTAGAGTGGACATGTCTGTAATAAGTGTCGAAAAGAGGGGGGTGCGCGCTATTGGAAGTGTTTGCTTCTTAATTACCTTTTGGACGAGTTTTAAATTTAAAAAAATGTAAAATTGGTCCCAAAAAGGCCCCCGCGCAACCCCCTCTAAATCAGCCACTGCCTCCGCCAGATCATCTCTTTGCCCAAACGGCCAACTAAAAACCATCGAAAACACAACGGGTTTCTATATATTATAGACCCTTGTTCTTGGGAAAATAGGGAACATAACTAACAAATAAAGACTTACTGTTGATGCCCGGCCGCGGGTCTATGTGCCATATTGTGTGGTAATCCTGAACCGTAATCCTAGACACTCAAAATCAAGGTGTTTCCTTGTCTGGGGTCTGGAGCCTTCTGCGCCCCGGTTGAAATTCCGCTTATCTGTTTGTCCAAGACGTCGACTTATTCTGATATCTGACGTCATGACGTACGACGTCAGGTAGAAGCTAGTGCGATGCGAGCGTGAGAACTTAGTTAATTAGCGGAAATCAACACTCTTTATCTCACACACTTACGTTCACACGCGATAAATAGCGCAATTAAAAAACATATTATCGAAACACAATAAGGAATCAGCAAAGATACACTGGTTTTATATAATCTCTTGTTCAAAGAATCTGTTCACAGACCAAAGAGCTCGAGATAAGTTAAAAGGCATAACTACTTAAACTGCCATCTTATCGACTTCATGTTACAAAATAATTGGCGGGGAATCACCATACTGGTCTGTTCTATGATAGCCGTTAGAAACGGACGGGGTGAGAGGGGCGGACCCAGGAATTTGTAGAGGGGGGGGGGGGGGGGGCCCAAAAACATGAATGTACAGGGGGGTGGGCCCCCCCAATCAAACATGATTAAACAGGGCAAGGGGGGGGGGGGCAAGGCCCGTCCGCCCCCCCCCCCCCCCCCCCCTGGATCCGCCCCTGGGGTCAGTCTACCCCCCTCCATTGACACACTCTTATTTGGGAGGGCGGTGATTTTTGGTGTCCAAAAATAGGTGGCGGTCGCCTAAAATTCAGGAGCGGTAAGTCATGACCCTAAATTATATAATGGCTGGAAGGGACCACCCTCGCGGGGGGGGGGGGAGCCTTTATTTGTTTATAGTTACCAATCTGTGGCGGATTCAAGGGGGGGGGCGGCCGCACCCCCCCCCCCCCTTGCCCTATTAAATCATGTTTAGGGGGGGCCCACCTCCCCCTGTACATTCATGTTTGTGCCCCCCCCCCCCCCTATACGAAGTTCTGGATCCGCCCTGTCACCCCTGTAACGACCCACAGAGACCGCCTCTCAGACTGGGGCAAACTCATGGGGCAAACTGCAACACACCTCAGATTCCGTCCCAATCATCGGTTGAGACCGGGGATAACTTACGCAGTGCAACGGGGCGTGGTGTGGGCGTGGCCCGGTAAGGGTTCCACCATCCGGCGGTCTCTGGGTCGGGCCCCCGGGTCGGGCCCTAGAGATTAATCCTCCATCACGCAGGGCTCTCTTGCTCCCTCCCTCCCTCCCAGTCTATCCTGACAGATAACTAGTTTTACCGGCGCAGGAGCCTTGATTTGTGAAGACGTGGAGAAATGGCAATGTTTGACCCCATTGTAAGGCCCGTGGAGGAACCTACCCATCTGAAAATCAATCACCTGCAGCATCAGGTCGGCGGTGAAATGGATAAGTCATTTCATTGACGACCTGATGTGTTTTCTCTCCGTGGGTTCGAATCCTGTAAATGCCTTGGTAAACTTGACGTATCGTCCGTCATACGGCAATAAGCCACGTGCGCCTTTTTTCTTTTCATAATTTTTAATTGTCATCGTCAGTACTATTTTATATCAATATTATGTAATTCACGAATATGTCTTGGTAGGGAAAGCCAGTGTTTAGCACCCCGGTAATAAGCTAAGGGGATTTCCAGAGATGAAAGTGGTCCATGCGAAAAAAAACCAGTAAATGCATGCGCGAAGAATTGCATGCATAAAGGGAGGGTCGAGTACTAAAATATTATTATTTGTTTAATTCTCCGAATTTTGTATTTATCATAATTATTGCTCATTTTAGACTTTTAACATATCAATTTGTTCACAATTATGTTAAAGAATGTTTTCCTTAGAAAAAATCCAACTTTCATTTATCATTTCAAGACTTTTCTATCATCACTGTCGGAATAATTTAATGCTCCACAAGAAGAGAGACCACACGCCCAACCCCCGTTCTTCCCCCATATCACATAACCATCTGCAGCTGGTCACCAGACACCCCTGACCACAGCGCTACCCATGACGGGGATAAGACTACAAATTCAGAATGTAAAACTATAAATATTTCATATGGAAAAAACACATAATAAGTACATTTTCCTTGGTGTTAAGACTAAGAATGAAAAATATATACAAATGCTCAGTACAATTTATATTTGCAATACCAATGGGACTCCCCATATGAATCCGATCCTCCACTTAAATAACTGTCTTTCTCCTTTTCCAATTTATACTGGGAAGGGGGCTCTTTCAAGGTTACTACCCACTGCCAAACTACCGCCCGCCCCTTCTTTTTCTCACCGATCCCTCCTGAATTCTAGTTGACCACGTGCACCCCTTGTTACAAAGGTCCCCATAGGTCTCCAGAAATAAAAGCAGGAGAACCATTCAAAAATAGCGTGTATCTGAGGAAATCTTCATTCATTTTCCCTGTGTGGCTGGTGTCTGAGGGCCTCCACTGACCGTTACACACACCCCTCCCAGGGGCGGATCCAGGAGTTCAAGAAAGGGGGGGGGGGGCGCCCATATTAAAAATGTCCCAGCGCCCCAGCTGGGGGCAAGAGTTTTACATTAAAAAAATCTAAATTTGGCCAAAAATAGGGGGGGGCGCGCGCCCGGGGCGCACCCCCCTAAATCCGTCCCTGCCTCCTCCAGGCATCTTCTCAAGTCAAGGCCCCTGTCGCCGCTACCGCTCTATCAGTGCCTTGACCTCAAGGGCGCCCAATCTGGGGGAGATAGGGAAACCTGAGAAGGGTGTTCTGATTACAGGGAAATAAATTAAATATTCATGAGGTCCCCCAGTTTTGGAGCCTTTGAGACCAGGGCCTACTGATCGCGGGAGCGGCTGGGGGACTGGTGTGCGAGGATGCCTCCAGGCGGCCCTTTGATAAGCCATAAACCACGGGTGGTATGTCTCAGGGTCAGGGTTGACCACGTGCACCCCTTGTTTGTCAGGGAAGACTCACATAACCGCCCCCCCCCCCCAAAAAAAAAAAAAAACTGGTTGACCGTTCTGTACATGTCAGTACCAGGAAATATGCCTAAATACCCCAAACTGCTTAATATAATCATCCTCGGTATGCAGAAGGTTTAATTCAGTTTGGCAGGTATCCAAGTCTATCAATACTAGACTTTAGGGGCCGTCCATAAATGATGTCACACACTAGGGGGTGGGTGGGTAGGGTGAAAAGTGTGACACTGCCTGAAACAGGCCTTATTTTCATGTTTAGATCAGAGAATTTAGCGTGACAGGGGGGTGGGTGGGTCCTACAAATACCCTGAAAAAGTGTGACATCATTTATGCACGGCCCCTTATCTCTTGATGGCTCTTGGTTGATATGTTTAAATCCATACAGTCAATTACAGTGAACACTAATCTATAAGTTATGATCTGATCACGATGGGGGAATCACTCGACCCATTTCATAATATATTTAACCGCATAGTTAAGCCCCGTTCATACCGGTTTCTGCTTGGATGGTCCCTAGCCCGGGTAAGTTAAGCAACATTGAGACCGGTTGGTATTTGGATGGTGGCCTGCCCGTGTTCGAATCCCCATTTGAGTACATTTTTTTCGTTCATGGTCGTCCATGTTTCAATTTAATCCACCAGGTGTCGCTGGAGGAAAGATCAGTCTACACTATCACTCTGCCACCTCGACGCTCGCTAACTGCGAATCATGGATGTCGATTCTGGCGCGGAGGGGTTATTCGCCGCAGATTGTCTACACTATACTAGAAGTAGGACGCCGTGTATTGCATCAGTCCTGTGGTTCTGATATAAAAGGCCTCTATCTTATTATTCGAGCCCCTCGTGGGTTCGACCCCCACTAGATTCGTTAGGCCCGGCCTAACAAAACGATTGTCCTTCCCCAGCGTCAACATGACACTCACCACTTTTGTGAGTTTTTACTATAATATGTATTGAAACCAGATATATATATACGTTGATAAGTTTGAGACATAAATCTGTACGATTCAAAACATGTCAATATCCCCCCCCCCCCGCTTTCCTCCATTAATTACACTTAGGCCTACAGAATGTTGGCATTTCTGTAATCATGTACATGTGTCGCTGGCCGGGGGGGGGAGGGGTTTAATGAATAATTGTAGTGGTGCGAGTGGTGCGCCGAGGATAAAGATTAATAGAATCGATTCAGCAATAAAATAGTACACTAGATTTTAACTACACTTTGTGTCAAATGTCCTTTTATTTTTGTTTTTATATAGTAACACTAGTTAACCTCGGGAGCATGATAGCTATAGGTTAGAATTTACCTTAAATCACAGCTTCACGCTAAACTATGTTTTTTGTGTGTACCTGGCAGTCTACGGCCGATCGTACAGAGTATATTGAACAGATAATGTGAGTCATAATATATGTTTCATCGAAATTTACAAATATACTAGATCGGAGTGAAACACAGTCTTTTAATGCCTACTAACTTCTAAGTACAGTGAGAGTAGAACATTGGTAAAGCGCGGCCATCAAATACAACCCACATTCCCCGTATAGGTCTATAGGCATAGAAACTTTGCTAAATCTGAGGGGTTCCAGAGACCCCCTAATTTGGACAATTCCCTTTATTGGTAGTTTAATTGCTTAAAATTTGAGAAATCGGAGGGGGGTCAACCGAACATGGGGACCCCCCCCCCCACTCCCGCCCTGAGGGGGGGGGGGGAACTGGATACGCCACTGCTGGCAATTATATTGGTGCCTGAATGGAGTGTGGGTACGTTAAGACGCCGAGAAGGTTGGGCGTGTGAAGAGAACTATGAGCGGACGGGATTATTGTGACACAATATAGTTAACACCCCCTGACTTACACTTATATACACGCCAGAAGGGGAAGGGAAACTTTGAGGTGGGCGCAAAAGTATTACCTAACATGCCCACTGCTATGGGTGGTATAATGATACTTTGCTGTGTCAGGGATAATGGTGGAGTAAGACTTACACTCCTTGACACGTTTTAGAGGAAGTGGTTTCAGACAAGCCCGAGCCTGTCGAATGTATGAGTTCAAATTCTTCCCGTGATTACGGACCGCAACTTTCTATGGAAAATAAAGTTGTAGTCGAACAAATACGCTAGCTAGCATGTAAGGTTCATGCAGAAACGCCTGAACTGAGCTCACTAGTTAAAAAAGTTTTACTTAACGTACAATTATAGTCGAACATGTACACTACCTAGGATGCAAGGTATCAGTTCGTGCAGAAACGCCTGTACCGAGCTCACTGGTTAACACTGTCAAATTTAATGGAACGTAATGGAAAGTAACTCACCTTTGGAAAAAACAATGTTGCGCCGCACGGCGTACCTCTGTGCCGCTGTCCACAGGTGAGCCCATGTCCGATACCTGGCCCCTGCCTTCAATTCCGGAATCTCATCCTCGCTGTAATCCGGAGGTTGATCATCCTGTGATCCATTAGAGGAACCACCCTCTGCCATTGCGTAGAGCGCAAAAAGTTTATGTCTGGTTATGTCCTAGTTATGTCCGATGTACCTGATCAAGTACGCTTAATTCTCCTTGCGAGTTCAGCTACTTATCCTGCGGCCTCACAGGCGTCCAGGTACCTGTTCTCCAGCCGATGACAACGAAGAGACTGGACATACCCTTAAGTTTGGATCATGTCCCGCCTCAAATTGTGTTTTCTGATTGGTCGGAATATGTCACATGGTCTTGACCGCTAATCAAACATGCTAATTAAGGCACGAAACATTGGCTCCAGGCAGGGTCAAGGGGTCAAGGCCGGTGACCTCTTAGTCAGGGGTCACCCACAGACCGTCCCCCCTCCCCCACCCCGCCCCCACCCCCTTACACCCAGTCGCTCGAGCCGACTCATGGGCCTGGGTAGCACCGGCCTCTGGTGGGGTCCGAGCCACAGGTTTCGGTTCATGGGGGGCGGGGGACATAGCACATGAATGGTTTGCTCCATGGCACTGTCGCGATAAAAAATAGCAATTTATGTGGAACTTTACAGAAACAGCCTATTAAGTGCCCCAAAACTAGCCCCCTCTCCCGGGTGCCTTATTGGCTATGATGGTTACAGGTTAGCGATGCGTATCAGTCACGTGGTCAAGTGTGCCCACAGGGCGCCAGCTGTGGGTTTAGGCGTTAAGCCGGATTACGTAATGCTCGCCGGGTGGCGCGTACTTCTATATTTAGCGAAGGTGTAGATGGAGGCTCTGTAGCGTAATGGGCCGATCTTTATGAGGATAACGAGGCAATAAAATTCTGGGTAGAACCTAATACTGTTCTAACAACGCGCCATAATTAAGTTTTATTAAAGTATAAGGTGAAGGATTTACGATACGTTTTTTTAAAAAGATTTGGCAGCCAGTGTGTGCATCGGGGGTGGGGGGGGGGACTCAAAACCTTCAATCTACCAAAAAATAAACGAAACGAATAATATTAATATTATCCCTATCAGAATAATACAATACCAAGATAATGTATGTTCAGTTACAAACAAGGCGAATTTCCAAATAATTCAGAATAATACAATACCAAGATAATATATGTTAAGTTACAAACAAGGGGAATTTCCAAACCTTCCTGTGTATCGCAATAACTCTTCCCTAGGCGCGAGTAACAATGCAAATCCAGGTATTCCTAACCGAACAAAGGTATTCCGAAACTGGGGTGTGCTCGACTACCTCGTCGTGCAGTTCCTGGAGAACAGGTGTTGAGCTGCTCATGCCATGGACCCGGTTAGAACACTTTCGTGCACTGCGCGACCAATGTCGTCGCCCGTTTGAGCGAAGCCATGTTCCCCACGGTGTGGGTGGACGGAAGGTAATTTCAAAGAGGCTCAATGCTGGATACGCTCGGGGGTGCGAATCAGGGGCCTTTGAACATTTGTCGCCCTCCAGGTGTGGGGGAGGTAAGGAGGGTGCAAGTGCTTCTCGGTACCGGCCCCAGGTGGCCGTTGCGCTTACATGAGAGTCGCTCACAGGGCTGTGAGGCGACTTCGTCTAGGTGACTGGTCGCGTGGATGGAACGCCCAGGATTCCAATAAATACCCTGGGTGAACTTGAACAGGTACACTTCTTCGTTTTCCGACATTCGCAACAGACATCCTCTTACAACCATGAGCAGCCTTCCAGTCCAGACCTACCCGTCGGCACGGGCCGGGCAACCTAAGGAGGTGTACCCCTGTGTGGTCTGTTCATACCAGGTTCGCCCCCGACAGGAGGCTATCCAGTGTGACGGTTGCGCTATGTGGTGCCACAGGAAATGTCAGTCATTAATAACCAGAGACTTTTACCGATATTTAGTTGTGGTTGGTTGCCATTTCGAATGGACCTGTAATAATTGCCCCCCACCAACTCGCAGGCACTCAGCGTCCTCACGCTCAGGCTCTTCCTCCTCGACTGGCTCCCGGCATGAAAACATCCCGGCCTCTGCAGTCAGTCATCCCCAAAAACCCATCCCTGCAGGCACCCAGGATGGAGAAGATGTAGTGTTCGACGGTATATACTTCCTCGACGACGTCTTGGAGGTACCTTGTGTCGGCGAGGAGGAGGGCTCTACCTCCATCGACTGCCACGCCGATGACGACGATGTGTTCCTCCCAGATAACCACGATCGGCCAGCTGAGTTCCTGTGCTTTGACTTTCTCCTGCCAGTCGAACCGACAGAGATAGGTATAAATAACTTACCTCAATATTCATAACATTTCTTGTAAAAAGTGAAAGGGAGCTGGAAATGGCTGGAGAAATGTTATTTTTTTGAAAAGGCTGGTAATAGGTGGAAATCTTTTAAAAGCTAAGAGCTCAGGAATGCCGATTTGACCATCGCCCAATTCAGTAATATACTGCTATCTGTCGCTGTAATTAGTTCATGTCATTTTCATTATACAGTTAAACTAGCGTATAATCACATACTTGCCACTTAAGTGCTTAGTTCATGTCTAACTTGTGACGTTATAAATTAAGTTGGTTATAACCAGAATTTGTTTCCCAACTAGTTGTTATTTTCTCTAAGTTCACTGTTTGTATTTTCCCATTACAGAAACCGACGTCGGATCTTCAGACGTTTGGTGCCAGTGTCCAGCTTCTTGCTACGCCGACTACTTGATTGCTACAGCGCCAGTCATCCAAGGCACCATCCCTTCCACTTACTAAATTACTCATTGCCGCCATGAAAGGCCAATAATTTAATCGACTAATGATGGAGGGGTGAATTCACCCTAAATTTATGCAACCAAATAGTTACTCTCATATTTGCGCTTACTCAGAGTTATTCCAACCGTTGTTGTAGTTGTTGTGTGTATGTATTTATAATTAAAAAGTGCAATTGCAACTATTGTTATGGTGTGATTTTCTTCGATATAGTATAAAGAAAATACAGTAATTCTTAAAAGACTTTTATTGAACAAATTCCGCTCTACATTTAACTTTCTTAGTAAGAGCCTGTGAGTTCTGATGATTTCTTTCTATAAGAAGAATATATAATAATATTTGTAAGTTACACTTTGTGATCAATCCCGTTGTAAACGACCCACTCTATAAGGAAAATGTACTTCTTAAATATCTAGTTTAGTATAACGTACCGACGGTGTTACATTTCAATATTAATTCGGCAACTCTTTACACGATCTGCATCTATATAAACGGTTAGCAACAATAAAACCACAAATAATAGTGGCACATTTTAAATATTATTCAGTTAGATTCTTCTATCGCGCAAAATAACAATGATTACAGACCCACTGACGATGCTTGCATGTCACAGGTAATCTTAAATAAACAATTAGTTAATCCGCTCCACCAAGAGGGACAGTACCAGGGCAAAACAAAGCCACACGTGTCTCGAACGTCCCCCGTAACATACATTACAGATATTCAGGATAATCAGGTACGGCCAGGTCGGCACTCTCAACAAGTAATATTTAAGAGGAAAAAACTCCTTCTCGAAGCTATGGCTTAACGTACACATGATTGAATTAAATTATAATCAATATTAAAGTTCTCTACCTCCTCGGAATAAAACTTGGTAAATCACTATTAAAGTTCTCTATCTCCTCCGAATAAAACTTGGTAAACGCCATCCGGAGAGTATTCAACTTCTCTACCTCCTCGGAATCAAACTTGGTAAACATCATCCTGAGAGTCCAAAAATGCTGAGAGCAACATTCCTTAACATCCTAAGTCAAACTTTTCTTAAACAACGACTTCAAATAGTTGCAATTAATCTTTTGTTTTAAACGACCCCCTTTGACATGTCCTCTGAAACCCTACATGTCTCGATCTAGACACGGCAGAATTATCGGCCTCTCCAGGTCAACAGTAAAGATGTGAATGTTCTCTTAACAAACACTAGAATTATTTAAACTTGTTTAACTCAATAAAAATCTGTAATATGTTAAAAAATCTGCCACAGACAAACTGAGAACACCACCCTTGTTAAATTACACGCAGGCAGATCACAATACTTGAAGGAAACAAATCATTCTTAATAGGGCACAATCTGTGTAACCAGGGAATACAGAACAGAGACGTCTGCTTCGTCTACTCTTTCAGGGCCAAATGTACTTTTTGAAGCCACTAATTACGAGTCAGTATCTTCTTAGCGTCTTCTTCAGTGCTTGTCAACAGTTCCTCTTCCGCAGGTTTACTGGTTCTTAAGGGGAGTTTCCGGAGCCAATCGAAGAGGTGTTTTTTTTCTGCAAATATACAAATCTAGAGTTTAATTGAAAGCCCCGTAGCAGTTAATGATTCGGTTAGTAGTTTTTTGAGAAATAAAAGATCAACTATTAGTCAATTATTAGTCGGTAGATACTCAAAGATCATACTTACTATATGAATCCTATTAAATATGTTCGATAACTGTCCATAAAGCACCGACATAACCATATATCACCAAGTGGCCAATTTAAGTAACCATGGAAGTGAACATAGCGGTTCCTACCTTTGTGAATAGGCCGGCGTCCAAGGCGTCTGTGGAACCGCTTGGTGGATGGGCAGCGCTCGACACGTTTTCTGCAAACTAACCCAAAGCATATACTATTTATTATCAATGATCTGTCTCTCCGTAAGTGGTCTTAGACATAATATTTTATTTTAGTTACAAGGATTCTGAAACCCCAAACATTAATTAAGCCTTTTGCCAAACTAAGACATTCTCAATCTACTGCCAGGAAATATTACTGTAAAATTATTAAAGTAACATTATGTGTTAGCCTTTACAAGTTTATTTTCTCCTGCTCCTTTGACCTGACATTTAGATGATAGCATAGCATACCGGGCATATCATGAATTATACTATTTATTAACAACCATCACAACACATTTGAAACACACAAATGGACTTACCTCCATCGGGGTCCCCACATGCACACCCAGCACTCACGAACGATTCCTCGCTAGAGAATGACTCGACCAATCCATCTGGAATCGAAAAGCAATACTGCACTATCCAAATATGCATCAAAGGATCACATGCCTATTTTTTTTTTTTTTTAACCTATTAGGACAAGGGGTAGGTCTAAAATCTCTTCCATGTTCTTACTTACTCTTATCAATGTGCACTTTTACTATTTGTATTAGGCCTAAGTCAATTCGATAACATGTTCCTACTCAAGTTCCACCTGAATTAAACTATGAATAAATGCGTTAACCTGGATAGACATGATAATTACACATACCTTCCCTTGGAAGAGCAGCGGCGTTGGGAGAATGACTGATGCTTGCTCCTTGGACCGGCAACTTACCAGTGGCAGAGATTCGTGTAGCGGTAGAATGTGAGTGTGACGAGGTAACTGGTAATCTCTGGCACCAACTAAGGTCATCTGCAGGTTCTATAGTGTCACGGGGGGTAAAGGTACGACATGGCTCGGCCATGTGGCTGGACTTAAAAGAGTCCGGTTGACTAGTGAGGTCCATCAGAGAGTCAGTTGATGAGTTCTCATAAAGGGCCATGTCGTCGGAATCATCAGACAACTCGGACTCCGCCAACTCCGCCTCATGTTCACAGCTTTCCTCCCCGTTAGCTTCTGATTGAGAGAAATTTGCCTCCACCAGTGGCTCGCCGTCTTTTGCTGAATAGTCTGACTGCGGGTCGGACATGTCGGGACCTAGGTTTCCTCTAGCTGACTCACAAGTGTCGTACTCTATGGGCTGTCCATGTTTACCGGAACAATCCTCCGGTGAGTTGGTTTCATATGACTCAGGACTATAATCACTTGCATCGACCGAATCTAACATGTCTGAATCAGGGGACGGGCTGCTTTCAGGACTACTTTTTGGCATGGGGGAACTGTCTTCACTCTCCAGCCCAGCAAAGTATTGAATGACTTGATGGGATGGGCTGCTTTCGAGACTACTTTTTGGCGTGGGACAACTGTCCTCACTCTCCAGCCCAGCAAAGTATTGATTGACTTCTTCAATGTCAATCTCGGTCATATTGTTCTCCAGGGCAGCAACATCGTCAATAGGGTTTCCTTGTTTAACAGAACTTCCCCTTTCAAATGAAATACCTGACCGTCCCAGATACAGTACGCTAGAGGAAGCTGTTACGACTCCGGAAAAGGTCTCTTGACGGTCCAGTGAACCAGACTGAGGTTTGGGATAACCGCGGGAGGATAAGTTTCTCTCTGCCCTGTTTACACACACGTTTAATTGGGCGACCTGGCTGGAAGAACACATAGTATTGATGGGGGAGGACTTGGGACTGTATAAATACAGGTCTGCAAAATTGCCCAATGGTGATGACTCTGAAGGATAGGGGGAAAGAGCACATTCTATGGTTTCATTTCTGGTTAATTTTTCCGAGTCATCTTCGAGTGTATGGCACCCTTGAGGTTCAGCTTCTCCAATGACGTGTTCCATGTTATTTTCAGAGGGGGAACGGTTCCCCCACCTGTCACACCCACGGTCTTCTCTGGATGAAGAGGACACTAGTGGTTCATCTTCTACCATCACGTGTTCCATGTTATTATCAGAGGGGGGGCGTTGACTTTCACGGTCGCACCCACCATGATCTTTGGGTGTACAGGACCCTAGATGTTCACCTTCTACCATCACGTGTTCCATCTCATCATCAGAGGGGGGGCGTTGACTTTCATCGTCGCACCCACCATGATCTTTGGGTGTACAGGACCCTGCATATTCACCTTCTCCCATCACGTGTTCCATCTCATCATCAGAGTGGGGGCGTTGACTTTCATGGTCGCACCCACCACCATCTTTGGGTGTACAGGACCCGATAGGTTCGGCTTTTCCCAACACGATTTCCACCACATTATCAGAGGGGGGCGTTTACTCCCCTCATCGCACCCATCATCATATTTTGGTGTACAGGGCACTCGAAGGTCAATGTCAGTATGAGAAGGGGACTTGTTACTGGCCTCGTCGAACCAGCCATCCAAATTAGAATCCTCCCCCACAGAAAGCTCACTACCTACTTCAATCGGACCAGGACCCATCACACATTCGACAAATAGATCAGACACATTGTTTGCTGAGTAGTCCAAAACGTAACAACTATCATCAAGGGACACGAGCCTCGTGAAGTTAGAAACTTCATATGCCTCCTCCTCTTCTTCTTCACATAGCAGATTATCTGATTGGGCCATAGGTTGGGCATCCGGCGACGCCGTAATTCTATGAGTACTACTTTGATGGATTTATCCGTTTCTAAATGGATCGGGCACTTGTACCTGTCCACTACATGACGGTGGACTGATTGAATG
Source organism: Lepidonotus clava (assembly GCA_936440205.1). Classification (NCBI taxonomy): domain Eukaryota; kingdom Metazoa; phylum Annelida; class Polychaeta; order Phyllodocida; family Polynoidae; genus Lepidonotus; species Lepidonotus clava. The sequence continues at coordinate 49,423,993 of OW387145.1, forward strand.
CGCCACAGTTTGGAAGTCAGCTGACACCGGACTTCTATGTGAATGAACCACAGGTTGGACAATGGGACCAACGGTACTTATGTCAGGACTAACTTCAGGGACGTCTGCCTCTGTAGACGGCCCTGGAAGATGCGTCTGTGAACACCATGACGGTTGATCCTCAGCTTCTGCGCACTGAATCGGGGGATTGGCCGAGGAAGACAGTTCTGCTAGATCCCCGACAATATCTGGTTCGATCTGTGAACACATAGACCGTTGATTGTGTGGGGGCGGGCTTGGGCGAGCCTCATCTTCTGCGCACTGAATGGGGGGATTGGCCGGGCAAGACATTCCTGCCTCATCCCCGACCAATTCTTCTAGGTTAGGTGAACACATTAACGGTTGATTTTGTGCAGGCGGGCTGGGATGAGCCTCATGTTCTGCGGACATAATCGGGGCCTTGCCCGAGCAAGACGTTCCTGCCTCATCCCCGACCAATTCTTCTAGGTTAGGTGAACACATTGACGGTTGATTGCGTGCAGGCGGGCTGGGACGAGCCTCCTCTTCTGCAGACGGAATGTGGGGCATGGCCGAACACGACTTTTCTGCCACATCCCCTACATTTCCGGATGGGGAAAGGCTGGGAGCCTCAGCACTGTCACCCTCTGTGGCCAGTTCTTCAGCTGTGCGTCCCCAAATAATGTATTCCCCTGTTTTTTTTCTCCAGGGAGGCTTGGCCACCCGCAACCTTTGTCGACCATTCCTTCACGATATTCAACATGGTCGCGAGCTCTGGCCAGTTCTTCACTGGTACGTGCCCATATGATATAGTTGGAAGGATCATCAGTGTCAGGATGCTCCCAGTCATCTGGGGTCTGAGTCGCCCTCGCGTTGGCCCATGCGATGGCACCTGCCAATATTAAAAAAAAAAAAAAAACGTTTATTAATTTGTTCATGTTCCATGAAACACTCACTACTTCCTTCCTAATAGTTTTATCCAGTATATTGCTATTTTTATAGGGGCAATCGCTGACCATTATGAGACTTGAGGCAACCCCAACGGTGAAGATTACTAGATATGAATCTTACTTATAATAAACATCTAGACAACTGCTTGAGGAATGCAACACATAAAGTATATATACTTTCAAAACTAAGAAAATATATAAATTGCAACACATCGACATTAATCTATAAAACCATGATTCTTCCAATAATAGAATACGGGTGTATCCTATATGATGGAGCCAATAAATCAAAAATCAATAAACTACAGACACTCCAAAATAGGGCTTTAAGAATTAGTATAAATACACAAGTACATATTCCTACTATTAGAATACATGAGTTGTGTAATATTGCTAAACTTGAATGTAGGCGTTTGATGTATATAAGATTGTATATGTATAAACAACTGATGAATGATGAAATTGTAAATAAAAGAAATGTGAGAACGAGGGCTCATGACGCGCCTATCTTTTTGACATATAAACCAAATAGTGAATTGTACAAAAGGAATGTATTGTATAAAGGTGCTATATCGTGGAATAGTTTAGGAATACATACTCGGAACCTTGAAACATATCAAGAGTTTAAGAATAATCAGAAAAACTGGCTCAAACATACAATAGTACCGCATTGATGTAAATAATACTCTCTCTACTATGCTGCACTTAAGATTATAAATTATATTTATGTTACAATGTGATGTGACTAACTTGTTAATACTATATTAAACTCGATGGATGTTATCTCAATGATTATATAATATTAAACTCTGTATAGTGATAAAAATGACATAATTTGTATATACTGTTTTGTAAATTGTTTGTACACTATTGTTTCGATGTATATATGTGACTGATATTGGATGTAAACTAGCGTTAATTTGCTAATCTTGTGTCAGTATAAATAAAAGAATTTAAAAAAAAATATATTACCTTTCTGTGTCATTTAGAAGGATGAAAGTTCGAAAAGAATAAAAAAAAAAGCAAAAAAAAAAGCTTTGTTTCAATGCTACGAATCTTAATGCTCATTAAATTGTTAAATGACCAATTCAGCAATACGCCCATGGAACATTAGGATTTATGATTTATACCAAATGAACCAAAAATGGCGCATTAAAATGGAAATATCGCCATAAAATTGATAGTGAGTGGGCCCTTGTCAAATGCTAAGTTTTTCTAACGTTATCAATGGTCGATACCTACACATTTTCTCTAGTTTAGCCCTCGCCCTCGTCTCTCTCATCCGTAGCATGTTACGGTAGTTGTACATTTCCAATTCCTCTTCAGTCATCTGCTCTTTAGTTTTACGGTACTTCTGTAAACAAAAAGTATATGTCAATTAGCTTCCTAGGGTGCCAACAACACAGAATATTCAATGAAACAGGTTGAATTATAACAGGGTGAATTATTTAATTATGTTCTCTCCATGTCTGGGGAGAGGTATTTCTTTTACTAATATCATCCGGTAAGTAAGGGTACAGTGTTATTCATTTTCCTGTTTTTTTTTTGGCAAATAAATGAACCTATACAAATAAGATAATGAAAGTGTAACACGTGCACGCTGTTTAGAGGACGAGCTGGACAGTTGGACCAGAAATTTATTGATTTAAAATAAAGCCAGAAATAAGCTTAGGATGACGTGATAAGTACCGATACCCAAACCTACTACTATAGTTTCATGCAGTACAAAAGGACTCCGAAAAAAGGAGATAAATAATTCTTCCGTCGGTCATGTACTTACGGATGTACGTTTAGACTCATCCTTCCCATATGTGGGAACAAGAATTCGGCGTAGGGTCCGCCAGCGACTGCCATTCATGGCAATACGGTCACGCCTTTGTTTGTCCATGTGGAACTGGAAATTAAAAAAGGAAGCGAACTTCATAATTGTGTGGTGCATAACATGTACATGGCACACAGGGAGGTAAATCTGATTTTACTAAATTATCTGAAGCACCTTTTAAATTTATAATCATCCTGCCTGCGATGCTAAAAAACCTTATGTAAGGAATTCCGATTAAATGACTGGGCTCAAGACAACCCACATTTGTATCATAGGGTTTTCATTAAATTCAGTTTACTCAACGAGATAAATTAGTATCTGAATATCTCAATGGAATACATGTCTACCACACTGTATCTTAACTACTTTTTTTTTAAGTAGGTTCCTGTTCAGAGTTGACATGTAGGAACACTTGGTGGCGAGTCGCAAGAATTCTTATCATATTAGGCCCCAAAAAATTCTTGTTAGGGAAAAAGATCGGTGGGCATGTAATTTTCTTTTATAAGTTATTTTTTAAATTTGTCGTCCCATACAGTCGATACAAGGCTTAAGTTATGAGTACACACAAGAAGGCGGACCCCCTGAGAGCATGTATTGCATACACAAGATATGTATTTTTTCCCAACTCGGTACCACACACGATTTTCTCCAAATAGGTTTTAGACTTAATCGATTTGGGTAAGTTGCAAGTCAGTTGAAAGGGGTTATTATCGATGTTGAAGAACGATGATATGTCCTACTTGTGGGGCCCTTCATGGGGGGGCGGGGGGGGGGGGTTGGCTGATGTCGCCTGTAGGAGATAAGAAGTCGGAAATGCTCATGCCGCATGTCACTATGATTTTATGGTCCATGTCATGTCGTTAAGTCTCCATGTAGGATGTTGGTTTTAAGAAAAGGCCATGTCGCCGTGTGCAATTTAGTGGTCAAGACCCATACTGTTATATTTTAGTGGACATACTGGGACTTATTGACAAAGACAGAGCTTTCAAAATTGGAGAAGCTGAAAATTTAGACTGTGTGAAACTTGAGCAAGAACTTGGTGTACGGCGTAACAAGAATAGTATAATAAAATACTCGGAAATAAGTAAGGGCCCCAATCCCCCCCACCCAAATTCTTATAAACAGTATAAACATGAATGTTCGCGTATGCATTATTTACGCGGGAGGCCACGCCAGCTTGAGCGCTTGTGGCCACAGGTGGGTGTTGTTTAGTGGGAGGTGGGGGGGGGGGGGGTTGGGAGAAATCATGTGGTGGGAGATTGATGTGCACCCATGACTGAAGGGTCTTGCATGTTCATGTCAACCGGGCCGAACGTGCCGTTCCCGCCCGCGCATGCTTTATGGACGCGGGTGACCGCGTATATATTAATGGCGCGGGAGCCTGCGGACGCTCTATGAACGCGGGGGTCCGCGTAGGCTTTACACGCGTGGACTTGGCTATTCCCAATAAAAGGTGGGCCAGTCTAGCCGGCCGATTTCCAATAATTTCCAATAAGCTCCACCGATTACAATAAGGGTCTACTATGACTGCAACTCCCCCGAAGGCCACATCATCAACCGGCGTTGATGATGACGCCGCTCCCCCGCCCCCCCTCCCGCCCCAACTCCATCCCTGACTCGACGACAATTGATTGTGTTAGATGTAAAGATAATCGCCAACCTTGTGAAAACGTGCAGGCAATATTACATGTACCTTACCTTGAAAGGGTCCCCGTGGTGTCGTTGACATGCGGCAAGTGTCTGTGATTGGCAGAAGTGCAGGTTGCAGGCTGGAGGACGCACGATATCCGGAGAGCTAGGTGTTCCGCCGTCCGATCAATCAGTTCAAGGGAGAACTGATAACTAGGTCAATTCAAACACAAAGCGTGACGCAGCGGGGCACATCACCCGTGAGAACTGAGATCCAGGTCAAGTTATAATTCGTCAATATACTTAGGTCTACGAACTAACTTTTTGGAAATTATGTTTATGGAAATGGGCATAGGACTTGGAATCGCTGGGGCTAGTGCAATCAGTTTATTGGGGATCAGACGTCTTGGACGATTTAGGTTTGGTGCCAGAGATGAAGGGATGACGGAAGTCGGCCGACAACCGGTGACAAGTGCCAAGGATGCGGAGGCGTCTGAGGGGGAAAACCACGCACCAGGTTTTTTCGGAAATACGATGGCCAACCCGGCCATAGAATTCTCCAAGGACACTGATGAGCAACTAACAAGGAAAATTAAAGTTGAACCTGAAGACGACCATGTCGTTGACGAAAATGGAGGAGATGAAAAGGAGGAAAGCCCGCCCAGAAATAGCTTTAACTGCGATGCTTGCGGGGCAATACTTTTCGTCAGTGCATTGGAATCCAATGAACAAATCGCCTATCCAAGAAAGAACAACCACTTTATAAGTAAGAGAAGACAGGAGAGAAGGTAAGAAGTTTTCCAATAAGTTCTTACAGGTAGGCCCAAACGCATGATTAACTGGAGATAGGAACTTAGACAGGGTCGAGACTAAATTCAGGGGCAGATCCAGGGGGGGGGGCAAAGTAGGCGTAAGCCTAAAGCCTTTGTGAACGCAAAAAAACAACATTGACAATAATCAAATTATTTTGCACTGTTTCACAGTTTATAAAAGTAGGTTTTTTGCTTGAGGATTACAGCCGCTTAACAGGGGGGATCTAGATGGTGATCTATGTGTCCATTCTCAATTTGAAAAAATGTCCAGGTCACAGTGTCTAATTTAAAGGCAATGGCGCCATTATACACATGATCAAAAAATCGATGGTTTCATATCAATCTCAGGGATAAAAACCACTGGTTGGATTCATTATGGCAAAATTATAAAAGGGGTCTTAAACCCACAAATTAATGGGTACCTACATAAAACCATTTTTCCATATTAGAACAGAAATGTAGCTTTCCTGACAAAGTAAGCATGGTGACCCCCAATTTATTTTTCCATAAAATTATAGATAACACTTATATCTACATTATGTTTAATTTTAGAGAATTTCTTAAGGTTGTATTTTTTTGGGGGGAAATTTTGAATAGAAATTCTTTATTTTATTTAATTAATTTAACAATTTATTAAAAATAAAAGACATATTCTATTCCAATAAAAGCCATATAATTGTCTAACTAGTGCATGGATTTTGTGTATATATGTCTTAGGTTCAGATTTCAATGATTTTATAATTGATTTGAGGATAGTTATGAAAGTTATCACGAAAACTCTAATTGAGCTTATTTTTTTCTAGAATGTTTATGTCAAAGGAATTGTGCTCACATTGTTATATCTATAGCTCAAAAGTTTCCATGGTGACCCCCCATTTTTTGGACATTTTTAGGATGCATATATGTTTAACTAGTTTTTCCTAAAGTTTCAACAAAATTCTTAAGGTTGGATCTATAATTGCGCCATTGTCTTTAAGAGTAGTCCCCAGGTGCGGATCCCCCCACCCCCTCCCCTGTTAAATGAGGTTTAAAAAGGGGCACCCTCCCCCGTACATTGATGGGTTTGGGCCCCCCCCCCCCTCCACAAATCCCTGGGTCCGCCCCTGGCCCCAGTCGCCTGGCACTAGGCTCAAAATAGGCCTGAAAGTAGTGTTTATTTGGGAAATGTTTAGGGAAAATTGAGCAAAATAGAAAAGTGCCATAAATTAGGAAACCCCCCTCCCCCCCCCTCCGCCCACGCACCATCAATTTGTAGGCCCAAGGATTAGTGCTATATGAACGCGCAACCCCCAGGCCCACCCCCACCCCACCCCAACCCCCGCCGTCTCTAACCCACCCCCACCCCCTGGATCAACCACTGCCCCTGATGGTCCTAGAAATGTGAGTTGTCAAAATATTGAAACATAACAGCAGGCCAGTAGCCGCAAGAATGGGGAGGAGTTTGCGTTCTAATTGATAGTAGTAAGTAACGTTAATCTAGGTGGCGACCATGATAATATTGTTAGTAGTAACTAACGTTAATCTAGGTGGCTACCATGATAATCAACTGGCTTAGATAAAGGTTGACAAAGCTTTCAGAACCATGGATAAATGAAGCACCTTGAAAGTTGGATGTTTATTCTATTTTGACTATAATTTTGATTCAATTTGGAGAATACTTACTATAAACGCTGCTAAATAATGCAGGACCACGCCAATATATATGGTATAGAATAAGATTTTGGTAGATATAAGATGTGCAAGTGGTTATATAATTCTCCTGACCACGGATAAATTTATAAATGTATTTTAAGGACCTTCGACTAATTTGACTGATTTAACGAATTGTGCAGGTAGGCAGCCCACCTGGTTGGAATACTTCTGTAAATGACTTTTGCATTATTTCAGGGGAAGGGTACCGGTACGGCGTTCGGCAAGGTTGGCAAGGAGACAGAAGACTTCTGGAAGGCCAGAGGGGGTTACTGGTGAGTTTGAATTACGAGTAAGATTGTAATAAATGTCATGAATCAAAGTGGACATGAGTATTACTGAGGAATAATAAAAAAATATACTGTTAAAGAACAAATAATTAAATTACTGGCATGACATAACAATAAAAGGGGGAACAGGCCAGGAAGAAACCATACTTGTACTGGAACTGTAGTAGGGCGACTCCATTCACTGGTTCCGTTTTATTAAAAAAAAAAAAAACACCTGACCAGTTGGATGTGGGTATTATTGTCTGGGATATAAAAAAATACATCGCCGCATGATTAGCGGTAAGTGGAGCTAAGAGAATAGATTAAAAGACACCGAAAGTATACTTATCTTCCTGTCCCATGAGGAATCCACGGGTAATCTTGCAGTTGGGCCACGAGTTTTCGGTAGAGCTTGTTGATTTTCTTTGGCCGCCTTCATGGATGGCGTTAATATAAGAAGATGCTGTTTGCCACTGCGATGGATCTTGTCCGTATTTGAGGTACTTTCATAAGATTATAGCTGATTGTATTATGATAAATGTAAGGGCTTGTACTTTGGTAGAGCGACTGACTCCGTTTACAATTATTGCAGGCAAAATGGACGTGGACCTCAACTTAGTCAACCAAGTAACAGAACCGCGCCTAATAACGTCGAAGGGAACTGCGGACAACGTTGACATTAATGAGAAGTTTATGGCGGAGGGCTGATGGGGCTAACGAACAAGCGTGGAAGAAGTTAGAGAACAAAACTTTAATCAAGGCACCAGATGCCCTATTGAAACATGACTATTGCAGTTTAAGATAACGTGTTGTCTGTAGACATTTGATTTAGTAGTCGGTTAAAATTAAGGCGGATCAAATGATTGCTATAATTTAGACGAGTGATGGAAAATAACACCTGAACGCCTTATATTGCATTCGCGTTTAATCTTGGTAACTGTTTATAAACACATGATTGTGACCACATTATTGTATTTTAAACTATCATATAAGCCGGTTCACCTTTATTGGGTTCTGATTTTATTAGCTAATCACGCTAGGTGAGCCAGTTATACGAAGAGGAGCACACGTAATCTAAACAGTATGTTGGATAAGTTTAAGTGCGACGTTAATATGGTTTTATACTGGTGGTTATTCGGGAAGAAAATATAACTTAATGATTGTGGACGTGGGGGTCGATTTTGGTGCAGCCCGTTGCAATATTATAGAAAACAGATGTGAAACGGAAAGAGGTAGACTTTACGACCAGCTGCATAATTAAGGACAGCAAGTTTTCGTCGCAAAATAATGAGAGTAGTGCTGGACCGGTCCGAGTGGTAATCGCAGTCAAGTGGACAAATGTGACTTTGTGACTGTATCTTTTTGGTTCGATTTTACCGCCAAACTGTGCGGTGCTGCATGTAGCTTAAGACTGTTTTAAAAATGAAAAGGTGCTGAAAGGTTTGGGAAAAGGAGCTAGTATACAATCGTTAACGGAGCTTCCAATCATTTAGATTGACTACGATTTAAATAAACGTTTGAAAAACATTTTTCTGAATTGATTGGTTTCTTCCCTGTTTGTGAGGTGAACGGCTACTCTAAATAAAATCTTACGGCAGTGTGATTTTTAAGAAATAGAGCTTTCAAACAAGAAAAGTCTCCTTGTATTTAACCGCAGTAAACAAAACGGGGTTACCGTACTTATGTCAAGAGGTAATAAGGGACTAATAATACTTTCAAGTGGAGGGCCTGCTTTAGTAGGCATAAACCGTCGAGTAATTATTCAACTATCTGTTAATTGGGGAATGGTAAAGAACACTTGACTTCATGGAATCTTTTGCTCCTAGTACTCAGTTAAGATTACATATTTTTTAAAATGAAGGAGGATGGGGAGGCAATGCAACACACTTGGCCAGGCACAAGAGGGGTTTATTCTGTTACAAAATGATAAGCATGATACTAACGCAACATTGAATTTGTAATAGAAGTCCAAGGGACGTTAAGTTTGGGCTCTAATGGGACACCTGCGCCGCCTGGTGGAATAACGACGAACAAGTGTTTTCAGCTGTTCGAATACGAATGATGTGCGGCGCGCCATCTGGTGGAATAAAAGTAAACTAAGAAAACGAGCGTTTGCAGCTGTTCGAATACGAACGATGTGCGGCGCACCATCTGGTGGAATAAAAGTAAACTAAGAAAATGTAGGTAAGACATCTTTGAGCCGAAAATTAGTATAAGGACATTGATTCAGGTTGCAGACGACATTTTATGGTGATGCCTGTCCACGTTTTGCGCCCAATTGTGATGATCTATTAAGTCCTGCGAACAAATTAGAGGCCCGTAGCCTTCTTTTCTCAGAGGGGGTTTCGTTTTTGAGCAGCATTTTGTTTTTGACAGGATAGGGGCCTTTTTTGGGAAAAATACCGTCTTTTTTTTTTTAGTTGGAGATTTTAAATAGAAACTTATAAAAAAAATACTCAAAGGGGGAGTTCGTACGAACCACCCACCCCCACCAACCAACCCACCCCCCTCCCCAACTGCCGCCCTTATTTATTAATTCTATTTTAGTACGTTCACACTAGCCAGTTTGTAAACGAACAGATCCGAACAGAGTATTAGTTCAATTACAATTTGTGGTAATTAAGACTGATTTGTATCAGTACAGGAGGAATTTGAGGTATGTTCTGCTACAAAAGGGGTCGGTGCACCCGGATTAGGTAAACTGTACGTGGAGTAGGGTGTGGTAGGAGAGAGGGAGAGCTGGGGGGCATGCCCCATGCTTTTAACCCTGCATCGAGATGTATTGAGAGGAATAGGGGAGACTCAACCGTACCGTTTGTGGAAGTTTTTGGAAGTTCAACACCGTTGTAATTAAACACATATTATTCAGCGCAGCCGTTAGGCCCTACGTGCACCGTTTTATTGAAAGCATATTGAACGGCGGCATGGCAGGTGAAAACTATAAGAACACATTGGCAATTTGATTACAACCTTACACATTTATTCCAAAGGGAACCTGAACTGTAGTTTCAGGTATAATAATTCAATACCTATATTTGAATTATAACAGTAGGGTAATCCAATGAACACATCCACGCGTATAGACGACTGTATGAACGCGGACTTGCACACTCCCGCGCAGATAGTGGTTTGTATAAACGCGGACTTCGAGATAGGGCCCGCGTAACCGCACGCGGGTTCGAGATAATAGGGGTAGGTGTTTTCCATACGATTTACACTTGAAACTACATAATGAACGTATAAAACAGGTCCGCGTATATAAGTAAATTTATAAACGCGAGAGTCGCGTACGCGACTCCAGCGCGTATAGCCAGCCTCCGCAATACTGAGTGGGCCAAGTGACTCAAATGGATATAGGATTGTTTCTATTCTGATACCTGTTTTTTCTGCAAAGGCTATAGCACTTTGTTCTCTCGCATATTTGGCAATTAACCTTGCATGGCTTTTAGCCTTACGTGTCTAACAGTTCTCATCATAATTTAGCCATTATGTCATGTGTTTGTTTACTCTGCCAAAATCTGCCCTTTATCATCATTGCCTCATTCCTTGCTTATAATCATGAAACCCTACTTTCACCGGTCTGGGTCTAGAAATACCACGTTCCCGTGGCAATCTAGCTACATGACTTACGTCGGATGGTATAAATTCTATATCTATATGTTCGAAGAGGGAGATAACTTAAGTTGTCAGATCCTCATCCTCCGACTCTGATAACCCTTCTATTATCAGATATAGCTATATTTCTTTGATTGATAGCTCCGTTCCGTTTCACTTTTGTCCATTTTTATTAACCGTTTTTTTTGTTGGCTACGGATGCATAGGTCGAAACATTTGATGCCTGAACCTTAGATTTGAGTTATTGTATTTCAGCATTCTGACTATTCAATTGATCTTGTTCAATTATGTCGTTGAAATTGCCTTAGTTACCACGTTAGCATGTTACTTGGCACAGCTATACTTGCTGTGAATGATTGTAGGGAATTTGTTAGTGTGACTAGGGTAGATTGAATCAAACCAATGTCCGCCAGGTTTGTCATGCCATTCACGTCATTCACAGAATGGATACGGTCCTTTTTTATTGGTTCTGGTCGATCACCGGTTAAATCTCCTGTACTCCTAGCCTTTTTTTAGTAGTGGTGACTTACTTGGCGACAATTGCGATTCATCAATTAGTTCAATTGAAGTATCAAGGAGATTTGAATTTTTGCTAACCAGAGTTGCAACGTCCGTTTTGCTTGGAGTGGGCACTTTGCGCGCTCTCTTAAGGGCTCCTTTGGTATTCCCGGCCATAATTGTGCTCTATATCCCTCCATGTGTGACCAAAATAGTCCTAAAATGGGCCAATAGGATTTACAGATGTTGGCTTGATGGGATATAGTTTACAAGCAACGGCGACAAATTTTAAATCATTCAGTGAGAGCCCCCCAGCTCCACGTCTTACTCATCCGCCATCTTGAAAAAGCTACTTAAAGCATGCATAATTAAGGACACTTTAATTTCTAAACTGAATTTTTCCATTTCCTCTTTATACATTGGGTAGAGAGTCCAAGGGATCCTCAATCACCACCCCTCTGGTGCGGACTTAATCTTGACTGAGGAAAAAAGCAAATGTGCAACAATTAAGTATTTATTGTGTTTGTGATCAGTATTACGCAGAAGCACCTGTTTCCAAAATCCTGTACCAGCCCTTGCAACTGCATACAGTTGAATCATTAAAAGGATCAATGGTTAGTGATGTTACAGTTCACTCAACCATGTAAATAGTAGATCCGTATGGGATCACTAAAACCTCTGGTGTTAGCAATAAATGTTTTTCCATCATTGTTTCTGACAGCAGCATTTCCATACAAATAAGGTCCTATGGGGAATTCAATCTGTATGTAGTTCAGGAAGGTTCCACGGAGAGAATATATGTCAACATCGTAACCCCTTCCGGTTGTAACAAACACATGTCCACCTCTTGTACCTGTTACACTAAATGCCTCCTCTACTCCATCATTGCTGATGTATGTCTCCTTGGTTAACAGATTCAGGATAAGAAGTTTGAGACCTTCACCTACTGTACCAAAAAACACATTGTCAGTGGTCAAGTAAGTTTCTATAAAGCGGCTGCTGACCTCTGTATGATGTATCTTATACTGGAGTACTCTGTCTTTGTTGTACACATAGTTGTCACTGTTAAGACTGATAACAATGAACTGATCATTAACTGCAATTGTCACCAACAAAGTCCCAGTACTAAAGCCTGGATACCAAGTCTGGCTACTGTTGTTTTGCAAATCATAGATTCTGATCTTTACTTGCTCCCCAGTATCTTGGTCCTCAGTGATGTAAACCCTTCCATCTGCTGAACAGCTTGCAGCATTAGCTCTATAACCAGAGTCAATAACTTCCCCATGGCAGGACCTGGCCTCTGTGTTAACGGTGTATTTCAGTAAGCGTTGGCTGTGCCACGATGTCACTATCAGTGTCTCCTCATCAATCAAACAAAGTCCCCAGAAATTAGATCCCATGTCTTCACTCAGTCTCCCACAGTTCATCAGAAAGGTTGCTGTAAAGTAATAAAGAAACAACTCATTGAATGTGGCAAATGCATGATAAGTGATAATGACAACTATGAACCAGGCAGGAGAGTTATCTCAGAGGTACAATACTAATCTGTTTATCTAAAGGTTTGAGTATGAATTTCTGGTTTAGTTAGCAATAACAAATATAAATTTGGCAAAGGTTACTGGGTTCCTCAGGTGCCCTCCAAGCCTAACCCATCTCTGTCAATCAATGTTAATACATACTATAATAATAATGATAATGAATTCTCAAAGCTGCAAGATGAATTGGGATATAAAACAATTTATGACACAGAATAACTTATGAAATGAAATAATGGTGATATGAAATAATAACTATGACATAAAATATTTGATGGAAATCATTTTAAATATTTCTGACCTTCCCCTCCACACCCTTTGCCTCCTCTCTATAATTAGCCGGCCCTAGCCCCTTGAAATTCTCAGGTTGCGAAGAGCTGATGACTTGCAGTAGAAAAGAAAAAGTAGGAAGGGCGAAGGGTCTGGCGTTGCCACCCTCCCCAGCCTTCAGAATACTCTTTCAGCGAGACAGGATCGGGCCTTTACTGGAAGGATACATCCACTAGACCAGAGGACCAGTTGGGGTGTTGATGGGGGGGGGGGGGGGGGTCCTGATGTCGCATGTCAAATTGCCCGTGCACCCTCCACTTGTCACAGGATGGGTGAAGAAAAGAGGTACATGGAAGGTAACAGGTTGGGAAAAGTAGGGAGGTACAAGATTGGTCACAGGGTTGGACAGTGAGAGAGGTACATGGTTGGTCACAGGGTGGGAGGTACATTGATGGTCTCACCCCGGGCCTTCACTACACCCAAAATCCTTCCCTCCTGACCTGTGGCCTCCCCTTGACCCCGAAGCCTCCACTACACATCCCTGGCTTCCCCTACACATCCGATGCCTCCTCTATACACCCCAGACCAACCCCTATACACCCCCCCACCTCTCCTATACACCCCAACCTCCCCTGCACACCCCAGACATCTCCTATACACCCAGGCCTCCCCTACATGCCCCCAGACGCATGGTTTTGATAAGGTTAGCATATTGCTAAGAACACAGAAGATAAGAGTGATACCATTGGTCAGTGACTCTGGTGTGTTTGTCGTCTCTGGTGTGTGTGGCAGCTCAGATGTTCCTGGTCCATGGGATGAAGAGGTAGTCATTCCTGTAAGTAGACACATAGTTGCTAGTATGAAGACTATCCTGGTTGATTTTCTATATATTTGAGGTACTTAGAATCTAAAAGATATTATATGCCACCGTCAAGATTCTTTTGGAATACCAACCCGACACCTCTGTAAAAGTATAATTTTTTGTTACTGTATGGCCAAACTACTCGGTTAAAGTGCACATAGACATGATTGTACTGAAAGCACCAGGGGATAAGTTAAAAGCAGATTTTCATGTTTTTGTCGGCAATTCTTATAATAATTCTTATATAGGTAAACTCCCTGTATGAATCCCTCAGCTTGAGCAACATGTTCAAGCCCTGTAATTCATGAGATGAAGTATGATGATGTTCTAATTAAAACCTATTGTCATCGTTGATTAGTAATTGTTTTGATACAAGAGAATTGTAAATGTTGTAAAGTTACCTCCATTTTCCAAAATGGTTGCAGTTGCTGATGCCCCTGCAGTGTTTGGACTACCACGTGTGAATAAGATGATCACTGTAATCAAACAATAACTTATTGACATGGCAATCTATTTAAGAACAATTACACCATTTTCAAAATACCACAAAAATTAACGTCCTTCAATCTTCTGATATTTGGCATAAATACTGATGAATACATGTCTGATTAAAAATCCAAACAGAATTTTTGCCAAAGGAAATAATTTCAAAGATAGAAATGGTTAAATGGGACTCATTTTGTAGAAATTTTGACTTTGACTTTGACCCCCCCCCCCCCCCCTCAGGGCCGGAGTGGGGGGGGGGTCCCCATGTTCGGTGGACCCCCCTCAGATTTCTCAAATTTTACGCAATTAAACTACCAATAAAGGGAATTATCCTAATTAGGGGTCTCTGGAACCCCTCAGATTTAGCAAAGTTTCTATGCCTATAGACCTATAGGGGGAATGTGGGTTGTATTTGATGGCCGCGCTTTACCAGTGTTCTACTCTCACTGTACTTAGAAGTTAGTTAGACATTAAAAGACTGTGTTTCACTCTGATCTAGTATATTTGTAAATTTAGATGAAACATATATTATGACTCACATTATCTGTTCAATATACTCTGTATGATCGGCCGTAGACTGCCAGGTACACACAAAAACATAGTTTAGCGTGAAGCTGTGATTTAAGGTAAATTCTAACCTATAGCTATCATGCTCCCGAGGTTAACTAGTGTTACTATATAAAAACAAAAATAAAAGGACATTTGACACAAAGTGTAGTTAAAATCTAGTGTACTATTTTATTGCTGAATCGATTATATTAATCTTTATCCTCGGCGCACCACTCGCACAACACCTCGGAGCACATGATGCTGGCAGGCTCGCCCCCCTCACAGTCGGCGTGGTAGCACCGGCCGCAGTAGTTGCAGACCAAGTACATTCTGAAATATTACGGAGGCATGTTTAAATACACATTTTTTTAAATTGTGTGCACGAACTAATCGGACCATCATCAATCACAATTTTTAGTAACCGTACGAAATTCGGCGTTCACTCCAACGTCAACATTAAGATTCTATGCCCTCGTTATTTTTTGCCTAGTAGCATCATCGAAAATCATTGTCGCTATATAATATTATTTATTATGAAAAAAAAAAACGGCGTACCTGTAGTTGCCATCCAAGAATATGGCCTGCGGTTGTGTGGCGTGTTGGTCTTCGGCAAACGTTTCCATCGCCTTCCACCTTTGGTCCGTTAAGTACTCCTCCTGCTCCTGAAAAAAATTGTGTGGTTATAGTTAAATGTGCAAAAGTCAATTTTGCACTTACTACATACCAGCGTGTCCCTCGTAATATTGGCAAATTTCAGAACAATTGTACTCGTGAAATCGCCCCACTCATCATTTTGTTTTGTTTATACATATTTCCCTTCATACGCTTACATGTTTTATTTCCCCCTTAGCTTCGTGTAAATACAAATGTACCAACCTGGGTCGGATCCTCCGAACAGTAGACGCACGTCCACTCTGATGGGCTGTCCGGGAGCTGCTGTTGGTCGTGCGTCCTGGAAAAAAATTCAAAAATCATCACACCGTCCATCATTTCAACATAGGTGGTCGAAACTACCAAATCATCGGCATCTCAATTTTTCTCATCCAATCTCTATTTCATGTTATTGTGCCAGTCTGATAAATTTGCAATTTTTAAATTGTCAAAAAAAGAGCCTGTTGTTTCAGCATGTTACATGAATTCGAGCGACCACAACTATGTCCGATCGCGAGTCCGTCGTCGGGTTTTAGACAGTGTGCATTATTTGGCATGAAGATAGTCATCCTACCAGATAGTAAGTTAATAATTTTCTTTCCATGCTTCTCTTCCATCCCTGTCCATCAACAGTGTTGAACAATTTAAACCTACTTAGGGGTGAACAGGGGCGCCCACTCGGTCCATTGGGGTTCCGTCCAGATCGTTTCCTCCTCTTCAATATTTTTCTCCTCACGCGGTGTCCATGCCTGGGATTCCTCTTCCTCCTCCGACAGCACATGGTTGCTTGAATGAGCCAAAAAAAACAACCTTTAAGTGTCTGGAATTGGTTATCTACGTGTATGGGGAGAAAATGAAAAAAAATGGAAAATATGTACCAAACGTAACAGCTATTATCCACACCCTTATACATTTGTTAACAAACACTCTATATATGGAAGTGTAACCCCCAAGTCATTCTCCCGCAAAGCCTGAAAAAACACTACTTCTCTATATAGGCATGTTATCTTATCAAATTATGGGCAAGTTATCTCATTCACCTACCGGGTTTTCTGCGCGGTCGCCATTGTTCACAATGTGGCGCTTGCGTTTAATATCAGCAAACTTCTGCGTACGTCTTTTATGGTCGTGAGGCTGGCGCGGGACTGTGTGTGTGCACATGGTGGGCACCTCCTTATAAAGCTGGTGCCCCCCCCCCCCCCCGGGGGGCAGGGTAATGAGGGGCCATCTAGGTCAGCCGAGCAGCCTGAGCGACCGGTGTCAGGTGTTACATAAGGTGTCGCTCGCGCAGCGCAGCCCTGGCAGCTGGAGGTGCACGTCCTGACACCTGACTCAAGAAACCACCCGTAAATGCACACAGCCCCACACCCCCAGCCTGTGAAATAACTTCAGAAAACGTACCTCAAAGTCGCACATCCTGGCACCGTAACCTTGCGAAGTAATTTCCTACCTTTTAGTTTAAATTTGAAAGTAGTCACATTATAAGGTTTAGGGCGTAATATAATTATTCCTCCCATGAATACACTACTTAAAGACGAATTTTTAATAAAAAAATGTTGCTTTTGTTGGCAAAAGCGTCTAAATCACATAATCCTAACAATGCATATAAAACACCGGACAGTGTCCGAAATTAAGCTGCTGCACCCTATAGGCTGGGCCTATAGGCCTTCACCCGGGGATCACACTCACACTCGTGAGTCTAGATCTGTACACTCACACTCGTGATTCTGCACACTCACTGCCAGGTGCCCTATTTTTAAGTTTTGCACTTTTTTTAATACATGTGCACACTTCTCATGGAATTTTTTCATTCCCATATATCGGGGGGTGCATATCCAATATTTGTGGTGCACAATCTCATTAATTCTGCATACGTTTTCAGCTTAATTTCGGACACCACGTGCACGAGTTCGATATATCTATAGGTCCTCTAGATCTACAAGAAGTCGTGGCGCCGAAGGGGACATACGATCATATTTTCTTTTTCAACCACATATCCAAAATGTCCACTTATCCGCATAACAGGCAGGAAAGATGCCCATGAAGGTTGCTCGAACTTTTCCTTGTGCCACATTGTATAAGGACTTAGGTATCTGGATTCGACGGTGCTGTGTTGGTACCACTTCACAGCTGCAAACACATGTTGCCTCTTCTTCCCGGTTGCCTTACATTGTACGTAATGTTTCATGTAGTGGGTGGCGATGCACGGTCGCTCCCGGGGGTCACTCTGTCCGTCTTCGTACCAATTGGCCATTAGTCTAGACAACTTTTTGCCACTGCTGGAATTTGTGCTGGAATAAGTCATGGGGCCATATTTTACGACTTTAGACTTCACGTAAACTGAAGGCAGAAATGACTTCTCTAGGATCTCCTGTTCTGTGGGGTACATCTTTTTGTATGTTTCTTGGAGCAGCTTAAGATCGTCCGAGTCGATCCATTCCTTTTGTTCTCTAAATGTCTTGAAGCCGTCGGGGAGACTCCATAGGCTCTCGCACTGCGCCAAATCTCGCTCATTGGGTACATCGAGTGTTTCCAGGACCGTTCTTGCTTTCTTCTCTCCTTCTCCCAGCTGGCAGTGTTTGCCAAATTTCCCCTCGTGTTTGGACGGCATTTCGGCGCGCGCCTGACTGACACGACTCATCCGGTGAAACCTCTCAAACAATTGTTTCTCTATCTGGCGATTGTTAGTCGGCACATCCCCCAAGTAACCATTATACCGCTCAAAACTGAACAGCCAAGTACTGGGAGCTGGACCATACTCCCGGAGACACTCCTTTAAATGGAGATGTAGATGCATGTTTGGGGTAATGAAATCAGAACCGAACTGGACCTCTGTGCTCCTGCAAAAGTACAATAGTTTCCTGTGTGCCTGTTCTATCTCGTGGTATGTAATACAAGGCTTGCACAGAAGTCGAGTGGCTTCTACGAAACGCTGCCAGCTATGAAGCATATTATCCGGCAAAAGGCCCTGGAGGCAGTATCCAGACGAGACTGTAACCCAATTCTTCCACTCCTTTGCCGTCCACATCCCAGCGTTCGATTTGATGTTAGTTACCACGCAGTCATCCGGTAGTCCCTCTTTAAACTGATTCAGACGAGCATCAATAGTCAACACCTGATTAGCGTTTAGTACAACGTCATCTGTTGAATTCTTCTTCTTCTTTGACAACTCTTTGTCGGTCCACCTCTTCCACATTCGCTTGGCAGTCCCTGAATCCCAATAATAAAAGCACATATGTGAAATCGGTATTGAAACCCCAATGAACTTAATAGTCCAAATTAAAGGCAAATGCAAGTTCCATTTCAAACACATTATCAGTGCTAAACATTAATTAACGTTAGGTCAAGCTTCAACACTTACCCAACAGTACATTATGCATCACATCGATCGAGAGGAACCTGAAGAAATGAATGTCAAGCGTCTAAGTAAAAACATATAATATAGTTACTGCTAATGGAAACATTTTTATTAATGTTTATTCAAATGTCAAATTAAAATTGTTAATATTTTGGTATAATTCTGTGTAAGATTGGCCTTTAAATTTGTTCGGCCTGGAGATTGAACTTACCTGATGGGATTGAAGTAGGGCAATTCTAGGAGGACACAGGAACGAGCTCCATACTGTTTCTCAAGTTTACTTTTCTCTCTCGGGGTGGATGCAGCTGTAATCTCACTCACTCTCTCCTTGTGTTGGTCCAGAGTACGAGGAGTCCAATTCGCCATGTTGAATCCTCCACGGTTTGAATTCTTGAATTCCTTCAGACATTTTGAACAACCCATGATAGCATTAGGTAGCAGGAAACCGCAGGTCTTCCTCCCTGCAGGCAGGTCGGCAGCAACGTTCAAAAGCGCCAACTTAACGGTCTTGCCATTTGGGCAATCGTTGGTTATAAGCCTTTTTCCCTGATGCCAGAATTCCTTGAGTTCGTTGACTAGGGGCCTCAGAAAACTGGTAAGGTCGGCAGGTTCTTTACTTAAGTTTGGAATGATACCGTATAGTATGACGTTCTCAAGTCTGTACCGCTCATTTCTGGGTAGGTTAAGTATTGTTAGGTAAATGCCCCCTACTGACATCGAAGCTTTCCGAGAGAATGGTTGAAACCAATCGATATTCATCTGAAGAGCCAAGTTGTTTTCATTATCAAGAAAGCCCTCGTTGTTCGCGTTAAAGTCTTTCCATACCGAACTGTCGTAAATGTCAGCATACACTCTGTCGGGTATCCTCCTTCCCTTCCATTCTATACATTTCAGCTCAAAACCTCGACGTTTCATCATAACCTGCAAACTCTTCTCGAGCGACTGGTAACAGAATGTCCTGACTGGAAGGAAGGTAATTTCCCCACTAATCTTGGCCTCAGAAAACAATTTCCTGTTGCAACGTTTTAAATCATCACCGATGGTTGTACACCTAATGGGTTGCTGAATACCATTACGATCCGTGTAAAAGCCTCGACCTCGCACACGCTCAGTGGTGGACAACACAGAATGCGACAACGTATAACAGGCCGGGCAGCATACACTCATAGAGTAATTAGTCATCGTTAGGTCTGTACCCAACCATTTGTACATCATCCGCATCGTTTTGGGGAATACTGCCTCCGCTGCTTGTGAAACCCGGTCATTACCTGCTACCGTCAATAATTCACAAATGAAGCACATAACTTTAGCCATTTGCATATCACTGGTGAAGGTGTGGATCTGCCACTGCAAAAGAAAGAACAGAACCCATGAAAATAGGCTTTGGATATTCTTATTAGGGGTACCACTAACAAGCCTTGCCAATGGGCTAGGAAGACCCGTCCCGTCACCGAAAACCACTTTTAAGTGACGGATGGCCCTGTTGCGAATCTTGACTGCCTCTGGATCAAGCTTATCATTTTCATCCGATTCTTGGGAATCTTCCATGGTACCGTAATAGTCTTCCATATCATCACCTGACTCCTCATCGGCTTCCATGGGTACCGCCTCTTCAACAGGCTGATTGCGACCCACAGGCTGACTGTCTGCTTCTCCCGGATTCCCGACTTCAGCCTGCCGCTGATTAGCAGCTGCAGCTTCCGCCCGAATACCAGCTCCAACCTGGATACCACCTTCAGCCCGAATACCCGCTTCAACCTGCATACCACCTTCAGCCTCAATACCCGCTTCAGCCTGGTTACCTGCCTCAGCCTGAAAACCTGCTTCAGCCTGGTTACCTGCCTCAGCCTGAAAACCTGCTTCAGCCTGGTTACCTGCCTCAGCCTGAAAACCTGCTTCAGCCTGGTTACCTGCCTCAGCCTGAAAACCTGCTTCCGCCTGGTTACCTGCCTCAGCCTGAAAACCTGTTTCAGCCTGGTTAACTGCCTCAGCCTGAAAACCTGCTTCAGCCTGGTTAACTGCCTCAGCCTGAAAACCTGCTTCAGCCTGGTTACCTGCCTCAGCCTGAATATCTGCAGCTTCGGCCTCAAGACCCACTTCTGCCTGATTGCCAGCGCGTTGAGGTAAACCAAATGGGGGTGGTTCTGCAAGACACATGTATAAGAATAAATTAAATGTAGAGTAGGGTTTCAGAGTACAGACTTTCCCACCCAATGTTGTTTCTCTGACTCAAAAGCTATGATAGAAAGATGCATGGAGGGATACATATATAAAACGTCCATTGCTTGTCTCGGGCAATCACAGTGTATGGCTTAAAATAGGCACGTTCCCTGGACATTTTGGAGATTATATCTTTCAAACAGACGATCCTATCACACTGACTAAAGCCGAAAATATATGCCTAGGCGCACGATACACATTTAACTGTGTCATCCAAATGACCGACTGCTATACCGGCACATCGACATGACTGCCCACACATTTAAAGGTTAATAAACTGAAGGACATCATGTTGACAAGATTGATGACTAAGGACATTATACGCTACCAGTTGGTTACCATGGGTATAGGCATAGGAGAGCCTGTTCTTTTGGGGAAATACCGGCCCGGTGAGCTTGCAATTAGTACTAATACTTCAGTCGACTTAAGCCGTGTTGACCTTGATTAAGTCTTGTGTGAAAAATGTTGTATTTTTGTGTGTTTACTACCAATATGCTGCCGAACGTGCGTGCAATCGATACAAGTGTTATGGTTATAAATTGAATTTGTAGCTAAATAAAATTTCGGTTTTGGAAAGAGCAGTATGACGCTGACAAGAGCGCTTTTACTCTGGCTCGGGCTAGGGTCAACCCCTTATGTAATCTGTGAGACAGGCCCCTAAGTTAGGGGCCTGAGGCTAAACTAGGTCTGCAACCAAAACTAGTAGTGGAATTAAATGTGGTTAACGCCACAATCTGGCTATCGGGCTCCAACCGAAATTATGGCTATAGCTAATTAAGCTATCGTCCCTTAATAAATCTCGACACCTAAATCGACTTGTTCGTTTTTTAAATTATTAATTTTGCAATGACACAGAAGCTCCAAGTTACCAATACATAACTCCAGGAGAACTCCCACTTTAAAGGGTTACAATATGCATGAGGTTTTTTTATTCTCTCACAGAAAGAATATAGGTCACCGTGTCATACAAATCCTAGAAAGTATTTCGGGTTCATCAGGAGACTACATGGTCACTTGTAAATTTTTATAGGTCCTACTGGCAGCGATGTATTTGATCATAATAAAATTTCTGAAAAATTACTTTTGCAACTTACTGCATGGAATCTAACTAAAAAGGATCCACTAGAAAAGAAGTAACAGTTCTTAATTAAAACCGGCTTCATGATCATGCAACATTATTTTTTCATGACTGCGAAATAAGTACGAAGAGATGATTCATGTCGCATCATTTTAAAAATCGTATATCGAGCTTATGTTTGTTTAAAATACACTTTTTATGAGTGATTTATGCTATTATTTATAACAGGCCTAGGTGTCATTCCATTGCTCTTCTAATGGTAGAGACCTTGTACCATAACACTCATCAAAAAAGTGTTGTATTGTAATCGATTTCAAGTTTGTGGTCTATCTTCAAGAAATAGCACATTCGGGTTTTCAACAAAATGACACGTCATTATAGTTAAATGCGTTTCGTATCGTAAATAAAAAGTATTCATAAATTTAAGATTCACTTATGAGAAGGACCTGGATAACGCGTACGGTTTTAGACTAATATAAGGCGAGTCTTAGGCAACCAACATATCTATAGAAATACTTCCCTGCTTATCGAGCATGCCACAATCAAAACAAGAAGCGCAAAGTTCTTTGATAAAAGTTTATAAAACGACTATACAATTGAAGAAAGTACAAAGACCTAACATACAGCGTGACACAGACCATACAATTAAACGTAGTGTAAAGAAAACATAAAGATGATAAACATAAACATCACATAAAATAGAGCATTAAACAGACCCTTTAGAAATAAGTTAAATTGGCTGTGCATCGGCGATACCCGACCGATACGCGGGCTTCACCGCCCAGTCTGGGGTGTTGGGAGGAGGCTGTTGGCGTTTTGGATTATCGTCGGGGACATTTTTCCGCTTCTTTTCCAATCTAACGCCCCGCTGACGGCCGCTAATTTCTTTAAACTCAATTTCGTCCAGGTGGGCTTTGTAGGCACTCAGCTCATCGCTCTCCCACACGAGCGGTTTGATGAGGCGGTGGAATCGCTCAGTGGTCTTCCCGTTTTTGTCGACCGGAAAATAAAGTCCGCGCTCCTCGTCGCTCGTGTAGCCGGGGGTGAGGAGGCGCCTCACGGAATTCTTACGAGTTTCGTCCCACGTTGTGACGAAATTTTCCACCGACACTATCCGTCTTTTGAGCTTCTGCAAAGTTACGACATACTTGGTCAAGAACATCAAATAAACACAAACAAGTTTTTCAATATTTCAGTTGCCTTAATTTAAAAGCTGGTCACTGCAGTTAATTTCAAAAGCGTTGCTCTATCCTTGGTCTCTATAACATACAGGCACTTTTTATTAATTGTGTCATATCCATTCTAATTGTATGTCAAGATTATTGTCCAAGGAAGCAAGTAAGGTTACAGTGCTCTATATAAATTCATAATGTAAAAAAATGATAATTGTTTCCCAAGTTTCAGTGTTACAACCATAAGATCATTTCACAGCCGGGCCCCCTGTTTTAAGCCAAATTGCCGATTCACAGCTACAGCCCCCGGTATAGTTCCGACCGCAGTTCGTACGTATACCCCTTTTTGAACCGAGTGGGTCCCCGGGAAGTCACACCCCCTATACCATAGACCATAGACATTACTCTTTCTCCTCGGCTTTGCACTTTTCCAGAAAAAAAAATATTAACGGAATATGTTTGAAAAGTGTAAAATTTCGGCCTGCCTGAATCGAACTACGTCAACAATGTTGAGAACAATAGTCCGCAAAAGCCATGACGTCAGGCGGGCCCCTAAGGGTCACTGCACGCTGCTCCCGTGCCTAAACATGGGCCGGGCTGGGCCGGGGGTCCCCTCTATGAACTATAGTAGGACCCAGCTGTCAGATTTGCTATTTCCACTAATAATGCTCGCAAACTTATGAAAACATGTACTTTTATAGGGGAACTATCAATGTGCATTATGATATACTTGAAATGAAAAAGAGTTAATAAATAGCAAAGTTATAGGCACAGTTATTGTCTGTGTGTACGGGTGACCGCGGTCCAGCCGGATGTTATCGGTGCCCCCTCCAGGGCGGGCCGGGCCGGTGACCGGGGGTGTAGGGTTACCGGGGCCGGTCGTAAAAGGTTTAGGCCCAACACGTGGTGCGGGAGGGGTCCGTGACGTCAGACTTTTGTGGTCTATAGAGGAAGTCTGTAACAAAAATGTATTTACCTCGTTGACGTGGTGACGGATGATAGACTTTTCATTGTTAGCCTTGATTTGGTCGTTCCGGATTTTGCTGGCCCTGCTTTGGAGGGTCTTGAAGTAGGTGTTGGCAGCAGCTAGAAAAAGAGGAAGGACATGAAGTATGCTTAAAACTGGAGCCATTAAGTAGACAAAGGCAATATAAAGGCAATAAAGCAAGGGAATACATGTTAAAAATGCAAAGTGAGGTCAACATATTATTCAGGAATTAAAACCATCATTACACCGGTATTATATTTCTTTGTCCAGATAATCGAACTTACGTTTTTTTCAGATGACTGGGAGGATAACTTAATTTATAAAAGTAACAATTTCCAATGTAAGTGGAGCCTATTTAGACACTAAAAACAGACTTCCAGCATTTCAAGCATGTTAAATTTTGTGTTAATTGAAGGACCAAAACTTTGGAATCATGGACATTAGATGCATGAAATGTACAGCTGCAGGTTAGTTAACAAAGAAACTTGCTACCTATGGGACTTACCTAACACCTCTTCTCTGGGGGTATCTGGCCCCAGGCACACGTTGTCAACAACGGCCTTGATGATCGCAACGTTATCTGGGTGTTTGATCCCCGCCCTGAATGTTGGAATATATTTATATTGTTCAATTCATCGGCATCACGTCAAGTGCTCTATGACTCTATTAACATGAGAAAAATCAGCAAAACTTATATTCAGCTGCAGCTTCTGGTGTTCAGGAACACATTACCCATTGCTTACTTAAAAACAATATTATTTTCTGTACTATTCATGTTGTTATGACGTAATCAACTTACCCACGGTTCAGGTTGAATCCCCAATCAGGGTCACCTCTCTTGGCCTTGTAGGCCGAACGAACGAGTGCCTACAAACAATATAATAAGCCAATAATTAATAGTGGACTTTTAACTATATGTCAGTGTACGAAATCATTACGGATTTTCGTTGTTTTCTGGGATGTTCCCTGGCGGCGCGGCAAAAGAGAAGAACATCAGGGCTATACTAGGAATGAGATCATTTCTAAACAAACCGAGAACTATATTAAACGGTAACGTTTTCAAGGTGAGATTATTAGTTAATTATAAGCTGTAAAAACAAACTTTAGAACTTACACATATTTCATTGCGTGGGCGCAGTTTGGGTGGTTTGTCAGTTGGCTTCGCTTGGTTCACGAGCTCCTCCACCTGGGCCTTTGCCGCAGCCGCTTCAGCCTCCGCCCTTCGGCACTTCTTCTCCAGCTCCTCCATCCTGGCCAGCAAATGGGCCATGGACGGTTCAGCTGTAGACGTGGAGGGGCCGGACGAGGACGAGTATTCGGGCGTGAACGACCTTTGGGACGTCGTCGAAGAGAACGACCCTTGCGATGTCAAGGGCCCGGGCGTGAACGACCTTTGGGACGTCGTCGACGAGAACGACCCTTGCGATGTCAAGGGTCCGGGCGTGGACGACGTTCTGGACGTGGAGGTGGGGAACCATGGATGGGTTTGAGACGTGGAGGGCGTCATCCCCCAGGGCGTGGATCCGGAGGGCGTGGAGGGCGTGGAGGGCGTGGATGACGATGCGGATGCAGTACCGCCTTGGGAACCACCAAGGCTAAGCTCAACGTCGTTGAGGGTGGATCCCTCGTCCGTGTACAGGGAGTCCTGAAGAGACTGATCCGCAGAGAGATCCTGAAACCCATTCTGAGACCCATACTGACGCGCATCCTCAGACATATCCAACATCAGGGTACCTGCGCCTGCTGATGAATCATGATCGGTTATTTTCACGCCACCCGATTTTGGGCTGCTGGTCAAGATCCTGCATGAGCTCGTAGACGGGTTTGACAGAACAGAGTCCCTATAATCAGTTGATCCGTTCATGGTGGCAGCAAGTTTTCAAGTGATCTATATAGCCATATGCCACGCCATATTTATGCATGCCGGGCAGGCCCCCCTGTGGATACATGATCTGGTGAAAGCGATCTTTTATCGATGAGGCAAGACTTTGAACATAAGTTACGTGGTAGACGTGACGGGGTGTGGACGGGGTAAGAGAGACTTTTACCATAAGTTACGTGCTAGCCGTGACGGGGAGTACATGGGGTATCAGCTGATCAGCGACACCCTCACCGCCGCCCCTTGTGAGGCCTGTTACGTGTCAAGAAGTGTTAAGACTACCCCGCGGGCCGCGTGCCGCGGTACTCCTGTGAGGGACCTGACACAGAAGCTAGTTCACATGTGCCGCCTCAGATGGCCAACAGCTGGACGCGGTCATCATAGACGCGTGTCCCGGTGTCAAACACGACAGAAGTCATTTCAGATGAACCCCCTGTCGATCGGCTCTCTGAAGAAAATAGCGGCCTATTAGACGTGCTTCGCACTACCCAGTGTAAAAACTTGTGAAGCCCCCGGCTAGAAGAAGTCGTTTTAGTTGTACCTTACCTAGCGTTGAAGTTGTCGACCGAGGGTTAACTTTTCGCTAAAGACTAGACGAAGCCCTTACAGTACCTGGGGGGTTGTGATGTCGTGGGGGGTGGGGGGTATAATTATGTGCCTGTACTAGACACTGGTTCAGAACAGCCACTTGATGGCCATGGACATCGAGCGACTGTTAAACGCAAGTCTGCGTCTGCGTCTTGTTCGGGAGGAAAGGCCAGTGGTGAGACCTAGTCACCTCCAACCCGCGGACCAATCCGACCATCAGTGGCTGCTTCTCTTGTTAGTGATATACCTGGGGTGGAAATTTATCGGTATCTTCTGGAAATTGGCAGCAGGCTGTCGCTCGTTGGCGCAGGGTCAGCGTCGGAGGGCTACAGTGCAGTGCTGTCTGAGAATCTACTGCCCATGGGAAACGCTCCTATTTCCACTGGCTCCCATTCCCGCCGAAATGGAAGCCGTAGGAAGTGCTGCCTGCCCACGAATGATCATCCAAAGACCGAGCATCCTGTCCAAGGCCCTGACCGTCGCCTGGTCGGGCCCACTCACGGTCCATCTGAATGGCAGTGACGAACCCTTGACGTTGGAACTCCCGCAAGAAGTCAACATTCCTCGTACGGAGCGCGTGCGCCTGAACAAATTTTTCAGGCACAGACTTTGTAGAGCGAGCGTTTGCCTGATAAACAACAGGAACAACATGGCCCAAGAACTACTCCCAGCCGAAAAACTGGGCTGCATGCCTGACGTAGACTCTTGGGTGTGATGAACAGTTATATAAAAGTGTACGATATGTTTGAAGTAGATATGGGAAAATTTTAATTGTGAAATGCATATGTTCACGAAGCTTTCGCGTTACATATGTACATTAGTGTATGTTCAGTAAATACAATTATGGGAAAATAGGCGAAACGTTGACACGTGGACATCCTAAAACCTTTTCCGCATGCATAACAATAAAACATTTTGATATCATGAACGTGTGTAGTCTTATGTGGCTGTGACTAATTATAAATGGGAATTCATGAGGGCGACAATGAAATCGGAACTGGTCCTTAACAAATTTTGATAATGGGAAATGAATTGCTGCTGTGTGACGAAATTATGAGGGCGAGTATATATTCTAAACAACAAAAATTGAACATGAATGAGAACTGATAATTTTTGAGCTGCAATAAAAGGAAGAGTTAATAGCTAATGTATATATAACCAACTCAATTTAAAGTCAAGCGTCTGCATGCGCTTTGAATCCTACGTTGTCTGAAATACAGAATTGAGATGAAAACAAAAAGTGCTGGTACCATTATAAAAGTAAGTCCAATGTTCAACAGGTAAACAGTACCGTGCACACTGGGCGGGAGGAATGGTACGTGGGGAAGATGCAAGTCACCACGAAGTTTCTTGTATTCGACCTCATTCAGTCGAATCTCTTTCATGTATGTACGGAGGGAAAGGAAATTGTCTTTTGCTCGCTTAAAAATATCCTCTTGGCGGACTCGCATTTGCGGGCTAAGAGGTAAAATTGGGAATGGTTTATCGTACGAAAAATCCGGGTTCACAAGTCGGCTAAGTGACAGGTTGAGGTGTTGAAGACTAGCAAGGTTGACGGGGAAAACTGTTCTTAAGGGGCCTGCTGTAGAAGGCAAACAGTTAACACTTGAGACTGGAATTTCCCATTCTTTGGCGGACACAGAACAACCACATTCAAAGGCACGAACGCACGATTCACATCCAGGATGGGTTGTTGTTCGGTTGGGGCAGCGCACAACGACCTCGTCTATGTGAGAGAACAAATAGGTCCCTGTTGCAATGACTTGGATGTTCGACCTTCTGAAATTAGACTGAATGAGTATTTTGAAATCACAATAAAGTTTGACAGACTCATGATCACGTAGATAGATAGAAATGAGGCACGACGAGGGAGAAAGCCTGCGAATTGGTAGGTCATAATGACAAAACAGAGAATGGCAATTATCCAGATCTGGGTTGGAGGATACCGTGTATTGGGTTGCGGACACCAATAAATAAGCCGGTGTGTTGGAGAGGCGAGTATAATGCCCATGGAAGGCTAGAGGGAAGGTGTTCACTTTTAGAACCGTAAATATTTTGTCTAAGGAAATAACGGGAATCTTCTAAATAGTTTTCAGAACATTTCGCTGTAAAACCGGGGGGACTAAAACAGTTACACTTCTATACATGTCGCGAGTGTTTGGAATATAAATATTTGAACGATTGGACTTGGAAAGGAAAAGGTACCGAATCTTCCTCATATCAGTCTCCGATATCAAAGAGTTACTCAGCCTGTTCTCCGTTAGGTCGCGAATAGCCTGTAGCAAGACATCAAGGGAATAGTCCAGTTTAAAATCCAGTAGACGCAATTCTTGCAAATCTTGCATCAACCTGACCATCAATTCCCGGTTACTAATGTAAGCCTGGAGTCCTCGGGACAAATTGTATATGGAATGAGTGTTCTCTATGATGGCCTGGAGTTGGATTTCCAAAGTGGAGTCAACTACCTTTAGGACTGCATTTATTTTGCCATCGAGGAAGCCAATTTCATCGGCATTTACCTGGTCAGCACGAGTCTGTTGCTTCAAGTCATCGAGTGTGGCCGTTCCAAATAAAGTCTCGGAGAACTTGCCGATTTCTGGAATCAGAGCCCGCTGCTTCCTGGATTTGGCTGATGGAGGTGTTGGCTGGGCCGTCGATTCCAAAATTGATTGCACTTCCCGGAGTCCGTTGGTGACCTTCGCTGCTATAGTCTTCCCAATAGATGTTATGTTATTCAACATAAGTTGGATTTTTCGACACTGTTCCATTGAACCGGCTGCCAGGGTAGCGCCGTGTCTACAATTTAGTGCGGCTGCCTGTTTGGGAGAAGGAGGAAGTGGTAAAATGATATCGACTTCGGTAGTGAAGTACTCATTACCTATGTGGATGGACGGTTTACTCTCGAATACTACACCATAGTTGGTACGAAAACGGTTTACCGTACTGGTGCATAGGCATGGCTTAGCTGAGACAGTGCCCAGGATAAAGAGTCCACGAAGGAGCAGTACGGATACTGTTGGAGCCATGTCTGATGCAGGCTAGAGACCGCTCTAGTCTTTTATTACTTTTTCCCAGTCACGGGAAGGAGTAGACAGACAGTGGCCACGTGCACCTGGGATCTAAAGGTTTTGACCTCCGTGCAGAAACCTTACGTTAATGCCAAAAGAAAAGCCGTGCGAAGAGTATAAGCTTAGGCGTATGCTTACTAGTAAGCTTTCGTTGGTTAGGGTGTCGGCTTGTTCTAAATGAATTGGAAGGCAGACTTCAAAATGAATTGTTGGCATGGGGTTCCTTAACTTGTGGATGAGAAGTGAGAAAGCCTGTAAATGCCATTACTGCCTGATATTTATAGGTTTTATTTGCAGGTGGTTTATATGGAGTTCAGGCTGATTTAAGTCTGGACTGGCTGAAATTAGTCTCAAACCTTAAGGTCGGCTTTATATCTAACCAGCTTAGACCCAGTTTAAGGTGAATTATTTAGGGTAGTTATATAGGCCGGGAGGTACCTTTTATCCATACAGAAAATGTTTTATGAATTTTTAATGACTCTCATCTCTCACGGATGACTTCAAAAGAAGTTAATTTCAAACACTTTTAATACTCCATCTATGGATGGTAAGGGTAAATGGTTTTCCGGGTGGGAGGGGCGATGGATGGTAGGGTGAAATAGGCCTGTCAAAGATTTAGCTACATGTGCTTTGCAGGCGAACGTAGGTTGGGTATGGAAGTGCCCGACCCAGCAGGTTCCCTGGGGCAACTCTGGCCCGTGTTAACTCGATAACTAACCCCTGATAATGGCGGGGAGTCCTTAAGATGACACCCAGCATGAGAGCTGTGTCGCTCTTGAGTCGGTTTGGTGTGAGTTATGTGATTACCAAGACTGTGCCCCTGCCCTTGTCAGATGTCAGAGGGGGGTACAGATTAGATGGGGTGCTTCCGGGTACTTATGGGTGTTAATGGATTAAGGCCGGCCATGATGGACGCTTCCAAACTTTGCCACCGTTAGGAATGGACCTGATTTATTATGAAATGTTATACACAAGGGAACAGGGGAGCGATGGATAGCTGCAGAATCGCGAAAATGCTTTCTGTCATGTTACTTAAAAAGTACATGGAACTTGTTAACTAATGGTCATATTTAACTGAGACAATTAATTTAAATGAAGTGTGATGCCCAGTGTCTCCTGTTTATTCAGATGCTAAGATCGGGAAAGAAGGTTATTTAGAATGTTTGCAAGAAGTATATATAATAAATTTATAATATTCGGAATTTCAGCCGGATCAGTCTCATTACCATTAGGACTATCATGTTTAAAAGTAGTAGTTGAGGAGAGGGCGGGTTCGAGCAGGTTTTTTTTTTTTAATAATTTTCCAATTTTTTTTAGGGTCTTTTTGATTTAACAACTTTTTGATTACAAATGGAGAGTTCTCCTTTAAAAAGCGTAACGTCCCGATCCTGTTTAAAATAAGTTAACAATCAACCTCCTCTCTTGACATGACGATTAGGGTTCAGAGTAGTCCTATCCTTATGATTAATTTGATAATACAAGTCTGATGGATGAACGAAAAACGTAAAGCATGAAGGGGATTCGAACCCGGGGCCAGGAGAGATAGCTGGTAGCCAAAAATCCACCGGGTTCAATAATACGATGACGTCGCAAACCAGCGAAAGCCGTCTAGAGGTCCTTCCGGTCGCAGGACCAAATACGTCGAAACTACGTTGGGGAAAACGATGACGGGCGATGTAAATTGAAGTTGATAAACTTGCCTTTCCGCCGAAAGAGACACATCAGTGACAATTGAGGGCGATCAAAATTAATAACTTGTGGTATTGCTTGTTTTCCAAATCGGAAAACCCACTGAAACACAAGGACCGAAGCTACAAAGTGTCTCTTTTTGGTAAACACCTTTCTGGTTGCCCCGATTACACCCACGGTATATATATGTCGCAAACTCTGTAGGTGATTGGGTCTGGTTGTGCAACCAACGATGAAATGCAATGAACTGAATGGCACAGATGAGTTCACCAGACCTGGGTGGTAGGATCTAATCGAACTTGATGCACTCGATTAGCTCCTACCACTCTAAATTTTCATTTTTTTCGGAAGTTTTATTTGTAATAATGGTGTTAAAATGACCAGATGGCCCACGGGCCGGTCCGGGTGGTTGCAGGGGTGGACCCAGGAATTTGTAGAAGGGGGGGGGGGGGCAATGCATTAATCTATGTGGAAGGGGCCCCTTTTTAAACGACATGATTTAACAGGGGAGGGGGGGGGAGGGGGGGCATGGCCCGTCAGGCTAATATAGCACATTTATCATTTCTTATGTCGAGAGTTAAATAAGGGTAAAAACTTGAAATCACACAAAATAATAGTTTTATGTGTAGTCAAGGTTATTTAATATTATCATTTTCAGTGAAAACCATTTGCGCTTTCATGCCTTTCACCCTGTATTTCCAAGAAGTTTAAGAATCTGGTTTAGGCAGCCTGGTTTAACTCCTAAATAATGTGTTTCAAGAAAATCTGTTTTAAGAATGCTATATTTCTACCTGTTTTAGTTAAACTAGTACTGTATCTAAGGGACAGGGGTGGACCCAGGAATTTGTAGAGGGGGGAGGGGCCAAAAACATGAATGTACGGGGGGGTGGGCCCCCCATCAAACATGATTTAACAGGGGAGGGGGGGGGGGGGCAAAGCCCGTCTGCCCCCCCCCCCCCCCCCCCCTGGATCTGCCCATGAAGGACCTTAAAACAAAGTTAAGGTGGAGAGTTCTAGTTGAAATGGTAAACAATAAATAGGGCGAAATACAAATTTAGAATAGGTTTATGAGGCTATAACTTGTGAATTGTATTAGTTAGCGTGTTTTATTCTGTTACTGAGTTCAGTAGCTAGGTTGGGAAAGGTTAACGTTGGGACCAAATTA
Organism: Lepidonotus clava; assembly: GCA_936440205.1. Lineage (NCBI taxonomy): Eukaryota > Metazoa > Annelida > Polychaeta > Phyllodocida > Polynoidae > Lepidonotus > Lepidonotus clava. The sequence goes on from OW387145.1 coordinate 49,456,832, forward strand.
TTTTTGCCTTATAATGCTTACACGAGTCTCACAAGCGAGTTTAAGAAATCTGGTTTAAAACAGGCTTAAACCATATTTGCTTTTTGGAAATACGCTCTTAAAACTTTTAGCTACAAGTTTGGTTGAACTAACCCTATTTTTTTTTAGAAATAGGCCTATTGGACATCACTTTCATGGGATGGAAAACCATTATTGATATGATATATGTGATAAGATTTCTCAAAAATATTACTTTCATTTCATGATAAGGGTTGTACCCAACATCATGGGAAGACAATTGTTTCATTATTAATTAATCATAGAGGTTATAAAGTTAAATCACGCTTTATCGCTGTTTTTATGCATTTGATTAATTATTATGAATTATTTTTGATTTTATATAACTTTTGTTTCTATATGTAAGGGCTATTAAAACTAAATGCGCTAATGATATACCAATGTGAGCGATACAACCCTGTTTTACCCTAGTTGTGTGCACACTATAGGCTACTCCTTCTGCGCTTCAGCCTCATCTATTCTTATTAGGTCAGGAAACTGAGTATTATTTTTGTTGAGCTTGGAAACCCATATCAACCTGCGTTTATAGATTATATGACGCAAATGTGGGAAGGCCAGTGTAGATAAATAATAGTGTAGCCCTGAAGTTGCCCTTTTTAAAGGTAAATTCGTATTTATATGAATAAGAATGAACGGTCGGTGGTTATGTCGCGCATGTAAACTTTGTATGGCGGATTTTTATAGGCTCATTTTTGATAGAACACGTGAAGTAATCTAATAAGAAATTCCAAACGAAATTTTCAGATTGTGGAGCCAAATTGCTTAATCCAATCGTCAAAATAGATATTAGCAAAAAAAAAAAAAAAAATGAAGTCATGATTGAATTTTAGATGAATGACATTTTGTCCCATGTGATAATTGCAAAAATTATGAAAATTGTGATGATCGAATTAATCGAAGCTATTTCATAAGCATTAAAGTGTAGATGCGTGATACAACCCACTTGCGGGATACAACCCACGTTCCCCCTATAGGTCTATAGGCATAGAAACTTTGCTAAATCTGAGGGGGTTCCAGAGACCCCTAATTTGGATAATTCCCTTTATTGGTAGTTTAATTGCTTAAAATTTGAGAAATCTGAGGGGGGTCCACCGAACATGGGGACCCCCCCCCCTCCCCCACTCCCGCCCTGAGGGGGGGGGGGGGGGGACTGGGTACGCCACTGCTGGCAATTATATTGGTGCCTGAATGGAGGGTAGGTACGTTAAGACGCCAAGAAGGTTGGGCGTGTTAAGAGAACTATGAGCGGACGGGACTATTGTGACACAATATAGTTAACACCCCCCTGACTTACACTTATATACACGCCAGAAGGGGAAGGGAAACTTTGAGGTGGGCGCAAAAATATTACCTAACATGCCCACTGCTATGGGTGGTATAATGATACTTTGCTTTTTCAGGGATAATGGTGGAGTAAGACTTACACTCCTTGACACGTTTTAGAGCAAGTGGATTCAGACACGGCCGAGCCTGTCTAATGTATGAGTTCAAAAATTTGCCGTGAATCCCATTTGAACATTTGGATACAGACATATTTACCATAAGTAATGGAGATCTAGAAATGACGACATTTAAATTAAAAATACAAAACATTAGACCCATCTTTATAATTGCTGTATATAGACCCCAGAATGGCTCAATGCCAAACTTTAAAACAAATATTGTTCAACTTCTGGAATCTGTTACCTTGCCAAAACGGGCAGACATCTACCTTGGAGGAGACTTCAATATAAATTATAACAAACACAACCCATCTCGTAAATATCTAAAGGATATGGAGTACAGATTTGGATTACATCAACTGATAACCACAATTACTCGTCCTCTTTATAGCAATCACACCGTAGACTTGATTTTTACAAACAATGTTGATGTTTCACATCCAGGGACCATTGACCTTAACATAAGCGACCATACACCAGTATTTGTGATTAGAAAAAAAGTGAGAATTAAATCATCGAAGACAGAATTTACTGGTAGAACTTACAAAAACTATGATCTGCAATTATTAGCTGAATTACTAACATCTCAAAATTGGAATAGGGTATTATGTTGTAGTGATCCCAACAAAGGCTGGGAGACGTTATATGAAACTGTTTTACCATTTATAGATCAAATGTGCCCAATTGTGAAATCCAAATATAATAAATCTAGACCAGAATGGATTACGACTGAGCTTATTGAACTTGCTAGAGATAGGGATAGTGCTTTCACAACTGCACGAAAATCCCCAACCCCAGACAATATTGGCGCTGCCAAACGAATAAGAAACCAGGCAAAATCAGCCTTCAAAAAGGCTAAGAATGACTATATAAACGAGAAACTTGAAATGCATAAAAACAATCCAAATTTTTTTGGGAAAACTGTTTAAAATGTTATTCCAAATGCTGTAAGCTCCAACATCTATATTCTGTATAATGATGATGGTGACGCAGTGTCAAAAGACATAACGTCGAATTTCATTAATAATTACTTTAGTACTGTGGGACAAATCCTATCAGATCAGATACCAACTCCATCTGATGAACTTCAAGAAGACTTTATGTCAAAGATTACCAATGTATATCAACATTTGCCATTACTAGACCTAGAAGCTTTTACTTTAGATGAATTAATAGATGAAATTGAAAAGATAGACATTTATAAATCATCAGGTATCCCCCAGATACCTAGCAGACTATGTAAAAGAATTTTTAAGTTTATCCCAGATATTCTGCTGGACATACTAAATAAATCATTGCAAACCGGTATATTCCCAAATGCATGGAAAATTGGCACTATCATTCCAATCCCTAATGTCCCGAACCCTAGCAAGGTATCTGATCTGAGACCAATTACTATACTTCCATTACCTGGCAAAATGATGGAAAGACTTATCCACAATAAATTGTACCCTTACTTGGAAGACTGTTAGATATTGTTGCCTAGCTAATCAGAATGGCTTTAGGAAACACCATGGCACACATGACACTATATTTAAATTCATAAGTTCAATTACAGATGCCTTAGATAAAAAGCACAATTCAATAGCAGTTTTTATAGATTTTAAAAAAGCTTTCGATACTTTAAACTTTGAAATTCTCCTAGATAAATTAAACAAACTAAAATTACCACTCGTTCTAAGAAACTGGGTTAAAAACTATTTCACAAATAGACATCAAAAAACATTTGCAAATGGAACTGAACAGACTTGCAACCAATTACCCATGGTGTCCCCCAAGGCTCAATTTTAGGCCCTTTATTTTTTAATCTCTACATAAATGATTTGCCAAATTTTGTTAAAGCAAAAATGCTCTTGTATGCTGACGATTCGGTAATATACAACAGTGGTATAGATCCCCACATGCTATGTCAAAATATACAGCAAGATGTAAAATCTATCAAACTATGGTGTGACATACATAAACTTACAATTAATGTATCGAAAACTAAGGCGATGCTCTTCTCAATGTGTAAACCACCTACTCATGTGTCCAGCTCCCAGGTAGGGCAGGAAGGTATTGACTTTGTACAAACCTTTAAATATCTAGGGATAAACCTGGATATACAGCTAAACTTCAATGCACAACTATCAGAAACTTATACATTGGCCTCCCATAAATTACTGATGCTTAAAAGAATTCGAAATTCAATTACTGAATACACAGCAGTAACAATAGTCAAGACTATGATCCTCCCCTACCTTGATATGGGCAACATGTACTTCACTGGTAAAAATGCAATGGATAAGAACAAGTTAGACATTATATTGAACACAGCGCTGAGAATTTCTTATTCAATAAGGAATCCGCGAGATGTACATCGTCTTGATCTGTATAGGCAGGCAAATCTCTTCCCACTAGATTACAGGCGGCAATATTTCCTCCTAAACCTAATCCATAGACTCGTTTATTCTGATAGTATAGAAATCATTGTTCCCAACAGAGAAACACGATTAACACAAGCACCTGTGGTAAAAACTTTCACTCCCTCAAATGAGACAAGAGCTAAATCACCTGTTTACTATGCACATTCCTGTTTGAATAGCCAAACTCCTACGATCAGACTATTGGGAGACCACACAGTTTTTAAAAATACTATTCGGCTAAAACTAATGAACGAATATGTGGAATCGGAGAGGTTGAGATTGAACATAAGATAAATACCTCTGCACTGTTACATACAGAGATTGTCATTCCAAATGTAATCCCATATCATATTCATTATTTCCATTGATCAGAACTAATTTGGTATCACCTATGTAATCAGATATATCCATTTAATGGGCTAGAATACATCAAAATAGATACAGAGTAAAAATATGATTAACATGTAACATAAAGGAAATACTTTGATGTACTAGTAATGTTCAGACTGGAAGTGAAAGAATACTGGAGCAATCCAATTTACGACCAGGATAAATAAAGCTGTTTCAAAAAAAAAAAAGGTGAATTATGTCACTACTTTGAATTCTGGGGACTGTTCGAAATTCTCTGCCATGCAGTTGGAAAATCAACTCAATATTATTTAATAAAATGTTGTAGAGAACATCCAACTCGATGACTTCTTGGTGTAGACTTTGATATTTATTAAGACATTAAAAAGGTGTCGAATTAACATGTTTCGGATTGTTACATCCTTCATCAGAATTCAACTCTAATTATTATTTTGCTGATCTTCAAAATGCAACACCTCATTTTAGACTTAAATCTAGTTTCACTAGGTGTGAGGAATTTCTGATGAATAACCTTATGCCAACACAATGTAAATGCCAGCCTGCTGCATGCCCAGAAAGGAAGGAAGGCTGGGATGATGTGAATCAAGAGACCAAATGAACAGTGAGCCGCCTGCAATCAGGCCAAAGGAAATAAAATCTGTTGTCAGCGGCCCAGCCCACAAAAGGCTGGTCCCAGTAGGATGTGACTAGATTGGGTAAGGGGCTGATTTGGTGTAATCAAATTGGTGTTTGGGAGAGAAAAAGTGGGAGGGAAAAAGCCCAGTCCGTCCACTCCTTGTGTGAAAGGATACGCATCAGTCCTAAAAGTTCTAAAAAAACGGAAAGAAACGGTATATTTTTATAAACTTCGTATATCCTTGTTTCTAGAAATAAGGGTACATTTTTCACCCAAATGTCAGTGATATGGAGATAAGGGTTTTTTCCTTGATAGTTTGTAATTTCAAGAATAAAGGGTAATTCATAGTCACAAAAAGTCAGCGTTTTGCAAACCAAGGGTCATTTTTTGCATATCAAAAGTCAGTGGAAAGGGGGTATTTACTGTTCTGAAGAATGATGATATGTCCTAATTTTATATCTGATCATCAGTGGAGGGACCGGGGAAAAAAGTCAAAGGCCATGATTTACAGGTTGATGTGTGGAAAACTATGCACCATATGGCTGACAGTACTTGGTCAGCATTACTGAGTGCCACTCAAAGATTGTTTGCATTAGTGTCTTTTGATATCTGAGGAAAAGCAAGCACTTGCAAAATTGACATTGTTGTATTCTAATGTTAAGTAGATAATAGGATGATAACATTGTCATTATCAAAAACAATACCTGTTAGAAGTATGACCAGGAGTGTGATGATGATTGACACCAGCGCTGCAGTCATTAAACACCAGAAACGAGGAGACTTCCCACAGTAGGATGCTGATTCTCTTTCCACTGGTTGAGCTACTTTTGACTCAGCGCTTGATGTTGGGGCTTGGTCATGGTCTCTCTGTACATTTAAGGATTCGTAATCTGCATTTGGAATCTCTGCATACACATTTGGACTGACATAAATCTTGTCGCTTGTCACACCCTTCTGAGGCTTTTGGGTAGATTCTCCATCATCGTATTCTTCATTGACTCCATTGTAGTATGGCTGTTCTGCCCTTTTGTGTGGCTGAAGGTATGAAACAGACTCCATCTAGACAGGAAGGAACAGACAAGTGGTAAGATTTGTGTAACAAAAATCCTACTGTTATATCCAATAATGTTTTGGCAATGCATAACATACATAGGGGATGCTTAACATGAGTACTTTTAGAGATAACGCTAAATGCAAAGCATTTGGTGGTAAAAAAGCAATCCTTTCTCATCACCACACTGAGGGTACACTACAACAAGGCTGCCACTAACAGGTCTACTCTTGTGAGACTTTGAATTTGGATTTCTACAAAATCATAATTTGATCATACAGTTATAAGGTCTGGGCTAACACAAAGATTCAGAACAACCCGTTATATCAGGACGTCCCATTATCTCAGTCCAAAAAATCATCCTGTCATTTAGGGACAGCTGAATAAACCTAAGAATATCAATGAATAGATAGATTTGATGAATAATGTAACTCGGTAAATGTGTCATGAATTTGAATTTCTAGCCACTTAGATATTAAAGGAAAGCTTGCACATAAATAAAGGATGGTCATTTTTCATTATATTGAATTCAGTATGTTATTCAATACTTGCAGTATAAATCTTAGCAAAATGGAAGGGAAATATTTAGTTTAAACACAGTTATGGAACATTAATAAACTTGCTTTTTATCACTTTTTTAAGTGAAATCCACCCAATTTATGACGTAGCAAGGGGAGTTCTTGGGGAATCTCATCTTCCCTAAGAAGGGAATCCCCATCCCTGTAAAATTTGTAAAAATCATTATGCACTCTAACAAAAAGTAAATATATCTGACCTAATGCAACTCATAATAAATTAAAATATATCCATCTACAATCATTCATTAATCAGGGAATCCCAAAATAACTTTAGAAGGAATTCCCATAGCTGTGACATAGCAAGGGGAGTGCTGAGCAGCCCAGCATTCAGGGAATTCCCAAAATTGAATTACTTTCCTCAATAATTCACTAATACCTGGACGTTTTCAATTTTTTACTTTTGAAATATTTTTAGAATACTTAAATGAAATTAATTACACTAAAACTAGCACTTCATGAGTTTTCCTTTAATATTGAACGTTAATTGTGCACATTTTTTCGCAAAACTCAAAATAAGTCCGCCTGTGGCCCCTCTTGTATTGTGTGACTGGGCCCAGGGTGCAGGAGCAGGCCGGGGCAGCCTTACATAACAGGTCCTGGGGTCTGTCCCTTAGGGTGTCCAGGGCCACCACGGAGCAGTCAGAACCACAATAAAAAGGCGGGAATATCAATTAGCCGAAGTTATCAGGACGGCCTGGCTTCATGGGATGTCCTGGTAAACCAGCACGTCCTAAGATTTCAGGCAACCGACTTTTCTTATTTTAGCCCCAACCTGGTTAGAATGAAATCATTTCAACATTCAATTATTTTCTGCAGGTGTAATAAATAGAAGATATTGTTTATTTATGTATCAATGATGCATTCTCTTTGCCCAAGGTTCATTGTCCAATGTTCTGTGCTGTAAGACCTGAAGATTTGCCTTGAAAGCAATCATGTCATTACAAAAACTGAAAAAAATATTTTTTCTACTTCATCTATCTCTTTTGATATATACAATATATCATGATATGATGTACATCCACATTATTGTAGGGTGTAGGCTACTTCACCTCTTTGCATTCTATGGGACCAGGCACATTAAAGAACACCTGCCTCAGTAAATGTGTAGGGGTATGGTCTCTATCTTCTCATAGATTTGTTCATTCCATCTTTGAAATGGTGTCGAGTCATTATGGGGTGTTTCAGTTATGACCCAGGTCACTTATGATCCACTGCATAGTCGTTATGGGCCAGTATACTTATGACCCAGATCACTTATGATCCACCTCATAGTCATTATGATCTACTGCATAGTCATTATGATCCGCTGCAAAGTTGTTATGGGCCAGTGTACTTATGAACCACTATACAGTCATTATGGACCATCTTGCAAGTCGTTATGTCCCACACCCATTGTCCTTGTAGTTAGCAAATTTTGTGGCCCACCATGGGGAAAGGATGCTCCAGGTGGGAATGTAAGATTTAAGAGCATGGAATAAGCTTTCATATGATACCAAAAATGTAAAATTGTTTCATTTATCAAAAACTGGTTACAGGTTATAGAACATGGGAATGTTAATGTTCCTGAGAATGACAACAACATGAATTATTTATTATTTACTGAGGTATTCAATAACAATTCATATTTCTTGATCTGAAAATGGTATAGTTTATCTGTTTAAAGCTAGAATATTGTCAAGTCATATTTTTAACAATTTTATTTTAAAGGGATTTGGGACTGACCACACCAGCTCCACCTGGTGTGAAAATCTTAGGGGCTTGAAATTGTATTTATGTATCAAATATCTTTTATTTCCAAAGAAATACCGACTTTACCACAAAGATTTTATCTTAGAATGGGATAATGAGAGATTTAAAGAGAATCATAATCTGCATCAACTTATAAAGGGCTTTACCCGAAGCTCACGTTATAGTGGTACCTGTATAGATTATATTGTAACTAACTCAAGTTTTGTTCACGATTCGGGTGTACTGGATGACTACCTATCTGATCATTTCCCAGTTTTTGCCATACGTAAGAAGGATCGTAACCGTAAAGTATTTGAAACTAGATATTGTCGAAATTATAAAAAATTTGATGAGGATCGGTTTATACACTTGTTAAATTCAACTGACTGGACTTGTTTTAATGTTTCTTCTGATGTTGATGAAAAATGGGCAATTTTGTACAATAGGATAACTGATATTATGTCAGTTATGTGTCCACTTCGGAAGGTTCGTGCGAGTAGGAATCATCCACCATGGTTATCTGCTGAATTGATAGAATTAATGAAGGATAGAAACTACTATGCTAGACGTGCAAAGTGTACAAATAATGAATTTTATCTTAGTATGGCGAGATACCTTAGAAATAAATGCAATAGTGAAATCTGTAAGGCTAAAGGACATTATATTAAATCAAAATTGGACAATAACAAAAAAGACCCAAAACGTTTTTGGCGCGAGATAAAGTCGTTATTACATAACCCAAGTGATAGTGTAATACATTATACCCTGAAGCGTGACGATGGTGAACTCGTTCGTACTGGTCAGGAGAGTAACTTCATTAATGAATTCTATGCAAATGTTGGCCAATCGATAAGTAATGAGTTATCCCATGTGGGGAATTGGGATGATGGTACTGAATTCCTTAACAATGTGGATGGTGAAATGTTTGAGGAAATAACAATAGAGGAAGTTCTTCATGAGTTGGAACAAATTGAAGTCTCCAAGTCAAGTGGTCTTGAACATATAAGTTCAACTGTAATTAAAGTTGCGTTGATAGTCCTTGATAGGAATATGTTAACTGATATTTACAATTGCTCAATTACATCTGGCTGCTTCCCTAGAGCATGGGCCACAGGGAGCATAACGCCTATTCCGAAAGGAGGTGACTTGACAAGGACTACAAATTGGCGTCCTATAACTATTGTTCCGCTCCCCGGCAAGGTGTTTGAGAAATTGATCCATAAGAGATTGTATAATTATATTACTGACAATGTTTTATTAGATGAACGCCAATATGGTTTTGTCCCTGGTAGTTCGACACTTCTAGCTACTTATGATTTAACTGATGATATTTATAATAACTTGAACAAGGGTGAGCTAACGGGCTTGGTATATGTGGACGTTTCAAAGGCTTTTGACAGTATACACCATGGTAGATTAATAAATAAGCTTTCAATGATGGGTCTTCATATGAAAAGTCTAATGTGGCTTCGAAGTTACTTAACTCGAACTCAAAAAATGTTTTTCAATAACATGTTGTCTGAAAATTTAACTGTAACTGCGGGAGTACCACAAGGATCTGTCTTAGGTCCTTTACTGTTTATTCTTTACATAAATGATGTATTTAATGTTTTTGAAAGATGTAATGTGTTATTGTATGCAGATGATTGTGTAATATATACCTCTGATAAGGATGTCAACAAAGTGACCACTGACTTACAGGATGATTTGAACTTATTTGCCTTATGGTGTAGTGAAAACCGTTTAAAAATAAATGTTACAAAAACAAAAAGTATGCTGGTGTCTACACATCAAAAATTGGAGAAAACTAATTTTTTGGGTGTTAGTATATCGGCTAAAAAGCTAGATCATGTAATTACTTATAATTATCTGGGTGTAACTCTGGATTCAGAAATGTCCCTTTGTACTCACCTCAATAATGTTTATGATCGTGTAAATAGAAAACTTTTTCAATTTAGTAAAATCAGACGGTACTTGACCAAAAAGGCTTCCATACAACTGTATAAACAAACTATTTTGCTGATTTTGGATTACTGTTGTTACCTTTATAAATCGAGTAATCAATGAGAGTATCTCAACCTGCAAAAGTTACAAAATCGTGGATTACGAACCAGCTTCGGCCATCCGCATGGATATCGTATGACTCGTATTGAGCTACATCAAGAATCGAAGCTTGCAAGCGTACTGCAGAGGTGTGATAAGCAATTGTTAATGTTAATGTATAGAACACAGCTTGAATTTCACCTTATCTGATTGTATGATAATACAAAATTAGCCCATTATTTTGCGTCAGTGTTAAAGGCCAGGCGGGACTTAATGATGGGCTGCCACCTAAATAGTTAAGGCGCGCACCATGTCACAGCGTTTCCTTAAGTGTCAAAGTGTCAACGTAGCCTGACGCAACACAGCGCTCATGTCCAGGTCGCACTCTCACGCCGTTTACCATGGTCGCCCAGGCGATGGTCATATGGGCTTGGCCTAAACACACTTTGTAGCAGAAGGAGCGTAGCATAAAAAACGCTCCGTAAGCGTCTACGATGCCGTACTTTAGAACTCAGTAAGAAGCGTTAATGTTGCCCATGTAGGAACGTGACCCACCGTCTGGATAAGAAATCCGATAGTTAAAAGTGGTTTCACTCCCCGGCTACCGCTTTCAGAAGTAGTTTCTGGATAAGCGTTAATGTTGCCCATGTAGGAACGTGACCCACCGTCTGGATAAGAAATCCGATAGTTAAAAGTAGTTTCACTCCCCGGCTACCGCTTTCAGAAGTGAAAATTGATGAAGAAAAGTTGGGGTTATAATAAACCTCAATCAGGACATGGTTGGATGGACAGAAAGCAAATTTTAAGTCCTTTCCTGTTGTCTTTCACAAAATTATTTTGAATGTATTTGTAAAAAAGAAAAAGGACAGAAATAACTAGACACGTTTTGGTGTATGTCAAAATTGAAACAATGTTACATGCCCTTCCATGTTTTTCAAATAGGTTAAGAAATGCAGATCCATTATAGGCTTACAAGTTTTGGCTGGCATAACGCTAACAAGTGTGCTTAACCCTGGTAATATATAGGCAAAATAGTGTCTAAATGTAAAGTTTTGTTGTGAAATGCCTTTTTTATTATTATTAATATTATTATGATTATTGTTGTTCTTATTGGTATTGTTGACCCGCTCATGCCGACGTCCGGTTATCCTTTGTGTGTATTTTTTAGTTCCTTTTTTTTTTTTTTAATCTTTTACTGTATCTTTCATTACTTCTTTAGAACAAAAGTGTTGTTATCTTATGTAATATACTTGTATTAATCCATCTCTGTTGTTTCTTTTTCGAGTGGCATTCAAACACAAACAAGGGTGATTAAAGTGCGAGTTGTTTTTTATTCACGTCAGCTTAAGATGCTCAGTCACATGCTGTGTTTTACAGGTGGCAGCATTGTTTTTCTACATGCTAGCGTGTCAACATGCTCATTGACATTAAGTGTTTTACAGGTGACAGCTTTGTTTTCCATGCTAGCTCGCTTGTACAAAAGTATAAGTAGAATGCAGGAAGTATACAGTGTTGCATTTTCTCAAGTGTCAAAAGGGTGTACTGAAAACTGTGAACTCTGCAACAACTCGCCGTGCCATAGATGGCAAGGCCAGCATTCCCCTCCAACGCGAACCTGCAGCTGATTTGGCACCACTGTTTACATATAAATAAGGGAAGTGACTTTTTCATTTCATACTCATTTACGCAGACTGACCATGGAGTCTTATATGTGGATAGTGTTCTCAATATTAGTTACATGCAACCTTGCATTGCCCGATGCAAAAATGCTTCTGAATTACGGTGTAACATTTAAGCCCATAAAATCTGTGTTCATTCGGAACAGCTACGTCATTGTGCCTGTGGATGTTACCTTGCCAACATTACTCAAGCCCATCATTGTTTCCGACGTCAACTCATGTCGCCAACATTTGCAGAGCAAAAACACACGGCGACCTGACCTATGTAGGGAGTTCATTACCGATTTCCAGAATATCGTGGCCTTGCAGAAAAAAGCCAATGACAAGATCACGGATACCCTGTTACACATTGGATTAATTTTGGATGTAAATTCACATGTAACCAGTCGGACCAGACGCTCGTCGGACGGTCTTTTACCAGTCGTGGGTGAGGTCTCTGAATTCATGTTTGGCACAGCAACAGTCGGTGAACTAAAGGGAGTGAAATCCCTTGTAAACAGTGTCGCACTGGCAGATGAGAGTAATGTCCATCAAATTCTATACCTAGGAAATGCCCTGAAAGCCGTGGTAAATATCACACAAAATAATTTGAAGTTGCAAATGCAGTCGGTATTGGAAAATACCGAATTCCTCCTTAATTTATCTAGGCAGTTAGATATTTACAAACGCCGCAAACATGTAGCCGACATGTTAAGACAGGACACTCTACGAATGGAAATGGAAAATGAAGCTCTATATTCTCAACTAACTAGGCTAACTTCTGACATTCGTGCTCTTGGAAAGAAGATCATAAAGCCAAGTTTCATAAATTTAGAAGAGATGAAAAGAGTTTTACAAGCAGCTGCTACCATCGTGCCTCACCAACGCCTAAGGGAACTTGGGATACGCCTGCCTACAGTGAGTGAAATGTATGATGAGATATCATTGTTGACTGAACCCCGATTAACGGAAAACGGTACAATTATACAACTGAGTTTAAAAGTCCCACTGATCGTTGACGGAGAAAGTTTTTATTTGTATCAGGTGAACAAGTTCCGACTCCCCTTCCATGGTCATTACACACAACTTTTTCATATACCTGAATATTTGATAATATCGGAGTCTCAGAAATATATGGCTACACCGGACACATCACAAGTAGCAGCATGTACAGGCTCTAGGTGTTACATGGATATTTTGACACGTGACTTGCAAAATGATACGTGTCTCACTGCGTTATTTAATGTTAATCGAACTGCTGTCAAGTCTCTGTGTGACTTTCGCTTAGTAACGGGACATAGCAGTGGGTCGATTCATGTGATTGACAGTATACATTTCCTACTAGCCAACATTAAAACTGTCAAAGTCACATGTAATTCTTCGACCGTACAACAAAAGGGATGTTCATCTTGTGTACGCACTTTTCCCTGTGGCTGCTTGATCACAGCAGATACATGGTATGTGAGGACACCTGCCGATGGCTGTGTTCACGAAAATCATGGACCCATAATTCTGTATCCAGTCAACATGGCCAGTCTGCAACACCTGAATATGACACTAACAAACATTTTAGATCCGGCTCGACTGTACTCTGAACCTATACCGATCTCTTCCCTGAATGAAGAAATACAGACTCGTCAGAAAATTTTACTTGCCAAGGAACATTCCAATTACATCAGCCTTGGGAAGTATGTAAAGGCAATAACGCAACATCAGAAAGAATTCAACCGAGAACATCTGGACCATTTACAAGTGGACTTCGGTCACAATATATACGCTTATTGGGCAAATCGATTATTGACCTTTGTGGTTTCACCTTTATCATTGTTGTTGATTATAATCTTATGTGCACGTGCTAAAAAACACAACCGTGAGCATTTTGGTTCTCATTCCTCCATATGAATACCTGACAGCAACCTTTTAATAACCAATATTAAAACTTGAGCAGGCCCTTTGAAGCACGTATTTTTTGACATTTATATATTACCGATTTGTAACTTGTTAAATCAAAGTAAATTTTGTGCATTTGTTGGGAAACAGTAAAGGTCCTATTTAAGGAAATTGAAACATAAGTTGCACCATGCATGGAAGATCAATCTACTATTGAATGTGGTTTAAGTACAACAACAACAACAACAAAAATCTTTTTCCAGTAATGTAAATTCTGACAACATTCCCTCACACAGAAAACAGTCCCTATTGCAGTCAATTAAAGAAATCACATGTTCCATCTAAAGAAAAGTAAAAAAATAATAATAATAATAATGCCAAACTATTCTACAGAGGACAGAATTGCTTGCTGTTTAAAAACGGTCTACCATTTTCTGGTACCAAAGAGAAAATAAACATACGGTGAAAGATTCAGTTTTAGTGTTTTTATTTTTTGTTTTTCACTCAATTATTTTTAAACACTTTGTAATACATGTCTGCAAAGGGAAAAGAAAATTAATCAAGGTTTAATTTAATATACATACATATATCGCAATGGCCTAGATACATTACTTTGTGTAAACATAAAAGAAAATCCTAAAGAGGTGACTCTGCGGTACCTAAAAAAATTTATGCGAACTATTACATGTTGAGGCTGCACTAAACCCAAGTGTTACTTTTGTACACAATCACCGCTGGACACAGCTGTCTACAGGTGCTGTCGTTTGTTGACTTGAGGCAGATGGTCATCATGCAGTCTCGGCGTCGGAGGAACGTGTTGAGTTGTAGTCGTTCTTTGCGGGGGATGTTGACCTTGGTCGGGAGATCCAATGTCAATGGTAGTTCGGGGCCCCAAAGTACCAGCGGACCGGACCACGACATACGGAGACTGGAGGCGATGACAGATGGTCGCGATGCACTCATCTTGGGACAATCGGCTGAGAGGATGAAGTTGGCTTCGCAGTGGACGGGGCTGAGAGGCAGCATCAAGGTCTCGTCCTGGTTGTAGACGACCAGGACACACCGTACCCTCACTTCTGGGCGCCGTCTGGCGAGGTTCACCCGTCTGCACAACGATAAACTGAAATCCAAACAAAATAATGTCTCATTATTTTCAATGTTATACAGTGAAGTTAATTTGAGTAGGCCTTGAGGTGACGTTAACCAGGAACAAGTTATCCAGTACAATTATAATTTTAACTCCTTGAAGCCACCTACAGATAATGTTGTACATAGAATTTCTGTTGAATAGGCCTTTTGGTGACGTTAAGTAGGAATAGGTTTAATAAAAAGTTCGCTTTATTTTTAATCCTTGCAACAAGATACAGAGAATCAGATAATTTTATGTGGCATGGATATATAGGTGGAAATAGGTGGAAATAGGTGGAAAACGTGATTAATCTTAAAATGCTCTACAATGTCCGTTAAATAATTGACTTGGAAACTTTTTCCAGGTGAGAATGTGGACAATTCTGAAATCTGATTAATATCTGAAAATGTACGTCTCTGTTATGGAACTAAGTCTGACATATTCGTTTATAGGGAAACCATTACAAACATTAATGATTTTGATTCAGTTTGAAATTATATAAAGCAGAGAAACCAGTGCGTCTCACGAGCATGATCACATTAAAAACAGTTCTAATCGAATTGTTAAGTGTGAATGTTATTTAAGTATATCCTCACCATAGATTCAACAGATGGAGGGCAGCAAGGAAGATGACCGCTGTAACAACCAGGCCGCTTCCTATTGACTTGGATGAGGCAGGGATGTCAGCTCTGGGAATCGGCCTTGACGATTCGTTGAGGAATCTGTCGATGTCCATAAGTAGGTCCATGTTTCTTGAAGTCCTGGACAAGTAAATAGTTGTCTGTTTTGTGTGTGAGTGTGGGTGGCTGCAAGGAGCACATGTCGAGATGGGAGAGGCACTGCAGTATTTATGGTCAGGGTCAAGCCCAGCCAGCACAGGTTACGTGGGGTCTGGGCAGGGCCAGCTGCCCGAGCACAAACTACCTCATGAGCGGCAGGGCTTCTCTAAGTCTTGAGCGGCATGGGTTACACTCAGTGGCGATAGATCTTCAAAGACTCCAAGCAGTCCCTTTGGACCCCTGTCGGCTGAACCCTTTGCCCAGCCCACAGGTCATGTGTAGTTGGGGTAGGATCGCGTGTGGCGCACTGTTAGGGGGCGTCAGATCTTCAAAGGCTTCAAGCAGCCGTTTCACACCCGTGTCGGCAAGTTCACTGTTGCGCCAAAGGCGACACCTAATCTGTGTACAGGGCTTCATGGAGAAGACTAAGTATCAGTCCTGCCCTTGTGCGACACCCGGCCCCCTGGACGCAGCAGTCAGCCCAGCCCAAGCTACCTCAGGAGCGAAGGGGCTTCTCTACATCTTGGGCGACGTGTGGCGCACTGTTAGGGGGCGACAGATCTTCAAAGGCTTCAAGCCGCCGTTTCACACCCGTGGCGGCAAGTCCACTTTGTTGCGCTACCGGCGACACCTAATCTGTGTACAGGGCTTCATGGAGATGACTAAGTATCAGTCCAGCCTTTGCGCGACACCCGGCCCAGCCAGAGCTACCTTAGGAGCCGAAAGGACTTCTTTCCAACTGGGCGGCTGGCTACTTAAACCCCGAGCCTCGACGTAGTTAGTCACTTCTCTTCTTTCTCCCAACTTGCCACATCATCAACTACCATGGACAATTCTCAGACCAGCATCCTAGACATGGACACCGGCCACACCTTCACCTCCGAGTCGGGTTCTTCTGGCTCATCCTCCATGACGTCGACTCCGGCCAGCCGCCCACGTGTCTTTCCGCGTACAAGTCTTTTTGAGTCGCCAGCCACCCCTGTACGTGAGACTTCTTATTGCCTCAGGTTGGAGGATTCGGACGTCGGCGACGACCAACAGAGCGGGCTGCTGCAGACCCTCATGCAGGAGATGACAGTGCTGCGTGACCAAGGGACGAAGCAGCAACAAGAGGTGGCCAGCCTACGCCTGAAGCAGGCAGAGCTCGAGGGGCAGTTGGCTCAGCAGCGGCAAGCACAGCCGGCGGCAAAGGCAGCCTATCGGAAAGCAAATCCAGAAATAAGTGTAAGTTTAAAAATTATTTTTGACTTTGCAAGAGTAATGTACTCGACAAATAAATAATTAAGTTATTTCCTGAGTAAGCATGCTCATTTTTGTTCCTAGGATTTTTTTTAAAAAACATCAACCTTTCTCTGATATTTCTTTGGATATTGAAAATGTGTACGGGTTTCTGGAAGATGCTCTTAAGGCAAGCTTGTACTTTCTTTTGTCACAGGCGATGGTACGTGAAGCGTACAGACAGCTGATCAGGGTGGAAGAGATACGTCCATACAAGGCCGACCTAGGGTAAGATGACCAGACATATGAAGTTGTCGCTCACTTGTTCAGAACATCGCTGACTAATTGAGAATAAAAATGTGTCTGTGATAGGAGGCACTTAGTGCTACATTTGTAAATCACAGTTTCGTTTCCTGAATCTAGTAAATATATGTTGCAACTGTTCTTAGATGATTCATGTATCTTGACTGTGAGAACGGAAATCTGCAAACTGTTTGATTATTTTTTTGTTTTGCTGAAATGAATGCCTTCTTCTACTCACAGTGACAAGTTCGTGGATGCCCAGAACAGAGTCATCACGGCCCACCTCCTTGAGAACGTCCGGTCGTTGTCCCCTCGCCTGGATGTTTCTGACATAGAAGGTAATTCAGTTAAACAGTAGTGGAAAATAATACACTTGTACTTTTAAGTCTTAAGTCTTTTAAGTTTGTTACTGTAGCAAATATCCTTATACCCTGTCGACCTCTAACACACTAGTTCTACATTGGCGGGTTGGGACTACGCCTTTGACTGGGGCAGTACCCTATTTAGGGTTTTCAGTTTTGTTGGCTGGGACAATTTGTTTTTCGGTCTATCTAGAGGTCGTACTTGATATCCCTAATTAACTACTTTTCATGAACATTAAATTACATTGTGGTCTGTCATGAAAATGGTTTTCATAAATGCTAAAACCGTTGCCTTTGTATTTCATGCAGTCTGCTGCAGGGCCTATTGGAAAACCATACAGGCCAGAGCGCGTGTGGCCAGGCTAGGCACCCAGGAGAAGGTTAAGGACCAGACAATCGGACGCTACTATCGGTCACAGGTAACAAGTTGTTTAATTTCTGTTCTGAATTTAGGCTCTTATTTTTCATCCTGGGTGAACCATGTAGATCTTTCTGTATAACATTCGCCATAAAGCAATTGTTTTATCTTACACATTGCTTAGAATCGTCTGCTGGATACTTACATGGTTTTTGTTTTTCCTTTGTTCAGAAGATCAAGCGGCGAGTGGCTGGTCTGTCCCTGATGGACTGGTCCGAAGAGAAGAAGGAGCGGGTACGCGCGGTCCTCACGGCGGACTTCACATCTGACGACGAGCGTGGGGAGAACGACGACGAGCCCGCCTTCCGACTGGGACGTCGACTTCCGTGGGAGAGCGTTGAGCTGCGGGACATTAAACGGGAGCTACAGGTTGTCGAACGGCGTCAAAGCCGGGCTCGGCGGGGGGGGACAAGGATGGCCCTGCGTTACAAAGACGAGGTCGACAACAGCCGACCTGTTCCCCCGCCGGGTGCACCCGCCTGGACAGTAGCATAATCAGTTAATTGGGGTGTATGTACAGATATTTATGTTCAATGTTAATTTCTCTTTATGTTATACTTTATGTGAAATAGGAAACTTTAAAAATGAACTTGTTGATAAATAATAAAAGCAATTATATTATATTACCGTGTTCGGTTCATCTATGACACAGAGAATTAGTGTATCATCAGTTTAATTACAAGCACATAGTTAATATAATCAAAGCGCAAATAATTTCATAACAATAGACCTACACACCCAGAAAGGGTGACAAAAAAAGTCACGGAAAATTTGTTTTTTCTCGAACATCGCTAACTTTGTAGATAAATGAGATATTTACGATTCCTATGGTGTTATTTACATGTTTCATATATGTGTGTAAGAGGAAGAAAAAGTCAACCTTTCTTAGAGCAGTGGTCTATAGTCCAATGGTTATTCTAGTACTGAAATTAGGAAAACTATGCGTGGGCTGACGCTGCAATGCTATATCAACAGATTTTGATGATTAAATTTTGCATTGAGTGCTAGTCCAAAAATTCATTTGAGAACATAATATGGCGGAATCGATTATCATAGGGACTTCAAATAGTGCTATTTCCAACAAACACAACAAGTGATATAATAACATAGCTTACAAATAATAAAAGGATCTTGTTTTTTCGGTCATGAATAATGATTTTAAAAAATCCATTCTTTGAGAAAGAATGAAATAAATCCTAGATTGAATGAGCGCCTTTCTGGCATTGACATGTGTACACTCTCCAAGCCTGTAAGGCTTGTTTCATTCTCCTGCAAACACCACATATGGCACAGTGTCAGAGAGAGGACAGAGAGAGGACATATGGCACAGTGTCAGAGAGAGAACAGAACAAACATTTGTGCTGTAGGAGGAAAAAGACAACATAATTTTATTCAATATCCAGATGTAATGATAGGCAGACCGACAATTTACCCAATGAACTTCAGGTTTCCAGATGTAAACACAGGTGTTGGCCTAAAATGCGATCAAACCTTATCGCCGATTGTCATAAAGTAACCCGGCTCTCCGGCAGCAACACTTACAATATTAAAACGGACGATATCACTTGTTAGGAGTGAGCGAAGAAACACTGCCTGGACTGGCCCGACTTTCAGTACACTGTTCATTTTCTTAGTATTATCGGTTGTACAGTCGGTGGCATAAAGCGGTGCACTTAGAACAACGGTATGGAAGAAATGTCCTTTAAGATCTGTCAGATGTAGATTTGCAGCTTCGTGTGCTTCAAATACATAGTCCGAAATGTCGCCTTGGAGGGTGCCTATTTTAAGGCATAGTGTATATCTCCCGGACACACGCATATAAAGATCAAATGTCCTGTTGGTGCTGCAACCAATAGCCCGAATGAATACACATTTAGAGATCGTCCAAATTACCGATAGCATGGTTACCGTGGTCACGATGGCCATCAAATACATAACTGTTTCCCTGTGATGACTACCACTGGTACATCCGGATGACCCTTCCTTTGAGGAATGCCTTCCACTGGAATTGCGACTCGATATAGTTGTTGCATTTGACGAATATGCCAGTTTTGCTTTGCGTAGAAAAGTGCGGTGGTGGCGTATCCTTGATGAACCTAAGCGTGCACTTGTCAGACGATGGTTAACCAGTCGTGGCAGTGTGTTGTTTTGGGTTGACAGACTGCGGCTGGTTTGAGTAATGCTGAGCGTAGTACATGTACTTTGGGCGGTGAATGCAAAAACGAAGAGCAACAGCACAACTGAAAAATAAAGTGTATGTGTCTTTAGGCCAATGGGGACTGGTAGGAATATTTAACGTAAAATAAGGGCCATCGTTGGTCGCTTGTACGAAGTAGGAACGACTCAGGGTTTGAACTGAGGGTTTGAACACATTCACATCCAGTAGGCTAGTGGAATATGAGTTAGGTTAAAAGAGAAAAAATAGAGTAAATTAAAAAGAAAAAATTAAAAAGAAAAAAACTGGCCAGCCAGGGGCCGGGTCACAGCTGACTGGAGGAGGGTGGACGATGACAGACAAACTGCAGTCGCCGAACAGAGGTGCTGAGTCTCGGCCACGAGATTAGCTGAGATGGTGAGGTTCCACCTACTTTTTTTCTATCATTGCAGTCATTTTCAAAGACCAATTACAAAATTATCAGGCTGAATTTTGCACTAAAGATTTCTACGTGACCAACTAGACCCACCCTATTTTCTGCTGTAATAATATATTGAATATATTGAATAAGAAACAAGGATTTCTTGCAGAACAAAACACTTCTCTTACATAAGATTATACAGACAGAAGCCAGATCCACCACTTGCCAAAGAGGAAGAAATTGAGAAGGGATTTTTTCTGGAATTTCATATTTGCCATATAAAAAGAAGAGGTGTTTGCCTTCATATTTGTATTTTTGCAAATTGTTCCTAAGATCAGAAATATGTTTTCTAGGCCCTTAAAGTTCCATTGCCGGAACGAAACCTCTGTTAGGCAAATACAGTTTTTTTAACCTACTGCCAGCATGTTTCTCCCCAGGACAAATGTAAGGCCGGCTAAAATTATACAAGAGTACTTTTCACTCTTCATACTTCGATACAGGTTTCAACACATTCATGTTACGAAATGTGATCGACGATAATTCAACCCTGCTAGGCACAGTCGACTAAAATGGTCGGGGGAAAACACTGCTAGTATAGATTGTTAAAGAAAAAAAAAAAGAAAGAAATAAATATAAATAATTGCTCACATTTCGTGTCCATCTTGTACTCTGCACTTCGGTTCGAGTACCTGGCTTGACCTTGTGTACTAGAATGGCTGTGCATTGTACTCAACCACTATATATATGGTAGACTACATGCCAAACGCATTGACACGTGATACGACATGTATAGCATTGACATGTCAAACCAATGACACTTCTCTTAACAGCTAGTTAAGGATAGACACCAGTGGTTGGGGCGTGAAAAGGGCTGCTCGCTCTCAATACAAACATAAGATTTGTTTTCTATCTTATTAGTTCACTGACACTGCTGTGATGCGTTGTTTGTGGGCGCTATAAGCCAGTTAACAAAGAACATGTCAGCTAACTAGATGCTTACCTGGACTCAGTAGCACAGTGTGTCGGTGAGTAGCGGTTACTAAGTGTTGTGGCACTTGTAAGTTGCGCACACCTTTGAAGGCACATGGTGTCAGTGCTCGGCGTTAGTGACAGTGTATCTGGGCGCTATAGGCTGACACCAACCCTTCACCATGTGAGCCAGGCAGTATAAAGACGGCACACCTCCGTTTACATGTCAATGTTGTATTTATTTACATCATGGCCGCGTTCAAAGGTTTATCCGAGGCTGGTAAAAGAGCACGTCTCTCCATGAACCATAAAACGCATCAATTCTGTTTTGTCTGTGAAGTAGCAGCGCCACGAAGAAAATTTAAACAACTTCATACTCACGACCTAGCTCAGAAGACAGTAGGGCCTCAGGACAACTGTGACGGTGGACTTAACAATCGCCCATTGTCTGTAGAACTGGGTGCTGCTCGACCAAATGAGGTACAGCAAGCGAATTCTGTGGTGGGGAGCTCAGTGGTACACCAAGCCCCTTCTGTGGTGGGGAGCTCTGTGGTACATGAAGCGAATTCTGTGAGCTCAGGAAGATCAGCTGCGTCTAGGAAAAGGACATACAACGAATGTAACCAGGTGAGGAATCCTTCCCATTACAATCTGCGTGTTTCAGGTGGCATTAAATCCAAATAGGCGGCACTTGACAGCCGTACATCAGAAGCCTGCCGATACTCCGACTCCCTTCTAGGTTGTGGTTTTTCAGCTGGCAACAGTGACATGAAGCAGCGGCAGAGTACTGGCTCCATGCATCCATCACTTTCCCAGAATCTTACTTTTATTTTCCTGTGCATTTAAACAGATATTTTTCACATTTTCTGTAACAGGTCAGTTCTTTATTAGATGTTTGTATTATTAAATATTAACTAAAACTCAGACATTTTGCCTGACTTCAATAATGCCCATAAATAGTTCTTATAGGATTTATGTAAATTTGCTGAGTGATAAGTTTAGAGTCCACTCTATCGCGTGTTGGTGATGAATACTTTTATCTATATTCCCTACTTGAAAAAGGTGTATTTCTCCCTCTTGTACCTATACAAAATTGACATGTATGTCATCTATTTCAGGTCACTCTGGACACAGACGATGCAACCGATGGGAACCCGGACGAAATGCTTGGAGACATATTAACAGGTTCACAAGACATTTGTCCTCGTATAAGAGTGGTCAGTGGTGATCGTGCTAAAAAATTGCAGAGTGTGGTGACCTGGATTCTATTTGTTATTTTGCAGTGGCAGTTGTCAAACTGCGTCTCTGACACGGCAGTGACTACACTACTGAAGTTTGTCTGCGAAATTCTAGTTGTGGCTGGGATCCCACAGTATTCGACCATGATAAAAAGGGTCCTTCCAGGAAGCATGTACATGTTATACAAATGGCTTGGCGTTGACCGAAATGATTTCCAAAAATTTATATGCTGTGGCCAATGCTACAGTATTTATGATTCAATAGACGGACTCAAATACACTGACAACCGCGGTAGGGTCCGCGTTAGAAACTGCCTTCACGAATCGCGTAATGGCAAAATTTGCAATACGAGATTGTTCACAGAAGTGGCCGTGGCCAATGGCGAAAAACAATTCATCCCGATCTACACGTATTGCTATAAACCACTATCAGAAAGTTTGGAAAGCCTCTTGTTGAAGCCAAATTTCGAGAACCAATGTAGGAAATGGAAAGACCGCCGCATTCCCTCAAACATTTTGGCAGACATCTATGATGGACGGTTGTGGAAAGAGCACGCGGGCCCAAACGGTTTCCTTCAGAACGACAATAACTTGGCTTTACAAATCAACGTTGATTGGTTCCAACCTTGGACTAGGCGGAGTCATATTTCTATAGGAGCCATTTACCTTGTGGTTTTGAATCTGCCGCGGACCGAGCGATATAAAGTGGCTAACGTTATTCTACTTGGCATCATTCCAAATCTCCCGAAAGAACCTCACACATTAAAAAGCTTTATAAACCCACTTGTCGACGAATTGCTGGCATTTTGGAGACAAGGAATTGTCCTTAAAACTCATAACTTTCCAGAAGGGAAAAGAGTCCGAGCAGCTCTTCTCAGTGTTGCTGCAGACCTACCTGCCGCTCGTAAGTTGGTTGGTTTTTTTTCACACTCTGCTAATCGGGGATGTTCAAAGTGTCTCAAGGAATTTGGCGGTGGACTTATGAGAAATCTGGGTGGCTTTAACAGATCGACATGGGAAGCACGGACCCACCGGAAACACATGGAATGGATCGATGAGATAAACGGTGCTCGCAACGAAGCAGCGAAACAAAACCTCGAAAGCAAGTATGGTATTCGCTACAGCCCATTGCTGAAATTGGAATACTTCAGACCAATAGATCACCTTGGAATCGACATCATGCACAATCTGTATATGGGCACAG
The DNA here is from genome assembly GCA_936440205.1 of Lepidonotus clava. NCBI lineage: Eukaryota > Metazoa > Annelida > Polychaeta > Phyllodocida > Polynoidae > Lepidonotus > Lepidonotus clava. Next base: position 49,480,865 of record OW387145.1, read on the forward strand.
CGAAAAAAATGTGGAAGTACTATTGCGACGAAGACAACAAGCTTCTGACAAAAACAGATATTTCTATCGTGGACGAGCGCTTGCTACAATTCCAGGTGGGAACAGACGACGAACGTGCTGCGACGTACATAGGTTCAAACTATGGATTTTGGACAGCTCAGCAATGGTTAAGTTTTGTGACTGTGAGTTCTGGATATTGCCTCCAAGGACTGCTACCATCTAAAGATCTGAAGGTGTGGGAATGCTTCGTTTTGGCCTGTCAAGCAGTAACGTCGGCATGCGTTACTCGGGAAAAACTTGACTTTGCAGACAAACAGTTTAATCGGTTTAGTCGGCTAGCACAACGACTATATGGCTTTGAAATAATAACGCCAAACATTCACTTGCATAACCATATAAAGGAGTCAGTCATTGATATGGGACCGCCTCCAAGCCACTGGCTTTTCGCGTTCGAAAGAATGAATCTGAAGATTTCGGATAAACCGACCAACAAGCGACAAGTGGAACAACAGTTCATGAGGAAGTTTCTGATACAGAAAAGCGTCGAAAACTTGAAGCATCACTTGCCACAGGAGTTTTCCCAAAATTTTGCCCCAATTCTTCAAAAAAGTGACGAAACCTTGATCCTTGATCCAGATGTGGCACTTGTTCCCGAAATGGATCTGCACGACTGTGAACCACACTGGAAAACAACGAGTGGCGTCAAACTGGGAGGCGTTGCCGTTGTTGGGGCCATGGATATCGACGAGCGTGAATTACTGTTGGGGACGTATAAAAAGATGTATCCATCCTGTGCTGCAGAACTTGATATGAGCAACGTCCCTAGCGTCTACTTGAAGCACGGAGTGGTGCAAGTTGGTCCCATGCTATACGCCAGCGCTACTTCTAACCGCAAGTATAGGTTGAGTTGGATTATGGCAATTTGGCATGGAATGACAGCTGACAATCGCGAGTTGCGGCCAGGCCTGATCCAATATTTCCTGAAACACACTCTGAAAATCCCGGAGACTGGCGAAATGAGAGAACATGTGTTTGCAGTAGTCAAGTGGTACAAGCCCTACGAAGACAGGGTAAATTACATTCGACCCATCACAATGTGGAAATGCAAACAGTTTGAGACGCCAACATGGGCAACCTACCTGCCAGTCGTCCGAATCAACGGACGATTTGGTGGCTGCACCTCGACAGATGGCCGAAATCTAATCATTGCAAGCGTTCCGCGACCAGTGTACTTGTGAAAAGTCCAGATGTTTAAAGAAGCCCGCCCACAAGTGTATGTAATGTTGCTAACAGAAGTTACTGGAACTGCCTCTCTATGTCATAGTCAAGGTAATGTCATCTAACCGATACTAATTATGGCCTACTCACCATCTTCGACAAGTAGCCCGAACCGGACGGCATATGAAGCAGGCTGGCTCGCGTCACGAAGGACTTGTGAAGATTGCTCGCTAAATCGCATCTCCTGCACACAGACCAACTGCTCGAGTACCTGAATGAAGAATGACAATGTTAGCCAAAGCACATGTTTTAGTAGAATAACCAAACGTCATACTGCCGGAATTGGACAATTGGTAATATATAAAATCTGATTAAATGTCTAGCAGAGGCCCCGATACTTAGAGTACCGACATGTAAAAAATACCAATAAAGCTGCGAATATGAATGTTAAGGGAATTTATCTTTTACTTACCCCCTATGAGTTCTCATTCACGAACATCAGACGGCACTGCAAAATATCAACAAATTGGCAGTAAGAAAAAGAGTAAACAATGTGGTCTTAGGGGTTCAGTCAGGGTATAAAAAACAGTAATTGTTATTTGTTTTTATTTAACCTAGTTACCACCACCATAAGGTTTAAATATTAGAATGGCACTAAGAGGTGAAAGTGAAAATTCGGTTGTCGGAAGAGGTTAAATTAAAATATTAGGTTTTTAATCTAACTTTAATCTACCACTACTGCCATGATTAGAAAATTAACAAAACTAGTCTACGCCTTAACTGGTACTTTCAAAATGTGACACAAAACACAAAGATAACCAAACCGGCCAACCCTAACGCTTTAGGGAAAGACAACTAAATTTTAAAGTGCAAGACAAATATGACTAAACTAGCCGACCGTAAAATTGCAATACCACAACACTGTTTCCAGTTTATAACAAATAAATTTGATCCAAGTAAATTGGTCTGAATAAAGACAGAAACAGTTGTATCTCATAAGTATTCAATAGTCTTTGAACATAAACATTCAGCTTGTGGTTTTGCTACCTTGAAGGGTCCCTTGCACATAAATTAAGAGATAAATAATTTTTACGTCAATTTATTGTTTTGGGTACCGTAAAATTATGTCAAAAGAAATAATGGGCAAATATTGCAGTGTAGGTAAGTCATTAAGGAATGAAATAGCACACAGCACTCATACAAATGAAAAATTGTTATAATTCATTTATGTGCAAGGATTACTTTAATGATCTTAAAACTATACAGTGTTCGAGACTAACGCCGGCCCGTCGGCCAATGGCCGCCAATTTAAGGCCAATGGCCGAATTTTTTCACCAAAAATGGTATGAAATCGGCCCGGATGGCCCACAGAAATTTCTGCTTATTTTCCTAATTTCAAGACCAAATTTTGCACATATTCATTATATCGAAGTTTAGCAAAGTATTTAGATATTCAAAAGGTCAAATGAGGGCCAAAAGAAATCTGTCAGGGCCGACAATACCTTGGTAAAGTTGGTCCCGATGGCTGACAGTCCAAAAAGTTATTTTCGAACACTGCTATGAACTTTGCACAAGGGAAATTGGAGGGTGAGAGGAGGGAAGGCAGGGAGGGACGGACTACTACTACTTAAAGAGATAGTTTTCTACTGAAACAAGTGTCAACTAGAATAAGATGACAGGGGTCCTTGGGTAGCGCCATGGCAGTGTGTGTATAGGGGTGGAGGTGGGCAACATGATTTTGCATGCAACGAACAACATGAAACCATAGCGAGTGTCCGAAATGGTACTTGGCACCAGGTGCAAACTATAATTGCTACAACACACAATCGTGATGTATTGTTAGGCAGTAACAAAACATGTTTGTAAGTTGTGAACCATTGCAACATTTCCCACTACCTGAGACGACACCATAAACGACAGGACACGGCAACACAGTTTTCAATAGCAAGAAACTTGATTTTCTCCAAAAATTCACCAGGCCAAACGAAGAGGACGGTCCGACTGCAATAAACGCAAAATGTCACTTTTCAAGTTAAGTTTGGTTTTAAACGGTTTTCCAGGAGTCACGCAAATGCACTGAACTTGGGGACCAGCATCTGTGATCTGAAAGGGATATAATGATTTATTTTTGAACAGTCCGTGCTCCAACGGGGCGCACCTAACATCTAGGTACATTACCAGCTATAGGTAGTAGATCCTGCTTCGCTGTTTTGCTGTCTCGTTGCCAGAGTCAACATGCCGCACACAGACATCATGAAGAACCCAACCACCTCCTTAAAGCCACACAGCCCCAGCCTCATTCCAGTCCTACAGGCTGCATTGATCCATTTTCCACATCGGCCAGGCCCCCTTGTAGTTCAATCGTTCCATTTGGCAAGTCAGGCTCCATTGTAGTTCACATCGACCGCGCCCCACTTTAGTTCAATCGTTCCATTTGGCATGTCTCCATTGTCCTCACTGATTTCCTTTTCGCCTTTCGTTATCCTCCTTGGACAAAGTTCACAACTGTGTATTTTCTCACAGTACTTCACTATTTACTCCAAAGAGTTACATGTTCATATGTTACACGTTCAAAAGTTCACAACTAATCGACCATAAAAAGTTCACAAGGTCACAACTGTCTGACTATTGTGATCAAAGTGTACATGTTCACCTGTTCCGAAGAACTTTTAATATACTAATCTACCTAATATACCACACCAATCGGAGGATACTGGGAACCTATTCTTGCCCAGATGTACACAGATCTAGACCAGAGGGGACACGACAGATGAGATTAAGACCCTTTTAAGTGGGCTAGGGAAGCCAGCGACAATATGTATGTGTCCAAGATGGGCCAGGGTTTTCCCCAGGACAAATTTAAAGCCGGCTATTTATGATAGAAACACATCGGTGTGTACACTTATTGTTCATGGATGACTGTCCTGGCGATATGACAACAGCAGTTCCGTTTTGGATTCCAGGTATACAGTGGATGTCCTCAGAGTTCTTGGTGATCTTGTGTTATCTCCTTGAAGCGCCAAGTTCAGAACTGCCTGACTAACTACTCCTAGGCTAAGTTTACATTTGCATGTGAAAAATACCAAAAATAATTTGGTTTACAATCAGTCCAATATTTGTCGGCTGAAAAGGCAAAAAATTTGTTAAATCTCTTGTGTGATTCGTGATTTCCCCGCGGTAAATTAATTTTAGACTCAGCTTTATAAAGCACTATAGGCTAGTTGTCACATTAGTATTACCATGAAACAAAACTACGGGGCTTAATGTATTTTTCTTTAGCCAGAATCCACTGCATGCATGGCTTGCATTCTAGCATTTGAAGGATGTGAATTTACTTTTTGAACATGTAAGCCGGTGATAATGTTTGCCACATAGCTAGAGAGTTACCGTTACTTGGGGAAAAACTGAGTATCTAGTAGTAGGGGAAAAACACGAACCACTACAAGGGATAGACCTTAAAATGTGCCAAATTGGGAATATTTTGCAGGTTAATCCCCTATTTCCAAGTTGTGCATGATGAGTGCAAATAATTATGGAAGGAAACGGTAGCAAATTTGGCTCGTACCATATCATGGCAGAGCTGGAAATCAACATGCCGTCAGCCAATGGGGCAGCAAACAAAATAACAACACCCGCCTCATTTTGATATATCTCATCCCCTTGGCAGGAAACATACATATTATATCATTTCGCCTTCTTCTATCTGGAGGCTCATTTAAGTCGGTTCGCAATATTGAGTGTGTCGGCACCTAAGATTTCCAACTCTGAATGATACTAGCGCTTTTTTTTTTCCTAGTCGACCGTCTGAGTGAGTGTAAAACACACTACTAAACAGGGTTCGAAATTACAGTCTGCCCATCGGCCAATGGCCGGAAATTTCAGAGGAGGGCCAAACATTTTTGAAGAAAAGTAAGGTATTTTCTGCCCTGGTGGCCAAAAGATTTCAGCAATATTCTATCCTTTTCTTAGGCAGATGAAAAAGGCTTAATAGGGGCTCCCTATAGGTAAAGTCAGGGCCGACAAAAAGTCAAGCAGAGCCAACCATTTTTTTAACAGTCGGCCTTGATGGCCGAGGGCAAAAAAGTTAAGTTCGAACACTGCTATTCTTTTTTTTTCTTTCTTTTTTCTTTCTTCATTTTTTTTGTTCGTTTCATGTTGTCATTTTTTTTTTCGTTTTCTTTTTCTATTACAATGATGAAAGTGTTCAGTGAACATATATGAAAGTGTTCAGTGAAAAATATTCCTGAAATAGGATGGGCAAGTAGCAATCTCTATTTGGAAATAGGTGGGTTAGGATTAATAACTAAGGAGGATTTAAATTCAAAATTTCAAAAGTGATTTAATGAAAAATATTCAAAGAATTGTTTGTTCGAAGGCGTGTTTTTTTTGACACGTCACTCCTTTTTAAATTTACTGAAATCAGTATATTTACTGAGGACTTTCATCACCATTTTTAGTACTTCCCTTAAAAAAAAAGTTCAAGAACAAAAAAAACAAAAATAAAATATATACCCACCCTTAGCGCGATCCCAAGGGCTCCCTGAAGCAGGGTTTTCCCCAGGACAAAATTAGAGCCGGCCATTTGTGATCCAACGATCGAAACGCCGATCATGATTCCATTTTTTTAAGAGTACTTGCAATACTTCAATATTTTTAACCCACCTTTGGCCACCTACAGACGGTCGATCCCAGACACTAGTTAAAGCTGGTCAAGAGAGCCGGCTCTAAGTGCCTAAGGAAAACCCTTGCCGGGCAGACACCTTTTTTCAATTTCTATTCAAATCAGGCCTCAAAGCACATCGGACACAAGAGAAATGTCTGTTGAAAAATTATCTTTTTGGATCAATGAATAGGATGTAAAATATTCCAACAGTAAAGGGTCAGACAGGTATTCTCATTCTGATTTAGGCAGTATTATATAGTTTGTGTAGGCGGTACGGTTTCTGTCTCCCACCTTGGAAAAGACTGGAATTTAGCGCTCTTGTGAACACAAGCCTAAAGGTTTCAACAACTTGATTGTATTCCATGTTTTGAGGCCTGTAGAAACCACCAAGAGGATTCCCCATAATGTAATAAAAACCAAAAAGAATACGATTGCTTCAGATGACTAGAATAAATGGTTAACCCAAATTATGTCTGAGACATCAATAATTAATTTCTGATTGTCATGACTCAGGGCTAGACGAATCTGTTGTCTGTGCGTAAAGTAAACTGAACGTACATCTCTTTCAATCTGTGTATAAACAGTCAGTCAGGCACGGGCGCATTTGGGTGTGTGTGTGTGTGGGGGGGGGGGGTGGTTTCTGCAAACCCCACCCTAACCCAGACAAACACGCGCACATCAAATTCGAAAGCAATTCCTCTACGATGAAGGCACTTCCATGTTCAGAAATAGACAGCACAAGTCATTTAAATGTATTATGTGATTTGTCGAGCCCTGAGACGGATAACTAAAAGTTACTAGTGCCGCTAAGAAGTACGATGAGACACATAAATGCTTTAAAAGATTATTTATTGATATGTGATAATGATTATACAAACAAATTAAAATTACCATTTGAATTACTAGGCCAAGGAAAAGAAATAGTTGCGTTCCGGTAACATCAGCCAAAAAAGTTATGGTAAGTAGTTTTGGAATTTTTTTTATTTTGGAAAATATTTCTAATGGCCTAAAGTGATAAAGATTCTGAAATTTTGGGATATTGTACACAATTTAAATTTTTTTCACTAAAAACTCTTCAAAAACGGGTCGGAAAATTAGGGTAGGTAGGGTTACCGGAATGCTACTATTTCTTTTCCTTGACAAAAATCTGGGATACACTAACCTAAACTAAACTAAAAAAAAACAAACTACCGACAACCGACGCATCCCCCCTCCCGGTATCTGCCGGGGGGGACGCGTCGCCGGCGTGGCCGGCCGGCCCCTTGTGGCGGTGGGGGCGGTGGCTGAGGTAGGGGGGCCGGCGGTTGGGGAGGGCCTGGTGGTGGCGGGCCCGCTGGCGGTTGGGGTGGCGGTTGGGGTGGCGCACGGGGTGGCGGGGGGAAGACCGCCACCTCCACCGTCAGGCGCACAGTGATTAGAACTCTGCACGTCAAATGAAAGCACATGGATGTTAAGAAATGATGACTTGTCGAAATGTCGGAAATGGATCTTTCAATTTCAGAATCCTTTAACTGAATGACTTCAATCTCTCCCAAAATTGTGGGCTGGGTGGCCTTGAATCGGTCTTTATAAGTGGCCTGTAGAAACCACCAAGAGGGTTCCCCATAATGTAATAGAAACCAAAATGAATACGATTGCTTCAGATGACTAGAATAAATGGTTAACTCAAATTTACAACTATCTCTGAGACATCGATTAATTTCCGATTGTCAGGACTCAGGGCTAGACGAATCTGTTGTCTGTGCGTCAAGTAAACTGAACGCACATCTCTATCATCTGTGTATAAACAATCAGTCAGGCACGGGCGCATGTGGGTGTGTTTGTGGGGGGGGGGGCTAGAAACCCCACCCTAACCCAGACAAACACGCGCACATCCATTTCGAAAGCAATTCCTGTAACATGAAAGCACTTCCATGTTGAGAAATAGACAGCACAAGTCATTTCAATGTATTATGTGATTTGTCGAGCCCTGAGACGGTTAACTAAAAGTTAACGTTCCTAGTGCCGCTAAGAAGTACGATGAGACAGATAAATGTTGTAAAATAATATGAGATTTATTTTAAATTGATTTACATATATATATATAGAATTACACGCAATTACACGAGGTCAAAAGACAATCACTGTATATTACTTATTAGGCCAAGGAAAAAAAATAGTAGCATTCCGGTAACCCGACCTACCCTTTTTTTTTACCCCGACCCTAATGTTTTGAAAGAATTTTTAGTTAAAATATGTTAAATTTTGTCAAATATCATAAAAATTGCGATTTTTTTCACTTAAAAATATTTTCCAAAATAAAAAAAAATCCAAAATTTTCCAAAATAAAAAAAAATCTACCTTTTTACCGGAACGCAACTTTTTATTTTCCTTGGCCTTAAATAAACGAAATAAAACAAACCTAAATAAAACTAAAAACTAAACTAAACTAAAAAAAACTGAACTAAATGAAAAAAAAAACAAAAAAAAAAACTAGCCTAAACACCCAACGCATCCCCCCTCCCTGTACCGGGCAGGGGGGACGCGCCGCCGGCGTGGCCGGCCGTCGTTCCCTGGCGGTGGGGGCGGTGGGGGCGGTGGGGGCGGTGGGGGCGGTGGGGGCAGTGGGGGCCGCGGGCCTGGCTGTGGATGCCCTGGGGGTGGCGGGCCGGCGGCTGGCGGTTGGGGTGGAGGTGGGTGGGGAAAGGCCACCTCGACCCGCACTCTGACTGTAACTACAACTCTGCATGTCAAATGAAAGCACATGGATGTTAAGAAATGATGACTTGTCCAAATGTCGGAAATGGATCTTTCAATTTCAGAATCCTTTAACTGAATGACTTCAATCTCTCCCAAAATTGTGGGCTGGGTGGCCTTGAATCGGTCTTTATAAGTGAACATAACATTTAATATGTAGATATTTATATAAATTCCAAAGCTGAGAGCCCTCCTAATACATTGATATGAAATCAAAGACAACTGTTGACGTCGATGAAGATGTGATTTTTAATATTTTTTTCTGTACCTAATCACTAGCCCCCCATCCCATGGGCACGTCGGACCAGTGTGAGTGTATCTGGCTTTTATCATGTATTTTTCTGCTATTTCCTCCTCCCATGGGCCCGTCAGACGAGAGTGAGTGTATCTGGCTTTAATGATGTTGTATTTCTGCTAGCTCCTCCTACCATGGGCCCTGAAGATCAGTGTGAATGTCTCTGGCTTTTATCTTGTATTTTCCAGCTATCTTCTCCAGCTTACGTTGATATCTGTTCACGGTTTGAATGAAGTATAGATTTACTAGTACCGGATACTAGTAAAAACACAGTCTGTTAGGTGACTGGCTTCAGCTTACGTTGATACCTGTAATGTGGGAATGCTCTACACAGAGATGCCACTTCCAACTGATGAATACATAGGAAAATGAGGAAATACTATTCCTATTGAATTTTCTAAAAATAACTAGGAGAGAACTTTTGTTCAGGGAAAGGGAACTGAGATAGGATCTGTATTTGAATAGATTGAAAGTGACACAGAATACTCTAAAATGGATATTAAAGTAATGTCGGGAAAATCAGTTTGGCAATCCATAACCACCAAAATGTAGGAAATCCTAAAAAAGTAGGTAAAATGGCATCTCTGTCTACAGACACAGTATGGTAGGTTATCTTCTTCAGCGTATGTTGACACCTGTAATCTGGGAATGCAGTTGGACCATGGTCAGTTGAGCATGCATATTAATAACGTTCACATTTGTGTTTGAGGATGACAATCAGCCCGATTGTTTGGGGTTAATAAAGCATGCAGGCATGCAGAATACTATCATGCAGAAAATGACATGCCAGGGTGGAAATTGACGCCTGTAATTATTATTCCTATTATTTCCCTATTTTAATATGTTTTTGCACTGATCCTAAACTTATTGATCCTTTGGTAAGGTATGATGCTTAGACTGTGAAATATGACTACTATTATACAGTTTATGGATCAGATTAAAGCCCCATCGAGCCCCATTTATTAAAATAAGTCTTGAGTTGATAATTTTCCTTGCATGGTTAATAGAAGGTACACCATGATATTTTTATTTATTAGGATTTTCCAATGTGGGCCACATTTTTCATTTTTTTAAGTCTTATCTCAAATTGACAATTTTGATTTTTTTCACAAATATTTTGGATATGGGGAAATATGTCAAATATAGGTGAGATCCGCGCAAGGAATGCTCTTTACAATGATATATAATACATGGGAATCAAATCAAGGGAAGATCCGCGGATTTTAGCCTGAAGTTAACAGTAAATAAAGAAAAATGCATAGAAATAGGCTCATTAGGGGGTCCATACCTATGCGACTATTTTAATGTAAATCTGGTACAAAAAAAGTACACTTTTTTTATTCTATTTTTTGCAATATCTTAGGTTTGCCAAGTCCGATTCTAAATCTGTTTGAATTTATGTAAAGCATTAATTCTGGTGGATCTTACAGGCATTGACAAACTACTGAAACTTCAAATTATATTTTTTGTGTGGTATTGCTAGTATTACCTGCCCCGGGAAGGCGGGCAATGCTTAATGTTGTGCCCTGGTGATGCAGAAATAAGACTGTTTTAAGGGATGGGGCACAATATTTAAAGAATAAACAAAACACTGTCAACAAAGCTGAAATTCGATATTCTAATGGAACCCCCTTCTATCTTTGGAGTGAACATTATTGCTGCTCTGTTTTTATTTCTGAGAGTCAGGGACAATAAAATAATTAAATCAGAATCGAAATAGCACGAGGCCCCTAAATAATGGGTAAGGCCCCTAGATTCCAAGTCCAGTAAATGTCTCGGTCTGCTGGCTGTCATGTAACCACCATGAAATACCCTCGGCGATAATAACTCCGCTTCTCTGCTATAATCACCTCTGTAACTATAGCCGGATAACTAACAGCTTTGGGTCAAAGCCTCTCGCCGGGCACAAATGTAAAATGCTAAAAGGCTAAAATGATTACTACTTATATCAGACGCGATGACAGAGTTAGCTGACAAAGCTTGGGCGATGATAGGGGAAAATGCGTTATATTGACACTACTCCAGCCAAACTATTAAACGTGTTTATCCCATCCACTTTTATGTTACTACCCACAGTAAACAGCTAACCGCTGATTACATGCATATAAATCTTGCCCGAGAAACCCTTCCTCTGTAGCGTAGGTCCCGGGTGATTCGGCAACCCTTCTCGAAAAGACGCCATCTTGGATTTTACCAGCGAACGAACAACAAACACATTCCGTTCGCCGATAGCAAATAATTACGATGAAAGAACTCGCCCAACCCGGTATACACACATCCCTAGCGCTAAATACAATCCTAATAACCTATTTTGGACCGAAATACCAAGGATATACAGCTAATTCGAGTCCAAAACAACCCCTTAAAACAGAAAAGAATGCTTACCGAGCGGCCATCTTTTCCGTTCTGAGTTACCCGGATGTGACGCTGCAGGCAGAGACACCTATCGAACGGACGAAGCATTAACTTCACACGCGCCCCGTAGACCGTGGCGACGCGTAGCGATTGCAGCGGGATCGGCCTGCGCTGTTCATCACCAGTTTGGTCGTTTGGGAAAACATGCCGCCTAGGGCAAGGGGAAATTGTGAAATTAACACTGGACATACTGCTGAGGCATGGTAAGACGTTAACTACTTGGACTGTAGGATCACATTGTGTCCTTCATGGCCCTTAGCAGGAGCGCAGAATAATGGACCAATTATATCTAATCATACAATCAGATAAGGTGAAATTCAAGCTGTGGAAGTAGTAGAATTGTTGATAAATTAAGAGTCACCGTTAGACAAAATAGGAGTGCGCAGAAAATAGTGTTTAAAACGGAGCGAATGATAAGTAAGAAGTATATAAGTTCTCCGTATGTTCGTGGAATATCCTTGTGGAATAAGTTATCACGCGAGTGTCAACATACTGACTCTAAGTTTGATTTTCAGAGCCGTATCTCTAAGGACTTTGGTACATATATTGAAGGTTATAAATAGTGTCAAACCCTGTGTTTTTACCTGACTGACAACTAGTCATGGTAATGCAGGGTATACTATAATATATAACTTGTATACTGTGTAATTGTTTATTTTCATAAATAGTGTCTAACCCTGTGTTTTACCTGACTGACGACTAGTTATGGTAATCCAAGGTGTACTGTGATATATAACTTGTATTCTGTGTAATTGTTTATTTTCATAAATAGTGTCTAACCCTGTGTTTTTACCTAACTGACAACTAGTTATGGTAGTGCACGGTATACTATTATATATAACTTGTATTCTGTGTAATTGTTTATTTTTATATCTATAAATGTAGTGCCTCAGTTGTACCAAGACTGGCACGCTTGGAAGATCAGGTTATTTACCTGAAAGTTTTGCTATGAATAAACACAATAAAAAAAAAAAAAAAAAAGTGTTTACATAGGAATATACAGGAATTACCATATTATTCTGTTTCTATGGGTTGTAGCTCTTTAATGCTTTAATGGTGACCCCCATTTTTCTTTGCTGAAATATATTGATACAGGTCCACAGATGATATTAAACCATGTTTGATCAATATATGGTGGTTAAATTTTCAGGAGATGAAGAACTAGTGTTTTCCCATAGAAACCTATAGTAAAACCTAATTTTTACAAGCCTATTTATCACAGTTATTTATTCCTATAGTATTGGTCTAACCTCACAAACAGTATCAAGACTTTATGCTGGTTCATTTAGAAACCTGTTAGACAGTCCTTAATCCCTTTAAAATCACGAAAAATGATTGTCTCCATGGCAACCAAATTACTATTGTTTGGTAGATTTGGGGAATAAAACGTTCCATTGACAATCCAAATAAAAATGTTTTCGAATGAAATAGAATATTTTGAGTAGGTTAACTGAATTGTACACAAAGAGTTAGTCTCAATTATACCAGAGATAATACTACTGAATACTCTTTTATTTATGGATCCCCTGTCCAAGCATTTCAATAAACAGTAGCGGTCTCTGCAGTGACATATTTGTGATGTCTTTGTTGAAACTTTCATCAACCGTTTCAATATGAAATCGCAAATAGGTCGCTGCAGCGATGTCTTTGACCCTCGGGCGATGTCTCTTGAGGTCCCAAGGATGTCTTTTGAGGCCCCAGTGACCTCTTTGAACTCTCTGGAAGATGTGGCCAGTATAGCCAAAGACGTTGATGCAAGATACCACTGATACCAGGGACATCCCTGTTAAAATGTACATTATTTTCATTTATCTGACAATCAATGTGAATATTGAAATGTGAGACCAAAGCTAAGGTCTCGAGGATAACTAGACACATTTCTTGTATAATAATTCTTTATATTGTAAATGCTATAAAAGTTTAAACACTGTTTTCTCTAGTGGACACCGACTTTCCATGTGGACCATGACGACTTTCCATGTGGACAATAACAACTTTAGGTGGACCATAATGACTTTTTAGGTAGACAATAACGACTTTTTGGGTGGACCATAATGACTTTTTAGGTGGACCATAATGACTTTAGCTGGACCATAACGACTCTGTAGGTGGACCATAACGACTTTTTGGGTGGACCATAATGACTTTTGAGGTGGACCGTAATGACTTCTTAGGTGGACCATAATGACTTTTTAGGTAGCCAATAACGACTGACCCATAGTTGTCATGGCCTATAATGACTATACTTCACCCAATAACCAACCAGCCAAATCCTCATTAATGGAGAAAATCAATAGATTTTAGTCTCACTTTAAAGACAATCGCGCCATTTGTCACTGCGCAACTCTGTGGACCATGGACCATGACGACCAGTGACTCTGCCTGCTGCCTGTGTCAGGTGGGGAGGGGGCAGTACAATAATGGGGATAACTTTGTTTATATTTATCCAATCTTCCCACAGTAAGCAGTAATGCAATCTTTATTAAGTAGGGAACAATATCAGAATATAATACTTCAAGATATTTTGTATTTTAATAGGTTTAGGGACCATTAAAACAAAGAGAACTGGTGGGTTGATTCCAGACTTGCAGCTAGATAATCAATTTTTCTGGCTAAATTCATGCAGTGACCCCATGTTTTCTTTGTTGAAAATGAAAGCTAACAGTTCAATGCACAGTATGTATCATTTTCATTGATTTTTCAACTTTGATTTTTTTGTGTGGACTTTTTTGTCAAAAATTGATTTTTAACAAAATTGATTTGTAAGGAAAATTGATTGAAATGCAGTGAAAAAAGAATCTTTTTTTCCAGGCCATGCATAAAGTCTGTGAACATGTGTCTTAGCTTTAGATTTGAGTGATTAGATTATTTGAGGATTAGTATGAAAGTTTTCATGAAAATTGTACCCATGAATGTCCCTCTACAAAACCTTAGTTTTGAAGGAACTATACACATATTATTAAAATGTTAGCATGGTGACCCTCTAACTTTTTTCCATTTTTGGAGTCTAAACATATTTATCTGGAGTTTCAACAAAATCTCAACTTTAGATCTATAATGGCGCCATTGCCCTTTATTAAGAAGTCAAGATGGATATTGCACAAAGGTAGTTAGCAAAAAACACCTTGTGCATATAATTAGTAGTATATAGACAAAGTAAAGGAACAGTCACCAGATTGTAGTAGACATATCAGAAAGGTTATTCGAAATTATACAAATTACTGCGTTACATAATGTAAACACGTCAGGGTCTTCTGGTAGGCGCAGCAAACCTGTTTAGCTGCGGCAGACAGACTATGTCTCCTGGTAAGCAGCACTGCTTGGGATAAGGTCAATAACCAAACCAATATATAAAGGTTGGAACCCACAGTTAAGGGCAGAGACAATTCGATTCACATTTGGAACAATACGAGTCTTAGGGATTCGGGGGTTTGGACAGCCGTATACGTGACATCTGGTGACTACGAATGGAACTATACTGTTGCATGGCTGCATGAAGCTGAGTGGACTTTATTGAGGAAGCTCACCTTCAGGTGGTGTGGTGTGTGAACATGGGATTAAGATAGGCTGTGACAACACTGGCAATTGTAATGCAATTAATATAAACACTAACAAACTTGACTCTCAACCAAGCGTTGTCTGCGTTATGGAAATGAGCGCCCATCTTGCGGCTCACTCTACCACTTGGCTAGCAAGGATAAAGGAAGAATAACTAACATGATTTGAATGATAAAGTGATAGCATTTCCCCACTTAACAAGTAAACACCCATAGCAACAACTAGCGTTCAATATGCTCCTGTGCTATGAGATTTCATATTACACAATATTGATCTTACTTCATGCTCTATAATGTTAAATTATTACAGGTGTTCTTAGGGGGAATCTAGTCTATGTTGTTGTGTTATCATTCTTTCTGGGACTGATTGCTATGGCATTGTCTTCTTCTAAGTTGTCGTCCCATCCTTTCTCTCTTTTGCACTTGTCCTGGAATATCTTCTTTGTTTGTAAGGACATACAAATCCCAATGGATCATACACAGAGCTAACAACCCTGAGTAGTCCTCTTCTAGTGTATATCACTTCCTTTGGCTTTATCTTCAGGCCAAACGTATCATCTTGGGTGTCCCAATGAACATCTAGTGCTCTTTCTAGGTGAAGCGTTGATGAATCCAAGTCCAAACTTTTAACCTCTTTCGCTCTATCCTCAATAGGGATAGAATCAATGACTTCTCTGTCGTTAGAGATGCATTTTGTCAGTCTGAAACCCCCTAAGGATAACAACTGATGAAGTTCCGCTACCAACATTTTTGCTTGTTCTACAGTAGCTACAGACTTAAGGCAGTCATCAGCTTAGAAGTTTTCCATTACCGTTTTACTGGTTCATGAGTCTGAGTGCTAAGCTCACACAGCTGGGGCTCCAGACCTTACCGAAGAGATGAACCGCCATCCTATAAAGCGCCGTACCCACTAGGCGACGGCACGCCGGCCGACGTCGACGTCCATCGGCCGTCGGCGTCGGCGTCGGTGTAAAATTATCAAACATGCTTGATATGGGTCGGTGCTGGCGTCGGCGCCGACGGCCACGCCGACGGCCGACGCCCACGCCCACGGCAGCGCCGATTTTGTGTTGGTATGCCTTGTTATTCAGAGTCGGCCGACGGGAGGACTGACGTCGGCGCCGACGAGAGGACCGACGTCGGCGCCGATTGCACTAAAATCACCTAGTGGGTATGGGGCTTAAGTCTCTGGCTGCTGGTTCGGATCACCATCTTTCCACTACAGGTAACGTAATGCATTTCTATGCTGCATGGAGACTCTTACTTGATTGAACATGGCCTCTTTGTCTGATCTTCTCTAAAACGAAGTAGCACTCCGATTAGTTTGTTCGTCATATCTGGACTTTGCAGTACTTGCCTGTTTAGTGAAGTCCCAGTGTACTCAGTGGCACAATCAAATACAATGCGAAGCTTATATGGTTTGTTTGGATTAGCAACGTTGTGGTGAGGAAGGTACCATTTTGTTCCATCATTGCTATCTGCATCACTTTATGGGACAGGCTGTGCGTAGCCCTTTAATTTTCCACTAAGTCTTTGATACCTGCCTTGTAATGCGCATGTAGATTTTGGTTTTCGGACATTATTGATCTTGCTTGTTGATCTTGTGTAGTTTTGTATATATGATATATTGTACTTTTGGCTTTGATTGACATTGTTGTATATATGTTTGGTTATGACATCTTGAAAAGCACATAATTGTGAAGATGTTTTGTTCAATTAAAAAAAAAAAAAAAAAAATCTTTTCTCAGTCTCCTATCCAGACTCCCAAGCGTCTCTCTGCCATTATTTTGTTATCTGGGAGTTCCAGTGGTGTAGATTTGAATGGTATGTCCATCTCGTATTGTTGATCTTTGAGTTTTATGGACTCGTTCCATATTTCCACCACTCTCTTGTCATCTTGGGAAAACTGTGGTTACGACTTCCTGCTAAATTCTGGCCTACATCCAGTTTCCAGACTTGTTCCCCCTGAGCCTCAAGATGAATATCTGGCCCTTCCTCAGCTTGAATGAAATTGCACATGGCAGCATTCTCTTCAAAGAATCAACTCTTAAGGGACCATTCAATGTCTACCCTAGAACTATCCTAGTAGCATAGGGCTCACCTTCTTCTCCTTGTCTCACTTCAAGTGGAATGAGAGCACTCTGAACATCTTGACCGATGAGAAGAGCAACGCCAGATTCATCAATCTGGGGTACCTTCAAGTCCTTAAGATGATCCCATTTCTGGACATCTGATTCATCTGGCACACTGTTTTTCAACTTTGGGAAGTCTGTCAGTGCATACACTCTAGGCAACTGGACTATCTTCCAATATTCCTTTGGCTCTTTAGTCGCTGTGACTTCTAGTGATAGTTCAAACACATCAGCATCCCTGCCTTCGTTAAGGGTTTCCAATGACAGTGAAGTCTTGTTCCCTTGTATACTAAGTTTATCCTAAGTTTTGTTGCTTCTAGGATCAAGTAGAGCAGGCATGTGTATATAAGGGGAGGCGTCAAAATTCACCACAGCTGGTCGCAGCCAGTGTTCAGTGATACAAAAGCATGTAGCCACCACTCAGGGCATTGAAGGTCGCGACCAGCTGCAATTTGGCTGCAGCCATAATTATAGGAATGGGGGTTCAGAGACTGTCTTAAAGGTAAATACGGGTGACTACTGCAGCACCACCTGGTGTGATTCGATTCTTATCTAATGAGTTACTTGAAATTTCAGTTAGACATAATGGGATACTTTGGAGTACCAAATGTACAAATGTACATGAAAAAATACTTGTTGGCACAGAAAAAATGTAGGAAAACATAGCTATCAAGGCAGATTTTCACCCTATTTTTCACATTTTCATAAATAGAATGTGATTTTCCACGGTGACCTTATGTTTTCTTTCATCTAAAATGCTCAATAGGGCCATCCCCTTTTATCTACTTCATTTAAAGTAAAAGTCACAGTTATTTATTTGTAAATGTTAAAAAATGTACTTTTTGCAATAGGCCCCAATAGTAAAAGGTCATTTTTTCAAGTGCTCCTATCTTGAAAATTCATGCGGTGACATATGACTTTTAAGGTTCCTTTATATTCCTCTTGTACCCCTCTAAACACTATTTGAGTTTCAGAATTATGTCACGGTTTATAAGAAATCACCCCTAACACCCGCATTTACCTTTAATGACCCTAAATGACCTCATTAACCCATTAATTAATTAACTAATTAGCCCTAATGAGGTGATTAAGCTATGCAATGTAAATAAACATAAAAGGTAAGTTCCATGTTATCTTTCTCCCTAATCATTATATTGGAAACAAGGCCTTTCTTGCACTATTAATGAGATAACAATGGGGTTTTAAAGGCTGCAGCCATCCCATGACACAAAGTGGTTATAGCTGACAACTTGCTGCAGCATGCAGCAGAATCTCATTGCCGTCAACGCTAAAACTTGATCCTTTCTTTTTAGGTAGCGCCTTTTCCCCTTTTTCCTTTGACCAACTTATGTTTCCGAACACTGGGTCATTCGCCTCTCCAGTCACCATTTCTAGAAACTGAACAGATCTCTTGAAACTTGGATATTCTCCACTTCTTTCATGAGTATTATATGCCTCTTTCCACCACCTAGCCTGGAAATACAAGGGTAACCTACTCAAAATCTTCACCATATGGTTGTGTGAGTCCACTTCTTGAAGCTTGTCTATAGCCTTCAAAGTCTGAATGCAACCTCTTACATCATCTGCAAAATCTTGAGGAACTTCTGCGTTGTTTCGCTTCACAGGCGGACCCTCAGTGATCTTTGAGACCCATGACTTACAGATGATGGATTCATTTCCAAATCTCTATTTTAAAGGTACTTGGGGGTGTCTGGCTTGGTTTT
The DNA here is from genome assembly GCA_936440205.1 of Lepidonotus clava. Classification (NCBI taxonomy): domain Eukaryota; kingdom Metazoa; phylum Annelida; class Polychaeta; order Phyllodocida; family Polynoidae; genus Lepidonotus; species Lepidonotus clava. Next base: position 49,499,605 of record OW387145.1, read on the forward strand.
TAATGAACAGCAATAAATCTTAGATATTTGTTGTCAGCATAGGTCATGTCCTAAGCAGATCATAGAGAGTAAAATTTTCACTTTTCACTGTTTGTAAAAAAAAAATATTGCATAATGAAGGAAATCACCCTTTACCATTGGTTTCAATGGAAAAATCACCTTTTTCCTTTTAATGAAAAAACTAACAACCATATTCTAATGAAACTCAGTAGTTATTTACTGTAGGTAAAATTGTACATCTGTTTTAAATTATATAAATATTCACCATTTCTAAGAAAAGTTACAACATAATGTGTTGAAAAATAGAGGTGAGCAGTGACTTAAGAGTATGCAAATGTGATCTGATATCACTTAAAATGAAAGGAAAATTGTTACTTATGTTCATCTTATCAATATATTCACTTTAATTTGATGTACAAACTCCCAAACTGATAATCCACCATGTGGCGTCTAGGTGAACAGCATCTAGTATCTTTGCGAGTTCCTTTGTCCTCCTATAGCCTTCTTCTGGGCTCATGAGAGCACAGGGTCGAATCACTTTCAATTCCTTACCTTTGCAATATTCAAAAAGGCTGTTTAGCTTGTAGCTGTCTTGCACATTTTAGTGATCGACGCAGCTATCGATTATGCATTTATAAAATTCCAATACATCATTGGATCTCCGTCAAAAGTCCTAAAACTTGTCTTTGGAAGGCATATAGCATCAAGCATCTGGCTGGTTGAATTGTTTTGCTACAAACTTGTCCTCTGAAACTTTTCAAGGCTCCTTTGAGTTAGTCCCAGATGCCTCCTCCAAGCTATCTATATCTTGTGTCTTTGGGATATTTATAAGCTCTACTATTTGAGCAACTTGTCCTCTGGTCCTTTCACTACCTCGGGATGTTGATCCTCTCCATTTGGGTGCCAAAGTATTGAGTACCGAATCCTTTATTTTGGGTTCTGTTCACTCTGATTTGAGTGTAGTTGGTTCTCTTACCTTACTGCCTCTGCTAGTACCCTTAGGACCAGCCTCATGACAGTAAGCCCTGCCACTGATAGATGAACAACCGAACATCTCCCAAGACTGCAACTTTATATCAACACTATAACTTTCGTCAGGTATACCATATTTAGACCTATAACAGTACAGAGAAGCAAACAAAGTATCGGAATGCTTGTCAACATGATTTCGACTCAAATACTGAAATACTCGGGCTTTTCAACAAACGTCATCTTCTGCCTTAGTAGCGTCAAGTTCAGCTTTCATTTCAAGCTGTTGTTGATGTAGTTCCATCTTCTTTCTCTCATGTTCCAACCACAGGCGCTGATGCTTGGCTTCACAATGTCATGCAACTTCATGGTGCACTTTCTCTCGATGTTGTTCCTCTTCTTGTAGTATCATCTCTCACCACTGGCATTCAATGTCTCACTGCCACTCCTCTTCCTAAAGTATCGTCTCTCGTTGCTGGCGTTCAATGTCCTGTTGCCATTCTTCTTCTTGGTGACCTGCTCAGCTTGCTGACATTCAAAGTCTTGTTCTATTTGTAGATGACTAAGCTCTAACTCTTGCATCTCCTGCAGAGCTTTAACCTTAGCTTGTAGGGCAGCCTGTCTGGCTACAACCTTCACTCTGGCACTCGAAGTTGTCGAAACACGTGAGGAAGTACGTGAACTGACATTTGAAACACTGTCCCAACACCCTGTCATAGGTGTCACAGGCAGTCGCTCACAACATCCCATCATAGGTATTCACAACACCCTGTCATGGGTGTCACAGGCAGTCGAGCAATGACACGTTCCCTGGTGGTGAGTTGTGAAACATCCATTTTCCTCCTCACACCACCCCCTACACACCAACCGTCAACACCATCCCCTCCACACCATCCCCTCCACACCATCCCCTCTGTACCACCCTTCTACACCACCTCCTCCACACCACCCCTTTCACGACCCCTCTTCAACCCCTCCCACTACTCACCTTCCTGTTTACACTGCCCTCTCAATATGGCCCCCTTCATACCGACCCCTCCACACAGCCCCCTTCACACCACAACTTCAATACTGGTGTCTGATGTAAACAATCCTTAATTGGCTAATCGGATTACCAGTGAAATAAAAGAACTTAAAAGAAAAAAGAAGAAAAAACTTCCCACTTTTTATTTGTGGAAGTCTAAAATTTTGGATATTCACTTTCCCTCCCACATCACCCCTTATACACTGCCCCCTCCACACCACACCCGTGCATACCATCCCCTCCATACCATCCCCTCCACACTGCCCCCTCCACACTCCCCCACCACACCAACCCCTCCACACAAACCCCTCCTCACCACCACCTCCACGCCATCCCATCCACACCACCCCCTCCTCACCACCACCTCCACGCCATCCCCTCCACACCACCCCCTCCACACCACCCCCTCCACACCACTCCCTCCACACCACTCCCTCCACACCACCCCGTCTATACCACCCCCTCCACACCACCCTCTCCACACCACCCCCCTCCACACTGCCTCCTTCATGCTGCCTCCTCCATGCCACCTCCTTCACTCTATAACTAACACAAATATTATCACCAAGGTCCAAATTGCCCTAGTGTGTCTGTAGCTTTACCCTTTTTGATAGACATAGAACTTCTTGGATGAGAGCCAAATTTTAACACACTGACACTCAACATAGCTGTAATACTTTTTGGTAGTGTATTGCAACCATTGAGGTGATTCTCATCAGTGACCTGGTTCAAATCTGTGTATAGGGATGCAAATATGACACTGGACGACTATAAGCTTTTAAAGTCTGGATTTCTTTTTTCTTCCTGTGTCTCTCATGTTATGTGGTGTGCGTGTTAAAGATTATCAAGGAAGCATTAAGTGGGGAATTTGAAATGGGATTTTCCATGACCGATCCTGTGTGTGTCTTTGAAAACAGTCATTGTGATAAAGGATTTCCAGAAAAAAGAAATTGCCCTCCTCAAAAGATCTCTGTTTATCATGTCCCACTTTGATAATGTGTAAACTATCTATTGTTTACACTTCTGTTTCCTTTAATCCATGTCTTCAAACAAACCTAAACCTTATGAAACCATAATATTTATTGGTATAGGATGTGTCTCACTTTATATGCTTTTTCAATTTAACCTTACTTATTTTTCAAAGAAATATCTTTTGATTGGACACTCAAAGTCAAGCTATAAGTCCAGTAGGAACTTAAACAAAATCAGGTGTAATACATCTTTAGAGATGTTTTATTTGTTTTTTGTTAAGTATACAGCAGCCGCTACTCCTACGTAGTTTTGAAAGTTTTCATAGTTACTGAGGCATAGCATCTCTTCCTGCTTTAAAGTGTTGTACTGTATGTGGGTGGGAGACGTGGCTATAGCTAGAGGACTCACACGACCACAAATGACCTGGTGGTGCCAGTTAGGACAACCACCCCTCTGCGTGCTGCTGGTTAGACCAATAGGAATCATCCTTGGTCAAATTTGTTTACTAGGTTTATGAGACAGAGCATTCTATTGGTTAAACCCTCCCTCCTCTCACTCAGGTGAGAGTTGGATTTGAAATTGAAATCTAATTTGTTACTTCCTTTTTTAGTGTGAATGCTCCTAAACATTATGCATTTGTGGTTTTGATCACAGGACTCATCAGGTGTGTTATAGGCCATCTAGTTTAAAAGTTAGTTTGTGAAAATTGAATTGGGTCACAGTGCCCTAATTGCAGGTGGTGGTTCTCACCAATGCACCTGTTTCACCACTAGGTGGTGCGGGTGTCAGCAGCATAGGATTTGCTAAGTAGGTCATGGAGGGATAATTACTATTATAGGTCATTAGTTGGTCGGTAGGATGATGACCTGAAATGAATCATTTTGGTCAATTTTTTTCTTTAATAAGATTGGTGATTATAGATTACAGGTATCTTATCTTCTACCTTATATGATTTTTTTTTTCCTTTCATATAAGGTAGAAGATAATATTTGACCAAAGTGTTGTACTGTATTCGAAAATTGTCTGTAAGGGAAACTTTGTACATAATTGAAGGATGGGTATTTTTCCATTGAATTCTTTGGGGATGGTGTTTGTATCAAGAATTAATAATGCTGAAGATTTCTTAGGAAAATTCAAAAGGGTAGAGAAAGGGTTGTGGGGCTTGGTATATTCTGTGTTTTAAGGGATATCCCCTGAAAGTTGTGACACGTCCCACAGTAAGTAATTGGGAATCCCAAGCTTTCAATAAATGAGAATACCTGACTCTCAAAAAAATTTGTTCATATGAGGCCTCACAAAGGCTATTGTTAATTGTATTCATAATGATCTATTTCCATTCATTTACCATGTATTTCCAAGTTATTCTGAAAGGGAATTTCTGATATAATGATGTAGCAAGCGAGTACTGAAATATCCAGAATCCATGGAAATCCCAAATTTAGTTAACTTTCCCTTATAGCACCTATACCTTGATTATTGTTATCTCCTGCTTGGAACTGATTGGAAATGACCAGTGTTATTGCCCCGGAGGGCAATAGTTGAAAATTTTTGTCCCATAGGGCAATAACAATCCTTGGTGCTATAGAGAATACGTAAACAACCTTTAAACCATGCCAAAATTGTCTTATTTGATCAAAAAACAACAAGAAATTGATTAATTTTCCAGCAAATTGTCCAAAATGTTTTCGCCGCTATGTTGCCTTCTCAGAAGGAAAGACCAGACGACGTGGCAGCCGTAGTCTCGATCCATGATTTTCTTTTCAAATTTGCAATTCTATGCATTTTACATGCGTTTTAGCCCATGGATTTGTCAAAGTATCAAACAATGCACGAATTGATCGAAATAATACATTAAAACTTGGGGAGTTGGGGAGACAAATGGTCAACCTGGTGCCTGCCTTGCATGATTGGAGCTGAGGTAAATAAAGAGGATTCGTCTTGTTTTCTTCACAAATCTTCAGCCATCTGCAGGTATTTGGTGCAGCCTAGTGCAGCCTATTTCGATGGTCTCGGGCATAGCCCTCGATCCATCAAAATAGGCTTTGACAGGGGGGCAATAATCATGGCTGAGTGCCCCCGAGGTCTGTTCCGTGTATTTGTCACACCACTGGCTTGCTCCAAGATGGCACCTCTGTAGACATAGTGTTCCCCCTGGGGTACCCAGCAGAGAAGAGGAAGAACCCAGTTTTGCAGTACTGTATAAACACCAACAACAACTACAGAAAGACTAGCGAGTTATGGTGAAGCAGTGGTAGGGTGTTGGCTTTGTTCTCCATAGGTTGATGGTTCAAGTCGACGTCTCTGTTGTGCTGCTGTGCTATTAGACATTGTTTTTGTGGTCAACAACAGGGTTTTCAAAGGCCTAATCCAATCGGCCATTGATTGCGGTGCCTGCCCATGGAAACTGCATATAAAACAACATCTGCCCCGGAAAAGTGTAGGGGTATGCTCTCTACCTCCTCATAGATTAGATCACCCGAGAGCAAGGGTAAAATATCCCAGTACTCCAGAACCACAACAACAAACAGAAAGACTATGGTAGGGGGGGTGGTTGGGTGGTTTTGAATGATATCTTCCATTAAGACACCGCAAAAGGTGCATACAATTTCTTGTTGTAACCAACAAATTTGTATTGCACTAAAATCGCAAAACCTTCACGGTTTTACCTGATTTTCATGCTTTTGACACAACATTGGATTTCAGTTCACAAAGGTCTACTTTCATATAAAAGTAATATTTGAGTGTTTTGTTCTCATTTTGGTCATAATCGTGTGGATTTCTATATTATAACAATGATTTGCGAGGCTATTGTTTGCTTCTTGTTTACAGTTTATGCAATAGGGTTCTGTTTGGAATAAATGATACATCAGACAAAACGTTCTCTCTTTCTCTCCCTGCAGCTGATCAGTTAGTTTCTGACCTTTTCTGATACATCTAAGCTTTGCAGGTCTGTCAATCAAAATCTGCTGTGGTAAAATGGTCTCATATTTGTTATATCTTTCTTTTTTATTGTATTGGACAAGACACACAGCTTTTGTTGTGTGATCCCAATTCAAGTTTTATTGGTCATGAATAATCTTATATAATCTTAAGATGCAATAGGAGGGCTTACTTAGACTAGACAGGAGACCTCCTGTATTAGTCTTAAACTTAACAAGACACCTTCATCATAGGCTCCTTAGAGATTATATAAAGTGTGTGAAGCTTTGAATAAATAACATTTGCACCTAGTGTCCATTGAACGTAAGATATCAATCCTTGACCATTATAAAAAGTTCGATTTGGGGTGATGTGGTGATCATGGCAAGCAAATAAAAGACTACATTTCTTCTCTTCTATCATTACATCTCATTTAATTGGGTATCACCGATATGTTTTGCTATTTGTAATATTTGTCCTGCCCCACTATACTTTGTAACATTCTGTCACAAAGAGGGAGTAGGCGGAAGATCAGCCAAGCCCAGCCTAATAGACCCAAAATGAAAAATAATTTAAACAAGATATTGGGGTAATCACCCTGGAAAGATCTAATCACCCTGGAAAAGATGTCAAACAAAAACGAATACCATGGACAATACCATCCATTCAAATTTAACTGTAACTTTATGTAAACCCCATGTTTTTATGCAATTAAGTCAATGGACACAGGTGTCAGGTAAAATTAGTCCACATGTGGGAAATATAATTTTGTAAGTGTGTGTTGGATCGATGTTATATTTACCATGAATTTACATAAATTCAAACAATTTTCTGACAAAATATGGTTGTTATCATTCAAACCTTGCTAGTTCCTTGTAAATTGAAAAAAATAATCATGTAAATCAGCAGGAAAATGACAAAATAAGAAAGAAAATACTTTGTTGTGGCTTCTGAACGTTGCAAGTAGTTATCCTAGCATCACAGTTGTTAGGATAATGTGTCATAGCAACACAAATGTAAACATCTCTGTAACAAAAATGGTCATTATTTCGGATCTAATAGACCAATTTTTAAAATGTTGTATTTTCTTTTAGATCAAAATTTGTAGCTAGATTCAAATACACATGGTAGAACATGCATGCACGGCACTGTGGAGGCCCTTGGGCTGCATGTCATATGGCCAATTCTCCACCCGGTGTAGATTCTCCACTGATGAGCTAAATGGGCACTACGCATGCTGAGGGGAGTACATTCTAGTCTCAAAGCATGTTGTGTCAATGGATCCATTGAAATTTGTAATGAGTAGCAAACAATTCACCTTCAAGGTTGATTGGATTATAAAGTCCAACATGTCAAGTATCAAGCGTTCACCTGTTGACACCTGTCGTCAGGGAACGATGGTTGTTAAGTGACAACATGATGTCATTTCCCTGATCATTTTGAAATAGGGAAGGGCAGGCAGAAAATAATGTGGAGTGCCTTACCCAACATTTCCAAGATGATTTGATTTGACACCTTAACCTCACAAACAGAAAAATTATTTATCAATGTAGAACTGATTAACCAAAAAGCAGATAGTAAATAACTAGGCCTTTGTGGTACTAAAGGCTAGGCAAATTCATTTTCTACATTGACCCCTCCTGCTGTTTAAGCCGTAAATATATCCCCCACATAAAAATGAAAATTGTAGTCTGCCACAAATCGACAACCTATAAAAAATGTCATTTTTTTCGTTACAAGATAAATTGGTGTTAACAATATGAAATTGCTTCGTTAGTATCAATTCTTTCAAATGGATTATGACAGTTGGGAAGATTTAAACAATTCTACATAATGTGAATGCATTAATAATGGTAATGTAGTGAGCTATGCTGAGGGAGGTGGACAGGGCCATATGTCATAATCAACCATGACAAGTGACTAAGGCATAATCCCCTCCTGACAGCCAGGTGACTGCTTCTTTGTGGGGATGATTAATAAAAAAAAGAAGAGTAGACTAGATTTAGAGGTCTGCTTATCTTAGCAAGTGAGATTTTTATCTTAGTGCAAAGAAAGGATGACTTTTGAACCAAGATATCTCATTTTGTGATAAATTTAAAACATGATAATTGCCTTAAGATTACATTGGAACACCATACAGGGTATTATTAGACTATAGTTACAGAGACCGAGCACAGTCTTCACCATTGTTGACATTGACTTGCAGAACTACATCCTCATGCCCAAGCATATCAGCCTCACAAAATTCAACAATTTGTATTTTACATAAAATGAAATTTAGGGTAAAATATTAAACATTCCTAGGACCATATATAAATCAACTAAATAGTGCCGTGAAGAAGCTTACTTAAAGCCAGTGTATTATCAGTCTGTTGTGATGGCTAAGGTCTCCACCCCTAAGCCTAGCGAAGTTGCAGCTGGCGTTGTGTTTTGCGACATTAAAAAGTAATCTAGCGATGTTATTGGTTACGTCACCAATTTGGCGCAGCAGTGAAGAGGTTACAATGTATCAAAATATGTCTGTCTCATGGATGATACACTGGCTTTGACACGCATGACCTAGTTTCAACTCTTCTGAGAGCCATCACCTAGTCCTACTTCTGACACCATTGAAATGGCCCTAGGGGGTCAGGTCAATTTAGTTGGTAAAGTGGTGTCACACTACCAAACCTGAGCTGTGATATGACAATGTTATAGAGAATTCAGGCATTTTAGAGACACAATGAGCCCATGCTACATTGGGTATATTGCAGGGTTGGCCAAGGGTTGGACATAATAACCATATACACTATCCTCATCTCCTAGAATTGGGGTCACTGAAATAACAAAGAATAATAACTGTACTGATAGAACATTATGATTTCTCAAATTTTACAAACTGAAGGATTTGCAGGTTTGCCAGCCAATCAAAATGTGGTATTTCAGGGTAAAATAGGGTTGGACATTATAGGTTGGGCTGACAGGCTTTAACATTAGTTCCTATGGGAAAAGGGGCAATATATAAAGCTGCATTTTATAAATTCTAATAGCAATTTGTCAATCAAATTGCTGTGGTTAATTTTGTATTATGCTACTATCTCCCTGATATAAGCAGGGAGGCAATTTTGAAAATATTTCATGATGACCTTTTATGTTGGTGCAAACTTGGATCCGCTTATTCTGTACTCCAAATGATCATTTTGTAATAAGGAAATCACAGCTTTATAGGATATATCTGTAATATTATTGTGTTGCACCAGTATTACAACTCAAGTAGTGTAGTGTAAAAAAGCCTTTAAGGCTGGTTCCCACTTGACTGCACAAATATTGATTGCAGAGTTAGATACCAGACTTTCAAAACGGGAAGGGGTCAGCCTAAAGGCTAAGTACTAGGGGGGCACATTATTGATAATGTCATGTAAACCACATAGGTGACGATCCGAGTCATAAATCCACTCCATTAACCAAATAATATTACACACAACAACTAATTAGCATCAGTGGACTTGGAAGCCAGCGGCGATAAGTAACCACCCTTTCTTTATATTATCAATCAATGGCAGCTGTGTGCATGGAGCTAAAGTCAGACAAGTAATAAGGTCCAGGTATGTAGGAAGTGACCTCTAGTGTAAAGGTAGTAAACTATATAAATTGGCGCAACCGAACCGTTATCATTCACATTCCATCCATCACAAGCAACACATCACAGCAGATTTTAACTTTTAGAGTCTATGTAATTATAATGATAAAAATTAATATTCCTATTTATTAATGTCCAAACCAATCACCTGTTATTTAATTGTTATTCAATCAACTTTATATTTATCTAGCCACAATATGAATGCATACAAACACTCCAGATGACAGCACTTAACAGTGGTTATCTGTCAACTAATTTATACAACAGTAATGATGGAATAATAATTAATGGTAATATATATATCTTAGTGTAGTTGTTATATTTTTTCAGCAACCTACGATGGTAGGAATTTACCAATGGCTTTATTAATTATGTCAGGGGGCTTATAAAAGGTATTGTCATCTTTTTTACATGTGTGATGAATGTGTATTCATCAGGTGTCAAAGCAAGAATGTGAATGTAAAATGATGCAGTAAATTTTAAGTATATTGTGTAACGGGAACGAAACCCGAAACCCGAAACCCGAGAAATAATGTAAACCTGAAATGACGTCAGTATGACTGCGTGACATCACTATGACCACGTGACATGAAATAGCCAATCAGAGCTGACCACTAAGGTATAAAAGGGGCAGTGAGGCCCGAAAATACAGAGTTCCTTCATAGTACTCCTGGTGTTCACACGTGTCTTCTTCCTCTAATAGCTCCTTAGGAAGGTTCCAGTCCATAAGATGACCTAATATGGACTAGATTAATAGGAAATAGAAGTAATATTAGCAAAGTTCTAGAAAACTTAGACTTAAAATAGTACGGGGTCCAAAGGCCCGAAGGACCGAAAGTCATGGCCTGAGACCGGCCAGGTGAGGTATAGAAGAAACGGCCCAGACCCCTACCACAACAACACTTCTGCCCTCCGCCGTCCTTCACGCTTGATGGCCGCAACCCCTCGGCCTGACCTGACCAACACACCTTCCCCCCTTCAACGAATACCGATCCCCCGGCCGATCCACTCAGCCCCTCTCATGCGCGAGGCACGACTCTTGATCTCACATCTCGGCTTCTTACTTGGCCTCCGTGCCCAGCTGAGAACCAAATAACCCCCACGTCCCTCGGCGGTAGAAACCGGGAACCCCGAACTACCGAGGAATGTCACACATACTATGGTCATTTTGCATCTGCAACCAGAAAATCTTCAGAATTTGTAAGTGGTTGGTGGCTGGGAAAAAGTTGTACTTGTCCTTGTCTTCTAACCAGATCAAACATATGGCATATTGAAAAGCTGGTTTGTAGGCTGCAATTTTAGTTGGCATATGTTGAGATCAAATTGTCAGCATCTTGTATTCAGCCTTTAAGTATGTGCCTCACATGTGGACTGGGTTACTGGGTCAGACCTGTCATGTTTTCATAACTTTGGTTGTTCATGGTCCACTTTCTTGTGCTTTTAGAATTTAAAATTAAATTGAGATAGGGTAGAGAACAAATTACAAATGCCCTTTATTCCAGAGCCCTACCAGGTAGTCGCGAGAGCAGGTAGTAAGGTTACCGTAGAAAGCGAGGGAGGGGTTCGCTACAATAGGAATACTTCGCAGGTTAAAAAATATCAGCAGCCTAGCCCTGTAGTAGAAACACAGGTTTCTGAGCAAACGAGTGTTAGTAGCCCGGCCAAACCAATTCCTGTAATAGCCGCGCCAAGTCCTGTAAAAGTAAGACCATCTCGTGTAAGAGTAATGGCGAAAAGGTTTGAAGACTATGATACATCATAAGCCTGTTGTAATAAGAATTTATTACCGTATGTGAATGGTGAAGACATTTGTTGTATTAAAACCTGTATGATGGTTATATATCAAGATGCACACTGTTGTGCTAAAGAGCTTTAAAAGAAGCTTAATTGTGTAACATAGTATCCAAAGAAAAAAGAAAGAGATGTCGTGTCCCGCAGGGACCAACGCGGACCAGCGCAAACGGAAACTAGCAATGCTTCTTGGGTGATAAACACTCCCGCCATGACGGCAACGTGATGAAGTCGTGACTCTTATTTGTCCAAGTTATAAGCAGTATTATTTAGATATTTAGAGGCCATCAACCTGTCACCAGTAAGCAGTGCTGCCTAGGTAAAATCAATAATTGGGATAGTATATATATTGGGCTGAGCCGGCAGCCGAAGCGAGAGAACACTACCTGTTTGGATTCGATACGAATCTATAGGATTCGGGGTTTGTTTTTGGCCATGTACGCAGACATCGGGTGACTTGGATAGGAATTTACCATTGTACTGCTGTGCTAAGACAAGCGGACTCTAAGGACGAAGCTAGCCTTGGGCAGTATTGAACGAGGGCCGGATGCTTGGGCCATAACACACCAGCCACTGTATGCCTTTGGAATAAACACCAATAAACTTCCTCTCAACCAAGCAGGATTTGTGTTGTGGATATGAACGCCCATTTCACGGATGCAGTCTATCACTTGACTAGCGACACTAACAGAAACTATATTAAGCAGACTGAGTAACGATTAATTGTAGTTTCCCCATATCACGAAGTAACACCCATAAACAACCACTGGCGTTCAGTTTGGATAGCCATATATGTGACATGCGGTGACTAGTAAAGGAACTGTACTGTTGCATAGCCGCACGGAGTTGGGTGGACTTTATTGAGGAAGCACCCCTTCAGACAGTGTCTGTTTGTGTACATAGGATTAAGACATCGTGTAACTACACTGGCAATTGTGAGGCCGTTGATATCCACTAATAAACTTGACTCTCAACCAAGCGTTGTTTGCGTTATGGACATCAGCGCCCATGTCGTGGACTAGACTGCCACTTGGCTAACGAGAATATAGAGGATTAAATAAAGAAGATTTGTAGAGTGAAGTGATAGCAGTTCCACATTTAATAAGTAAACACCCTAAACAAAAACGTTCAGTGGCGTTCAAGGTTATGAATCCTAGCGTATGTTATTCCAATCTCTTGTTTTTGTTTCCATAACTGTTCAACAAGCTTTGCTTTTAAACTTCATTGACATTCATCTGTACATTAAATATTTTGCACGGTTATTAGTAAACATTCACAATATCCGTATGCCCTATACTTCCAATTTTTCTTGAAGACCTCTAGACCTTAGGTCTAGACATTGGTAATTTCCTACCATGATCACTCCGTAGTGATACACATTCACATTTGTTTATATTTTCATTTGATTCCTGTTCATACATATGACCCAGTAAACACCAAGTGTTGAATCAATATTGAAAATAGATTGAACCAGCAATCAATCATATCCAAATGCTGATCAAATGTTGATTTCCCAATATTGATTCAGTACTGGCAACTGATGTTGATTCAATGTTGAGTTATCAATATTGAAGAATTTAATGTTGATCCAATACCTTTATGCTAACATTGCCTAGATATTTGATAATCAATCCTAAATCAATCCTTTTTTACATTGATTTACAATTGAGACATCAATGTTGAAGCAATATTGGATTTTCAATTGCACATCAATCCACCACCAGGGGGCACTGTCTGCCAACATTGTCAAAATGTTGAGTATTTCAATATAAAAAGGAACCAAAGTCATAATTGTCAAAATAATTCAGAAACAATTGTTGGTCTCTCGGACTAAATTTACCATAACAAATTCTATCACATGAAAAGAATTTACACACTTTTGTTAAACTTTTTGTAATTTTACAATTTTTGAAGCGTGTCATGTAAAAACACCTTTTTTGTCAAAAAGCAATAACGTACTGGTGTGAACTACTGGAGTTCCTGTGTATCTCTTCCCATGCATTGTCAGACCACCTGACATTAATGCTACCTATCCATACAAAGGTTTCGGATGGGGAAATACTAGTAGATGGCCTTAATCTTGGTATTTGACCGAGAAAGGTTCAATAAATTATTATGATATAAGAAAAATTTAGTTGAGGGATAGGGTTTTTTAAATATTGTGAGCCATTATTTCACCTTTTCCTTTATTTATAGAAGGGATCTTTCAAGAACAGCAAATGAATATTTTTGCAAATCTGAATGATGATTTAGCATTTATTCTTAATCTTTAAAACAAATTTTATCAACAATGTTGATTCAATGTCAGATTTCAATGTTGTATCAATATTGAAAGTTGATATTGAATCAACATTAGCTTTTCATAGTTGAAAAAACTTCCAATATCAACCAATATAAAATGTTGATTCAATATTGATGGCAAGCATTGATTCACTATTGAGTCAACATTAGTGTGTTTACTGGGGACTATGTAACATTATTAATAACCTGCGAATTCGCTGAATTACAAGAAATACCCACTTTACAATACCTTCAACTTCAACGTCTGAGGTTATGCTTTTATCATTAAAAACATAATTATGAACAATCTTTAACACTCTAAACTGAAATTTTTTTATGAGTTTAGTAATTAGCATCTTATTACCACCATCCATCAGTACATCCAAATCAAAAAACGGTAGTAAAATTTATTTATATACTAGCAATGCAGCATTATAATTAAACATATATCTTACTTTTTTAAGCATAAACAATTTGTAGGAGCATTTTTTTATAGTTGCATGTAAGAAGTGCTTATAACTCAAGCAACTGTCAAATACAACCCCTAAGTAGCAATATTTTCGAACACTACTAATAATATTGTCTCCAATCCTAACATTATTCCTTCCGCATAAATATCCCCAACCTTGGTGATTGTTGTAAAATACATCATCTCTGTTTTCTTCTTATTCATACTGAGGTCATTTTTTCCACACCAGGTGGCATACCCACTCATACCTAGTTCTAACACATCTACAATCTGGTTCCTGGTTTTCCCGCTAGTTAGTAGTACGTACAGTGTCGTCTGCGTACATAAGTGGCGTTTTCAATTTTTTTACTCAAATATCTAAAACAATCATTAACATATATAATATAGAGAGTTGGTCCGAGGCTGCTACGTTGAGGGACACCGGTCTTTACACTTATCTCTTGAGACATCACATCATCAAAAAGAGTACAACCAATTCAACTCTATTTTACCCATCCCCAACTTATATAATTCATGCATTAATTTATCATGTTTTAAACAATTAAAAGCTTTAGAATGATCCACATATATACTTCCAACTACCTTTCCTCCATGAGTCGCTCCTGTAACTTAATCAATAAATACCTTACATTTTCTTACATCTGAAGCTGAACTGCTTCCAATCCAATATCCCCCTATCCTCAATATAATACTTCAGTTGTTAGTGTACTATTTTCTCCAATAACTTTTCCGGATATGGTAATAGATTAATTGGTCTCAAGTTATTAGCAACCTTTTTGATTTTACATTTTGAAATCGGTACCACCTTACTTTTCTTCCATTGTGATGGAAAAATTCCCATTCCTAGCAAGCAATTAAATAAATGTGTTACGTAACTAATTAGCACCATAAAAGCATCACATAATGTTTTACTATTTACATTTTCCATGGCTGATGATTTACCAACAGATATGTTCTTCATTATATCTATTACATCAGTTGTATCAACAGTCTCAAATTAAAACTCATCTTCATTATCCTCCTCATTATCTTATGTTATGTCCAGTACTGCTTCCATCTCTTCCGCACTGCCCATTTGACTAAAATAGTCTTTCACATACTCAGTCGACATTTGTTCACTTAACAAACGACCAGCATCCTGATCCTCTATACGCCACCTACATTCCCCTCTTCAACCGCGCCACCCCAGATGATGCAAGATGAAAATAGATTAGCTTATTATATTCCAGTTAATTTCAATTATTAGAATGCTTACAGTAAAAGCTATGTGAATATAATAAAGGAGAATGGTCACCAGACTGCGATAAAATAAGAACAAAACTTTAACAAAGTAAAGAAAAGAATTCAAATAATACTAAAAGCTTATTGAGGTCTAATAGCGGTGTCAAAGGGAGATGAGACAACCATAAGATGGATGTCTAGATGGTAGTCTCACCTGCCAGTGGCAGCACTGCAAAGGGGAATAAAAGTATATATAAAAAGCAATAACGATTAGGATAAAGGGGCCCAGCCCAACCTGAAATGACAGAGTGAGAAACAATTTGGACTATGGATATGCGATAAATCTTTATGTTTAGGAGCAGAGTAGACAGAACCTAACTTGGTTTGGTGGCAACATCTGGTGACCATAAATTGAACTACCAATACCTTGGCAGGCGTTGGAGTAACATAGACAGACTAGCAACAGGGCAACCTATGGGTCTATGCAAGTCAACCCCTGGTTTGGTGTTGGACATTTCAAAACCAATATTGCTGGACTGTATTTTTTATTATTATTATTATTCAGGTAATTTTATACAGCATCGTAAATTCTCAGTGCTAATGTAAGCACTGGTCTACCGAATGAATGCTGTGCCATCTGGCACATTACAGTAAACCTGAGAAGATTTAACAGCGAACATGTGATAACCTTACACAATAAGGAATAAAATGGACTAGTCATTGACTTAAGTCCTAAATAAGTATTAAGTATTAAGTATTGCATGTGACCATGCATATCTCCTGCCTGTTTTTGATACAATAAAACTGAACCTCTACAAAGCGAGCAGAGACATACGTTTACCCTTTGCTAGCAACCCACAAAGAAGATTAACTAGTAACAGCTCAAATTATGAACTTAAATAGCCTTTATTGGATCCCCATTATAAACATTAATAACCACAACACTCTTGTTCAATATGAAAAAATATGTATGTGATCAAGGAAGGATGCTGTACAGTTTAAATTTGATTAAAAAAAAGAATGGACAAGGAAATGTCATGTTGGAGATGACATTCAGTTCCCCGGCAAAAAACAAATAATTGACATAATATTGTTCAAAACGTTAAAATAACTACTATTTTTGAAGGAGTAGGTAATCTAGTTGAAATTCTTCTCAAAAAAAGATTCAACATAGCAGAAACATGACCCTGAATTAGGCCCTAAGGTGGTGTGGTGTCACTTAATAGGTCTAGACATTGGAGTTTACAACAGGAATTTCACCTCTTTGAACCAAGACGTGAAGCAAGCAGTTTTAAACAATGGATTGCCTTTCCTCAACAATGCCTCAATGAATATGGACTCATATCTATGTGGACCATGGCTGAGTGATACCGTGCACAACCTTATGAATGGCAGGAGAACCCATAAATATAAAAAAAAACTATGTGATGGTCTCCACCAAATCCCTTGTACCCGAAGACTCTGGGCAAATAATTGTTGAATCAGTACTCAAGAACATCTAAACTTTTTGATGCTTTTTTCATTTCTAAATTGTACTGTTTCTTATTTTTTTCTTTATGACAAATTGAGAACTTTGCTTGTCTTAGCACGGACACATACCTGTGATTACTCTCAAATAGAATGGTCTTAAGGTGCATGTGCCAAATGTGAACGTATTTTTTCCCACTCCTCTACTTCAATCAACTAAAATTTGATCAAAGGTGATTCCTCCTTACCAAAGCACTCATTGCTGGATGGAAAAATTAATGCTGAGTTATCCTAGAGATATTAACTCAACTGTATTCATTTGTTTAATGTACTCAATGAATCACAGATGGGCCAACCTGATGTTTGTATATATTATTCAAACTTAATCTGTTGTTTACCAGCAATATATGCATATGTGCAAATAATACTGATATGTTTCCTATATTATACCATTACAAATAACTAATGAAAGACGCCTTCATTTTGTTCATTTGAATATTTAAAAGCTTTGGAACATATATATATATAATAAATTTATGATAGCTATATATATTTATATGATAGTAATTTGTCTGTTGTAGGCTTATTGGAATCCTGGTTGAATTGTAATATACCTAACAATTTCATAACCATACCTGAGTATACTTGTATGAGCAATGATAGATCATGGTCTGATAGACCTGATGTACCTGTAAAAAAAGGTGGTGGCGTGAGTTGTTGAAATTTATATTTTTCTGATACCCAACTTGATCATTAAATACTTCTACAATAAATGGTGAACTTTTATGGATTACATTGTTCGACCCTAATATGAAAAATATTGTTATATGTGATATGTATAGGCCTCCTCAGGAGATATACAATGTTTTTCTGACACTCTTGATACATGTATAAATTCATTGAACCTTAGCTACAACAAAAATCATGAACTGTTTTTATTAGGAGATTTTGATATTAATATATTATTCCGACAACCATCATGCTAACACTAAAATTCATGACCCTTTAGACCCCAACCCGGCCATACTCTCCCGCTGGTGTATTCCCCAATCCAGCTGTAGCCGCCTGAAAAAATGACCAATTTCACATCAATTTTCCTCATTTTTCCAGGCAGGACACGTTTGTGAATATTTAACATACCAAACTGGCCAATATGTGAAAATATAGGTGTCAGCATATATTGATATAAATCAAGAAGGACACTGTACAACACCAGAGGTCCCCACAGTGCATACATAGCACTTGTCACCAGGGGGTGCTTGAACACTCACCTGACCTTCAGTTCTCAGTAAACAGTGGACCTGACAAGACCTACCTGTACCCACATCAGAAATCAATTGTTTCTTTTTTCGGTTACTTATGGGCAGATGTCTGCCGCTGGCTAATTGCAGCCCAATCCTGTCTTGGAGTTTTTATTTTGTTATAAGTAGGTCTTAGTGTGTTTGTATAATTTAAAAGCTGAATTGATTTTCTATCCAATGCCATAAACCCTATGCTCATAAAATGTATTGTTAGGGATTGGTTAGACATTGAACTTCCTCAATTAAAAGGAATTTAGGGAAATCCTGGGGGAAATCCATGGAAATCTTGGGGAAATCAAGCAATTCATGAATGCAAACTGTAGGGTCTAAAGGGTTAAATGGTTTGAAAATCTCTCAGGTCTGGATCGGCCAGTTAAAAGTATTAGTAGGTACTCCACTACCGACTCAACAATTGATTTGTGCTTTACAAACAGTAAACAAATATTTTGAACGTTAATATTAGCGATCATCAAATGATTGCTGTCACCAGAAAACATGCCACCAAAACCAAGATTAGTGATACCTTTTGTGGCCGTGCCTATCTGAACTTCAATTATGAACAGTTTAAAACTAATTTATTGGAATATGACTGGGCCACCTTTTATGAGTCGAATGATGTGGATGAATGTTGGAATATTATGATAAATTTGATTAAAATAGAACTGGACACTACTTGTCCTCTTCAAGAATTTAGAATTAAAAACCTAAAGGAACCATAGATTACAAATGAAATTTTAGAGGACATTAAAGATACGGGTAGGTTACTATTAAAGCCAAAAGATCTAACATCCTTGAAGACTGAGTTATTGCCAGAAAAGCAAGAAATCAAGTGAATAGCCTTATTAAAAATGTTAAATCAAATTTTATCTAAACCGATTTAGAAGAAAATTTAACCGACTCAAAGAAATTTTGAAAAAGTATTTAGAAAATAATTCCCAACTCAAAGGCATCTAAATGTCTCAATATTACTATTAATGATGAGAATAATAACCCCATTTTTGAAGAAACGTCAAATTGTATTAATTGTTATCTCATAAATATTGGAATATATTTATCTAAACATCACAAGAAACCTTGTCATTACACTGGTACTGTAATCAATAATCCAATCAACACATTTACAACCCACCAGGAAGAGGTTCTGAGATTTTGTAAAGAAATTGATTTGAAATTGCATTTATTACACTGAATCATCAACTCACATATTTATTTAATTTATCTTTTAAGACATGTCTTTCCAAAAAAGTGGTAGTTGGCTATTATAACCTCTTTATTTAAGGATGGTGATAAAAGTCTCTGTAATAATTATAGACCTATTTATCTGCTGCCTTTGCCTGGGAAACTTATTGAGAAAATTTTCCATAATAGACTTCTTTTTAAAAACATCATAATATTTTAGCCTATGACATCCTTTATACGTTTTTCTAAAACCTAGTGTCTGACACTAAATTCTAGTAAAAAAGATCAATCTTTTAGGAATCAAGCATAACCTAGATAAATGGGTAGACAATTTTCTCTGGCAAAGACAGCAAAGACTTATTCTTAATAGTAGTATAATGGAGTCGCTGGCGCGCATAGTCAATGCTACTAATTAGGTCACTAGGTCAGTACGAGTGAGCATCGGGGGAAAAATAGGTTCATAGACTAATAGAGACTTTGAATAATTAGGTCATTATGACCTACTTTTCTGACGTACTTTTTAAAATACGTTCAAGCAACATATGTGTTATTTAGTTATTTTTTCATTTTTTTATATATACTTTATACGTATATTTTACCGGATAATTTTACCGGACGTTCTATGATTTTCGCTATTTTTACATTTTTTTCGTATATAGTTTGTATAGTATTGTATATGTTTATGTCATTTTATTATTCATTACATATAATAAATAAATAAATATTCTTATAAAAGCGATGTAACACCAAAACCACAAAACTATCTGTTGAATTAGTAGGCTTTATTTAGTCGAAGTTCCAACGTTTCGGACTGCTCGGGTCCTTCTTCAGGGATCAAGAAATAAATAAATAAAACAAAACAACATTTTTTAAATTTTTTTATCAAAATCATAAAGCAGATTATATATTCATATATACAATGCGTTTCTTTTAGATTTAAAAATTGGTAAATATTTTATGGTTTTTTTCAGATTTTTCTATATTTTACACTTTTTTTGTTTTTTTCATACATTTCCTATATAGTGAAAATGTTTCGGTTTTAAGCTATAGTTCATTGTCTGTGGTCAGTCATTTTTTCTTAAAGGGCGAAGGAATTGTTGGAGCATGAGAAACCACAGCCTCTAGATTGCGCTGAACGTTCTGTGAGTTCTTCCAGACATTAGCCGACAGGGCCTCAACACAGTCGATGGTGTTCTCCAGATCACGTTGCATGCGCCCTAGTGATATGGGACGTCTCTTAGGCATGTCCAGTACTTCATCTTCCTCTGATGTCTCTCCTCCTTTTTCCTCTGTATCTGTAGATAACCACATTTCTAGCGTTTCAAGATCTGGTGTTTCCTTTTTCTCCATTTCCACCGGTTTAATTTCATGTAAGTAACCACTGTCTTGTCTGTTAGGTTTGTCATGGCTGGGGTACTTAGCGCTGACAGTGCGACGTAGGGGCTGAGAGTGCGACATGTTTCTATGAGAAATCGAACACAGTGCGCTCCGCAGGTGGTGCTTGTGAGTGTTTGTAGTTGTTGTCTGTTATAGTCCCAGATACCGTATGAAGAACGTTGGCAGAATGAGATGTGCTTTATAGTTATTGGTGGTAACCCGAATGAGTCAAAATAGAAAGTTTTCCCTTGCGGTGATACCCAAAATGCTACCCAATGTTCCCCTGGTTTATTGTGAGGATCTCTGTTGCTAATGAAACAAGTGAAGGGTCGTGGCTTTTTTGGTATTCTGCACAAAGGTAGAGATTAAATCATTTACTTTGTGCATGATCATTGAAATAGTGTAAAGGTCACCAGTTGAATACCAAATAATAAGAATTCCTCCAAACTACTTAGTTTATTAGAATACCTAGTATAAATAGGGCAGGTGCCGCTGGTAGGTGTAAATATACCTGACGACAATGCTCACCTCCCAACAAGCGCCGATGCTTGGGGTAAAATCAATATCAGACTGCTATAAAAGCGAGAGCGCAGTGTAAGAGAGGGAGAGAGATCATTAGCGTTTTGGATCATACGGATCGGGAGATTCGGAGGGGTTTAGATAGTGACACAACCGCAGGGACATCTGGTGACTTACACGGTACTACCGCACTACGGCTGGAGGTGAGACTAGGCGGACTCTAAGGAGGAAGCTTACTCTGCCCTAAACTGGAACTGTTATACCTTGGAACTTATTACCATCACAAGCAACGGTACGCATCACCATATCCATCAATAAACTTACCAAGCTGCCAAGCATTGTTCATGTTATGGATTGAACGCCCATTCCGTGGACTTATTCACCACTCGACTAGCACCCATCAGAAACAATATTAATAACGGCAATTATCTCGGACGATACACTATAATTACAATTAACCCTAACAATACAATAGCGTTCAATTCTATCAGAGGGAAAAGTTCCAAGGAAATATCTATTTGTGTGGGGATGGTTACATAGAATTTTGTTCAGTTCTGGGGTTTTGAGAACCATTCTCTACACCATGGCCTAGTCAGTGACCGGCAATCGGTCGGCTGTTAGCTGGATCAAGTTGTCATAAGTGCTCAGCATAATTAAAACCGCGTGGCCCAGCGCTTCAGCAAACTTCAGGGACACCGAAAGCTTTCCCTGTCGCAGCAGGTTGATGTCGGCGTCCTCTGGGGTTCGGTCGGGTCAGGTCGAAAGCAAACAGCGTGTAACCGTTCTTAAAATGGTGTAACTGAATACGCAGTCGTGACCCGAAGCGAAGAGTCCAGTCTCCTTTAAGAGTTAACTGTACGCTCTGCTAACGTTTCCGTTCTCAAAGTCTGTCTTCATGTGGAACTACTGATCGTCGAACTGCAAGGCTACTTCTGCTACATTATAGTGCTTGAAGTTGAAAGGGTTCTCGGTCTTGCTCCCTGAGCTGGCCGACTCTTTGACGAAGCCCAGAATCACCCCCGTGGGGATCTGCGTTGTGTCGGGCACGGTCCACGTGTACTCTGATGAGCCTTGCGTGAGGGTGTGCTTTGTGACCTTACTCCTGGTGATCAGGTAGTTGAATGGTCCCATCTTGGGGTCGAGTACACTTTTATTGTGTACCTCCACCACCTCGTCCCTGACAAGAACTTGGCGCATGGTCATTTCGGCCTTCTTGATGACGACTTTGTAACTCTCGTTAGCGGCCATGTGCATGTAGAAGCTGGTGGGCTGACGTTCGAACATGAGTTTGATCTCGCAGTGAGAGGGTAGGAGTTTACACTGAGTAAACAAATCGAGGTGTGGTCTTGCCACCATAGACTTAACTCCTCCGACATGGACTAATCTTCGTGAGTTCCAACCTGCGTTGGCTGCACCCCTTGTGTCCATTTTTTCCAGGGTGTCCTTGTACCAGTTCTGACAACCTTGGAGGCGACACTTTCTGGCTCCATCCTCCGTCGTCAAGTGGTCGATGAGATAAGACTTGTAGGAGTACTCTTCATTGTTCGAAGTTACCGATCTCTTTGAAATGTGTTATTTGCAGAGGATGGAAAATCAAATTGGGGAAGTTTATTGTGTCCATTGTTTTTTGAGAGTAGTTGTTTACTGCCATACATCGAAGAAGTGGTGCTTCAGTATCTCCTACCAACCCGTTGTGAATAATGTCAGAGTACACATAGACTGTATGGTTTCTGAAGTTGACATCTGCTATTTGTTTTGCTCTTGTGTGCCTACCCATGTATATTTTTCTTTCGAAACCAAGTTGATAAGAAAGGCTTTCTGGTATGACAAGCATGGTGTTGGCAGGCAGTGCAATAAGCGTTTTCATTGTGAATTTGTTATAAGAGAAAATTTCATCTGGTCTGTTTCCTTTTTTTTTTTTTAAATTATTTTATTTATACTGAAACATGAATTAGCAAATCAATGCTAGTTTACATCATACTCCAGTGTCCGGATTGCATACAAATATCAACATCAAATATGTTTTCATACAAAGTATTAATAAACGAAATAAAGTAAACAGAAAGATTCAAAAGAAAAATACAATGAATATAAACAAATATAGAAATACGGGACATATGGGATCTTGTGTACATGGTACAAACTCATCATTAAATTCAGTCAGTCAACACCCAGGATAACATTTAAGTTATATAGCTATTGTACTTGTTAACCAATTCTTTTGAATATATTTAAACCTAGAGTAGGTATCAATGTTTCTATGTTCAATAGTCAAAGAGTTCCATTCAATTGCACCTTTGTAAAATACATTTCTCTTGTATAATTCACTGTTTGGTTTAATGGTTAAGAAAAGTGGCGCATCATGTGCTCGTGTTCTGATTTCACGATTATTTATAAATTGTATATTATTGGTTTGTTTATACATAAATAGACGTAAATACATTTTTCTCCTCATTTGAAGTGTAGCTATATTACAGGTTACATGTAGGAAAACAGTCGTATTATGCTCATGATTATTAACACAAATTCTTAGTGCACGATTTTGTAGAGTCTGTAATCTGTTCACTGATTGATGACATATACCTTCATATATTATACAACCATATTCCAAAATGGGCATAATCATCGTCTTATATATCATAATGGCAGTATGTACATTGATATATTTCCTGATTTTGGATAATAAATAGTCCTTGTAAGAGGCATTCCTCAAACAGTTATCTAGGTGTTTATTGTAATTATAATACTTATACTTATACTTATACAAATACTTATATGATGAGACTCTATCTAGTCTAACATCATTGAGCATAACAACATGATCATGGATTTTTCGTGTTTGTGATTTGAGTCCAAAAGTCATGTATTTAGTTTTCTTTGTATTTATGGTAAGTTTATTTTTAGTGCACCATACTTTGAATCTCAACAAATCATCTTGTACAGTGTTAGTAATAGCATTCAGTTCACCAGTATAAAAAATAACAGTGTCATCTGCGTAAAGGAAATATTGGGATTTTTTCAAACATTTAGACAAATCATTCATATAAATAATAAACAGAAGTGGTCCCATAATACTCCCTTGTGGTACGCCACATACAACATCCAAATCATTTGATGTGCAATTATTAACAGTTGTATGATGTTGTCTTTCCGATAGATAATTTTCTAACAAATCATATAACTTACCATTAAAACCTAATTTCAGTAGCTTCTTCTTTAAAATCGAATGATCAACCGTATCAAACGCTTTTGACATATCAATAAAAGTGGCCAATGTAATTTGTCTTGAGTTTATTCCATTGAAAATTTTATTGGTAAATAGTGAGACAGTATTAATAGTCGAATTATTCTTTCTAAAACCACCCTGATTTACATCCAAAAGTTGATTATCCTCTAAAAATATACATTTTATCATGTATTATTTTTTCAATTATTTTGGCTGGTAGTGGCAGTAGAGATACCGGTCTTAAATTAGTTACATTGTTTTTGTCACCCTCTTTTTGTAAAGGTATAATATTGGCACATTTCCACTCCTTTGGAAAAATTCCTGTAAGTAAGCTCTGATTTATAATATGTGTTAATAAATCTGTTCGACCAAGAAAAGCATCTTTTAATATCTTACTGGACAATCCATTTACCGAGGAAGACTTAAATATTTTAATATCTTTACAAATATTTTTAACTTGCTCTATAGATGTTGTCAGAGTTGAAAGGTAGACATCAGAAATGATTCCATCATAAGACCATGTACTGTTTAGATTTTTAGAGAGATTTGGCCCGATATCTGTAAAAAATTTATCAATGAAATCAGCTGTTTCGGACTCCTCTATAAATTCATTTAATTCTTGATTTTTTAAAGTAATTTTGGAGGTATGATTTCCCTTTTTCGGAACGATATTCTGTATTGTTTTCCAAAATTTTTTAGAATCATCAACGTGCATGTTTAGTTCATCCTTTACAAAGTCACATTTGGCCTTACGTACTACAGATACACAAGTATTTCTTAGCCGCCTAGCAATGTCATGATCATTTACATCACCCGTTCTTTTAGCCTTACTTAAAGCAATATCCTTGTCCTTGATTAGTTCAAGTATCTCAGGCGAGAGCCAAGGTTCTTTCACTTTTTTAATTTTGAATTTTTTGGTGGGACATATCCCATCAATGATATTTAATAATCTAGTTTTATAAATTTGCCATCATGTGTTAGGGTTAGTTTCTAGAAAGAAATTTTGCCAATCTAAATTATTTAGCTCCTCAATCAGAAAATTAGAATTATAATTTCTATAGGTTCTGCCATCAAACGAGGCTGGTATTTTACATGGTTTGCCTTTTTTCCTATGTACAAAAACCATTTGATGATCACTTAAATTGATATCAAAACAACCTGAGTTCAAAACAATATTACAATTTGTTAAAATTTGGTCAATACAGCTATTTTTAGTAGCACTGTATCTAGTAGTTGAATTTATAAGACTTCTAAGTCCACACTGTCTAATCAAGTCATTACATTTCTTAGTTCCTTCACTGGTTTTATCCAGGAAATCAACGTTAAAATCTCCCATAATAAATCAATCATATTTCGACAAATCAACTTGGTCAATACAGTTTTCCAAATAGTTCACAAAGGTATCAATCTCTCCTTGAGGTGGCCTGCAAAGGTTACCAATCAATACATTTTTTTGATTTTTTAAGTCAACTTCAAGCCATTGACATTCAACATTTTCAGTGCTTACATTCAGTGCTTCAAAACTTGACACAATTACAGAGAACATGTTTTTAATATATGTACATACTCCTCCTCCCCTTTTCGGAATATTGTTTTGAACATTTGACCAATTTCTGTCTAATCTAAATAGATTATAATCTTTATTTTTTCGCTTTTCTTCTTTCATTTTCTTGATCACTTTTGTTATATTTTTCTTCATTATTTTATTCAGATGAGGTCTTTGTTGGTTTCCACTCGTCCAGTTTCCATTGAGAAACGAGCGTAAGACCGTTTTCCTGGAAAGTGCTTCTTTGCTAATGAATCGATGTAACTCAATGTGGGAGGAAGCTTTTTTGGGTGATCATCATCAGCTTCTCCGAATACTTCTGAGGGCTCTGGTTCATCGTCACCGTCATCGTTTTCTTCTTTTTCAGCTCCCTCCATTTCAACTTCTAGCTTTCTTTTTGGGAGTGCTTCATGCATGTTGGTCACCAAATCAGTATTAAACATATCTGTTAGGAACGGTTCTCTGTCACGTTTTTTCCTACTGCTCTCTATTTCACGCTTTAGTCGAGTGATAGCTTCAATGCGCCTTGTCGGAGGTGCTTGTAATGGGGTAATATCTTCTCTAGGTTTCTTAGGAGGTGTAGGTCCGTTGGAAGTGTGAGAACTTGGTGTAGGAGGAGAGTTTGAAGCAGTAGTTGAAGGAATAATTTCAGTAGCTATCTTTACAGCTGACACTGCATCTGAAATAAACCCTCCAGAAGACTCGTCAGGGTCTGGTAGGGTCGGTGTTTCAATTGAAGCAGCTGCAGTTCCAGGTGTAGTTGTGGAAGTACCAGCAAAAGAAGGCTCTTCATCGGAACTGCAGGAAGCTCTGACCTTAGTTGGTGCGGTGTTCTGTTTCTTCTTTTCAATTGGTGCTTCTGCGCTGAGAAGGTAGAAAGTTGCTTTCTGCACATTGTACCATTTTACTGGAAGCGTTATTTCAGATAATGCACAGTCTGTGTCAGCTGGTAGTACCATATACTTCTGTAAAAGGACTCTGTAAGTGCTCAGAGTGTTGTCTGGAAAGGTCTTAGTAAAGGAATTACTAGGTAGAGTGCAGGTTACATCCATTTTTGTATGTTCTTGACTGGCTCCCAACTGTTGAATTTGTCTCCGTACCCTTTCCACTTAATGAGTGCTTCTCTTTTAGAACCTTTTCCTCTATATTTAAGGATGCTCTCGACCGTGTACTGCTTCCTCGGAGCAACTTTCACCTTCTGAACCTCTTGAGGATAAAACCACCCCTTTATTCCTCCTTGAAGGGCATCTTCGATTCCATACCCTTTAATATAGTTCGGGTTCTTTACAGTGAATATTTCTTCGCTCCAATTTGGTTCATATCCACGATTAAAGGTTTTCTTTTTTCTTAGAATTTGTGCTCTATTACCACTTTTCATTAAAGGTTTCCTTTTCTTCTTCAAATCTTTATCTCTCACTCTTTCGTACAAATGATAGAACAATCGCTCGGCGTTATCTTTATTAACGTCTACTGGTCGACCGCCTATGGTAGAATGAAAGGTGTGGTTGTAAGAATGCACTAGATCTTGAAGTACATCTATGTATGTGTATGTTTTCATGTGAGTGAAGTATCGCCACATTTTCTGTTGTAAGGTGCCGTTGAACCTTTCTGCTATAGAGCATTTTATGTCATCATTTTCTCCAGTGAAAAAAGATACTCCTCTCTCTTTCAAGTAATCATGAAAATTTTTGTTCAGGAACTCTTTACCTTTATCTGTTTGAAGGTATTTAGGACATCTTTTAACTGTCATAACTTTGAAAGCTTCCGTAACATCTGTGGCTTTTTTACTCTTTATAGCTTGTGCAAATCCAAATCTGGAGAAGACATCTATGGCAACCATTATATATGAATTGCCTTTATTATACTTTTTGAACTGTTGCATATCTATCAAGTCCATTTGCCATTGTTTATCTATTCCAAAAGTCTGTGTTTTATGCCTAGGAAATCGTCTCTTGAATGGTTTGTGCTTAGTATAAGCATCTACAGATTCAAGTGCATTTTCAATATGCTTGATGTCAGTGTTTTTAAAATAGTGTTTCTTTATTTTGGATGCACTTGTGAAGCTTGCTGGCTGTTTAGGATCAGTGAAGTGCTTAATCACGTCTTTCTGCAGAGCCTTGTAGACCATTTTACAAATGGTGTCAAGTGTCGATGTCTCTTACTTCTACCGTGACCTTCTTGTTGAGGAGTCTTCTCTTTCCCCCTAGGTCTCTCCTCCTCTTCATGCTCCTCTTCACTGTCAGAAACCTTCATGTTGTAGTTCCTTACATATTTCATTTTCAGATTTAGTTTCTTAACAATCTGGACGAATTGTCTCTGACCTGGTAAGCTGGCTCGCTTCTTAGTTGTCGGTCGTACTGCACTCGCAAGAAGGTTCATCAAATGAGTTTTATCTATAGGTGTGTCTCCTAGAATCAGACGGCCGTCCTTTGTAAACTATTTTCGTGATTTGGCCAAGGTCTTGTAGAGGTTATGCACAGAATTATGGTAAGAACCCGGAACTTTTTCTAGTGCTTTTTCCATCTTATGAGGTAGTACCTTTGGTTTAAGTAATCCTCTCGGTTTTGTAGAAACTCTTTTAGGTTTCATAATAGTTGGGGAAGGTGGAGGAGAGGGTGACGGAGAACGTGAAAGGTGTGATGTTGAAAACAACATACTTTTAGCTTTAGAGGAAAGAATGGAGGACCTAGTCATGAGGTCATTATACGTGGCTAGTTTCTCTTCTCTGCTCATCGTTGGATCGTTCAATACACGACCCATTTCTTTTTGTAAATGAGCTAACACCTCCACCGTAGACGCTGTAGGTTCAAGTTTTTCTTTTACCGTTGACCATTCGAAAAAAGAATCCCTGTTACTTTGTTTGGCAGGAGGCGGAGAATCAACTTTGCCAGAAACAGCTGAACTCTCCATTTCCACTTTGTTAGAACTTTGAAACACATCTGGATGAACGAGCAGCATTCGTTTGTAGCTTGTCATTTTCACCTAATGATGTCTTGTAAGTCCTCCGATAATACTGGATATGAGTGGAACAGCTAATCCCAATAGAGTACCAATAAAACCAACTTCTTGTTCAAGAATCTTACGTTTGTGTCCTACTGTAGTTGAAGGCTTGGTAAGACCTTTGAGTTGTTTCTTGTACCTCAATAGATGACCGACTGCTTGTTTATTGGAGATGTGCAAGTTTTTATCATAATATTCACACCTATTTGTGACCCGTTTTGGCGAAATGAGTCGGATGTCGCAGAAAGTCGAACTGAGATATGGGGCTCTGAAGTCGCATTTCGCATTTTTTATCGAAAATGGGTTTTTTCTTTTATTCATATCTCCTATATCAGAAGTCTTCCCAAAAAAAATTTTAGGTCCCAAAGCCATCTCTTAGTCCCTCTAAATAGGCCCCAAAGACGCGCAACGCCTCAGTGATCTGAAACAAAAGACCCTCGATTCACGCCATTTTCCCCTAACTTCGCGGCTTGCCTGTCGGTCTGGATCTCATCCCAGCCCCATGTTCCGGGTACCTGCTGAAAGGGCGCGAAGTGAACTGGCCAATGACAGCCTCGGATTTTGAATTCGCGCCGGCAAGGACCAATCAGAACGTGTTTCCCCGATCGTCGTCCCGTAAACAATCGTCGTCAAGGAGGTCACGTGTGCGGAATGCGGCGCGCTGATTGGCTGAGAGGCCTCGCGTGCCTTCCGGTTTCAGTTGTTGTTGAAATTTAAAGGGACGCATGGCGAGCAGGACGGACGTGCGACATCACTTCTCCGACGGATTTAGCTGTTTTAATCCTGGATCACTGCTGGATTTTGATGTGGATTACCTCCCAACATCGTCGGGAAGGACATGGATCGCGAGGAGGCTGTCGCGGATGCCCTGAATACGATAAATCGGGCAAATTTACGTGGTGTAGCCGAGCCACAGCAATGGCGGACTTTGGTCGACGAGTACTTTCTCTTCGCCGACGGGGAGGAGGGGCAAGACGATCCCCCCGAGGAAGAAGAAGATGTTCAGGAGGATCTAGGGGAACCGGAGGATGCTGAGGACGATGAGGATGAGCCACTAGTCATCCCTAACCCCACGGACGACCTTCTACAGGCGGAGTGGGACGACTGCGAACGCTTCATGTGAGTTTTTGAAAAACTTTATAATGGCCGACATGCGGTCGGCTGCCCTATCTCTGAAACAAGTACGCAAAGTGCCTAAATCCCTTTCAATGTTGATGAAACTGCCTACGATTGTGCCCTAGTATGTATTCTAACTGCCTAACTAGTTTTTATCAAGTTTCAAAGTTGATTTCATGCCATAAACAGGGATGATCCGTCGGGGTTGTCCGGTGACCTACTTAATGGCGTCAGCTGATCCGGCCGGCCTGTAACGGTTATCAATCATGTCTCATGCCATTGTGGCCCTCAGGAAGGTGAACTAAGTCTAATATCATGTATGTTGTTGTCTTTAGATGTTCCTGCAAGCACTACAAAGACAAGGAGTGCAGTAAACAGTTCACGACGTCGGAGCTGGTCGCGCGTCGGCAGGAGGTCTTTCAGCTGTCCTCAGGTAAGTTTTTCATGAGATACATGTTATGCAAACCTGTCGCCACGACCATGTAGCTATGTCGTTCTTGCTCAAAACTATCCCATAATCCATGACAACGTCTTGAAGTATAACAGACAACTATTAACACTCAACCAGACCGTTTTTAAGTTAGTATTTAGGGTGTGTTAACCTAGTTCATGGGTCAATCCAGAAACCTCATTCCTTGAGTCACATGCATATCATGTACAGATTGTTATTATCCTAATCTACTTTGTTTTCTAGGCGAGAAGGACATGTTGCTACTGGGCATCATCAGTACCTGCACAGACAATAGCAGCAGGCTGTCCACCTGGAAGAAGGGGATTAAGGGGAGAGGGGAGAGGCAGCACCAAAGAAGCCACTACCTCGTCGGTTCTCGGCCAGTCTGCAGGGACACTTTGAAGTTCATGTACGCGTGAGTAGCTTTGATATTCAACTTCTTTGCTAAACTAAGGTCTACCTAGATATCCCTACTATTAATGTACTACTTGAGGTAAATTACAAGATGAACTGTAATGTATCATAACAGAATCTGATCATGGCACTTACCTTCACAAATCGTCCATATTAATATTACAATACTTACCTGTATTTGTTGCCTGTGTCCAATGATTATTGGCCTAATGTAACTCTTACCTTGTGACCTTTCCAGCATCAGCCAGAACAAGCTGACGTCCATCATCAAGTGGTACAAGTGCTACGGGGTGGTGACCAGGCAAAAGAAGTCTGGCGGGCGACAGGCGACTGTAAGGATCCTCCAACTGGAGGACATCAGGCGGGTCGTGGACTTCATCAACTCCTATGCCGAGACCAACGCCCTCGTCCTGCCTGGTCGTGTGTCTTCCCACAAACGGGATGACATCCTCCTCCTCCCCTCCTCTTCCACAAAGGCCGACATCTACAGGTTGTACAGCAACGCCATGGAGGAGGCTAACTTCAGGTGTGTGGCTGACTCAACCTTTAGAAACCTGTGGCTCCAACTCCTCCCTCGCATAGTGTGTTCCCGCCCTATGACTGACCTCTGCTGGGAATGCCAGCGCAACAACAGGGATATCTCTGCCTCTAGTAACCTACCTGACATTGTGAAACAGGCCAAGCTGAAAAAGCAACAAGTTCACCTGGAGGTGGTGGCTCGGGAGAGGGGCTTTTATCAGGACATGGTCAAGTCTGCCAAGGCTGCCTACAAGGAAGCAGAGTCCCCTCCCCTTGGCCCCCACCCCCCTTGTTCTTCTGACACGAAGGTCCACATCAGTTTTGATTATGCCCAGCAGGTCCACCTTCCCTCCTTTCCTATGCAGCCTGGCCCATTGTATTTCCTTGTCCCCCGCAAGGTCGGCATTTTCGGTGTCTGTGCCGAGGCCATCCCCCAACAGGTGAACTATTTGATCGACGAAAGCCATTGCGGTAGTAAGGGGTCAAATGCTGTTATTTCATACCTGCACCACTATTTTGAAAAGTATTCCCTGGGGGAGAAGGCGGTGGACATGCACTGTGACAACTGTAGTGGTCAGAACAAGAACAAGTTTGTGCTAGCGTATCTTCTCTGGCGGGTCCTGACTGGCCGGCACCAGTCCATTTCCTTAAACTTTTTGATCACAGGGCACACCAAGTTTGCCCCGGACTGGTGCTTTGGTTTGCTTAAACAAAGGTTTCGTCGTGAGCCTGTCTCGAGCCTCTCGGAGATGGAGGCGACTGTGGTGAAGAGTACCCAAGAACGTGTCAACATTGCCCAACTTGTGGGGGACGAGAATGGGAAGGTGTTTGTCGAGTCATATGACTGGCAATCTTTTTTGACCCCTTTCATCAAGCCACTCAAGGGCATTAAGCAGTATCATCACTTTGTATTCTCTGACCAGAACAAGGGCCACGTCACCTTCCGGCAGTATGCCGACTCGGCCCCCGAGACCTTCAAGATGCTGACTATCGCCCCTGAAGCTGTCCCCCAGGAAGGCCCTCAGCCCACCGAATCCCCTGGCCTCCCGGCCAAAAGACAGTGGTATCTCTTCAAGAACATTCGGGAATTTTGTACTGAGGACACGAAGGACATCATGTGCCCTAAGCCCTCTGTACCAGAACCAGCACCCGGTCCAGGCCCCCGTGCCGTACCTCCGCCGGAACCAGATGCGGAATCAGAGCCAGAGGCTGGCGAGGGGGATGGGCCAGGCAGGGGCAGGGGCAGGGGCAGGGGCAGAGGCAGAGGTAGAGGCAGAGGCAGAGGCAGAGGCAGGGGCAGAGGCAGAGGCAGAGGACAGACTCCAGACACATCATCAGGATCGGAGGGGGAGGAGGAGGAGTTGGTCAGACAGCTGGAGAGGGAATCAAAATCTTCATCTGACTCAGAGGAGGAAGGCCCCCCACCCCCCCCTAGGGGCAGGGGCCGTCCTAGTAAACGTGCTAAACGTGGTCGTGGCAGGCCCAGGACCACCTGAGAACTATTAAGAATCCGTTTTGAACATTGTTAACTTATTTTTAGTTGTTAAGACTTTTTCTGATTTTAAGATTTTTACCTCGGTGGCTTTTCACTATTTTAACGACCAAAGACAATCATGAACATTCCAAGAACTTTTATAGACACATTATGGATACCCAGGGTACTTAGGGTCATCACAGAGTCGTTTTTAAGAAGCCAAGATGAGGTATTGTGATCCTTTATGCTTGCCGTTCTAGGTTAAGTTGTTGTTTCAGATCCGGATTTTTGTCACTTTTTGCAGCGCCGGCATGAATAAAAGTTTTGTATATAAACGCATGAATTACTGGTATTTGTTACCTAGAATAGTGTAGAATGACTATGTAAAGTTTCAGGACCAAGGATTGATTACAAGTGTATGTTGCTAGGGCTTTATCGGAGGACCGCGGTAGCGCGCGGTAAGAAAAACTTTGAACTCATTTATCTCAGTTTCTTATACCCGCATAGGCGCGGTTCTTTTTATTTTCGTCGCAACTTATCTCAGGCCCTAGATATCGGATCTAGACATGCTATACCTCGTTTTAAAGCTAAGAATTAGTATTTTCTGATGGTATACCTAACTAAAAATCTTCCCCGTGCGACATCCGACTCACTTCGCCAAAACGGGTCACATTTGTGCTATCAACCTTATCACCTCATTAGACATTCCCATCATTATATGTTACAATTTTACTACGACTTCTTATCAAAATACATCGAAGAATCTGACTTTGAACTCTGTGAAATGGATACAGACAGTCTGTATTTTGCACTCAGCGCACAGACTTTAGATGAATTAATAATTCCAGAAAAAAGAGAAGCCTTTTATAGAGAACTACACTTATGGTTACCATCAGAATCTTGTGATAATGAACATCACAGAGAACAATTTATAATAGCGAAAACAAATAACCTACCATGGTTCCCACAACCATGCTGTAAAGAAAGCGAACAGTACGACAAACGGACCCCAGGACTATTCAAAATTGAATGGGAAGGGGATGAAATGACTTCACTAAATTCAAAATGTTATATCGGTCATGGAAAAGAAAAGAAAACTAGCTGTAAAGGTGTCATACAGAAACAAAACATACTTTACATGGAATCCTTTAACACCGTACTCGAATCACAAATCACGATGGACGCCGTTAACACAGGGTTCAAAGTTGTAGATCATCATATAATAACATACAAACAGAAAAAGACAGGTTTAAGTTATCAATATATAAAAAGAAAAACTTGTGAAGACGGTGTGAGCACGATGCCCTTAGATATCTAGGAATTTGGCAATCATGTTGTAAATATTCTTTAATTCTGAAAATATAGTAGACTTATAACTATGAAATATATCATTTATGATGTAAATACTCCTTTCAACAAAAAATTTAAAAAAAATTAAAAAAATAAAAACTTAAGAAATATAAAACTAAGAAAAATTAAGCTTGTATATATAATTATTATATGTAACTGCTTTGAAAAAAAAAATATTCAAAAGTTGAAATATATATAAAAAAAAGAAAAATAATTGTCTAAGAAAAAAGAAAACAACTTTAAAAATTATAATAAAATTATGAAAAAATTAAATTATACAATATCTCACATAGAGACAGAAAAAATGATTGAAATATAAAAAAGAAAATAATTGTCTAAGAAAAAGAAAAAAACTTCAAAATTATAAAAGAATAATAAGAAAAAAAAAAAAAAAATCTCGCATAGAGACAGAAAAAAATGCATGGCTTTATATGCATGGCTTTATCGAGGGTAGAACTCCCGCCAGCGAAAATCTCAGCGAATCACAGAGAATTTTTAGGTGGCTATCCACTACCAGTTATTTTCTTAGTACATACTAATAGTAAATACTACAAAAATAACTCGATACCCATATTTATTCAACTAGTTGATTAGTTTAAGTTTATATAAACATATATTACATAGTTCAAGTACTATATTACATCTTTCAATATGAGTGACAGCCACAGCAACTATTCGGATTTTCTAATCGATTTGGCAAGCAATGATTCATCAACGAATATTAACGAGGCCACACTTAGTTGGGGTCTCGATTTATCATTCCTCAATATTGCTGAGTCATGACCTGAATCTCCGGATAGTACTGTCGACTCTCACTACCCATCAGCAGACATTAACTTTCGCCTTATGCCAAAAAATGATAAAGTCGCTGTACTTTGCGGATGTAGTGGATACCACTGGTACGATGCGATCCTGTCCCACTTTTACAGAAGCTATGTGGGATGGTTATAACATCGCAACGAGCCAGCTTATCAACGGCGATAGCCACAAGGACTACTGTTTGGCGGTGTATCAACACCATCAGGACTCATGTTTCAGAGTTACTACAAGGTACACTGTCAACAGTGTAATAAC
This sequence comes from Lepidonotus clava, assembly GCA_936440205.1. Lineage (NCBI taxonomy): Eukaryota > Metazoa > Annelida > Polychaeta > Phyllodocida > Polynoidae > Lepidonotus > Lepidonotus clava. The sequence goes on from OW387145.1 coordinate 49,534,882, forward strand.
ACTTATGGTTTTCATTGAGCAACATAAAGTGACAGCCGTTTCACAGGCCTTTTGTAAATGTAGAACCCGTGATTCCGATGTCACTTTTGTTGGTCCTTTGTTCTGTTTTACATGTATACAACTACACTGCGAGCTAAAATCAATTTACATTCAGGCCATCGAAAATTTCCTTTCATACCAGGTACAAATGAATCCTGTTTTCGGTCACAATGTGTTAGCGACTGAAGTAGACTGTAACTTTTTCAAAGCACAGTCTCTCTTTCACCCTACCATTGCCAAATCCGTCAGAAATCCGCAGCACACGTATGTATACACTCACACATGGAACAAAGAAAAATTGAAACAGCCAAAGATAAGGACGCTTGCCCGGAACTGTTCGCATTGTTTAATTTGTTTACTCCCCGGTAATGGAAACAGCGTTTTCTTGTGCCAACAATGTAAATGATTTTGTATTATATACCGCATCACTACTTTGTGAACAGTTTCAATGTAAACAAAAGATTACACTATGTATCTGTGACAATGTAAATATGCTTCTATATGTTTCTAATGAATAAAACTTGTAAATGAATTTTATATGTTGTGTTTTCTATACTATACAAATACTATTTAATGAATATAAATAAGTAACTCTATGAAAAATCCTATTAAAGTGAATACATAGTCATAAAAGTAGACACAATCAAATCGAATAGTAATAATAGAAGTGATAAAAATTGCAAAGGGGGTGGTGTGCGCAACCCATGGGAGGGCTGTTTTGGAATGAGGTGGAGACCTCCGGCCGTGCCTCCGGTCTCCACCTCATTCCACACAGCCCTTCCATGGGTTGACTGCACCGCCCCCTTTGCAATTAAAATATATCAAAACATATGTAATAATTTATCCATAATCAAAATAAAGGGTCCCTTAGAAAACATGTCATGGGAAGAGAGCCTCCGGTCTCCACGTCGTTCCACGCTCTCTTCCCATGACATGTTTTTTCAGTGCCCCTGTTTTCTAATATTTCTGATATATATTGACCTCTGACCTCTGACCTAATTATAAATAGCTGAATAACCTCTGACCTCTCGTGACCTAATTTTAAAAGTAGGTCGTAATGACCCAATTATTCAAACTCTCTATTAGTCTATGAACCTATTTTAGACCTAAACTCGGTCGTAATGACCTACTGACCTACTTAGTAGCATTGACTATGTGTGCCAGCGACTCCATCATACTACTCTTAATAATACATGTCTCAACGTGTCATGCTTGTAAAGGTCCTGCACAGCTAGCGTAATTAAGTGTGGCTTTCCCCAGGGTTCAATACTTGGACTTGTTATTCTTAATTTACATAAATAATCTCCACAATATTATTGATTCATGTGAGATATTCATGTGTGCTGATGATACTGTGGTTTTATCCTCAGCAACAAATGATTAACTTGCACAACTGAATTACAAACTAATTTGAATAAATTGGTTGATTGGTGTGCCAGCAATAAATTCTCAATCAATATTAAGAAATCCAAAGGCATGATCATGGGATTGAAACACAAGGTGAATCAATGTAATCCTAATTCTCTGTTTATTGGTAATCAGAATATTGATTTTGTCCAACAGTATAAATATCTAGGAGTCATATTAGATAATACTTTAACTTTCAAACCTTATCTTAGGTACATGATGAAATCAGTAGCCTATAGAATAAAGTTGTTACGTAAAATTCAGAAATATTTAATTACTCAGGCAGCCCTATCTGTTTATAGGACCATGGTGCTGAACGCTAGAGTTTGTTTAGGGTATTAATAGTGATAATGGGGAACTGGAATCTCTTTATTCTCTGATACTCATTCATACAAATGATCTTCCGTATAGGTATAAATATAACAGGAATTATTATTAATGATCAAATTAAGTGTACATACATAGACATAGTAAATCAAGTCAAATTATTTCCCAGAAACCACATAGCTAAGATAAGCATCTGTGGTTACTGGAAGTAATACAATTCAAATCATGATGTAACAATTGGCAAGTAAGCATATGAGTAAGAGATGACACACATCTATGTTCACCAGTCAATGTGTCATCCATAGCTGCACCATCGTTTAACCATCATTATCCTTGCTAGCTGAATGATAGAACTAGTCCACGAGCTGGGTGTTTATATCCAAAAAGCGTACAATGCTTGGTTGAGATGTTCTATTCCTATGTATAACAGTCGGTCATTGCCCGGGAGGTGACCTCAATAAAGTCATCCCATCTCCATACGGCTTCACAAACAGTGTTAGTTCTTCCTTTAGTCACCAGATGTCACCAAATGCTATGAGCAGGTTGGGGATACTGCACTGAGGTACAGTGCAAGAAAAACTAGAATAGAATATATAATAGAGTATTGTAAACTCGTTTGTATTGGCAAGAATATTATAGTGGAACTTGTAACGCTGATTCGTGTGCTAAACGCCAGGCGGCGACATCGTTTAGTGGCATAGTTAGAGTATATGGAGAGTGGCAAAGCCCCAGGCGTAAGGACTGTAGCCGGGCTGAGGAACGTCCTGCAGGTACGCACAGGTGTGACAAATGACGATGGAAACCTGTAAGGGTACGTTATGGATCGAAACATCTAGCTAAAAGATATTAAGGACAGCAGGCCTAGCCGTCAACATTAAGTTATATGATAACTAGAAATAGAACTAGTCTATGTAAGTAAGAGTGGGCAGTATGAGAGATAAGTAAGACGTCGTTAGGTAATAGTGTAAATGAGTATAGCGACAAGCCTTTTGGCTGTCGCTATATAAGCGGTATGAGACTTGAGATAGACGAGCAGGCCAAGATAGAGTTCGAACAGAACACATGGAGCAATAGTCTTACATACGGATCACACGGGTAGTGTTAAGATGGTAGTAACCACAAAGAACAGGTGATAGTAGGGATTGGGACAGCTTAGGCTTAGCCTTACGGACTGCGTGCTGGAAGTGACGGAGATCCTACCAATGGTCTTCGTTACCGGTAGACGAGAGGTGACTCTCTCAACAGTGTAAGAGCGTATATACCTTGCGAAAGGGGAAGCTGGATGAAAGCTATACCTGGTTGGATTGTTACTGATGTGTTTGAATTGTGAAATGAAAGGGAAAGAACTGTATGGATGGAGAATTGTGTACCTGTACCTTCGGAATATCATCGTGAATGTAATAAACTGACCTCTTGCCAAGTGCGTGTTCTTTGTATAGGATTGAGCCCCTTTACTTAGAATCTCTACCACTAAGAACTGAATCATGATCCAGGATAACATCAATCTGGAGAGAGCTAGTTACTTCAACGAATAATCACTGAGAACTCCCCATTATCTTAGTATAACACCTTTATTAACATCTTCAAGCAAGCGAAGTATCCACGATAAGTGATGTAATATCACGCAGTCGAGAGATGAATAAACGTATCAGTACAGGATATGAACAAGTACGAACTTTAAAAGGAATACTCCCCAATAAATAGACTAACATCAAAATATAACCACTCAGCTCAATACTACTAAAAAACGGGACGTCCTGTAAAAACGGGACGTCCTGTAAAAACAGGCAATTATGAAAAATTGTAATATCTAATTATCTTAGATGAAAGTATACATGAATAGTACATAAGGCAAACATAATATAATACTTCTACATATGCAAACAGCAAAAATTATGAAATTCTGCATTTAACATGAATTTGATAACAGTTTCTATTTTGAAATTACATAAATTAAAATTTCACAATTAATAATTGTACATAAAGAAAAATGCTCAGAAAATTAGGAGTTTGCTAAATTCAAAAACTATTTTTAATTAAAGTACACATCTTTTGCATTAAAATAATCGTTGCATTTTCACATTCTATCATTGCATTTTTTTATATTGATTTTTATTTTTTAAAAGTTACAAAAATCATACCAAGAAAACAGCCCGTCCTGAAATAACAGGATGGTTTTGTGAGCTGTTATTTCAGGATGTCCTGTTTTTTCAGACAGACTTTTAAAAACCATTAAAACAGTTATTATAATGAACGGATTCAATTCTAATTTAACCAAATAATTGCTTGTCATGTACGGTTATATTTTGAATTTGAAAAAAATATAATGGAATGTTTGGAAATGATTTAAAGGGTCCCATCCTGAAAAATTGTTCCAAAAGTATATTGGCTTACTCTACTCTCTAACTGCCGATATTCCTTGGATACTGATTTTCCCCTAGGTAGTGCTGCCACTGGTAGACCTGGTATGGCGACCAAAAAGTTTTCACGAATATTTGTGATAATAATTTGCCCTCTCACGAACCTAGGGTGTGTCCAGAAAACATTTACGAATCTCCATGAACATTCACGAACCTTTTCAAGCATTCAGAAAATTGTTTCCAAAGTACATATCATTGTACATAATACATCCTGATATACATTAGAATACCATTGCAGTGAAAAGAAATAATTTTGAAATGAAAAAAATGGGGAAAAATGCAAATTTAAAAGATATAAGATTCGTGACCACGAATCCATCACGAACCCAAAATTTGGAATCGTGACTATTTATTGAATTTGAGATTCGTGAAATCTTTTTGGTCGCCCCCCCTTGCCTGTCTGCTGTAACTGAACAGGTTTATTACACCTACCAGAAGCTACCACCATAATCAAACTATATGACAGAGTAATTTATGTAATTTCAAATACATTTTGTAATACATCTTTCTGGTGACTATTTCTTTATTTCATTTATACACTAACACAAATTATATGCACAAGGTGTTTTACTAGCTACTTTGGTGCTGTGCTACCGTATCTAGACTATGGTGATATCTTTTTTATCATAAATCAGATCAAAAGCTCCTAGATAAATTACAAAGTATTGGGTATTTGTATTGATAATAACCATATATACTTGAACTCAGATGATCAACATGTTTATGCTAATGTTCTCCTTCTATTTGACAAGTGAATGGCATATGCTCTGAATCTTATGTTTAAATGAAAGGCTGATAAAATGCGTTTGAATGTTAAAGAGATTCAAATGAGAGCTTATGGTACTACACTGTTTAAAATAATTAAACCAAACTGTGAATTAGTCAAAAGAAACATATATTATTATGATGCTCTGGATGTACCAACCTGTAATATTTAAAATTATTATGTAAGATTTAAAAATTAGCAGAAAAAAAGAACCTCAGGACTTTAAAGATATATTCTATTATTTATCATTTCCTTGAAACATATGCATTACAGTTCACTATTCAACAGAGATTATACCTCAAATCATTAAATGTTGACCCAGTTTATATCTGTTTTTAAAGTACAAATCTATGTAAAACACCATAGTTCATGACTATAACGCCAACCAATTCATAATTCATTTGCCACGTTTCTCCAAACCAATTTTTATAAATGTACTATAATATGTTGTATTGTAAATAGACTGACTAGAAAACCGGCCTTGGCAGAAGTCAGCCACTTTAATAAAGAATTAAAAAGATAAAACAAAATAAATGTGATAAAATCTTAGTTAAGAATTAAAATTCACATCATAACCCTACTATTTCCCTTGCACACGGGAATAAAATATTGTGAAATGGTGAAATCTTTGATTTTATCTTACAAAATGTAGCTACCAGAATGTACCTACGATAAAAATATCACGTCTGTGAACATAGTACGCAATTGTAACTGCAATTATTTCATCTTAAGATCTTATGATTTTATACCAGCAAACATGCAGACAAATTATCAAGCATGTTTGATATTTTCTTTAGGAATGCCTACAACAAACCAATCTATGTAAAAGAATCTGTGATAAAGTATGCATGTTACCAAAAACATGCATATTGCATGCCCTCCCATAAGTCCGCTACTGTATAGGACTTTAAATGCGTGATAAAATATAAAATATGACAATATTATAATAATATGAAAATTTCTAAACAGACGAAAAGCACTATTTATGTGTTAGGACGTATTGGTCACTGCCTTGAAATATATAGTGTTTGACAATTGTGTACTAAGATAAGAATGTACATATGATATTTCCATTGCCTTGTGTGAAGCACTTTATTCCATAAAAGGAAACCATGATAAAGGGTTTTTTGGTAAAGGTCAGTAGGGTTTAATGGTCCCTGTGCTCCAATGAATTTGGTCGCTGCAAAACGACTAGAATAAGGGTAGGTCAACATTTTGACTCTTGCAAAAAATGTTCATGGTCAACCTTCCCTGAAATTTTGATATTTGTGTGCTAAAGAGGCCAAACTAGGATACTGAGTCCCTTTGAGGTGTTGCAAAAGTTTGTGACTATACATTTTGGTCACATATACATTAAAACAAAAAAGGTCTGTTAAAGATAAGTTTATCTTTGGGCCCGGAAATAAGGCAGGAAACACCAGGAGGTGAGCCAGGAGAGCACCAGGACTCGGAAGTGGGGCAGGAGGGGGCCGGGACTCTGGGCAGGAGGGGTCCGGGGTATGGAGCAGGAGAGGGCTGGGGGGGGGGGGGGGAAGGTAGGCAAAGGGGACTGGGAGGTGGGACAGGAAGTGATCGGGAGATGGGACAGGATGAAGTTTCGTTTAAAAGTAAACCTTGTGCACAAGTGGAAGGTTGCACAAGTGGAACTTTTGCCTATATTTTCAATAATTTGAACTTGAAAAGGGGGGTTGCGAGGAGTAAAAAGTGAAACTTTTCAATGTATTCCTGCTATTTTTAGGAATTTTTACATTGAATTTTGCAAGGAAGGGTAGCACTATTGGAAAAATTCCCTCTATGGTGGGATGGCCAGCCCACCGTGCTACCCCCTGGGTACGGCCTGTAAGAATCTAAAGTTATAATGCCCTGGCCCTGTTGTTCCTGTAGTCCCAGACGGTCAGAAGGCGAGGTGGGGGTTGGGGGTTCAGTGGCCCGTTGCACAATGGATTTCCGTTGTTACAATCACTTTAAGACTGATTGCTTAACAGCAAAATGCTTCATTGTTAAATAAATCCTAAAAACTCTATTTCTAATTTTTTGAAATTAAATTCTGTAAATTGATATCTGAAGGGAAAAGATATTTAAGAAACCAGTACAAATCTTTGAGATTATTCTAAAAAATTATTTTTAGCATCAAAACAATCAAAACAATCATTGTTACAATAAAAGTAACAACAAAAGGTTTTGTTGTTTAATTGATTTTTGTTGTTATTATCGGTATTGTGCAATGAGCCACAGTGGACGGGCTGGTAATGAGGCCCGTGGTCCGTTGCGCAATGTGTTTCGTAACAATGAAAATATAATAAATAGCGAAAGAGTTCGTTGTTGCTTAATAAATTATTTGCATGTATTTTCTTAACAAAGATAAAAGTGGACCGGGACACGATTGACTTTTTGTAACAACGTCATAGCTGTTAATAAATGCAGAATTGCAAATATTTTCGTAGCAGAGATATCTTTATGACAACAAAGATAACTTTATAACAATATCTTTACAATGATAGCTTTTTATTCCAGGGGTAGCACTCATGCTTCGTTGGTGCCATCATTGCGAATGACGACTGACAGCTTGTTGTCTTCGCTCAATGTAAATAAAGACTTCCCGCCTATTTTTTAACGGTTTTGTATTTGAAATGGTCATTAAGGTAAAGTTTGTTAGTTTTTCACAACAAAGATATCTTTGTTAAGATATTGTTGCAAAGATATCTTTGTTCATTGTGCAATGGCTTTTGTTTGCTGTTATGTAGAGGGGTTTTCGTAACAAAGAAACATTTCGCTATTAAGCATTTGTTCATTGTGCTTTCGTTGTTTGATCCTCACAACGAAATTCTATTGTGCAACGGGCCACTGGCCCTCGAGTGGATTCACCCGCCACACATGGCGTATCTGTGACCAGGTTCTGGTAGCCACCCCTAAATTTGACAGAGTGACAGGGCTATTTCTTAAATTTGACAGGGCGACATGGCCATTTCTTAAATTCGACAGGCGACATGGCAATTAAGGTACAAATGCCATGGCTCTTTTCCTAAATTTGACATGTGACAGGGGCTTTAAAATGATAGTGACATGTGACAGGATTATTTCTTAAATCCAACAAGGGACATTGGTTAAAACTCAGATATGGGGATAGGCGACAGGGCCAACTTCTTTATGTTGTATACAAATATGCCTCTATGCATTTTCTTCTAGTTAAGGAAAACATCAACAGAAGGCCTGAACAGTGGCCTTACTAACCCCTTGGTCTTTAGGGTTTGTTTTAGGACATCTTTGATAACTAAATGGACATTCCTGGCTAATTACAGATGTTTCCACCTGGAGACTAACGACTCCTGTTGCCCAGTAGAATGGTTGCAATAGACGTAATCACTTAACCACTGGCCTCTGTGACAAACAAAACGTTATTAAGGTGGGGTAGAGAGGAGGACCCTCAGAGTGGTGCTGTATGTTGACGGAGGAAGATGTGAGATAGGTAAGGACCACAGATAACTTATAGAAGTAGTAGTAGTCCAGTTTTGCCAACCATTCGCGAAAATCACTGATAACTCTTTGATTTAGACTCTTTAGTTATAAAATTTCTTAGACATAAAATATGAGTAGTTTTCAAGGGGAGTATGCCCCCACATTCCTCTTAAATGGATATATTATTTATATACAGGGTCCGTCATTTCACCTTTCAAAATGTGGGCAACACTTTAGGCCATATATATATATTCATAGTCATGCTGTACTACAATTTCGAAATCTATTATTTTAAGAGTCATACATTATTGTGTTTATTTGACCATTTTATATTTTCAGTCTGGAAAACAGCACCACTTTAATGGTCCATGCAAAAAGGTAAGAGGTCACACACACTACTTTTCCTTTCTCTAGCTTGATTCGGGCAATTGGCAAACAAATGTTGTAAATACACAATATATGCTTTGTAATTGTAGCATAATAGAAATGCATTTTATTTATCTAATTATAGAATATCATCATGACAATTGTTTTTCCTATTCCTTTACATAGTATGTACTGAAGTTATTACTGGATTTCATTTCCATTGTATGAATTATTGCGAGAACTATTGTTCTATTTGTAGGTGATGCTGAGTTGAAGGTCGGCTCAGAAATTTTTATTATTTGATGGAGCCCAAAATATTAAAGAAAGAAGATATATATGGCTACTGCAGAGTTCTAAGTGATGACTTTTGCTGAATAAAGAGTACATTGAATAAATGCAAATGCAGCACCTATTACCCACTGCAAATGCAGCACTTATTGCCCACTGAATATATAGCATTAATTGTTGTATACTGCTACTGAATTATTGCTGTAAATGCCTTTAAATATCAAAAGATCAAGACTGGAAGCACATGTTTTGGAGTTTGAGTGGGACTGGTCTTTATACTCCACTGCAGCTACTACAAGAGTGTGAAATAGGTCGACCTGGTTAACATCTGGTTTTGTTTTCCCGACTAAGGTGCAGTGCTTTATACAACATTAATTATCCACGCATATATTAAGGTAGGAAAAAAATACAGGAGAAAAGTGTAGTGTCTGATTCATGCAATCAGATAATCCTATTTGACAGTAACTTTATTTATATCATTTATCTATTGATGAAAATAGAGCAGATAATGCAAATAACACAATGCCTACTGTTATAAATCCCAAGGTAATATGCACAACTACCTATAAGCCTTCAAATTAGAAGCTATATATATGATTATGAAAGGTATCATTTTCCTTTACAGACTTTGAATAAATTAAATAAGCCAATAATCAAGGACACTTTAATTTCTAAACTGACTTTTTCCATTTTTCTTTATGACATATATAATCTTATAGGTATATATTTGAGGGGACACCTGCATCTCATTAATATTCATTAGGTCACATGCTTCCTACATGCTAGTTTTGGCGGGCTCACATGTTTTTGAGCTGCCATTGGGTGCAGATGGATCCCCTCACTTTGTAATTTTTTTGTTGGTGGAATATATCCGAAATATAGACGTTCAAGGAATACAGCAGATCATTAATGATGTCCTTATCAAAATGTTCGGCTTGTGATCAAAAGCATGTGTCCCTGAGAGGAAAAATGGAGGAACAGGACCCCCTACCCCTTTGATGGGGACTTATTCTTGACCGAGGAAAAAAGCAAATGTGCAACAATTAAATATTCAGTGTGTTTGTGATTAGTATTATGCAAGAAACCCTGTTTAAACAAGAAAATGGGGTAATCACCTCATAAAAAATGTAATCACTCCGAAAGAAATTTCATATTGCATGTTGACCCGGGCCTTCTTGAGGCCCGTAGGCAGCTTTTTTGCAGAGGGGGGATGGGGGGGTCGTTTTTTGAAGTAATAGGGCTCAAATTATCATGGATGGGTATGAGGCCTAAATGCAGACATGCCACCCTTTGATCAGGACAAATCCGGAATTTCTTAAAACAGACTTTCCGGAATTTAAGCAGGAAGAAAAAGAAGGAATGGAATCATACAGTAGTATGATTCTGACATTATAAAAACGTTTAGAAATACTACGGACTATGATATCTGTCTAAACCTAAATACGTTGCCTTTTTCCATTTAAAGTACTGACTTATGATAACCTATTATCAAGTCAAAAATCCGGAAAAAGAAGGAAAAATGGCATCCCTGTAAATGGAGAAAATCCTAAGTTTTAAAATTATATTTCTGTGACAGATGCTCTAATCGTAGCATGCAATATATTAAGACTTTCATAAAATTTATCATTCATCCCATCCTATGGTATATTTTAGAAAGGGATTCATCCAAGGGGGGTTTGTATGAACCCCCCAAACCTGGCTACCGACCTGTTCTTCACTACACACCCCAAAACTTGAGGTTGTAGTGTAGTAGCGGGAACAAATCTCTCCCTGTGAATTGGCCTGGCGACCTCAGAGTTCACTTGGAATTTGGAATGACTTCTCCCGCATTTCTTCACAATTTTGGTACTCGAGTTTTCATGGATGGCTGTTTTCTTGCAGAGTGTAGCAACATTAAACTACTTGAAAATAAATAATAATTTCTTAAATATCTACATTACACATTATTCATATCATTTTGCAAGTAATCAAAAACCGTTTGGAAACTATTTACACACCTAACCCCTTTCTAAGAATCTCCCATTTTTGAAACATTGAAGATGCATGGGAGTTCTCCCATTTTGGAGACAGCTGTGAAGTACGGAATTCATGCACAAAAGGTGTGCAAATGTTGAGATCAATTTGGCGCCACTCAACTCCACTCTCCGAGCAGACCAGTGTTCATGTGTAGCTATCTGCTCGGAGAGTGACTACGACTGCACATGACAAAAAAATTAACCTGCTTTGCTTTCAGCCACTGTGTCGACTGTTCCCCTACCTAGGCTGGTGGTGCATTCCCTGTCCCACTCTGCTCTGACTAGACAATATGCTGATTATGTATTAGTTAGGGAATAGCAACGGCCCAAGCCCCAGCGGTGACCTGCACTAGGAGTTGTTTGCAGCAATGTTACCGTAGCTACGTTACTGTTGCTATGTTACTGTTGCTACGTTACCATTTTCCTGCCAGAATTCGCTGTTGCCAACATTCAGAACACAGTTTTACAGCATAGAAATCCATTAAATCTGTATTAAGATGCAAGTACTTTGAATTAATTGTAAGTAACAATAGAAATTATTCTTTATTGTAATATGTTACACAACAACATGATTATTACTAAATACTATTACCAAAATACTTATTGGACTGCAGCTGAACAGGGCCTTCATAATCAACTATGGAAAGTGACTACGGCATAATCACCCTGGCACCTGGCCTGACGGCCAGGAGGGACGCTTCGCGGCGGGGGTGATTACAAAATCCTATACCAGCCCTTGCAACTGCATACAGTTGAATCATTAAAAGGATCAATGGTTAGTGATGTTACAGTTCACTCAACCATATACATAGTAGATCCATATGGGATCACTACGACCTCCGGTGTAAGCAATAATTGTTTTCCCATTATTGTTTCTGACAGCAGCACTTCCATACAAAGTAAATCTGGGTAGTTCAATCTGTATGTAGTTCAGGAAGGTTCCATGGAGAGAATACATGCCAACATCACGACCCATTCGCGTAGGATTATACCTTGTAACAAACACATGTCCACCTCTTGTACCTGTTACAGCATATGCATTCTTTACTCCATCATTGCTGATGTATGTCTCATTGGTTAACAGATTCAGGATTAGAAGTTTGTAACCTGCATAAAATGTACCAATAAACACATTGTCAGTGGTCAAGTAAGTGCGTATAAAGTGGTGGCTGACCTCTGTATGATGTATCGTATACTGGAGTACTCTGTCTTTGTTATACACATAGTTGTCACTGCCATCACTGATAACAATGAACTGATCATTAACTGCAGTGAACACCTGGTTAGTCTCAGTAACAAAGCCTGGATACCACACCTGGCTACTTTTGTTTTGCACATCAACGATTCTGATCAGTACTTGCACCCCAGTACCTCGGGACTCAGTGATGTAAACACTTCCATCTGCTGAGCAGCTTGCATCATAAGCCTTATAACCAGAGTCAATAACTTCCCCACGGCAGGACTTGGCCTCTGTGTTAACGGTGTATTTCAGTAGGCGTTGGCTGCTGAGTGATGCCACTATCAATGTCTCTTCATCTATCAAACAAAGTCCATACACGCTAGATGTCTTATCTTCGCTCAGTCTCTCACAGTTCATCAGAAAGGTTCCTGTAAAGTAATAAAGAAACAACTCATTGAATGTGTCAAATACATAAGAAGTGATAATGAAATGTAAGAACCTGGCAGGAGAGTTATCTCAGTGGTACACTACTAACCTGTTTATATAAAGGTTTGGGTTAGAGTTTCTGGTCCAGTTGTGAATTAACAATATAAACAAAGGCTACTGGGTTCCTCAGGTGCCCCCCCCCCCCTGCCAGCTAGATCCGTCCCTGTCAATAGATGTTAGCGCATACTATAATAATAAATTTAATGATAATTAATTCTCAAAGAAACAAGATTAATTGTGATACAAAACAATTTATGACACAGAAAAACTTATGACATGAAATAATGGTGATATGAAATAATAACTATGACATATAATATTTGATAGAAATCATTTTACATACAGAGGGCGAGATCAGAGCTATACTCTTCATGAACATCGCCCTGGTTGGTCAGTTCTATTGACCTTTGCAGAGAGTGTGTAATAGTATTGATGCTGCTGTGTGTGACGTGTGTCAATTTCTGTTGTGTTGATTATATTGATGCACAGCTCACACTCTTGCAGTGTGAATGGTCTGGCCCAGAAGGTTACTTAACACCTCCCCCCCCTCTTTCCTGTAACCCTGGAACTGCCACTAAACTTTCATGTATGCATGTATGTATGAATGTATGTATGCATGTGGGTATGTATGTGGGTATGTATGTATGTATGTATGTAAACATGATAACTTGTGGACGAAAATAATCATTTATGAAGTTTTAAGGGCCGGGAAGAGGTCAGGGGGGTGGCCCTCATCTCCCTATGCGTGGTTGTGGCATCCTGCTGGGAATAGGTGGAGTAGGGGGGCGGGGAGGGTTGGGGTAGGTTCCCCTCGTCTCCCCGTGCATGGTTGTAACATGCTGACAGGATTAGGAGGAGTAGGGCCCCCCCAGGGCCTTAAGGGGCAGGCTGAAGTCATTTTATTCATTTTCCGGCCTCCATTCCATTCCCCTTGGCCTCTGAGGCCTCACATATGATCATGAGGCCCTTACTATGTCTGACAAGAGATAAAAAAGACCTATACTGACTAGCATTCCTGAGAGGGTGAGTATAGGCACAGATGACTTGCGGAAGAAACAAACCTTTATATAGGGTTTTCAAGCCCATTTGAGCACTTTGAAAATATTCCAAATTTGAAACATTTATGACTTTTACATTCTAGAAATTTCTAATGATTTTTAGCTTAATTCTGATACTGAAAACCCCAACCAATGGATTTTGCTAAAAACTTGCATAAATGAAATCTCGGCCTATCTTATCCCAAAAACATTGTTGGTATTATGGGCATCAAATTGTTTGGGGGGCACCTCGTGGGTTAAGGATGGGTTCAGGTGGCCAGCCTTACACATCACAGTGGGATTGGATGGGTCAGCCGAGGCCTCTACCTGAACAACACCTTAAAACACCACTATAATGTATTAGGCCAGGTACCTGCACCTATCCTTGGTCCCTGAGGTGGGCCCCTGATAATTCAATGCCCACAAATTCAACAACATTTTAGGCATTACATAGGCCTAATTATCACACCTGAAAGGTTTAAGCAAAATCTACTGGTTGAGTTTTTCTGAGTGAAAAAAACTAAAAATCGTTGTGATTTTCTAGATAATGTTGCAATTATCACAGAATTTCCTGACCTGTATAGAAAGGACCCTCTCACTTGAGGCTATAACCTCAGAGTCAGTTTTGACTTATAGTTGACTCATACAGGGAGTCATAATTTTTCAAATTTGGAAATTTATCCAACTGTCTCCGTCCACCTCCTCCTGTCCCCTGCCCCGCTTCCCCCCTGCCCCACTTCTCCCCTGCCCCGCTTCTCCCCTACCCCCCTGCCTCCTTGCCCCCCTGCCCCCCTGGCCCCCTGCCCCCCTGCTTCCCTGCCTCCCTGCCCCCTGCCCCCCTGCCCCCCTGCCTCCCTGCCCCCTGCCCCCCTGCCCCCCTGTCCCCTGGCCCCCTGTCCCCTGCCCCCTGCCTCCTGCCCCCCTGTCCCCCTTCCCCCTTCCTCCTGTCCCCTGCCCCCCATGGCTCCTTGTCCCCTGCCCTCTGCCTCCTGTCCCCCTGGCCCCCTGCCTCCTTGCCCCCTGCCCTCTGCCCTCTGCCCCCTGCCCCCCTGCCCCCCTGCCCCCCTGCCCCGCTGCCCCCTGCCCCGCTGCCCCCTGCCCCGCTGCCCCCTGTCCCTGTCCCCCTGTCCCCCTGTCCCCTGCCCCCCTGCCCCCCTGCCCTCTGCCCCCTGCCCCCCTGCCCGCCTGCTCCCCTCATCACTTTTCTGGTGGCCTTAACTTCAATTTTATGTGTACAATATGTATTGATTGATAAGATTAGCACATTGTTTAGAACTTAGAAGATAACAGTGGTACCATTGGTCAGTGACTCTGGAGTCTTTGTTGTCTCTGGTGTTTGTGGCAGCTCAGATGTTTCTGGTCCACTGGATGAAGAGGTAGTCATTCCTGTAAGTAGACACATGGTTGCTAGTATGAAGACTATCCTGGTTGATTTTCTATAAATTTGAGGTACTTAGAATCTAAAAGATATTATATGCCACCGTCAAGATTTTTTTTTTGAATACCAACCCGACACCTTTGTAAAAGTATAATTTTTTGTTACTTTATGGCCAAGCAACTCGGTTAAAGTGCCCATAGACATGATTGTACTGAAAGCACTAGGGGATAAGTTAAAAGCAGATTTTCATGTTTTTGTGGGCAATTCTTATAATAATTCTTATTTAGGTAAACTGCCTGTATGAATCCCTCAGCTTGAGCAACATGTTCAAGCCCTGTAATTCATGAGATGAAGTATGATGCTTGTTCTAATAAAACCTATTGTCATTGTTGATTAGTAATTGTTTTAATACAAGAGAATTGTAAATGTTGTAAAGTTACCTCCATTTTCCAAAATGGTTGCAGTTGTTGATGCCCCTGCAGTATTTGGACCACCACGTGTGAATAAGATGATCACTGTAATAAAACAATAACTTATTGACATGGCAATCTATTTAAGGACAATCGCACCATTTTCAAAATACCACAAAAATAAAAGTTTTTCAATCTTTTAATATTTTGCACAAATACTAGTGAATACATGTCTAACTTCAAATCTAAACAGAATTTTTGCCAAAGGAAATAATTTCAAAGAAATGGTCAAATAGGACTCATTTTGTAGATATTTTGCTAATGCTGAAAAACGATTTTAGCAATAAAAACTTCATTTTCTCCTGTTTCTCTTTTGATAGAGGTCCTATAAAAGCATATTATACATCTAAATTATTGTTAGGATCTCAGGAATAATATACAATATTGAATATAATTTCAGATTAAACATTCCAGTAAATTTGTGGGAAAACAAATAAATACACATTTTCTTGATTGGATATGATAGCCTACATCCATAGGCATGTGATATAAGATTTTAGAGCATTTTTTAATGTTCACTTTTTTTTGTATGACATTTTATTCCAAGATTTCTCTATTTTTCAAATACCTTATTTTGTATATTTTTCAGTTAAAACTATATATTACATCAACAAATTTTACGAAAGTCTTTCTTTCTCACTTGAGTACACATGAATACATTTAATAAAAGCATTAGGCTAGAGGAGATATCGATTCTATCAAAATAATAAGCAAATAAAATAAAATTTCAAAATCAATTTTGCAAGTCGTTTTTTGAATAATCATCATACTAATTGACTGCTATAGCAGAAAAGCTTCCACAGAGACCTTTTTCCCCCATTTTTGAAATCTATATAGGTATAACTTTTACTGTCAAATACTGTCAGATTTCAATGATAGTTCTATAATGTCACGATTGTCCTTAAAAGCAAATAAAGTTAGAGCTCTTTGAGGTCATTCTGAATATAGAACAAAATGTGCCAAAATGTTCTTTGTTACGATAAAAGTAACAACAAGAATATTAATTTTGTTGTTACCAAACTCATTGTGCAATGGGCCACAGAAAAGAAGAAAGGCTTGGTTGATGTGAATCAAGGGACCAAATGAAGAGTGGGCAGCCTGCAATCAGGCCAAAGGAAATAAAATCTGTGTCAGCGGCCCAGCCCACAAAAGGATGGTCCCAGTAGGATGTGACTAGATTGGGTAAGGGGCTGATTTGGTGTAACCAAATGGGTGTTTAGGAGGGGAAAAGTGGAGGGGAAAGAAGTCATAGACCATGGTACGGGTTAATGATTGGGAAACTATACACCACATACCTAACAGTACTTGGTCAGCATTACTGAGCACCACTCAAAGATTGTTTATATTAATCTCTTTTGATAATTGGGGAAAAGCAAGCACTTACAAGATTGTCACTATTGCAATCTAATGTTAAATAGAAAATAGTATGATTATGTTGTGATCGTAAAAAAGACAATACCTGTTAGAAGTATGACCAGCAGTGTGATGATGACTGATGTCAGAGCTGCAGTCAGTAAACACCAGAAACGAGGAGACTTCCCACTGCATGATGGTGGCTCTTGCTTCACTGGTTGAGCCATGTTTGACTCAGGCCTTGATGCTGGAGCTTGGGCATGATCTCCCCTCTGAACCTTTAAGGATTCATAATGTGCATCCTGAATTTCTGCATATACATTTGGACTGACATAAGTCTTATCACTTTTCATACCCTTCGGAGGCGTTTGGATAGATTCTCCATCATCGTATTCTTCACTGACTCCATTGTAGTATGGCCTTTCTGGAAGTTTGGGTGGCTGAAGGTACTGAGCGGACTCCATCTAGACAGTAAGAAACAGACAAATTGTAAGATTTGTTGAAATGAAGAAAAGCCGAACTTTAGTAGTTAAGAATGGATTGTCAAGTTGCAATTGTGGCTCTGAACTAGGATGGCAAGAGAAGCAAGTAAATAAAAAGACCTTGATGACATATGGGGAATAGTTATACCATTTCCAAATATTTAAAAAGTGAAAGTCCTTTAGTTTGAATAATAATCTTACTCTAATATCCAATGATATTTTGGCAATTCATGACATACATAGGCAATGCTTAACATGAGTGCTTTCAGAGATAATACGAAATGCAAATCATTTGGTGGTAAAAAGTCGCCACACTTAGGTATGCTACAAGAAGGCTGCCACTAACAAGTCTACTCTTGTGAGACCTTGAACTTGGATTTCTACATAATCACTATTTGATCATACAGTCATAATAAAATCATTTTGGTATTCAAATATATTCTACAGGTGTAATGAAAAGAGGATATTGTCTATTTATAAAGCAGTGACACATTCTCTTTGCCCAACGATCATAGTCTAATGTTCTGTGTTATAAGACCTGAAGATTTGCCTTGAATCTTTTCCCGGGGGCAAAGCGATCATGTCATTACATGTACATTCCATGTCCACATATCATTTTTAAAAAATAAGTAAACAAGACCAGTTTTTTTGTACCTTTACAAAAACTAGAAAAACTATTCTTTCTACTACATCTGACTCTTCTGATATTGTGATGAATTATTGTAATTAATTTAGTATCTGGGCACGAGTTCAGAATTGTAAAATCCTGTTCTTGCCATATATGATTTAAACCTCAATAACCATCCAACCAAATCCACATTATTGTGGGGTCTTCATGATTATAGAAAATACCTAAATTACTTGTGGTGGAAATCTGTTCTGTAGTTTAATTTAAAAGTCAGGATGGATATGCACCTGTACTATAAAATTTCATGTAACACAATATTGATGCTCTATAATTGACCCTAAGATAATTACAGGTATTCTTAAGGGCTATGCTGTTGTGTTATCAATTTATTCAAACCTATTTGGGACTGATTGTTTTGTTAACAGCATTAATATGTTTATATAAACCAAGAATCATCATGTGGTCAAACAAATTTATTAGTTTAGCTAGTGAAAAGATTTCGCTGGTTTTTTGTAACCTTCACAGGTAAAACTAACAATTGAGCAAATAGTTAGGAAACAGTTACTTGAAGTAAAGCTAAGACAAACACAACAAAATAAACTTGGGATATATATAACTTTATATACAGAAAATCAATAGTTGTACATTGCTGCTAGATTATTGCTTTAAAATGACTTTAATTAGCAAGATTGAGACTGTGGAACACATGCTTTGAAGTTTGAGTGGGCTTGGTTTATCAACATAGCAGTTCAAGTAGACTACAGTTTTGGCAAGTTGACTGGGTAACGTCCGGCAGGTTCCCATGCTTAGCTTTCAAAACATCAATGACGGGCACCTAAAGTCTAGTCACGTAGTGGAAAAACCCATCTGTCAGATAAAGTTGCAAGTTGAGTGAGATTGAAACATCAAAGCAGGTCAAAGGGATAATAGAGAGGGGAAGACAATCTGATGGCTGGTGGGACACTCTTGTCTTTGAGTAGTAGCGCTAAACAATCTGAAGCAAACCATACACTTTTAAGCCCCCCCTTTTCTATGTGGAAGAGTACAATGCTCAGAAATAAACTACCCTCTCTAAACTGCCCCCTCCACACTACAACATCCACACCACCCCTCAACACTACCCTCTCCACACCAACTCCTCCACACCAACCCCTCCATACCAACCCCTCCACACCACCCCCTCCATACCAACCCCTCCACACCACCCCCTCCACACCACCCCCTCCACACCACCCCCTCCACACCACACCCTCCACACATCCCCTCCACACCACCCCCTCCACACCACCACCTCCACACCACCCCCTCAAAACTACCCCCTCCACACCAACTCCTCCACACCAACCCCTCCATACCAACCCCTCCATACCAACCCCTCCACACCACCCCCTCCATACCACCCCCTCCACACCACCCCCTCCACACCACCACCTCCACACCACCCCCTCCACACCACCACCTCCACACCACCCCCTCAACACTACCCCCTCCACACCACCCCCTCAACACCACCCCCTCCACACCACCCCCTCCACACTACCCCCTCCACACCCACCCTCTAAACACCACCCCCTCCACACCACCCCTCCACAACACCCCCTCCACACCCCCCCTCCACACCACCACCTCCACACCACCCCCTCCACACTACCCCCTCCACACCACCCCCTCCACACCAGCCCCTCCACACCACCCCCTCAGCACCACCCCCTCCACACCACTCCCACCACACCACCCCCTCCACCCCACCCCCTCAACACTACTCCCTCCACACCCCCCCTCCACACCACCCCCTCCATACCATCCCCTCAACCCCACCCCCTCAACACTACCCCCTCCACACCACCCCCTCCACACCACCCCCTCCACACCACCCCCTCCACACTACCCCCTCCACACCCCCCCTCTAAACACCACCCCCTCCACACCACCCCTCCACACCACCCCCTCCACACCCCCCCCCTCCACACCACCCCCTCCACACCACCCCCTCCACACCACCCCCACCACACCACCCCCTCCACCCCACCCCCTCAACACTACTCCCTCCACACCCCCCCTCCACACCACCCCCTCCATACCATCCCCTCCACACCACCCCCTCCACACTGCCCCCGCCACACCAACCCCTCCAAACCACCCCCTCCACACTACCCCCTCCACACCATCCCTTTCACACCAACCCCTCCACACCAACCCCTCCACACCACCACCTCCACACCAACCCCTCCACACCAACCCCTCCACACCGCCCCCTCCACACCGCTCCCTCCACACCGCCCCCTCCACACCACCCCCTCCACACCACCCCCTCCACACCACCCCCTCCACACCACCCCCTCCACACCTCACCCTCCACACCATCCCCTCCACACCACCCCCTCCACACCACCCCCCTCCACACCATCCCCTCCACACCAACCCCTCCACACCACCCCCTCCACACTACAACATCCACACCACCCCTCCACACTACCCCTTCCACACCAACCCCTCCACACCACCCCCTCCACACCACCCCCTCCAAACTACAACATCCACACCACCCCTCCAAACTACCCCCTCCACACTACCCCCTCCACACCAACCCCTCCACACCACCCCTCCACACCAACCCCTCCACACCAACCCCTCCACACCAACCCCTCCATACCACCCCCTCCATACCACCCCCTCCACACCACCCCCTCTACACCACACCCTCCACACCACCCACTCCACACTACCCTCTCCACACCACCCCTCCACACCAACCCCTCCACACCAATCCCTCCACACCAACCCCTCCACATTGCCCCCTCCTAACCAACCCTCCACACCACCACATCCACACTCCCCTCCACACAACCCCACCCCCTCCACACCACCCCCTCCATACCAACCCCTCCATACCAACCCCTCCACACCATCCCCTCCACACCACCCCCTCCACACCAACCCCTCAATACCACCCCCTCCACACCACCCCTTCCACACCACCCCCTCCACACCACCCCCTCCACACCAACCCCTCAATACCACCCCCTCCACACCACCCCTTCCACACCATCCCCTCCACACCACCCCCTCCACACCACCCCCTCCATACCACCCCCTCCACACCACCCCCTCCACACCAACCCCTCCACACTCCCCCTCCCACCCCCCCCCCCCTCCATACCATCCCCTCCATACCATCCCTACAAACCACCCCCTCCATACTAACCCCTCCTCACCAGGCCTCCACACTGCCCTCTTCACCCCATACGAACGCTGAGGCATTTTGCTTCAATTGTCAAGTGTTAAAGTCATAACCTATTTTTGTTGTTCTCCTGTCTGGCTTGATGTATGAAGTTATTCACTCATCATGGCTGTTGGTTTCCTCCCATAAATTGGTTATATTCAGATTGTATGAAAGTTAGAAAGAGAAACATATGAAAGATCATCTTCGTTTCCGAATAATATCTGCATTTTACTCACAGAGACACGTCATCCGGCCCGCCATATTTAAATGTTTTCTTTCCCAGTAACTCCTCATTATTTTCATGTTGTTTCGTGAATAATCAGGACACCTGAAATGGATGAATAGACAATTGACAGACTCTTAATGAATAAAATCAGATTAGTTTTCAAAGTCTTTACTCACCATAGATTGTCTTGGAGTTGTGTCGTATAACAGGGTATGATTGCTGTTCCCACGCTGCTGCACTTGTGTCTGCTGGCTTTAGAGGGGGATCTACTAAGTATTGGACACGGTTGTGTGATGTGACCTGGCCGGGTCATAAAAACAACATTTTTGCAGCCTAAACAGTATTCAGTAATGGGGCCCTGCTGTGATATATAAGTGTAACCTAAATCTTGACTAAAGAAAAACTTTTGAAGTAATTGATTGAACAAACTTGGAAAAGTTTTTTGTTAGGTAAGTATTAGGTAAGTTTTTATTTTGAACAAGCAAGACTATGAAACGTACAAGTTAGTCAAAACATATGCTATTTTGTTTAAGCTTAGTTCAGCATTTTGCATAAGGAAAAAAGACAAATACTCGAGGACCTGATATGATTGTTGAAAGATATCCCTATTCCACATTATGAACCTTGAGATGATCTTCTTCACAAAATATTATGGTATTGACGCTGTTCAGGGATAGCACAAGTAAATGCTCAGGAAGAAAAATGGAAAAAAAATGAAGTAGTTTGATCAAAGTTGGATGTGTATGAGAACTTTATCTTTGTCTGTCAAGTTTGTGTTAGAAAACAATCAGGGCATGGAACAGGTACAAAGTTAGATATATACTTTTATGAAGTTCCTCATTTAAAGCCTTTATACTACCTAACTGTATAATTCGACTCCCCACTTGCCCCCATTGTATAAGGTGAGTAGACGGTGTACTTAAATCACCTTGGAAACTAGCAAAAATAAACAGTTGAGGAACACTCTATTTGCATCTCTTTGAAGTATCTGTATAAATGATTTATATTTTTGTCTGGTATATCAGACCTATACTTTTAAAAAGGCACTGCTCATAGCTTGGATAGAGAACAACTAAAGTGTTGGTAGTACTTAAAATGGATTCTTTGATATGGTGTATATACATTTTGCCCACAGTCTCCTGTGCTTTAATACTGATGAGCCCCTTGGTGTAATGCAGGAGGGGCGGCCCATGGGGCTCAAGGGGGGCTGGGAGAGGTGAAAGTTCAGTCATTGGGTCTCCTCAGGGTCGGAGCTGAGTGGTTCTAGGGCCTCCAGGGTGCAGAAAGAGGAGAAACCCTGGCCTTGGGGGCTCCAGGAAGCAAGGACAGGGGGCAGGCTGGCCCTGGTTCCTCCAGAGGGCCAGGAGTAAGAGTAGGCTTACCCTGGGGCCTCAAGGGGGCAGGAAGAGGGACCAGCTCAGTTCTGGGCCCTCCGAAAAGCTGTTGGAGATGACAAAATGGCACTGTAAGCCCTACCTATAGGCTGTAGGTTGGTTGGTTGGTTATTGGTTGCTTTATGCCCTAATCAACTGCCAGGGTCATATCAAGGGCGGTACCCGTACACTTTTACCGAGGTAGGTGTTCTTTAATGTGCATGGTCCCATAGACAGGGCCACGCACACAACAGCCGGTGGTCCTAAGATCTTTGATAATCAAATAGGCTAAAATTGTTATATGCTTACATGCTAGTAGACTGACCTCTCTGGACTCACAAGCCTGTCTACTAAGTCTACTAAGCCTTATACCAACTAGGGAGTCGCTTTATAGCATCAACCATCTTGGGATATGTTCACCTTCTGTCTACGCCCCCTCCACACTGCACCCGACATTCTTTTGATGACCCACAATCACATCGCTGCATTGCACTGCTGTGATGTTGCGCTGCAACGTTATTATAACATTCTTGTTATGTTCTTAAATAATGTTATGATAACATATTCTTAGTTGGTGTGGTTTCAACCTCACCATCAATAACGTAATTGTTACATGCCATCTTAGTAAGTAACAAACTAACTGACAAAGTATGGTTGCAGAACGTTTCTGTTACTTTGCAAGCTTGCTGGGCTACTACTACCACAAATATTGTTATGTGCCATCTTAGTAACTAACAAACTAACTGAAAATGTATGATTCCAGAACGTTTCTTTTATGTGGCAAGCTGAATATCAGTAAGGCTCAAATTGCCCTAGTGTGTCTGCAGCTTTACCCTTTTTGATAGACATAGAACTTCTTGGGCGAAAGCCAAATTTTATCACACTGAGGCTCAATATACCTGTCATACCTTTTGTTACAGTATTGCAACTATTGAGGTGATTCTTATCAGTGACCTAGTTCAAAGCTGTGTATAGGAATGCAAATCTGACACTTGACAACTATAAGCTTTTAAAGTCTGGATTCTTTTTCTAGCTGTGTCTATCCTTTTATGTGGCATGTGTGTAATAGATTATGCATCATCAAGGAAGCATTTGGTGGGGAATTGGAAATGGGATTTTCCATGACCGATTCTTGCATGCGTGCTTGAAAGCACCCTTTGTGATAAAGTATTTCTCAATCAAATAAATTGCCCGCCTCATTTAAACTCTGTTTATCATGTCCAACTTTGTTTCCAAGTGATAATCTATGAAATATCCTCATCAGTAATTCAATGAGTGTATACTGAGTAATCATGGTATATTTAATGGATTGACTTTACCCTTTATAGCTGTCCGGTCGCTGCACCATACAGTTTTTTCACTTTTTTTACTTGTATGTAAAATGCATGTTTTTATGTAACTATGCAATTAAGTCAATCGACAAAGGTGTCAAGTTAATTAATTCCACATGCAGGAAATATGATTTTGTATCGATTTACGAGAATTCAAACAAGTTTCTGACGAAGTGATCCATTGAAATTTGTTATGGATAGCAAACTAAATATTTTTCCCTTATATATTTTACATCACTAGGATTCATATCTAAAACCTGTCCCTGCTCCCCTGTTTATGGAAGGGACACCTATGAGAATATCTACTTCCATCCAATGGGACGCGGCTCAGTGCCCATCAGCAAAGGAGCGGAGAATCTACACCGGTGGGGAATTCATCATGTGACACCTCAGCTGCACCCAAGTCAGTTGCCCAAGGCGAGAGCCTAGAGGAGAGGTCCTACCAAGTGTAGTCTGCTGTAGACTCTATGACGGCAAGCTGTAAAAGCACTCTACACACTCGGCTGTCGCTGAGTTAAACTTTGATTATCACATTACAGATCAACTCCTTGTTATAAGTCTCCTTCAAGGTTCATCGGATCATAAAGTTCAACATATCAATTATCAAGCGTTCACCTGTTGACACCCGTCGTCAGGGAACGATGGTTGTTAAGTGACGTCATTTCCCTGATCATTTTGAAATAGGGGAGGGCAGGCAGAAAATAATGTGGAGGACCTTACCCAACATTTCCCAT
Source organism: Lepidonotus clava (assembly GCA_936440205.1). Lineage (NCBI taxonomy): Eukaryota > Metazoa > Annelida > Polychaeta > Phyllodocida > Polynoidae > Lepidonotus > Lepidonotus clava. The sequence continues at coordinate 49,559,867 of OW387145.1, forward strand.
ATGATTTGATTTGACGTATTGTGACCTTAACCTAACAAACAGAAAAATCATTTATCTACCCCCCTTGGTGCATGCGTACTATATGGAAGGCCCCTAAGGAAGGTGGACAGGGCCGTCTTAATCAACCTTGTCAAGTGACCACGGCATAATCCCCCCTGATGGCAAGGTGGCCAATTCGCTGCAGGGGTGATTAAAAAACAAACAGAGTAAACTAGATTTAGAGGTCTGCTTATCTTAGCAAGTGAGATTCTTATCTTAGAACAAAGAAAGGATGACGTTTGAACCAAGATATCTCATTTTGTGACAAATTTGAAATGTGATGATTGCCTTAAGATTACACTGAAACACCATACAGGCTAGTATTAGACTATAGTTACAGTCATCGCCATTGCTGATATTGACTCACAGAATTACATCCTCATGCCCAAGCATATCAGCCTAAAAAAATTCAACAATTTGTTTTATACATAAAATGAAATTTAGGGTAAGATAAAAAACATTCCTAGGACCATATATAAATCAACTAAATAGTGCCCTAAGAAGGTTACTTAAAGCCAGTGTATTGTCAGTCTGTTGTGATGGTTAAGGTCTCCACCCCTAAGCCTAGCAAAGCCGCAGCTGGCGTCGTGTTTTGCGACATTAGAAAGTAATCCAGTGACGTTATTGGTTACATCACCAGTTTGGCACAGCAGTGAGGAGGTTACAATGTATCAATATATGTCTGTCTCACGGACGATACACTGGTTTTAACACGCATGACCTAGTTTCAACTATTTTGAGAGCCATCACCTGGACCTACTTCTGACACCATAAAAATGGCCCTGGGACAGGGGGTCAAGTCAATTTAGTGGGTTAAGGTGGTGTCACACTACCCAACCAGAGCTGTGTTATGACAATGTTATAGAGAACTCAGGCATTTTATAGACACAATGAGCCCATGCTACATTGGTTATATTGCAGGGTTGGCTAAGGGTTGGACAAAGTAACCATATAAGCTATCCTTGTCTCCTAGAGTTGGGGTCACTGAAATAACAAAGAATAATAACTGTATTGATAGAACATTATGATTTCTCAAATTTTACAAACTGAAGGATTTGCAGGTTTGCCAGCCAATCAAAATGTGGTATTTCAGGGTAAAATAGGGTTGGACATTATAGGTTGGGCTGACAGGCTTTAACATTAGTTCCTATGGGAAAAGGGGCACTATATAAAGCGGCATTTTATAAATTCTAGGAGCAATTTGTCAATCAAATTGCTGTGGTTAATTTTGTATTATGCTACTATCTCCCTGATATAAGCAGGGAGGCAATTTTGAAAATATTTCATGATGACCTTTTATGTTGGTGCAAACTTGGATCCGCCTATTCTGTACTCCAAATGATCATTTTGTAATAAGGAAATCACAGCTTTATAGGACATATCTGTAATATCATTGTGTTGCACCAGTATTACAACTCAAGTAGTGTAGTGTAAAAAAGCCTTTAAGGCTGGTTCCCACTTGACTGCACAGACATTGATTGCAGAGTTAGATACCAGACTTTTAAACGGGGAAGGGGTCAGCCTAAAGGCTGAGTACTGTGGGGGCACATTATTGATAATGTCATGTAAACAACATAGGTGACGATCCGAGTCATAAATCCACTCCATTAACCAAATAATATTACACACAACAACTAATTAGTATCAGTGGACTTGGAAGCCAGCGGCGATAAGTAACCACCCTTTCTTTATATTATCAATCAATGGCAGCTGTGTGCATGGAGCTAAAGTCAGACAGGTAATAAGGTCCAGGTATGTAGGAAGTGACCTCTAGTGTTAAGGTAGTAAACTATATGAATTGGCGCAACCGAACCGTTATCATTCACATTCCATCCATCACAAGCAACACATCGCAGCAGATTTTAACTTTTAGAGTCTATGTAATTAGGAGGATGAAAATTAATATTCCTATTTATTAATGTCCAAACCAATCACCTGTTATTTAATTGTTATTCAATCAACTTTATATTTATCTAGCCACAATATGAATGCATACAAACACTCCAGATGACAGCACTAAACAGTGGTTATCCGTCAACTAATTTATACAACAGTAATGATGGAATATAATCAATGGTAATACATATATCTAAGTGTAGTTGTTATATTTTTTCAGCAACCTACGATGGTAGGAATTTATCAATGGCTTTATTAATTATGTCAGGGGGCTTATAAAAGGTATTGTCATCTTTTTTACATACTATGGTCATTTTGCATCTGCAACCAGAAAATCCTCAGAATTTTTAAGTGTTTGGTGGCTGGGAAAAGGTTGTACTTGTCCTTGTCTTCTAACCAGATCAAACATATGGCATATTGTAAAGCTGGTTTGTAGGCTGCAATTTTAGTTGGCATATGCTGAGATCAAATTGTCAGCATGTTGTATTCAGCCTTTAAGTATGTACCTCACATGTGGATTGACTCGGTTACTGGGTCAGACCTGTCACGTTTTCATAACTTTGGTTGTTCATGGTCCACTTTCTTGTGCTTTTAGAATTTAGTCAAAATTATCCTGCAGGCACTTAAAATACAGAAAATCACCTCTCTGTGATAGGGAGAATTTGAAACTGGTCACTCATGAAAGGGATTTACATGCAATTCATTAAACAAAACAAAAAGTCATGTTTTTAAGATACTATTTGAATTGAGTTTGATTATTCTTTGAAATATTTTAATGAACGCTAGTTCTTGTTATGGTTGTTTCCTTATTAAATAGGGAACTGCTATCATTTCACCTTCTGAATAGTCTTAACTTACTCCTCTTTATCCTTGCTTGTCAAGTGGTAGACTTGTCCACGAGATGGGCGCTCATATCCATAACGCAAACAATGCTTGGTTGAGAGTCAAGTTTATTAGTGAATATCAACTGCTTCATGATTGCCAGTGTAGTTATAAGATGTCTTAATCCTATGTACACAAACAGACACCATCCGAAGGCAAGCTTTCTCAGTAAAGTCCACCTGACTCCATGCGGCTATGCAACAGTACATCTCCTTTGCTAGTCACCAGATGTCACATATATAGCTATCCAAACCCCCGAATCCCTAAGACGTGAATTGATCAAAATGTGCATCAACTTGCTCTGCCCTTAACCCCTGGTCACTACCCTTAAATATTAGTTCAGTTATTGATTTTCTCCCGAGAAGTGCTGCTTACTAGTAGACTAAGCCTGCCTGTCGTAGTCGAACAGGTTGTTACACCTACCAGGAATGCCTACCATATTTACAATACATAGCGCAGGAATTTGTATAATTTTGAATACCATTTATAATTATGTCTTCTACAATCTTGTGACTGTTTCTTTACTCTATTTATACACTATTAATTACATGCACAAGGTGTTTTGCTAACTACCTTTGTGAAATAATACACCCATATTTCCCTACATATTAGTCTTAGAGCTTAACATATAACCCAATCAGGCCATCCTTTTCTTGTGTTAGGTCACATACATTCTATTTACTTTCTTAACACCACTAAGAATAGATTGAATACGTAATTAGGTCATTCACAAATTTAAAAGCAATATACAGGCCAATAACTTAACTAAAGGGGTCTATGGGAGGAAAGTACATCTTTTCCTATATCTCTCTAAATGTTTGTCCCACTGCCACACAATATGTGACAAAATATTAATCTAAAACATTATTAATTCAAATATTTCATCAAAGTTATTCAATTTTTTGGGGGGTTAGTTTTCGATTAATCTATTTGTATTAAGGTATTAGTTTGGATCGAAATAGTTTTTTGGGGGCAAATAACATGCCATTCTAATTTCTAGTAGGGCAAGGTTTTCTGCATATCTTAGTTTGATAGAATTGATTTCTTAAGAGAAAGATTCATGTGCCTAGGTAATGGTAAGTTCTATATGTTTTAGAAGTATTTTAAGTGCATACGCAATAATTCATACTATTTCTAAATAAAAATGTATAATTACGTTTCATGATAATGTTACTTTGTTGGTGACCTCCTAGTTCATTTTTAGGAAATGGTAGGTGGGACTTACATCAATTACATGTACGTTGTTTAAAACATTACATAAAGATTTATGTGTGTGCTTTATATTTAGTGAATTATAAGGGGATATCTACATTACTGATATCCCCTTAATTATACCTAAGAGACTTTGTACAGACTGAAAAAAAATATAATACATTAAAATGATGAGATAAGAGCAGACTTAGGCACAATGATATCTATCATAATAATAATCACCTTGTGATAGATATCAAAAGTTGAGATAAACACATAAAGTTTTTGTAAAATGACAGTGCCAAGCCTCAAAGTTTATGGAAATATAAGAGAAAGAGGGGGATGAAGTCTATGTGTTAGAAAAGGAGGCAGCAAGGACATGGGAGACCTGCCTGTTCTGGGTAGTATGAATATAATTATAGTAGGGGCCCTTGCGTCTTTTTTGTTAAATGCTTTTTAATTTATAACACCTATCTGGTACTTTTTTTATATCAGTATGACCCAAGGATTGAGAAAGGTTTTGGTGTGATTTTTTTTATAATGGTTCAAGGTCATTTCAAGGTCATTTTAAGATCAAAGGTCAAATTCTATAAAGAATCACAATATTCTGTAAATTGTATAGAGAATGAAAAGAGTGGAATTGGTTACTTGGTTGCCTTGTACCCCTCTCCACTGACTCAGAAGAAAGCACAAATAGTGGGTGGAATAATCTCCGACTATCTGAGGGCAGCTTAAAACATCAGCACAGCCGCCCTCATCGACAGCAGGTCCCTTGAAGCCAGCAACAACCGCAGAGCCGCTATTATCACATGACTTGGGGCAGAGGGCCATGTATTGGGATGAAGTCTTTTCTCCGCAACGTGGCCTGGAGAGCCCAGTTGACGCCTAAATGATCTGCCGGCGGGGGCGCTCTGATTAGATTCAGGTGTATCCGTACTTGCCTGATGTGATTCCTCACAGTAGGTGGAGCCATGTCCTGCGAGTTCAGGTGCTCAACATACATGCATACCTCAAAAAGGGCTGTAGGTTGTAAGGGTCAATCCTGAGGGTGTGGCAGAACCACAACAATACACTCATCGCCGACCTCCAGTTTGCGAGGGTGCCGGGGCATGCACCAGCGTCTGCCTTGCCTATGCCATCCGCACAAGCTGCCTCAGCCTGGGACCTGTGACACATCAGATGTTGAACAGCATTTAGTGCCTGGAGGGAAGGGTTAATCTATGACAGCTACCTATCACGCACCATACACTCAGCTCTATATGCATGTGCAGGCAAAATTACAGCCAGGCTAAGACAATGTGCAAAATCATTTAATTTTATTATACATTAGGGTGATAATGGTTTAGTAGTTAAGAGTTTAATGCATGCTGTATGAAACCCGAGTGATAACCAGCCATTTATCACCCTACATGGTGATAAACGAAAGTAGTTCGCAAAGGTAAAGGTGTGGGAGTATGAAACGCACAACCTTACGCAAAAATAGTCTGTGATAATGCATTATTTGACGCATGTTTCACCTAAAATAAAGCACAATTTTCTAATTGTGTGCCTAGATTTATGCAATAAACGCATGAATAAATGCATAAACATTGTAAAACGCATAATAATACCCATGTTCCGACATGGACGATAATGTGGGAGTACAGCTGTGAAGTTAAAATTTGCATGGTGACAAATAAGAATTACAAATTGCATGGAAAAATGCACATAAAATGCATTAAAAAGCATAAAAAATGCATAAACATCTCAGGGATAAGGTTCAATAAATCCATCGCCTGGACCCCGGTTTCAGCCTTCGCCTGGCCCTGCGGGCCCTGGTCTCAGGCTGATTCCGGGGTTCTGGCTCGGGGTGATCACCACGCTCCTACTCCCTTCTTGGTTGGTTATATGTATGTCCTGGGATATGATGATATGTCCACTTGGTAAAGGGCTTGCACCATCCAGGCCTCACGTGTGGTCTTTAGGATAATAGGGTTACTACCCCTCCAAGACCGCAAGACATGGACAGATGCCATGTTATCGCAGTGCACCGATATGGTGCTACCCCTGTCAGCATCATCCACAAAAGTCTGAAGGGCAACTGCGAAATTAACCACTTCCAGCTCTGAGATATAGTTAATTGGGTACGAGGGTGGTGCTACCTGCTAGGCGTATGCATTTGTTTTTGATGCAGTGCCAATTCATGTCAGACATGCGTCAACCACGATGTCATGCACTGGGGTATGCCACACGAATACCACGACTCCATTCCAGACATGGGCGAAATGAATAAACCATCCCAAGTTGCCACACGATGATGCATTGATGTTTATGTAGAACAGGGGAGCACAACGCAGCTCATCCAACAGCCTGGTCACGAAAAGCCTGCAAGCTTGATGCACTTGGCTATGTGTAATGTCTTACCCAACAGGGACTATAGCTGCTTTCTTGTAATCAAGTGACAATGCAAGAAACATTCAGCCATCTACCAGGTTATGCAAGGGGATGGTAAAGGTGCTGCATTCAGCTTCAATATCAATGCCCAGCCAGCATATAGTCTTGGCCAGGGGGCTCTGCCTCAGGGAGACCTAACTCCCTGAAGAGGGTGCAGGCGTGGTCAAACTGCTCGCATGCAGTGTCATACCTGTCGGCAACCACTATAAGACTGCTAAGTACATGTGTGCAATGACCCCGCATTCAGCCAGGATGTCAACGATGGTATCTGCCACCCTTTGCATGTGACCGCTACTCGCCCTGGCCCCAAAGGGCATATGGTGATGTCCAAATATTATGAATCCTGCCAGCGTAGGGTGAGGAGTGGCCAATTGAGGGGGCAGCTCTTAAACTTTGTATAAGCTGTCGCAATGTCTATGGAGAACATGTAAGCCTTATTGCCAATTTGTTGAATCCGGTCCATTACATAATCAAGTGACGGCAAGCAGTTGGAGTGAGTCAAACCCATGGAGACATTTTTTCAGATGTATGGTTTTACGGACTTGTCTTCGGCAATGTCAGGTCTGATATAATGCACTTTTCATGCTGTGTAGATTTTTTGCTCATAGACATGAGGGGCGACACACAGCACCACTCCTGAAACGATGGGGCTTCGAAGGGGCCAACAATACCTCCCAACGCCATCTCCTTACACATAAAGGCCTCCACCTGTGTGGGGTAGTCTAATGCTGACGGATGGTTACCAATGTTTCCAAGCTTGAATATTAAGGTCTGTAGGAAGGTCGATATGAGCTCCCAATGCTTCGGGGATGCCAGAGCAGCAAACCACCTCATATATTTCATACAACACAGGGTTGGTTACAGCAAACGTCGCTCGGAGCCAGACTTACATCACGCTGCATGTCCTGTGGTACTGTACCGACACTAGGTTTGGGAAGGGGCTGACCTTGCCATCGACAGCCTGGGTACGCTCTGTGTGTAGGCGGGGGCCGGGTCGATTCCCACCAGGGCTCAGGAGGTGGGCGCTGAGTCCCCCATCTGCTGTAGCAACCGGAAGCACTTGGGGGCATGGCGGGAACACCACGGGCGTGCTGCCTACTGTTTTTTTTAAAGTTGCTGAGGCATCTGAGGGGTAGGCTGCTGCTGGTACTGCCGAGATCTAGATGGGTTGGCCGCATTGAGATGTGTTTTTTTTTTTTTTTTTTTTTTTATTCAGGTAATTTTTTACAGCATTTTAAACCTCAGTGTGTGGATACACTGTTCTTCCGGCGTGATGCTGCGCCTAACATCGGCACAGTGCAAATTAACCAACTTTGAGGTAGTTTTACAGATTGACATATTTACAAGTGCAACATTACATCAATGAATTCAAAATTTTATGAAAGAATTTATACATACAAACAGCAATAGAAATTACAACTTTGAGGTAGTTTTACAGATTGACATATTTACAAGTGCAACATTACATCAATGAATTCAAAATTTATACATACAAACAGCGATAGAAATTACAATTAAGTATACCGCAAGATATAAATGTACAAGAAAAAGGAGAATAAAATTAATAGGTGAGATGAGATGGGATGATATGAAATTGATATGAAATTGATAGGCCAGATCAGAGTATATATAAACTATCTCTCGTAAACAATTCGACCTGAGATATTAAACCGGTAAGATTTGGAACATGCCTTCACTAATGTGTCTACGAACTTTACATGTAAACAGATGAATTGTGTCCGCTTGTTGTGTTTCAATGGGTAACTTGTCCCATAGGGCAGCCCCAAGATATGCAGGAGACTTAAAAGACTTAGAGATATGCGGCCTGTACACTATGAATTTAATTTTATCAAAAGTCCTAACAGGAATATCTCTCTGATCAAGTAAATCTGCCTTTTTTGATCTATGATAAGTGATTTTAAGCAAATGCAGAATTCTCCTCTCTGCAAGAGTGGTGATGTGTGCATGACTATGCAATTCTTCCTCATTATATCTCTGATTAATAAATACTGTACGCAGTCCCCAAACCTGTTGTCGTTGTAATTTATGTAACTTTTCTTCGGTCCAGAGGAATTGGAAATAATCGTTATAGTCAATTATTGGAAGAATCATGGACTTGTAAATTACTTGTGCTGCCTTCTCAGTAATGTACTTCCTGATCTTACCAAAGGTCTTGATCTTATAGCCCAACATGCTCATGAGTTTGTTATATTGAGGCTCACCATTAAGTCTGTTATCCAGAATAGTCCCTAGATATCTATAATCATTCACTTCATCAATCAGGTTCCCTCTCATATAAAGCTTGAAATCAGAGCATTTTTTCCTAGTCGAGTCACTCATGAAAGTCATATATTTGGTTTTGTTAACATTAAGTGTTAGTTTGTTTTTAGAGCACCATTCTTGAATCCTGGATAGTTCAATTTGCATCTTTTTAGTTACTTGCTTTTGTGTCTTGCCCTCACAATAAATAGCTGTGTCATCAGCATACATTATAGCATGCGCGTCTTTAAGCACATTAGGCAGATCATTAATATATATGATGAACATCAGTGGACCAATTGTAGAGCCCTGGGGTACGCCAATATTTATGGGCTTTAAACTTGATGTGAAACCATGCAGATTTGTTCTTTGCATTCTATTTGTTAGATAATTCTCAATTAAGTGTAGCAATTTATTCCCTAAGCCCATTGATTTGAGTTTGCAGAGCAGAATTTCATGATTTATGGTGTCAAAAGCTTTCTGGAAATCCAGATAAGTAACTATGGAAATGTTAGATGAGTTAAGTGATTTAATAATATCATCCAGGAAGTTAGAAACAGCACTAGAAGTGGACTTATTTTTTCTGAAGCCATTTTGTAAATCCGTCAACAATTCATTTTCCTCAACATAATTTTCAATTTTCTTAGCTATAAATTTTTCCAATATTTTTCCTGGTAAAGGTAGCAGAGAAATCGGTCTTAGATCTGACGGCTTACATGCATTGTTAACTTTAGGGATTGGCGTGACCGAGGCAATTTTCCACTTATCAGGGAAAATCCCTGTTTCCAGTATATTATTATAAAGTAGCGTGATCTCCCTGATTGCCAGGGAAAGAAAATCCCTAATAACTCTACTACTAATATTCTCCAACCCAGAGGATTTATGAATAGAAATTTTACCAATAAGTGCAAGTACATCATCTTGCATGATTTCAATAATTTCAAGCTTTTCTCCCTGTGTAATCTCCTCGGTGGGCAGGTCAGACTCCTTATTGTTAAATTTAGCTCCTAACTTCTCTCCTATACTAGCAAAGTAATTATTTACAGTCTCCGCCTGTTCTTTCTTAAGTAAGTTTCTGTCACCGTTGGTGTCAGTAATATTAATGGCACCCCTTTTCTGGTCAGGTAATATTTCTTTGATATTTCTCCAAAATTTATTAGAGTCGTTTTTGCTATTTTCCAACTCCTGCTTCACATAAGCTGCTTTAGCATTTCTAATTGCATTATTAGTCCAATTTCTAAGTTGTTTAGCTCTAGTCCAGTCATGAGAATTATTTGATTTTTTAGCTAAAGTCCATAGCTTATCTCTATCCTTTGACATGACTATTATATCATGTGATATCCAGGCTGGAGTATTTGATTTAACCTTAAATGTTTTGACAGGACAATGATGATCAAGAAAATTTGTCAGAAAACTTTCCATTAGGTCCCAGCACAGATTAGGATTAGACTCATCCCGAAAAGATTTTTTAACAACATTGGTGAGGCTATCACTCAACAGCTCTTTACTATAATTTATATAAGATCTACCTCTGAAACATTTTTTGGGATTGTGTTCCTTCCTTTTCTTTTTAATGATATACACTGGCTGGTGATCACTAATGATCAAATCAATGGTTCCACTACTTTCAATATAATCCATCTTAGTAAAAATAAGATCAATCATAGATTTTTTCTGTTTGGTATGACGCTTAGTATTTTTGACTTTTTGTTCTAGATCAAATCTTTTCTGCCAGCTCTTTAATTTCTTGGTATCAGGGCTGTTCCTACTTTTGTAATCTATGTTAAAATCGCCAAGAATGATAAGTTCTTTTTTATGAATATTATCCTCATTTTCGAGCATCTGTGTGAGTAAGTCGATTGCATTACTAACTAACCCACTGGGGGGCCTATAGACATTAAAAAGCACAACATTTTTCTGGACTTTACTAATGAGTTCCAGTCTTTGTAGTTCCAAATCACGGGTGGAGATGTCTAGTTCAGGCATATGACATGCGTTAAATTGACTACTGAGCCTTATAAAAGTTAAGAGACCCCCTCCTCTCTTTGTATTTTTACCACCTGATGTATTAAATTTTCTATCAGTTCTATAGCTCTGATAATTAGACAAGTCGACAATATTACTACCGACATCTGACATAAGCCAGGTTTCAGATATAGTGATTATGTCAAGTCCCGAGTCCTCAAAAATTAATTTAAACTGGTCGATTTTATTTAGAATACTACGTATGTTGAGGTGACAAAATTTAAATCCTTTGCTGTCCTTTAGGTTACTAACACTAGTCATCAGGAATGTCAGTGAAGCACTTGTAGCATTGGTGTCTATCATATATGTCTATAGCTGCAGTAATTGTAGTTGGCCTAAGAATGGATTGATGATGGGTGAGAGGGTATGATGTAAATAAAAATAATAATAATATTTGATTGGGAAATTTAATAACAAAAGGTAGTATCAGATACATACACATCGCACTAAGACAATCAAGCCTCAATCTATTAATACAAAAACGCAGTGACATTGAAAAGCTGCCAAAACGACTTGAGAAAAACGGTCTTATCAGGTTATAGTTATACTACGTCCCGTAGAATTAAATGTTATAGTAACATTGTAGCAGAGAATAAGTACAAATCATGTTGAGATCGGATAAGCTTAGGATTTATAATGTAACAGCTTTCAGTATCTATAGTTATAAAGAGTTGCAAAAAATTATACACAACTTGATATGCATAGTCAGGGAACTAAGATAGTCTCTAATCATTTCTTATCAGCATGCAATTAGTACATCACTTAACTAACTCCAGCAATAACCAATATACTCGCCCAAAAATGATCCTATGGTTCCAGAAATCGGAATACCAGATCACTTGGTTTCGAGAGACTAGCATTGGTGAAGTAGGGTTAACCATTTAATGAGTTAATACTATGTGTACTGTGCTCAAAATAGAGCTGCAGCACAAAAACTTATCAAAACTATCAATCAGCTGTGAGTCACCATCAGGTCAGTCCTTCCAGTCCTGCCAGTCAACCAGTCCTTCCTGTCTTGCCAGACGAGTGGGGTTGTATGCACCGAGTAACATTCTATTTATATTAGTATCAAACAGTGAGTCCGAAAATGCATAAAGTGGGAGTACCCATAGAATTACAGATATTCGTTAACATTATGACAATATGAAATATAGTTCAAGTCCTACCATACAACTGCAAGAGGTAGATATCAGGCTTAATCCCGGACGTGTGAAGCGGAGTCAATATCTTGAGTATGTCCAGAGTTAAAGTTACTGAATTGTAACTAGGAAGACCCAGTTCTTGAAATCAAGATTACTGGGAAATACACATTAATTTGCAAGAAAACACATTAGTCCATCCACATACTCCTGTGGTTTAAACAAGCAGATTATCTGAGAACCGTTTTCTTGAAATCAAGATTAAAGGGGTTAAGAACGGTGCTGTTGCAGTCCGTAGCCCTATCAATTTTGCCAGAAAAACACTCTAATCTATCACGCACTCCAGTGGTTTAAGCAAGCAGATTATCTAAAAACCCTTTTCTTGAAATCAAGATTAAAAGGATTAAAACAGTGCTAGTGCTGTTTAAAGTGAGTTGTAGTACGCATCTTAAGATTTGTCAACATACTTCTTAGTTTTGTCAGCTGCCTTCCTGATTTGTTTGGCCCAGTACTTTTTTCCGTCGTCATCTAAGTGACATCCGTCCGTTGTATACTGATACGAGTGGTGATACGTGTTAAGATAATGCCTGTGAACATAGGAAGCCGTATATGGGGTCAGGACTTTGCTGGTCTTGTTCACCTCTGCGACTTTAGCATTGATTTGTAGAACTGCGCTGTTCATCACATCTTGTAACGGATGTGGTACTTTGTTACGGTGATGTATCACAAGTTCCTGTTGGGACATCTTCTTTCTGTTTGGATTGTTGTAATCCGCAATGTCTGCACCAGTTAAAGGGCCGAACATATGCTTAGACTCATCATAAAATATATCCAGCAATTCCTTTCCGCGCTTTACTTGATCCATGTAGTATGTTGTGACATCGTCTACAGTTTCATGGAGCATAAAATACTTCTTGGACACTTTGTTTTTTACTAGCACATCACAAATACCGTTAAGTATTATGATCAGATGTGGGATCACATCTCTGCGTTGTTCTATCAGGTAGTATATTGCTGCCTCGATTCCCATACTAGGAGCACAGATAACATCTACTTCAGTCTTATCCCAGGAGCCAAAATAGTTGTTAATGTCACAAGCACGAGAGTCCGACACCACAATAATCCTGTATATAGATGCAGCCATTTTTACTCACCAGCGAAGCCGGCACGTAGCCCACCTAATATTTTGCCAAGCTTGTCTTCTCCGGTCCACTCTAATTCAGCCAGGAATTTTGCGTTGAGCGCTCGACCTATACCAAACAGTTTGTCAAGTGTACATTCGTGCAGAGGGATATCTCCGGTGCTCACAAGTTTCAGCTGAAGAGCCGGATTCTGTCTGTACTTCTCGTAATGCAACAGTTCCATCAACTGCTCCTTGTAGGCTTTGAATTCAGCGGTTTCCACTACCAGCCGTCCTAGCCTCTTAGACTCCTGCGGGGTTCGAGCTTCAAGGATTTGCTTAGCCAGATCCGGGCGGTTCCCCATGTTGGCCTTAACAAAGTTGAAGGCATTTTCGACTGAGAGGTGAACAGTTTCATCAAATGCAAAAGGTGCTTCGTAAAAGCTGCTTAAAAAAGAATGTTCCGAATGGAAAAAGATACCCTTGTCAGTTTTCACTGTTTTGGCATCCTCAATCCTCAGCCCCTCCGGTAGCTCATCCAGTTGATTTTCCGTGAATTTTCTCCCACGAACAACAATTCCGTCATTGTGGACACGATGCTCCACGTGCTTGTGTTTGCAGAGGAGCCCAACGGCTCTGATCTCCTCTCTCTTTTTGCGAGTAGAATCATTCACGTCTTCGTTGATGAAGACCGTATTCCAGTCACCACTCCTTCTGAGTTTACTTCTTACATAGAACAGACTATCACGGATGGCAGTTTCTTTAAACTTGACAAGAACCGGGCGAGGCCTGTTGTCGGGTCTGGCTCTGCCGATCCTATACACGTACTTGATGTCGGGAGGTTGACATCTCACACCGATGGCTGACGCGATTCTCAGAATTTGGTCTGACAGAACCTCAGTCTCAGATTCCGGGATTCCGTCGATCTTCAAGTTGACCTTCCTTTTATCATTCTCGAGTACATCCAGCTTGTTCTGCAAGGATTTATTCTCTGCTGTCAGGTTGCGTGTCTTCGCTTCGAGATACGCGATGCGTAGCTCATGTTGGGAGAATTTACCATCAAAAGAACCAAGCTTATCAGTCAAAGTACTGATAGTCCCGTTCAACTTCTCAATTTTTTCCTCAAAATCCTTAACCATAGCACAGGCTTTCTTGATTTCTTTCTTTGAAGCAGTTTGCTTATCGGTTTCATCTTTTTTAGGTGACTTTTCCTTACCATTTTCGTGATCCGATCTGTTGGCTCTCCCAAGTGTGATCTCGTCGTCCGCCATGTTGGTTGTTGTCGAGTGAGGTCGTAGTAAATAAGTGTTGTTATCCGGTCTCTACCAATGCCTAACCGCATCCAAGTTGTGTGAATCAATTCTATGTCTGTTCACTAAAGCATTTACAAAAAAGCTGCTGATTACATCACATCGGGATGGAAATATTTGCAGGATGTCTGCGACCGTGTTACCAAGTGCGTTTAGCTACGTTTCATGTTTCCCGCGTGTTGGTGCCGATGAGGATGTGGACCAGTTCGCGATGAGCGCTGTGTGCCTTTCCTTCCTCTTACACTGGACAACCGGATGGCTGAGCTTTTGAGAAGAGTAAGCCAGGCAATATATGCAATAGTGCGTGAGTTTTATATCTCCTTAGAGGTGATGTTTTCCCCTGTCAGCGTGTTGACAGGTGTTGGCGTTAAAGTTGGGTCAGATGACCTCCTTAGTGGTTGTATCGTCAGGGTGTGCCTCAAGAGTTGACTCACTATGGGGCAACTGGTGGCGATGGGAGACCCTAAACCTGACACTTTGTATTAAATTTTGTTGGCTATCCTGCCAACTGTAGGCCCCCTCTCTATCCTATCAAACACCATCTGGGACCAGCGTCGTATGGACGGCCAGGCACACATGATAATGCATGACATCCCTCAGATGAGCAATATGGTAGGGAAGGGTGACTGGGTCGTAGGCCATAGAGTCGCACAACATTTCATCAAAGGTGTGGATATATTCATGAGCAGTTAAGGAGCCTTAACTATCTTGCTTCTTCTTTAGACTGACTCTACCTCATCTAAAATGCGGAAGCCGGCCTCAATTGTATCAATATTGTGTGCCTTTGTGGCGTATATGGGTTGCCTACTGTAGTCCATAATCGAGCAAAAGCCCCAGCACCAGGTACTTTGTATTCTCCGGCATAGAGACGAGCAAACTGTGTTAGAATGGAGTAAAATGTATGTGTTTCTGTAGAAAGGGATTAGACAAAGTGAATTTTATAAAATGACGCCAGGACAAGGAGGAAGTGATACACCCAGTGTGGGCTTTAGGCATGCATATGGAACAGTATTAGTTATTATAAGGAGCAGTTGTAGTTTTGTTAGGCCCAGTTAACACACAGTTTTCCTGACAATTTACTACCGTTAGCTTTATGACAGTGTGCAGACATTATATCAGTCAACAAAATCTTCTATGTTGAAATCTTTTACTTTGAACCCATTCTCAGGACACTTACAATTATTGGGGATATTGTCAGGCTGCTTCAGGTAGGTGTAGTACAGCATTACTATAGCAATTGGTCTCTATTTTGGCTGATCATATGCAGTTTGTTTTTCAAGGTTTTGAATAGTGATGATATACATAAAAAGTGTAAAGGGATTAGTTCTTGACAAACATAGTGTGAAATTGAACTGGGGTAAATATAAATACACAACAATGATTAAGATAGCTGTTCCCAAGGTGGAACTCATGTTGAGCTGGCTCTGCCCCTTTCTTACCCTGCAATACACTCCATAAAACTATAAAACTATTTCAGCTAGAGTTATGGTGCTAAATACTAACAACCCATTGACTAATACGTTTGCATTAGACACTTCCAAATGCCCTCACCACTTCCATCCAACTGTCTCAATAAACACCATGAAGCATGAAATCTCCCTCTGAAAACCTTGACGCCTAATCCCAATTTGAATTGGGGCAATAATAAATATGTGACATGATATACATAATTGTTTTTCCTTTAGTGAAATGAAAGTTTTCCTCAGTTGAAACCCATGTTCATACCATCAGTTTCCTCAATGGAGTTTTCACATGGGTGTTATTTGGGTAAATTGATAACTGGACCTGTCCCCTTTTCTGCCCTCACATACACTCCATAAAACTATTTCAGATAGAATTATGGTGCTAAATGCTAACAACCCATTGACTATTACACTTGTGTTATAAACTGCCAAATTTTGAACCACCTCCATCCACCAGTCTCAATGAACGCCATGAAGTATGAAATTTCCCTCTGAAAGCATTGACGCATAATCCCAACTTTAATCGGTGCAATAATAAATTGGTGACATGATATATAGATCTACAATTGTTTTTCCTTAAGTGTAACCAATGTTTTCCTTAGTTGAAACTCAAGGTCATACCCTTAGTTTCCTGAATGGATTTTTCACATGGGTGTTATTTGGGTAAATTGATAACTAGCTCTGCCACCTTTCCTGCCCTGAAATATACTCCATAAAAATATAAAACAATTTCAGATAGAGTTATGGTGCTAAATACTAACAACCTATTGACTAATACATACACAGAACTAACCGAGGGTGCACGAAGCCGAGATTATTCACCCGCCGAGGAAGGGTCGAGGGCTTTGCCCGAGACCCTTCCGAGGCGAGGTGAATAATCGAAGCTGAGTGCGCCCGAGGTTTTATTATATATCAAATACCCGCCTATGTTGAAGATATGTGAAAAAATAACACAACAACTCTTTATTTACCTTCGTCCGTTCGTGCGGGCCGCCATCTTGGCTCCTTGCTTGTCTTCTCCTCCCGAGAGTTACTTCCGCCCAGCCTCGTCATCGATTTGGCGGGAAACGAGTGGGCCTGAACGAACTTCGGCATTTTTTTTTTTGTTCATATCGATTATTTTACCTTTTCTATACATTATTATTAGGCCAATTAATCTTATTTGATATTTGCAAAGCCTCCATTACGCTACAGTCTACTCGTTCTTTACCAATTTCAATTTTGAAAAAAAAAAAAAAAAAAAGTTCGGCCATCTTCGGCCGTTTCCGGTAAGCCTCGGGTGTTTCTGGCTGCCTTGCTCGAGTTGAGAATGGCTTCGATTTTTGATGTACGATCAATTTCATCTCCTCTCTATGGCGGAATTACAATATGTTATCACAATGGCTGATACATATTAGGAATGCCTTGCGTAGGATCAAGGTTTGGTGTATCTGTATATCGATATTTTGAAGCATGACATTCACTATTTATTCATTTTCGACACAAATTCAAACTGTGAAATGGACAAGATGGCGTCGTCATGATTTCTAACAAGATCGGACGCTGTGGAAAAAATTAGTTTACAATTTTTTACTCCACCCCAAGCTTTGGGGACATAGATAGGGAGTTAGTGGTGGTTTCCCGGCTGCTGTACACATTGTAGCTCATCTGAATGTTTACATTTCCATGTATTGTGGCGCTGGTTAACAGGGAACCTGCTGCACGTTCAAGGGTCAGTACAGACTCCTGAGACTGGGGTGGAATTGACACGGTAGCAGTTGGCTTTTTTTTTTGCAGCGCTTGGGCCAGGCTGTTGAAAATCGGTTACATTTTCAACAGTTACATTTCTCTTTTGAGCACATGGTACAACACTTGTAGTTACATTTTCTGGCATTTCGGGGCAATAATTCTCCTCTATCTCTAGGCCGGATTACATTTTCAAATCCTCATACCTTTTTCTGTCATCGGTCAGGATGTTGCTTAATTTTTTCTGCACATTTTTGTCCGCCGTAGCGTAGTTGTTAATAGAATTGACATTCTTGTGACCTGTGACCTGGCAAATAAGGGAAGGTGGCACTCCAGCATTCAGTAGGTCATTTGCAGTTTTTTTGCGGATTGAATGATTCACTAATTTAACAGAAAGTCCTGCTCTTTCTGCCATAGAAGGCACAATTTTGCCGAGTTTGTTCCTCCCCATAGGGGCCTTTGCAAACCAAATATTAGTGCTTGGAGTGACCTCTCTCTTGGTTGCTAGGTAGAATGGTGATTCTGGGGTGCACATTTCAGCAGGCCTTTTATTTTTAAATTCATGATAGAATTTTACTGGGCATCTGTCACCCCCCTGTGCAAATACTTTTGGGTTGAAAGGACGTGTTCCTGATGTTCCGGAACCTGTTCTGGTTTTTGTGAGTCTTTCATTAAACTCTAAATACTCATCATCCCCGTCCTGTTTCAGTTCCACATCACCCCATTTCAACTGCCTGCTTTCATGGCACCCACGGAATCCAAAACATTGTGAATTAAAAAAAAATACAGTATTTTGCAGAGAGTCTGCATCCCTGTCCCCTAGTTCACCTGACTGCCATAGTTTTTCAACCTGGTCGCTTGTTATGATATCCGCTTTGTTAGGTTTGTTACCCTTTCCCATCTGTTTGAGTTCCTTTCTTCTGGCCTCGAGCACCCCTCTGCTGATTTTCACTTGTAACGATGCTCTCTTCATAGCCCTCATCTCGAAGATACCTGTAAAAAACACATTTTTTATACATTTTATATACATTTTGCATTTTTATAATTTTTAAAATGCATTTTTAATTCATAAAAAGCTCAAAATGTAACTTTTTAAAAAAAATTTCACCTCTAATTCGTTTTTTTTTTACATTTTCATCCGTTTTATATCAATTTAAAAAAAATTTTAAGGCTTGTAAATATTATTTTTTATGAAGTTCATATACTAATCAGTATGTAAATATTATTGAAAAATTTGTCAACGCGTTTTTACATTTTTAAATCAATTTTTTAGCATTTTAAAATTTAGTTTTCAGTTTACCTCTCTATGCCTCTGTGGAGCGCTGTAAGGGAGTCTGGTTCGAAGTCATTACCATCCTCCTTGGTCACTACACGTATCCAGGACCCAAGGTAGGTGTCGAGCTGGCTGGCAGGTATTGTATGTGGTTCTCTTTTCTCATCCTTCTTAGTTTCCAGGAAATTCTTGAATTTTTTCACAGCCTGGAAAATCATAACATTTCATTCATATTATTCATAATAATTATTTAGGTTTTCATCTATTTTTCACAGTTTTTTTCTTATTTTTAAATCATTTATTCTCACTCAAAATTTTTTTTTTAAGATATTCTACTGTAACAATGTCTTAGCCTTTCTCTACATATTATTAAGCCTATTTTTACTATTGGAATTGAACATTACCTGGTCAGTCTTCTTGTTTGTATTGACATTCCTATAGCCCTTGATGTAGTCTCTCAAGTCATCATTCTCAGCAGCTAACGGAGGTAACGCCTCATCATATTCCTGAATATTTCTTGGGACATCCTGTTGTATGTACGGATGAGGGTTAGGGTCTGGGCAATTTTCTGGGCGATTTTCTGGGCGATTTTCTGGGCGATTTTCGGCCGTTAGTGCAGTTTTTTCCTCCTCTGCAATATCAATGATGATAGTAATGGGCTTTGCTTGAGTTTCAGCACCACCATCCTGCCAGAATCCTTCGTCTAAGATGTTAAAGCAGTCCTCACCGATATCTTCTGGCCCCCAACTAACGGTACCATCATCAGGAACATCAGGAACATCAGGAACAGCGTGATCTACAGGATTGTTCTCCGTTGGATCCATGATACAACCACGTCCTCGACAATTTCCACATATACTAGATCCGGTAAGACCCAAATATTCTTTATAAGCCTCTTCCTTTACTGCAGATAAAACGGGTCCGCCTAATTCCGCCGTTACCTCGTATTCAAGCCACCAAAAGATCTCATTTGCGAATTTATCGGTTAATTTCTGGTCTAACGGTCCGTTATCCATGGGTTTCCATGCGCATTTGATGAAAGTGCGACGAATATCGTCTGCTTTTGTTTATTTTTCGCGCCGTTACTTTCATTGGCCAGCGCGCCGGAAGGGGAGGGGCCTAGATGCGGAAGCGCATTCTCATTGGTCAATGCGTCGTGCGGGGCGTGGCTTCACATTGATTGACGTTGCCAGGCACGCATTCGCACGCCGAAGTCCGTTATTGCCCCGCGGGGCAATAACGGTTTGATTATTGCACACTGTGCAATAACGCCCTCCGTTATTGCACCTTTGCTCGTGGGGCAGGACAATGATGAAGGAATAGGCGCTACAAAGTTGGTATATAATAAACTTGCATTATAAACTGCCAACTTTTCCCACCACTGGTCTCAGTGAACACCATGGAGCGTGAAATCTGTCTCTGAAAGCCTTTTTGGTTGATCCCCTCTTAATGCACTTACCCCACATTAACAGCTGTGGCCCAAAGTGTTTACTGTTAAGACTCCAGTGGAGCGAGAGCTCAAGAGGCATCAGTGGCACATTGCTTCAGGGCGGCTTGTCCTGCACTCAAGGTTTTAACCCTTTAAGGCTGTATTACACTATAGGTCTGCTGAACAAGAAAAGACCGAAAAACTAAAACTGTCTATGTGTTATTCCTGATAAGAACAGCTAATTGCAATGTCATAATATGTTTTTGTGGATATCTAATGCATATTTGAGAATTTTGAAGCATATTTTCCTTGTGAATCTTTATTTTTTCTTTTAGCATATTTAAACACTTATGGTGTTTTGATCAAAACCTCTTGAATCTTTAGAAATAAAGTCACACAGACAAAATCAGTCCTTTCCTAACCAGCAGACATATAGATGGCTTTCAGCTCTGATATTGGTACAATATAATAATATTACAGAAAATTTGCCTGCTGAAGTGATATAATTGTTTGAAATCGGGAATATTTTACACTTTTGTAACAACAAATTTCGTGTCTTTGAAATGTGGGGTATCTTTGCGACATCATCATATTGCAGCACATGTTATATGGTGTCAAAACCCATTCACCCTGGCCTATGGTCCTGTCGCAGGGCCTGGCGAAAATTTTATCTGAAGCATTTGCAAATAGCCTGATGTATGAAAAATTGATCACAAAGGTAGAGATAATTGATCATATAGCATTCACACTGAGAAGGAAGGTCCCTTGTGATTAGATATGATAACTTTCACAAGCAGAATTGCACAGAATTGCAGAATTGCACAGGTTTGCTACAAAAATATTAAACATGCTGTATAATTTCGCAAGACACTAGCTCTCAGAGGGCTATGATAACATTGCCAATATTCACAGATTTTTGAGTTATGACTATTAATTGTTTTAAATTGGTCACCAATATGGTGTCAAGACCGTTTTTTTTGCATTGTGATGTCATCTGCACAACGTCCATAGATTAGTAATCTGATTAATAACTTGTTTCATGGATGCTCTGCAAGCAATCCATTTAAAACTAAACTTTTGAATAATTAAATGATTGAAGTCCACAGATGTAATTGAAATTTCTTTTAATGAAATCAATCGTTCCTGATATACACTAAGAACCAAATAAAAAAAGTTTATATTAGTTGTTGTCTGTGTACAATTTCAGTTTGTATCTGTATATTTGATCATGTTAATGGCACAATACTTGTGTGGGCACAAACCACTGGCACAGAGCGTGAGATTCTCATCAGAACTAGATCTGGTTGAATCACTCAAAGGGAACACCAAGTCTGGTATTATTTTGGAACTACTTGAAATGATTATGTTTCATTGGGGTAAATGTCAGCTACCGTTTGCTGAAAAAAATTAGGGAGTCACCAATCTAACCTTTTCATGAAATTTAATCATATTGTGACGTTCTCTGGTAAGTCGGGGTTGCCGATTCTTACAACAGAGGAACGTGGGGATTGTTTGGGTCTCGGGGCGGACGGGGAATCCGGGCCAAGAACCGAAATGTGTTTTTAGAGTCGTGCCTCGCGCACGAGGGGGGGGGGGGGGGCTGAGCGAATCAGTCGGGAATCGGCGCTCGATGTCAAACGGAGGACTGCGGGGAAGGAAAATTATGGTAGGGGTACGGGTCGGACGGGGTTCATCTCGCTCTATCTCCCAGACCAGCATTCACCCCCACCGGGCGGTCCACCCCGTGGTTCCAGTCCGCGGGGCCGTCGGGCCGACGGTCGCCTATTGTTTGGTAGCGTGGGGCCAAGCCTGCCGCGCCCTCGTCCCTGCGGACTTCGTTCCTTCGTTCCGCCCTTCATGCCTTCGTGCCATGCTGCGCCTCTGCTTCAGGGACGGTTTCGGGCCTTTGTGCCTTACTTCGGTCCTTCGTTCCTCGTTCCTCAGGCCGTCGGGCCCCTACCCTAAGTTTCTCCTATTTATCTCGAACTTCGACTATTTTATCCTAACTTCCGGTTAATTGCTCGGATCGGCTCATCTTAGCAGTTGTTTCAGGAAAGAAGACACGTCTGGACACAAGGAGAACTGTTAAAGAACTCTGTTTATTCGGGCCTCACCGCCCCTTTATATACCCTAGAGGTCAGCCCTGATTGGCTGCTTTCAGTCACGTGATCTACAACTGACGTCACTTCCGGTTTACATTCTCGTTTCCGGTTTACATATCACTTCCGGTTTACATCTTTCCGGGTCTCGTTCCTTTACATATTCGTTCCTGCACACTTTCGTTCCTTTACATATTCGTGCCTCTTTATCGGGCTTTGTACACTTTCGTTCATTCTTACATATTTCGTTCTTTTACACTTTCGTTCCTTTTCGAACATATATACCTTTTATAATATTACCTTATTTTCTCTTATTTTGATCTCTACATTTTTGGATGAATAGCCATTCATCACAATATCCTACAAGATTTAGTTTAAAAATTTATAAAAAAAAGTATAAATTATTGTTAATTCCTAAACAATATTTCTAAGACATCTAAAACTCATCATTATCTATATTGATATATTTCCTTCTGAATAAATCAATTTCAGAAAGATAGGATATACAGTAACCATACCACTTAAATTTAAAGATGAGCTAATTTTTTGCCAAAATGAGGGGTTTCGTTGAAAATAATGGATTTACTATAAATAAATTCATAGTTAATTTACAATTGCAGACCTGTTAAATCTTATCAAATGATTATTTTAATTCACAAGGTTTTGGGCTACAACATTGTCATTTACTGTATGAAACTAGATTAATATTTACAGAAATATGAACAAAAATGTATTTCCCCTCTGTAGACCTCTACCCAGTGTGCACACCCCCGTTGATTAAACGCTGCATTTCAGCTGCATTTCCTGCAGCGTTTATTATGCTTTATGCAGCTGGAATGTAGTGGCCAGAGTACCAGCTGACCGCTGCTGACACATGCCACTGGTTAAAACTGAAATAAAGCATATCTATACTTTTCTTGTACAATTTGAGTAGAGTGTGTCTTAACATTGATATTACATAAATATGAAAGAAAATTTCACTGTCTTAAAATAATTTAGTGCAGCACTTAAGAAACGACTAATAAGTGCTGAGAAGTGACTCAATGGTCATATTGCCTACACACCCGCCCTTTCAAACTCACCATAAGTCATAAATCTGATTTTTCCTAAAATGGGTATTTTTGGACAGAATTGTGAAAAACATCACTCATATTTACCAAAGTTTCATAAATCACATGTCCGTGGCTATCATTATGGTCCTACTTCAAGTACATATGTATCTCCATAAAATCGGGACAGAAGCCTGAAATTGGGATAAACACTGTCCAAACGTGGCAATCAGAACAAGAGGGTAAAATCAGGACTGTCCCAACCAAATCGGGACAAACAGCAGGTATGTACTGTCAACCTTGCCATACATGACTGTAATGTGTAGAAGCTTGTTTTGTATGAAAACAAAGTAATGGTCTCTGCCATTCCTCTATAGCAGAAATGGGATAGAAAAAGCAGCCATCCTACGCAGTGGAGGTGGGGGAGCAAGGGGACCACGCGAGTAGGGACGGCTAGTGTTCCACGTGCCTGAAGTATTTTAAAGTCTGGGTGGTACCTTCTAATTGTGGATGTTGTTTAGGGGAGAAATGAAGATCAGAAGGCAGGAGTAGTTGTTGATGATAATGTTGTATTGTTTCTTCAGTCACAGGTTAAGGAGCATGGCCTGAGGCCAAAGCTCCACGAAAGGTTACATGTGCATAGCTCTGTGTCTCCAGCCCCACTGCCCAGAGTGGAGCATCCAAAATTCCCTCTGCAGAGCCTCCAGGGCTCTGATTGGTTGAGCCTCCAGGGCTCTGATTGGTTGGTCAGGCTCCAGGTGGAAGGTGGCTCCACCTGGAGTCTGTGAGGGTAGTTAGACACTACTTTAAGGGTATAGTTTTTGTACTTATTAATTTTGAATATATTGTGTATATAATTTTATGCTAGTTATCACATAATTATATTTAGAAATAATATGTTTTATAATAGTGAAATGTCCCACCAATTTTATGGTACGACACGCCCAAAACACCGCACAGTCTGGGCGTGGCAGTGTGGTGTGCAGTGAGACAGGGAATGGGGAGGGGGGAGTGGGAGGGGAGGGTGGCAGAGGTTGAGTAGAGGGTTCGGGGCGGTCTTGGATGCCTGTCGCCGGGTGTACTATCTATAATTAGCCCTATTACGGGTGCATAAACCACTCGTAGTCGGATTTCCTTTGTTCTATCAGTGCATTCTCATATGAGAATGCACTGCAGACCTGATAATGCACAGTTGGTCCCAAATAATGCACTGATGAGCCCAAATAATGCACTGTTATGTCCAAATAATGCACTGTTTCTGAAATTTGTCCTCAGAAGGTTTACTAGGATATGATGTTTTGAATTCATGAAAACTTTTGACCCCTCGCTGAGAATTGAACCCCGGACCTCTTGCATACCAAGCGCACAGCCTACCCCTACACTACTGAGGGAGCTGATGAAGGCTGAGGTTACGCTGGACGTGGTGTCTGGTGGGTGAGTAGTGTTGCAGAATACCCCAGCCAGTCCCCACATAGCGAGTGTCTATGCAGTGTCCAGGCCCCACTGTGTGGTGTGTGTCCCGTATGGTGATCTGCATGGCTCTGGACCCCTAAATTTGACACGGCATCATGGTCATTTTTAAAATTTGACATGGCGACATGGCTATTTCTTAAAATCGACATGTGACATGGCCAACTAAGTGACATGTGACATGACCCTTTTCTTAAATTCGACATGGGACATGGAGCTTAGTTACATAAATACCTATCTTTGATACTGGGGTCCCTGGGCAGTGGGATTCAAAGGAGGGATCGGCCAGGCTACTATTGAAACTAATTAAGGAAATAGGCCCTGATAAGGGCCAGCAATTCTTCCGATGATGTCCCGACCAGGAGCTCTTCAGATGATGTCCCGACCGGGAGCTGTACTCGACTTCTAGCTATCCTCACTGTACAGAGTATTATCTAAATAATATCTAGTGACATTTTTTCTTTACTGACAGGGGACAAGGCCATTTCTGGGAATCAACATACAACATCTAGAGCCCCACCAGCCGGTGCGACGCCGACCCCACTGGACACTCGAGGTTGGGAGGAGGGTCAAGGGAGGGGAGGGGTTTGTGTGTGGGGTGGAGGGGTTTGTTTAGTCTATTCCGACCCACATTAGCCATTACATATTAGTAAGGTTGACTAGCAGACCTGAATGTAACTACAGTCTAGGTTTGATATAGCCACTGGGGGCATAAGGAAGCAGAGTGTACTTGTATAAATCAAGCAATCGACTGAATTTAGCAGCCTATAAAGATTCTTGATACCTGAAATACTTTTTCTCATGGTTTATGTCAGATAATGGACTCGTAGTAGTGCATGGGGTGATATAATGCACTACTACTCGTAAATTATCCTACACATAGCAGACCTCCCCCCTCCCACCCGGACCCATCCCGCCAACAGGACCTAACTAATGATGGTGCTATAACCGTTACAAGCCACATCCAAACTGGTGGAAAGAAGGCACAGAACCACACTGGATGTACATGTCCATTCCATATCAATGGTAAGAGATTCTAGTTACTATACCACAAAAGATAACCGTATCTTTGGAGAGTTCATTTACTGACATATGTATGTTAGATCCTTGTGCATCAATGATAATATGTAATACTGTTTTATTTTGCAGTTATCAAAACACAGTGATTGTAAGGGTGTTGACGTTCCTGCAAAGAGGCAAAGGTATGTATATATAATTTTCTCGTTTTTTTCTCTCTTTTTTTTTTTTTTAGAGAGAATCAGCATATGAGACTTGATGACATTCAATTAGATAAAAAAAATGCATATGCATGAGTGACACAAAAAATATTTATATGTATATCTTAACATTTTGTGTGCAATTTTACTGTCAAAGATTACAAATTGCTACGTGTCTAATGATGTTGTGTATCATGTGTTTTATTTGTAGACTTTCAAGGCTCAACTCGTACGTGTGGACTGCCAAACAAGCCATGAAGAGTTCAACTTTGCAGCTAACTGATGAATTGGATCAAATAAAGAAACAAAACTAAATGCAGCAGCTAAAATCCACCTTTAATATAGCACTTATTATCTGCTACAAATGCAGCTTCTGTTATTCACTACAGACCCAGCATTTATTATCCACTGTAAATGCAGCTCTGGTTATCCACTGTTAATGCAGCATTGATAATTCACTCATAATCCAGCACTTATTATGCACTGATAATGCAGCACTGCTTTAGTGGGTTTTTTTTGCCTGGTCAATAAACGTTTATGCAGCAGTTCACTGCAGCACTGAATAAACCTGTATTAAGTGGTTCTGTGCACACTGGGTATAGTCAAGGATTTTCATCCTTTAGGCAAGGCTGTACAGAGTGCATGTGCATGAACAAATGGCACAATTGCCTTTAATCTTACTGAGGAAATAAAATAAATGTGCAGCATTTTAGTATTTAGTGTGTTTGTTATTAATATTATGCAGATGCCCCTGTTTCCAAAATTCTGTATCTGCCCCTACAACAGCATGAATCTGAATCATTGAAAGAATCAATGGTTTGTTATATTATAGCCCACTCAACCATGTATAGAGTAGATCAGTATGGGACCACTATTATAATCTCTGCCGTAAGCAATAAATGTTTTCCCATCATTGTCTCTGACAGCAGCACTTCCATACAAATATGTTTCTTTGGGGAATTCACTCTGTATGTAGTTCAGGAAGGTTCCATTGAGAGAATACATGCCAACATCACGACCCCTTCCAGGAGCATATCTGGTTGTAACAAACACATGTCCACCTCTTGTACCTGTTACACTAAATGCATCCATTACTCCATCATTGCTGATGGATGTCTCATTGGTTAACAGATTCAGGCTAAGAAGTTTGTAACTTGCAATATCTGTACCAATAAACACATTGTCAGTGGTCAAGTAAGTGCGCATAAAGTAGCGGCTGACCTCTGTATGATGTATCTTATACAGGAGTTCTCTGTCTTTGTTGTACACATAGTTGTCCCTGCCATGACTGATAACAATGAACTGATCATTAACTGCAATTCTCACCCAATTAGTCCCAGTAACAAAGCCTGGAGACCAAGTCTGGTTACTGTTGCTTTGAACATCATAGATTCTGATCTTTACTTGCTCCCTAGTACCTTGGTGCTCAGTGATGTAAACACTTCCATCTGCTGAGCAGCTTGCATCATCAGCCCTATAACCAGAGTCAATAACTTCCCCATGGCAGGACTTGGTCTCTGTGTTAACAGTGTATTTCAGTACACGTTGGCTGTTGCGTGATGTCACTATCAGTGTCTCCTCATCCATCCAACAAAGCCCATACAAATAAGATCCCATATCTTCACTCAGTCTCGAACAGTTCATCAGAAAGATTGCTGTAAAGTAATAAAGAAACAACTCATTAAAATGTGTCAAATACATGAGAAGTGATAATGAAATGTAAGAACCTGGCAGGAGAGTTATCTTAGTGGTACACTACTAATCTGTTTATCTAAAGGTTTGGGTTAGAGTTTCTGGTCCAGTTGTGAATTAACAATATAAACAAAGGCTACTGGGTTCCTCAGGTGCCCCCCCCCCCCCGGCTAGATCCGTCCCTGTCAATGTTAGTGCATACTTTAATAATAATATTAATGATAATTAATTCTCAAAGAAACAAGATTAATTGTGATACAAAACAATTTATGACACAGAGAAACTTATGACATGAAATAATGGTGATATGAAATAATAACTATGACATATAATATTTGATAGAAATCATTTTACATACACAGGGCGAGCTCAGGGCAATACTCTTCATGAACATCGCCCTGGTTGGTCAGTTCTACTGACCTTTGCAGAGAGTGTGTAATAGTATTGATGCTGCTGTGTGTGACATGTGTGTCAATTTCTGGTGTGTTAATTATATTGATGCACAGCTCACACTCTTGCAGTGTGAATGGTCTGACCCAGAAGGTTACTTAACAGGCCCCACCCCTCCTCTTGCCTGTAACCCTGGAACTGCCACTAAACTTTCATGTATGCATGTATGTATGAATGTATGTATGCATGTGGGTATGTATGTGGGTATGTATGTGGGTATGTATGTATGTATGTATGTATGTATACATGATAACTTGTGGACGAAAATAATCATTTATGAAGTTTTAAGGGCCGGGAAGAGGTCAGGGGGGTGGATCTGGTCTCCTCGTGCTTGGTTGTGGCATCCTGATGGGAACAGAAGGAGAAGGGGGACGGGGAGGGTTGAGTCTATACACCTGTAAGTTCTGTGTAATGTGCCCATAACCACGTGCGCCATCAATTTGTCTATCGTTCAGTGAAAGCTGCGGCCGTGAACCTTGCTGTTGTCCCGCCGTTGTGTTTTCCCCAACTCGTCCATTAATCCCCGACGGCCAATTAACCAGACGCTTGTACCTTAAAATCGGCACAACATCCTCCAACCTTTCTTGTATTTCTGAAAAAGTCGCCACTATCGTATATTACCTTCCTCTGGGAACAAATTGTACGTTTCTATCTTACTTACAAGCCGAGTTGTACAGCCCTAACCATTTGCAAATATTTCAGAGAAAAAAAACGCGGAAACAACGCAGAAACACGTCCGTCACCCACATACCTTACCTAAGCCACGCGCCCCGTATCCCTTATCTTTCCAATTATATTTCAGGAGAAAGTCAATGAAGCCACAATTTTAATCTATCCAAGCCGTGATATTTAGTGATTTGACGTTTGAACCATGTGCGACTTGAATTCATCTCTGAGTGAAAACTACAAGTATATATCTTAATCTTATTAAGAAGCTAGACCTTTCCAATTCTATTATAAACTCCCCATTAACTACTCATTCACTGAAATTGTAGGCTTTCCACTTTACAGAACATTGCCAACTACGTGGTCTTCATTTTAACACAATTGCATGTTTATTACAGATCGGGATATATACCTACAAAAAAAACCCACTTCTAAAGTTTTCAGATACACATTGAAAACAGCCGCAACTTATACCGTCTACTTTGTATCCACCACCGGTGTCCCTCTATGTCCACTCAAGGCATTATTGTTTTAACTTTGCAAATGAACCCCTATCCTTGACCAGCGTCCACTTAAACAGACGCCAACCAAGGTGGAAATTCCCGCGAAAACGCCGCCACTACAGGCCACCGGCGTCCCAGGTAATAGAGAGTTTTTGCAAGGCTCACCGATTTCAGTCCCCCTATCCCTAAACGGATCTCGGGGCTCCAGATGAATGGTCCCCACAGACAATGTTATAAATAGGGGAAAGGTTGCTAAATGCAGTTCTCCCGGTCAAACCTGTCAGAAATGTGATTCTTAATAGTGAATTTCTCAAATGCAAATTTAAAAGTAAACAGCTTGATCACATGTTGACTCTGTGTTTCTATTTATATTTTGAATAATGCTAATGTGTCTGTGGGGGTAGACCTTGCTAGCCCCAGGTCACAGTCTGCTGCTCCCACCTGTGGGCTCTCTGATCAGGGACACACAGGCAAACCTATCTCCTGTTCATTGTTTTACAAATACTTTGACTACTAAATAAGAAGAAAACTCTTCTCTGATATAAATGTATTTTCATGAGGGAGTGAGAAAAAAATTGGTTAAGATTTAACACTTAGGTTTAATTTGGAAAATACATTTTTAGGATATGGGAGGCCTCAGAATTGGCCCCTGCTGCCTATAGTGTCCCTACCGATTGAACTCTATCAGCACCTAGCACAGGGCAGGAGATTCATATGCCAGTGTGTCCCTGATCAGAGGGCCCACAGGTGGGAGCAGTGAACCGTGACCAAGGGCCAGCCAGGTGCACACTTACAGACACACTGGTATTTATCAAAATGTACATGCATAGAATCAACTTCTGAAAAGAGTGTTTACCATATAGATTTAAACATGATAAATTCTGTATTTATAAAACATTCATTCTGATAGAGCTGACTATAAAGGAGAAATATAATTTAATATGTTTACAATATCACTGCCGTTTTACAGGAGGACCATTCATTGAGAGCCCCCCAGATCCGTATAGGGAACGGGGTATGAGATCGGGGTGTGTTGCAAAAACTCTCTAGTGCTCAAGACGCCCGTATCTAACGGTTGCGAAGGCCTTTCTTGATCCATGCTTGATAGACGGGCCTATCTAACAGCTGGCTTTGTGGTGCGCGAACGACCACTCGACCACCGGCACCCGCAAGCCGACAAATTCTGACTAAATCAAAAGACTTGCTTCTTATCGAAAATGTGCTGGTACATATCAACCATAGATTGTGGAAAAAGTTTGGCGACATTTCACTTCAACTCGTCATACCAGAAACTTGGGTCAAAAAGACATTGAGCCACTTCCATGATGATCCACTCGCTGGTCACCTGGGAGCTGTGAAGATGTTATCAGCAATGACACCCAGAGTTTACTGGAAATCAATGACGTCTGATGTGCAAAAGTTTGTCAAGACTTGCAACACATGTATGAAAGCTAAAAGAGCCATCAGGCACTCAATCAGTCCAATGACCCTTTATACACCAGCACCTGCAATATTCTCAGAATGGAACTTGGGTTCCTCTGGTCTCCCCGTGCGTGGTTGGAGCATCCTGATGGGACTAGGTGGAGTAGGGGCCCGGGGAGGTTTGGTGTAGGTTCCCCTGGTCTCCTCGTGCTTGGTTGTGGCGTGCTGACGGGAATAGAAGGAGTAGGGGGCCAGAGAGGGTTGGGGTAGGTTCCCCTGGCCTCCCCGTGCGTGGTTGTGGGATTAGGAAGGGTAGGGGCAGTGGAGGGTCCAGGGGAGTTCCCCTGGCCTCCCGGTGCGTGGTTGTGGGATTAGGAAGGGTAGGGGCAGTGGAGGGCCCAGGGGAGTTCCCCTGGCCTCCCGGTGCGTGGTTGTGGCATGCTGACGGGATTAGGAGGAGTAGGGGACGGCCCAGGGCCTCAGGGGGCATGCTGAAGTTATTTTATTCATTTCCCAGCCTCCAGTCCATGCCCTCAGCCTCTGAGGCCTGTTGAAATCATTTTACTCGTTTCCTGGCCTCCAGTCCATTCCCCTCGGCCTCTAAGGCCTCACATATGAGGCTATTTATATGTATGACAAGAGATAAAAAAGACCTATACTTGCTAGCATGCCTCAGGGGGAGAGTATAGGCACAGATGACTTGTGGAAGAAAAGAACCTTTTGATAGGGTTTTCATGCCGATTTGAGCACTTTGAAAAAAATCCAAATTTGAAACATTTATGACTCCCAGTATGAGTCAACTATGGGTCAAAACTGACTCTCAGGTTGTAGCCCTGAGTGAGAGGGTCCATTCTATACCTGTCAGGAAAATCTGTGATAGTTACAAGATTATCTAGAAAATCACAACAATTTTTACTGTTTTTTTTCACACAGAAAAACTCAATCAGTAGATTTGGCTAAAACCTGCCAGGAATGATAATTAGGCCTATCTGCAGGGGGGCAGGGGGGCAGGGGGGGCAGCTAGAAATGTGTAATAAATACAACATTTGCTAGAAATCAACATATAAACCCTGTTAAATGATTCTTTTCGTCCACAAGTCATCTGTTCCTTGCATCCTAAGATTATCAAGGATCTAGGGGCGGGAAATGAGTAAAGTGACTTCAGCCTGGCCCCTGAGGCCTTGGTCCCTGAGGTGGCCCCTGGTAATTTGATGCCCATGAATTCAACAATGTTCTTGGCATTGAATAGGTATAAATATCATGTATACAAGTTTTTAGCAAAATCCATTGGTTGGGTTTTCCAGTGTAAGAATTAAGGTAAAAAATATGTCTAAAATTCTTGAAAATGTTTTATTAGCCAGAGTTTCCTGACTAGTTTACAATGGTCATTCTCACTCGGGGCTACAGTCTCAAATTTATTTTTCACCCATAGTTCACTTTTTGTGGGAGCCATAAATATTTCAAATTTGAATATTTTTCAAAGTGCTCAAATCAGCCTCAAACCCTTCTAAAATATTCTTTTCTTCCACATGTCATCTGCCAGAGGGGTGGTGAGAACCGGCCTCAAATGACCCCCTGCCCCCCTGCCCCCCTGCCCCCTGCCCCCCTGCCCCCTGCCCCCCTGCCCCCCTGCCCCCCTGCCCCCCTGCCCCCCTGCCCCCCCTGCCCCCCTGCCCCCCTGCCCCCTTGAACCCTTGCCTCCTTGAACCCCTGCCCCCCTGCCCCCCTGCCCCCCTGCCCCCTGCTCCCCTGCTCCCCTGACCCCCTGCCTCCTGCCCCCTGCCTCCTCCCCCTGTCCCCTCCACTTCATCCTCTGGCTTCTGCTGCCCCCTGCCCCTTGCCCCCCTGCCCCCTGCCCCCTGCCCCCCTGCCCCCTGCCCCCCTGCCCCTGCCCCCTGCCCCCCTGACCCCTGTCCCCCTGTCCCCCTGTCCCCGCCCCCCTGACCCCTGTCCCCCTGTCCCCCTGTCCCCCTGCCCCCCTGCCCCCTGCCCCCCTGCCCCCTGCCCCCCTGCCCCCTGCCCCCCTGTCCCCCTGTCCCCCTGCCCCCCTGCCCCCTGCCCCTGCCCCCTGCCCCCCTGCCCCCTGCCCCTGCCCCCTGCCCCCCTGCCCCCCTGCCCCCCCTGCCCCCTGCCCCCCTACCCCTGCCCCCCATGCCCGCTGCCCCCCCTGCCCCCTGCCCCCCTACCCCTGCCCCCCATGCCCGCTGCCCCCCCCCCTACCCCTGCCCCCTGCACCCTTATCCCCTGTCCCCCTGTCCCCCTGCCCCCCTGCCCCCCTGCCCCCCTGCCCCTCTGCCCCCCTGCCCCCCTGCTCCCCTTTACCCGCCCCCTAATGTACACCCATTTTTTTTGTGTTATAATGCCCTGTGATGTGTATCTATTGATATCATTTTTTTTGTTTCTTGCCCTAACCCTTATCACTTAGGGAAGGATAATGCTCTAAACTAATTTTGGGCTTTGCATTGTGCATGTAAGGTTTTTATCATGCATTTTTCATGCATTTTGTCACACATTATTCTAAAATCAAAATAAGATAATAATTGAAATGACGATCTGGCCAAAAAATTAGATTTATATGTACTGAAAGCCCATATACATTGATATTTGGCCTTATAACACTCTACACTTGGACATGGCAAACAAATATTGCTGATAATTATGATATTTCACTAAAATTCTACAAAATATGATCTTTAATTTCCTAGTAATATTGATAAATCTATTATTTCATATATCCTAATGTTTTTTGTTTTTTTTTAGTTTTCTTCAGGGGTGATATCAAATTTTATTGTTTTATAAAGAACTATATATGAGGTTTATCTGCTGGGGATATTTTACATTTTCTTCTTTTAACCCTTTACAGATAGGGAGTGAAAATGTGTTTTGGGGATTTATATCACATGTGGCAGGCTGATATCACACATTTCATGCCTAATATCAAACATTATATATCAGATAACAATGTAATAAAGATAAAATCAAAATTATCACCAAAAAATGTGTTTTATGTGGACTAAAGGCATTAGTATTTTCCACTGGGATTTTTCACAGTTTTTGCCCTGAACTCTGGAAGTTTGCTTTTTGAATTAATCAAGCACATGGCAAATCTGTTTATAACAAAACATTTAACCCTAATTAATCACTTTTCTGGTGGCCTTAACTTCAATTTTATGTGTATAATATGGATTGATTGATAAGATTAGCACATTGCTAAGAACTCAGAAGATAAGAGTGGTACCATTAGTCAGTGACTCTGGTGTCTTTGTCGTCTCTGGTGCATGTGGCACCTCAGATGTTTCTGGTCCATCGGAGGAAGAGGTGGTCTTCCCTGTAAGTAGAAACATATACCGAATTCCTAATGTACGTTACGGAGCCACTTAGCTATCGCAAATGAAGAAAATGTATGAAAAATATGGAAAAAAATACGGAAATTGAAAATACATTCCTATAAATGCGAAATAAAAATTGTGAGTATTGCGATAAAGTATTGTGGCTTCACATACGATAGTGTACATTAGATTTCAGTACTTATTGATTCCTGAGAATACGGAAAATGCAAAAATTACCAAGATACGAAGAAATATAATGTACGGAAAATGTACGGAAAACATGTGAAAGAATTGCAAAAGCATCATACATTACCCAACGGTTTTCAGGGACACGACTGCCCATTTACAGAAGATCTGCACTTCTATCGCATGTGTATCACATTTTTATACCCGTACATTTATCCTAACTTGAGGAATGCGGTAATAGTTGCTAGTATGAAGACTATCCTGGTTGATTTTCTATATATTTGAGGATATAGAATCTAAAAGGTATTCTATACCAGACACAGACAGTCCATAATATTATTTTTGTTGTATCTGCATGTTAGGCAGTATACCTTTGTAGGGGCCACCTTCCTCCACGGTCGCCATATTGGCTCCTGATGATGTTTGCCAAACGGCAAGCAAGGAGGTATGGGGGGTCTTTGGGGGGAATCAACCACAACATTTCGAATTTTTCTTTTACATATTTTACAATGTGGAGATGATATCATTTCATTTTAAGGATAGATAAGGGGTCTCAGGGCATAGGCTGCATGAAGGCACATGCAAAATCGACTATGGCAATAACATAAACAGATTGTACATCATATGAAAGTTCACATTTTTATCTTTCTGACCATATAAGTTTAAATAAAATTAGACAAGAATTATAGTAATTATGAATTCCAAACTGATTTACTCAGTTTTATTTTTCAAACATCAATATCTCAGTAACCACATAAGATATGAAACTGAAATTTTGAATACATATTCCTGATGTTCCCCTTTAGGGAAGTGCGTCTCAAAATGTTTGATTAAAGTCCTAGATTTCATTTTATGACAAAAAATGGGTAACTTTCTGTTATTTTTTAATACATTATTTTCTAGATTTAATAAAATAAAAACTATCACCTTAATCAAAATTCTGTGGCACTCTTCCCTCCCTATGTATCCTAACAATACTTACTTCAAATTTCAAGGCTCTATGCAAAATACTAACTTAGATATTCATGTTCAAAAAATAGTCATGAAAATTCATTATTATGTTTTTATCAAAATGTATTTCAGTGAAATTTTATCTTTTTCACACATTCTTTATATCCGGAGAAACCTTACACACTCAGCTTTTGAATGGTCTACATCCTTTCTTTGAATGCTTAAAAATGAATTTATGAACCATTAAATAGTGAATCCCGCACCGAGACCCCTTATCTTTTAGGGTAAAATCTTTGAACAAAATGTCATGGATCTAAGCATTTATTGAGGAGGAAGAAGAAAAACATTCAGTGCAATTTGGGTGTTTCCTGAAGGAAAGCAGCATTATATGACCTGCTTTCATACCAGATTTTGATATTTAGTTTGAGGAAGAGGATATCACCTCAGCAAGCAGGGTAAGAATGTTTTATTTCATGAATTCTATTGAAAATAATTTATATCAAATGGCCTCGAAATGTATTTCATATTGTAGCTGCCACTTTGGGAACAACATAGATATATATAAGCAGGTTGAGGAA
Organism: Lepidonotus clava; assembly: GCA_936440205.1. NCBI lineage: Eukaryota > Metazoa > Annelida > Polychaeta > Phyllodocida > Polynoidae > Lepidonotus > Lepidonotus clava. Next base: position 49,595,663 of record OW387145.1, read on the forward strand.
ACAGCTGCATTTTCAATGCGGTGCCTTATTCTCATCTGCAATGGAAGATGACCCCACTGGCATCATAGAATAGCAATACAACTTTGTTTTACAACATACATCATAAACAGGGGATACTTCTAGAGGTTCTGCTAATTTTATTTGGCCTTTTGTACTATACAACAGTTTTATGAGCTTAAATAATTCATTATAAAGCATAATTTTATCGCAGGAATAACAATTTAAAGGTACACAAACAAAGTTGCTCTTCACAAAGTCACTACTGGTCGTACACTGTGTCCTACTTATTGACCCAGGGTAAGTGTGACCACTCTCCAGTCACAGTGGTGGTTGTAAACTCAGTGGTGTAACACCATAGATAGGCCAAGAGAGTGAGGTGCACTTGACTGCGCCAGATTAAAATTCTATGTCACTCTTTAAAAGAGACGCGGCTTTGTTTCACCTACGTTTCCTCAACCTGATAAGAGGCCTTTCCGTGCCCCATCCTCCAGTCCCCTTTTCCCTAACCCTCCACTGCTTGCACTCTTATTATGTGTGGTAGTGATCTGGCAATGTGCACTGGGATAACAGATCTAGAACAACTGTACTGCTCACAAAAATTGACATGGAATAAAAAATGGCACTGTTAGGTGATCCAGCATCCAGATAGGACAAGCACTGTGTGTACTATTGAGCATGTTTATTCACTATGACTACCATGTTTAACAGGATACAAAGGATACAGATATGGTAGGTATTGAAAAAAATCCCATTTTTCTTTTTGAAAAGTAGCATGTACAAAAATGTTATACACCAATACTAAAAGGTAAAGGGTGTCCAAGGTGGACAGCTTGTTTAAGCCCAAAAGAAATCTCATTTATGAGATGATTCTAATGTTTAACCTAGTCAAGCCTGATGTTATTGCTGATTAGTGAATTGTTTTTATACAGGAAAATTGTGAATATGGTCACATTACCTCCATTTTCTGAATCAGTTGGAACAGCTGATGTCCCTGCAGTGTTTGGAGTTCCAGGGGTGAATAAGACAATCACTGTAATTAAAAATTATTTATTGATATGATAATCTATTAAAAAGAAAATGACTCTGAGAGTTTATTGCAAAGAACACATGTGACCCGTTTTGGCGAATTGAGTCGGATGTCGCACGGGGAAGATTTTTAGTTAGGTATACCATCGGAAAATACTAATTCTTAGCTTTAAAACGAGGTATAGCATGTCTAGATCCGATATCTAGGGCCTGAGATAAGTTGCGACGAAAGTAAAAAGAACCGCGCATATGCGAGTATAAGAAACTGAGATAAATGAGTTCAAAGTTTTTCTTACCGCACGCTACCGCGGTCCTCCGATAAAGCCCTAGCAACGTACACTTGTAATTAATCCTTGGTCCTGAAACTTTACATAGTCATTCTACACTATTCTAGCTAACAAATACCAGTAATTCATGCGTTTATATACAAAACTTTTATTCATGCCGGCGCTGCAAAAAGTGACACAAATCCGGTTCTGAAACAACCACTTAACCTAGAACGGCAAGCATAAAGGATCGCAATACCTCATCTTGGCTGCTTAAAAACGACTCTGTGATGACCCTAAGTACCCTGGGTATCCATAATGTGTCTATAAAAGTTCTTGGAATATTCATGATTGTCTTTGGTCGTTAAAATAGTGAAAAGCCACCGAGGTAAAAATATTAAAATCAGAAAAAGTCTTAACAAGTAAAAATAAGTTAACAATGTTCAAAACGGATTCTTAATAGTTTTCTCAGGTGGTCCTGGGCCTGCCATGACCACGTTTAGCACGTTTACTAGGACGGCCCCTGCCCCTAGTTGGGGTGGGGGGCCTTCCTCCTCTGAGTCAGATGAAGAATTTGATTGCCTCTCCAGCTGTCTGACTAACTCCTCCTCCTCCCCCTCCGATCCTGATGATGTGTCTGGAGTCTGTCCTCTGCCTCTGCCTCTGCCCCTGCCCCTGCCTCTGCCTCTGCCTCTGCCTCTGCCCCTGCCTCTGCCCCTGCCCCTGCCTGGCCCATCCCCCTCGCCAGCCTCTGGCTCTGATTCTGCATCTGGTTCCGGCGGAGGTACGGCATGGGGGCCTGGGCCAGGTGCTGGTTCTGGTACAGAGGGCTTAGGGCACATGATGTCCTTCGTGTCCTCAGTACAAAAATCCCGAATGTTCTTGAAGAGATACCACTGTCTTTTGGCCTGGAGGCCAGGGGATGGGATGGGCCTTCCTGGGGGACAGCTTCAGGGGCGACAGTCAGCATCTTGAAGGTCTCGGTGGCTGAGTCGGCATACTGCCGGAAGGTGACATGGCCCTTGTTCTGGTCAGAGAACACAAAGTGATGATACTGTTTTATGCCCTTGACTGGTTTGATGAAAGGGGTCAAAAAAGATTGCCAGTCATACGACTCGACAAACACCTTCCCATTCTCGTCCCCCACAAGTTGGGCAAGGTTGACACATTCTTGGGTACTCTTCACCACAGTCTCCTCCATCTCCTTGAGGCTCGAGACCGGCTCACAACGAAATTTTTGTTTAAGCAAACCAAAGCACCAGTCTGGGGCAAACTTGGTGTGCCCTGTGATCAAAAAGTTTAAGGAAATGGACTGGTGCCGGCCAGTCAGGACCCGCCAGAGAAGATACGCTAGCACAAACTTGTTCTTGTTCTGACCACTACAGTTGTCACAGTGCATGTCCATCGCCTTCTCCCCCAGGGAATACGTTTCAAAATAGTGGTGCAGGTATGAAATAACTGCATTTGACCCCTTACTACCACAATGGCTTTCGTCGATCAAATAGTTCACCTGTTGGGGGATGGCCTCGGCACAGACACCGAAAATGCCGACCTTGCAGGGGACAAGGAAATACAGTGGGCCAGGCTGCATAGGAAAGGAGGGAAGGTGGACCTGCTGGGCATAATCAAAACTGATGTGGACCTTCGTGTCAGAAGAACAAGGGGGGTGGGGGCCAAGGGGAGGGGACTCTGCTTCCTTGTAGGCAGCCTTGGCAGCCTTGACCATGTCCTGATAAAAGGCCCTCTCCCGAGGCACCACCTCGAGGTGAAGTTGTTGCTTTTTCAGCTTGGCCTGTTTCACAATGTCAGGTAGGTTACTAGAGGCAGAGATATCCCTGTTGTTGCGCTGGCATTCCCAGCAGAGGTCAGTCATAGGGCGGGAACACACTATGCGAGGGAGGAGTTGGAGCCACAGGTTTCTAAAGGTTGAGTCAGCCACACACCTGAAGTTAGCCTCCTCCATGGCGTTGCTGTACAACCTGTAGATGTCGGCCTTTGTGGAAGAGGAGGGGAGGAGGAGGATGTCATCCCGTTTGTGGGAAGACACACGGCCAGGCAGGACGAGGGCGTTGGTCTCGGCATAGGAGTTGATGAAGTCCACAACCCGCCTGATGTCCTCCAGCTGGAGGATCCTTGTAGTCACCTGTCAGCCGCCAGCCTTCTTCTGCCTGGTCACCACCCCGTGGGACTTGTACCACTTTATGATGGACGTCAGCTTGTTCTGGCCAATGCTGGAAAGGTCACAAGGTAAGAGTTACATTAGGCCAATAATTATTGGACACAGGCAACAAGTACAGGTAAGTATTGTAATATCAATATGGACGATTTGTGAAGGTAAGTGCCATGATCAGATTATGTTATGATCTTGTAATTTACCTCAAGTAGTACAATAATAGTAGGGATATCTAGGTAGACCTTATTTGAGCAAAGAAGTTGAATATCAAAGCTACTTACGCGTACATGAACTTGAAAGTGTCCCTGCAGACTGGCCGAGAACCGACGAGGTAGTGGCTTCGTTGGTGCTGCCTCTCCCCTCTTCCCTTAATCCCCTTCTTCCAGGTCGACAGCCTGCTGCTATTGTCTGTGCAGGTACTGATGATGCCCAGCTAGTAGCAACATGTCCTTCTCGCCTAGAAAAAAAAGTAGATTAGGATAATAATAATCTGTACATGATATGCATGTGACTCAAGGAATGAGGTTTCTGGATTGACCCATGAACTAGGTTAACACGCCCTAAATACTACCTTAAAAACGGTCTGGTTGAGTGTTAATAGTTGGCTGTTATACTTCAAGAAGTTGTCATGGATTATGGGGTAGTTTTGAGCGAGAACGACATAGCTACATGGTCGCGGCGACAGGTTTGCATAACATGTATCTCATGCAAAACTTACCTGAGGACAGCTGAAAGACCTCCTGCCGACGTGCGACCAGCTCCGACGTCGTGAACTGTTTACTGCACTCCTTGTCTTTGTAGTGCTTGCAGGAACATCTAAAGACAACAACATACATGATATTAGACTTAGTTCACCTTCCTGAGGGCCACAATAGCATGAGACATGATTGATAACCGTTACAGGCCGGCCGGATCAGCTGACGCCATTAAGTAGGTCACCGGACAACCCCGACTGATCATCCCTGTTTATGACACGAAATCAACTTTGAAACTTGATAAAAACTAGTTAGGCAGTTAGACTACATACTAGGGCACAGTCGTAGGCAGTTTCATGAACATTGAAAGGGATTTAGGCACTTTGCATACTTGTTTCAGAGATACGGCAACCGATCGCATGTCGGCCGTTATAAAGTTTTTTCAAAACTCCCATGAAGCGTTCGCAGTCGTCCCACTCTGCCTGTAGAAGGTCGTCCGTGGGGTCAGGGATGACCAGTGGCTCATCCTCATCGTCCTCCAGTTCCCCTAGATCCTCCTGATCCTCTTCTTCTTCGTCAGAGACCTCGTCTTGCCCCTCCTCCCCGTCGGCGAAGACAAAGTACTCGTCGACCAAATTCCGCCATTGCTGTGGCTCGGCTATACCACGTAAATTCGCTCGATTTATCGTATTCAGGGCATCCGCGAGAGCCGCCTCGCGATCCATGTCCTTCCCGACGATGTTGGGAGGTAATCCACATCAAAATCCAGCAGTGATCCAGGATTAAAACAGCTAAATCCGTCGGAGAAGTGATGTCGCCCGTCCGTCCTGCTCGGCATGCGTCCCTTTAACTTTCGTCAACAACCGAAACTGGAAGGCACGCGAGGCCTCTCAGCCAATCAGCGCGCCCCATTCCGCACACGTGACTGCCTTGACGACGATTGTTTACGGGACGATGATCAGGAAAACACGTTCTGATTGGTCCTTGTAGGCGCGAATTCAAAATCTGAGGCTGTGATTGGTCAGTTCAATTCGCGCCCTTTCAACAGGTACCCGGAACATGTGGCTGGGATGGGATCCAGACCGACAGGCGAGCCGCGAAGTTAGTGAAAAATGGCGTGAATCAAGGGTCTTTTGTTTCAGATCACTGAGGTGTTGCGCGTCTTTGGGGCTTATTTAGAGGGACTTAGAGATGGCTTTGGGACCTAAAATTTTTTGGGGGAACACTTCTGATATAGGAGATATGAATAAAAGAAAAAAAAAACATTTTCGATAAAAAATGCGAGATCCGACTTCGGAGGCCCACATTTCAGTTTCACTTTCCGCGACATCCAACTCATTTCGCCAAAACGGGTCACATATTGCTTTTTTCTCTGAACATGTTTCATTAGAATTGTCAGGCAGTGCATTAATATTTACATAATGAATCAAAGACTTTATTGGTATTATATTTTTTTGTGGTAATTACAAATTATAAAAGGTGTCATAAATGACTTATTCGAACAATATACTTCCTCTGCTACTTCGAAGGCCAGAACTTTATTCATAGTTGGAAACCCTACTTGTCAACATGTTTTTAAATTACAAGACGCTCCACTTCTGGGCACAGGGTAGCCAAACCATCGACACCACTACTAAGGCAGTTGTCCGTACAATATACAGTGAAGTGTAACAGAGCTAAGTACAGAGACGTCCACAGGGACTGAATCTGAAACGGAGGGGGCGGGGGAGAGAGAAGCATACTATTACTAGAACAGTTAACATTTATGCCATGCCCCTAGGCCTAGCATGGTGGTAACTCTCATTAACTTTGATAAAGCATTATAGATAAAGCACCTCTAAAGCGAGATAACCTGATGTCACCCTGATGTGCCATCACAGTACCAATAGCTTCTGATTGCTACGATAGTTTCACGGTAGTTAGATGGTGCGGAAAGGATCTCTGTAATACAGTTTGATGTGCTATTACTATGTTCGTTGCCATGGTGACATTGCCACGGCGATGTTGCCAAGGCAACGTAACCACAATGTCGTCACATCACGAATATGTCAGACGATGCCGTTTATATTTTTTATTATGTATATTATGATAGATTACTCTAATTCTTTTTGCTGTTGAACCTAAATGGATGTATATCTACTGGAAAAAAAACTTCAAATACACATCTCTCATTCTGCCGTGATTTCCCTTTGCTGGATGCAATGCGGCAGGTGGGCTTATGCAAGTCCTAAAGTATTGCGAGAGGCTGAAACCAGCGAAAAACACATGGTGGCGCATGGAGGAAATCTCATTTCAACAGCGTTTTTAAAAAGGGGGAATAAAAAATTCTCAAAATTTCAAATTGCATTGCCTAATCTCAGACTTCAATATGGTTTTCACTAGAAATCACTATACGCCAACATGTCTGAACTGTAAATAACCACCCTGTGAGAGAGAAGGCGGGCCTGTGTTGGTCTTGCATACCCAGCACAGAACATGGTTGACAATGATGATAAAAATGAAGAGGTTTAGTAACCACTGGGCATAAAGCCTATATACAAAGGCCCAATACACAACTGACCTGTACCAAGCTGGTATTTGTTTGATACAGTGGGGATGGGAGGATGATTTGGCATACCTTAAAGAAAACCTAGCACATAATCAAGGAATAGATATTTGTCAATGAAATCCTTTGTGCATGGAATATGCATCAAGAACTAATTATTCTAGAAATATTCTAAGCATATTCCAATTGTAACCACAGTTGTGGAACTTTGATATTTGGTCTATTTTAATGGTTTTTAAGGGAAATCCCCCAATTTGTGACGTCACAAAAGTAGTATAATGGAGTCGCTGGCGCGCATAGTCAATGCTACTAATTAGGTCACTAGGTCAGTACGAGTGAGCATCGGGCATAAATAGGTTCATAGACTAATAGAGACTTTGAATAATTAGGTCATTACGACCTACTTTCGTGACCTACTTTTAAAAATACGTTTAAGGAACGTATGTGTTATTTCGTTATTTTTTCATTTTTTTTATATATACTTTCTACGTATATTTTACCGGATAATTTTACCGGATGTTCTATTATTTTCGTTATTTTTACATTTTTTTTGTATATAGTTTGTATACGCTTATGGCATTTATTATTCATTACATATAATAAATAAAACAAAACAACATTTTTTTAGTTATTTTTTATTAAAAATCGTAAAAAGCGGATTATAATTCATATATACATTGCTTTTCTTTTAGATTTTTTAAAAAATTGTTAAATATTTTATGTTTTTTCATATATTTTATACTTTTTTTGGTTTTTCATACATTTCCTATATAGTGAAAATGTTTCAGTTTTTTTAGCTATAGTTCATTGTCCTTGGGCAGTCATTTTTCAGCTTTTTATCTATAATTCATTGTCCTTGGTCAGTTATTTTCTTAAAGGGCGAAGGAATTGTTGGAGCATGAGAAACCACAGCCTCTAGATTGCGCTGAACGTTCTGTGAGTTCTTCCAGCTTACTTTGCAAGTTGGTAATGGCGAAGAGGAGTCGGTCAACATTAGACGACAGGGCCTCCACACAGTCAATGGTGTTCTCCAGATCACGTTGCATGCGACCTAGTGATATGGGTCGTCTCTTAGGCATGTCCAGTATTACATCTTCTTCTTCTGATGACTCTCCTTTTTCCGCTGTATCTGTAGATAACCACATTTCTAGCGTTTCAACATCTGGTGTTTCCGTCTTCTCCATTTCCACCGGTTTAAGTTCATGTAAGAAAGAACTGTCTTGTCCGTTAGGTTTGTCATGGCTGGGGTACCTAGCGCTGACAGTGCGACGTAGGGGTTGAGAGTGCGACATGTTTCTATGAGAAAACGAACACAGTGCGCTCCGCAGGTGGTGGTTGTGAGTGCTTGTAGTTGTTGTCGGTTATACTCCCAGATACCGTATGACGAACGTTGGCAGAACGAGATGTGTTTTATAGCTATTGGTGGTAACCCGAATGAGTCAAAATAGAAAGTTTTCCCTTGTGGTGATACCCAAAATGCTACCCAATGTTCCCCTGGTTTATTGTGAGGATCTGTGTTGCTAATGAAACAAGTGAAGGGTTGTGGTTTTTTTGGTATTCTATCAGAGGGAAAAGTTCCAAGGAAATATCTATTTGTGTGGGGATGGTTGCGTAGAATTTTGTTCAATTCTGAGGTTTTGAGAACCATCTTCAGTTCTACACCATGGCGTAGTCAGTGACCGGCAATCGGTCGGCTGTGAGCTGGATCAAGCTGTCATAAGTGCTCAGCATAATTACTGAAACCGCGTGACCCAGCGCTTCAGCAAACTTCAGGGACACCGACAGCTTTCCCTGTCGCAGCAGGTTGATGCGGGCGTCCTCCGGAGTTCGGTCGGGGGTCAGGTCGAAAGCAAACAACGTGTACCCGTTCTTAAAATGATGTAACTGAATACCGCAGTCGTGACCCGAAGCTAATAGTCCAGTCTCCTTGAAGAGTTGACTGTAGGCTCTGCTAACGTTTCCGTTGACAAAGTCTGTCTTCACGTGGAACTTCTGATCGTCGAACTGCAAGGCTACTTCTGTTACGTCGTAGTGCTTGAAGTTGAACGGATTCTCCGTCTTGCTCCCTGAGCTGGCCGACTCTTTGACGAAGCCAATAATCACCCCCGTGGGGATCTGCGTTGTGTCGGGGACGGTCCACGTGTACTCCGATGAACCTTGCGTGAGGGTGTGCTTTGTGACCTTGCTCCTGGTGATCGGGTAGTTGAATGGTCCCATCTTGGGGTCGCGTACACTTTTATTGTGTACCTCCACCACCTCGTCCCTGACGTGAACTTGGCGCATGGTCATTTCGGCCTTCTTGATGACGACTTTGTAACTCTCGTTAGCGGCCATCTGCATGTAGAAGCTGGCGGGCTGACGTTCGAAGACGAGTTTGATCTCGCAGTGAGAGGGTAGGAGTTTACACTGAGTAAACAAATCGAGGTGTGGTCTTGCTACCATAGACTTAACACCTCCGACATGGACTGTTCGTCGTGAGTTCCAACCTGCGTTGGCTGCACCTCTGGTGTCCATTTTTTCCGGGGTGTCCATGAACCAGTTCTGGCAACCTTGGAGGCGACACTTTCTGGCCCCCTCCTCCGTCGTCAGGAGGTCGATGAGATAGGACTTGTAGGAGTACTCTTCATTGTTCGAAGTTACCTTCTCCCCGTTGACGAGAAGCTGCACGCTGCTGAAAAGTGAATGAATTAAGTTGTTGACTGGAGCTGCATCGTGTGCCACGGTTAAGGCAGCTTCGTCGTTTGCTTGAACTACATACTCTAGGTAGAGTTCAGCTTCGCTGAGGTCTGTGTAAAGATTGCTCGGTTCGAAGGTGAAGTCAAAACAAGTTGTGGTGTCAGTGAGAGCGTTGTTTGTTGTTTTCTTGACGAATTGACTTCGGAGAATATCTTTCTGTGATATAGGTAGTGCGTGTAAATCCAATTCACCTACGGCACATGTTGCCGCACAGGGGTGAATGAGACTCATGATGAACCCTTTAGAAAAGGGTAGACTTACGTCTACCTACACTCTTCTTCTTCCCGTTACCACGTCTTGCACCTTGCGTTGCTCGGCGTCGTTTGGCTGGAGGGCCATCGTCGTCAGTGTTTAAGTACCTTCTGGCTGCACTGAATGCTGTGTCCATTAAGGAACTTCCTGCACTCTTTGACCTTTTTACGAGGCTCTTCTTAAAGTTTTTTCCAGCCACGACATCGTCAAAAACACCTTTTCCTGTTTTGACGATGGTGGGGACGGCTGCTTTAAATGCTGACGCACCGAGCTTCTTTATCATCGGAAGAGCCGATCTCATTATACTTCCGAATATTCCGTGGCCACGTTGTCTTTTAGCTCCACCGAAAGCAGGTAATTGTCCACTTCCAAATTGTGAACGTTTATAATATTGGCCATATTCACCTCTTGGTGATGAATACAAGGGTGGCACGTTCATATAGTAACTCACCATTTTCCAATGTCTTCCTTCTTATACTAATGTACTATAGGGATGAGAGAGAGCTCTAAAGGTCAGTACTACCGACACTTCCCCGTGCTCAAATGGTATAGGTTCGCCTGCACTGTCTCTTAAGTACACTCCGATCTCTTTGAAATGTGTTATTCGTAGAGGATGGAAAATCAAATTGGGAAAGTTTATTGTGTCCATTGTTTTTTGAGAGTAGTTGTTTACAGCCATACATCGAAGAAGTGGCGCTTCAGTATCTCCTACTACCCCGTTGTGAATAATGTCAGAGTAGACATAGACTGTATGGTTTCTGTAGTTGACATCTGTTATTTGTTTTGCTCGTGTGCGCCTACCCATGTATATTTTTCCTTCGAAACCAAGTTGATAAGAAAGGTTTTCTGGTATGACGAGCATTGTGTTGGAAGGCAGTGCAATAAGTGTTTTCATTGTGAATTCGTTATAAGAGAAAATTTCATCTGGACCATTTCCTTTATTTTTTCGCTTTTCTTCTTTCATTTTCTTGATGACTTTTGGTATATTTTTCTTCATTATTTTATTCAGGAGTTTGATCAGATCTTTGTTGGTTTCCACTCGCCCGCTTTCCATTGAGAAACGAGCGTAAGACCGTTTTCCTGGAAAGTGCTTCCTTGCTAATGAATTGATGTAACTCAATGTGGGAGGCAGCTTTTTTGGTTCATCAGCATCAGCTTCTTCGAATACTTCTGTGGGCTCTGGTTGGTCGTCATCGTCATCGTTTTCTTCTTTTTCAATTCCCTCCATTTCAACTTCTAGTTTTCTTTTCGGGGGTGTTTCATGCATGTGTGTTACCAAATCAGTATCAAACATGTCTGTTTGGAACGGTTCTCTGTCACGTTTTTTCCTACTGCTCTCTATTTCACGCTTTAGTCGAGTGATAGCTTCAACGGACCTTGTCGGAGGTGTTTGTAATGGAGTAACTCCTTCTCTAGGTTTTTTAGGAGGTGTAGGTCCGTCGGAAGTGTGAGAACTTGGTGTCGGAGGAGCTATACTCTCACTAACTGTTCTTACAGCTGACACTGCATCTGAAATAAACGCTCCAGAAGACTCTTCATGATCAGGGTCTGGTACTGTCGGTGTTTCAATTGAACCAGCTGCAGTTCCAGGTGTAGTTGTGGAAGTAGCAGGAGATTCAGAAGAAGGCTGTTCATCAGAACCGCGGGAAGTTCTTGCCCTAGTTGGTGCGGTGTTATGTTTCTTCTTTTCTGACGGTGCTTCTGCGCTGAGAAGGTAGAAAGTTGATTTTCGCACATTGTACCATTTTACTGGAAGCGTTATTTCAGATAACGCACAGTCTGTGTCAGCTGGTAGTACCATATACTTTTGTAAAAGAACTCTGTAAGTGCTCAGAGTGTTGTCTGGAAAGGTCTTAGTAGATGAGTTACTGGGTAGGGTGCAGGTTACATCCATTTTTGTATGTTCTTGACTGGTTCCCAACTGTTGAATTTGTCTCCGTATCCTTTCCACTTAATGAGTGCTTCTCTTTTAGCACCTTTTCCTCTATATTTAAGGATGCTCTCGACAGTGTACTGCTTCCTCGGAGTAACTTTTACCTTCTGAACCTCTTGAGGATAAAACCACCCCTTTATTCTTTCTTGAAGGGTATCTTCGATTTCATACCCCTTAATATAGTCTGGGTTCTTTACAGTGAATATTTCTTCACTCCAATTTGGTTCATATCCACGATTAAAGGTTTTCTTTTTTCTTAGAATTCGTGCTCTATCACCACTTTTCATTAAAGGTTTTCTTTTCGTCTTTAAATCTTTAGCTCTCACTCTTTCATACAAATGATAGAACAATCGATCGGCGTTATCTTTATTAACGTCTACCGGTAGAATGAAAGGTGTGGTTGTAAGAATGCACTAGATCTTGAAGTACATCTATGTATGTGTAGGTTTTCATGTGAGTGAAGTATCGCCACATTTTCTGTTGTAAGGTCCCGTTGAACCTTTCTGCTATAGAACATTTTATGTCATCATTTTCTCCAGTGAAAAAAGATACACCTGTCTCTTTCAAGTAATCCTGAAAAGTTTTGTTCAGGAACTCTTTACCTTTATCTGTTTGAAGGTATTTAGGACATCTTTTAACTGTCATAACTTTGAAAGCTTCCGTAACATCTGTGGCTTTTTTACTTTTTATAGCTTGTGCAAATCCAAATCTGGAGAAGACATCTATGGCAACCATTATATATGAATAGCCTTTGTTATACTTTTTGAACTGTTGCATATCTATCAAGTCCATTTGCCATTGTTTATCTATTCCAAAAGTCTGTGTTTTACGTCTAGGAAACCGCCTCTTGAATGGTTTATGTTTAGTATAAGCATCAACAGATTCAAGTGCATCTTCAATATGCTTTATGTCAGTGTTTTTGAAATAGTGTTTCTTTATTTTGGATGCACTTGTGAAGCTTGCTGGCTGTTTAGGATCAGTGAAGTGTTTAACCACATCTTTCTTCAGAGCCTTGTAGACCATTTTACAAATGGTGTTACTGTAAAGTGTCGATGTCTCTTACTTCGGCCGTGACCTTCTTGTTGAGGAGACTTCTCTTTCCGCCTAGGTGTTTCCACCTCTTCATGTTCCTCTTCACTGTCGGAACCCTTCATGTTGTAGTTCCTTATATATTTCATTTTCGGATTTAACTTCTTAACAATCTGGACGAATTGTTTCTGCCCCGGTAAGCTGGCTCGCTTCTTAGTAGTCGGTCGCACTGCACTCGAAAGAAGATTCATTAAATGTGTTTCATCTATAGGTGTGTCTCCTAGAATGAGCCGACCGTCCTTTGTGAACTGTTTTCGTGATTTGGCCAAGGTCTTGTAGAGATTACGCACAGAGTTATGGTAAGAACCCGGAACTTTTTCTAGTGCTTTTTCCATCTTATGTGGTAGTACCTTCGGCATAAGTAGTCCTCTCGGTTTTGTAGAAACTCTTTTAGGTTTCATGATAGTCGGAGAAGGTGGTGGAGATGGTGAAGGAGAACGTGAAAGGTGCGATGTTGAAAACAACATACTTTTAGCTTTAGAGGAAAGGATGGAGGACCTGTTCATGAGATCATTGTATGTGGCTAGTTTCTCCTCTCTGCTCATCGTTGGATCGTTCAATACACGACTCATTTCTTTTTGTAAACGAGCTAACACCTCCACGGTAGGCGCTGTAGGTTCAAGTTTTTCTTTTACCATTGACCTTTCGAAAAAGGAATCCCTGTCACTTTCTTTGGCAGGAGGTGGAGAATCAACTTTGCCAGAAACAGTTGAACTCTCCATTTCCACTTTGTTAGAACTTTGCAACACATCTGGATGAACGAGCAGCATTCGTTTATAGCTTGTCATTTTCTCCTAATGATGTCTTGCAAGGCCTCCGATAAGACTGGATATGAGTGGAACAGCTAATCCCAATAGAGTACCAATAAAACCACCTTCTTGTTCAAGAATCTTACGTTTGTGTCCTACTGTAGTTGAAGGCTTGGTAAGACCCTTGAGTTGTGTCTTGTACCTCGATAGACGACCGACTGCTTGTTTATTGGAGATGTGCAAGTTTTTATTCATAATATTCACACCTATTTGCGCTATCAACCTTATCACCTCATTAGACATTCCCATCATTATATGTTTACACTCCTTACCAGTGCATTTAGACAGATGTCTCAATAGAGGAAGATGTTTCTTTATGAGAGCGAGTTGTTTAGCCTTCATTGTTTCCGTGTAGTAGGAATGAATACAGTTGTCTTGAGAGGTGTAGTCACGCTGTTACGCACCATTAGTGTATTGGGTGTAGTCTGCTTGAAGTCCAGCACTAGATATGAGTGTCTCGCCGATGTTTCTTCGTTATATACATTGGTAAGAAAACGTGGATGAGTTGGAAACACTTGACGTGATAAAGCGTGAATTTGACTCATATCTCTTGGATTTTTGAAAATTATCATGTAATGAGAATTCAAACTAAGTGTTCTGAAATCCTTATTAGGCAGAAATAAATTTTGAGTTATGAATATGACACTCATATTTCTATGGTGAGAACCTTTTATGAATAGATCTCTTATAAGAGGTGCATCTTCTTTATCTAACAGATCATCTATTATAAGTAGAGAATGTTGAGATAAATCCTTTTTCTTATGTAAAAGTTCTTCTCTTGAAAGTAGACCTTCGTTGAATTTCACTTTTCCCTGATACTTCTTGAAAACGTCTTGCCATTGTCCATAGCAATATATAATCTCATCGACTGGTGGGTTTATTACAGTTTTCGCCTTTTCTATAATTTCAAACACTAATTGTGTTTTACCACATCCTGAAGGTCCAGCGATAAGACAAGTGAAAGGTCCTTGTAGTCTTGGGTCAAATGCGATTTCCTTTACACTTTCCATTTTTTTTCTATTTAAGTTATAACACGTCTTACCCGGTCGAAGGTTAATGTACTGAATGACACTTTAATGAAAAAACAATCCTTTTTGTTTGGTTTCTATAACATAAGGGTGTTTTTCCTGTAACGAAATAAAATAATGACAAATGAAAAGAGATGTGGTCATAACAACATTTTATGAGGATCGAAATAAAATAACGTCAAATTAAAAGAGATGGCATCATAACAATCTTTTATGCGGAACGAAACAAAAGAATACCAAATTAAAAGTGTAAACTGTGATAACATGGGTTTTTCTCTTTCACAAAACAAAAGAATAACAAATTAATGAAACCGAACCATAAACGCTCTCCATACGTTTTGTTTTTTATTTGATCAGTCTTAGTTATGGGACAGCCCCTGGATGTCGGGTGCAAAACACACCCTCCCACCCAAAATGCACCGACCGCCGAACCGCACCCGCCACGCGGATCACCCGCGAGCGGAGCGGCGCGCATTTTGTTTTCTTGAAAAGAGAAAAGGGGTGAGCTTTATGCAACCCCTTTTCTCTTTTCAAGAAAAGCGTTGAACGCCGTTTGAGGCGTTTGTGTTTTTATTTTGATTAAGTGGTTATAACCGTTAACGTGTGGTTAGAGTTACAAGCTTGATAGTATCAACTTTATTATCAGCTCGTGTGTCGCAGGAGATAAACCTAACCAGCGTCTAATTCATCACTACATAAACGTTTTGTTTCAATGGCAACATAAATAATGGCATGATTTATAGATCTGTATAGTAAATAAACGGACGTCTTTACGTTATAAGTGTGAAAATAAAAGAGATTGGTTGAAGGGTGGTTTTCTACATTTTGGTAGAAAACCGAATAGTCTGGAGGAGCATAAGAGGATCTTTATTTTCTTTTTAATATTCGATAGTAGGAGTAGGAGTAAATCTAGGAATAGAATAAGCCGTCACGAGACTTGATTCTTTACCATTCCTTCCGACAACCCTCACAATATGGTCACAACCCTCCTGACCATGTCCGATTTCTGTATCAAACTCTTTTTCATAGAAGAATTTGTTGTTGTCAAGGGTGTTCACTATTTTGTCAGGATATCGGATGGTTGCGTTGATAAGGGGAATAACAATATCAGCGTGCAGAAATATAGAGGGTTTTCCATCAGGATCTGCTTCTGATTTACGCCAAAAACGTCTCTGCACTGTTTCCTTGACAGAGTGTCGCACAAAAATGTGGCTCAAGATACCTTGTGTTGTCGGTAAACCGACAACACAAGGTTTCTTGGTTATCATATCTTTGAGCGTTAGATGAGATTGTTGGGTTAGCCGAATGTTTTTCAGAAGTTTGCAATTTTGAAATAAAATGTTTGGATGAATTTCACCCTCAATTTGATACATTCCATCTCTCGGACAGATGTATTTCACCCAATGATGCTCTCCACAGATACCTGATGCTCGCGCAAAAGGCACGTTGACCAGCGCATTTCGAAAATGAGATGGTCTTCCAATGAGCGGTGCCAGCGGTACACGGTGCTGAACCGAGGGTTGTGCGTTCATGTACATGATGAGACTGGTGCGATTGGTGACAAGTCTAGAAATGAATCTCAGAGGGTCTCTGAGAGCGTATATTATCATTTTTGTTAACGACCACAATACGTATCTCCAATGAAACCGATACATGTAAATTTTGAATATTTTGTTATGGAGTGCACGTGTCAGACTCTCGCGTCGCGTCACTAATGGAACCATGTACTCAGTGATATCTGCTTATCGGTAACAAAACAAAATACGAATAAAATAACGGACGACGCTCATGAAAAACTTTGTGAAAATGGAAAAACCGTCCTACGTTTAATCGACGTTGATAGTAAACTTTTGTATAAAAGACTCATGGGCTGGAGTCTTCTCAACACTCTCATGATGGGACGTAGAAGTTTGACTGCTCGTGGAAAGACCTCAACATCTTCCTCCGCTCAGGAGGGACTTCCGAAGCAGCCCCCTCCTGGAAATTCGGTCATTGATGAATACTTTGATCAATACCGAGTGTTTCCATCGAGAGAAGACGCCGGTTACGTTCCTGTTGCAGTTGGGGGTTATGCGACAGATTCGTCCATGGACACTCAATCTGGCTATATTACAGATGTAGGCGAAGGTACGTCCATCACCGTCAACGCTGTTGATGCCAGTCTATACAACGATATTTCTGATCTGTGGAATCCCGAGCCACCTGCATCTTTGACTGACGCTGTCACTGCCACAATCGCCACCACCGCCGCCGCTGCCGCCGCCGCCGCTACCCTCCAAGACGACTTCAACAAAGAAAACGTGCCACCACCGAAAGACGGCGAAGCTCTTTCGGTACCGATCACCATCGAAGAAGAGTCGGAGGGAAAACCAACAGACAAGAAAAAGGCACCGCCGAGAAAACGGAAGCCTGCTGGTGAACGGAAACCTCGTGCAAAGAAAGGTAAAGTAGTTCCACTGGACGTTGCACTAGCGCAGCAGTATGCTGATGCGGTCTTGAAGGAGCTAGAGGCACAGCAGAGTAAAGCCGCCCCTCTCTCGCCTATATTGGACCTGACCGGATTGTTCTGGCCACTGGAATTGGACGTCGAGTACAAGGACGGTTACATCACGCAAGCTAAGAAGGTGTATTTCCTCAACAGTGACGCCTTCAAGAACACCTGCATCCACGTGTATGGGCCACCTGATCCTGTAGGGGTAAGTACGATTTTAAATTATAGAATCATTATTTTTATTTCAGGTAACATGTACTTCGTTTATAGTTAACTTTCATTGTAATTATTTAATGTGAAATAGAAGTAAAGAATACATAATAGTTTAAATAGAAATAGAATGAGAGAGAGAGAGAGAGAGAGAGCCCCAAATTTATACATATAACTCAAAACAAAATTATGCTTATATTTTTCAGGTCGCCATAATTCAGTACCCTCAGCGAGCCTACGAACGCCGGATCAACTTGAGTAAGACAGGTTTCCAGAACCTTCTCGACGCCGCAAGAACGATCATCCAGCAGTACGAACGGGCCTCAGGTGAAGCAGAACAGGGCATCCCGACTATTAAGCCTTACGTCCAGGAGCACAACATCTGGGTCATCATGACCACCTACCAGGGGAAGGCCAAGATCCATATCGGGTCCCGCTACTACGTGGAGCAGCTGGAGAAACGGGTCAACTAGGGGGGGGTGCACGACGCACCTCCGAAAGACCAGGGACACACCGTGCCATCCGCACTGTTCTTCGACTTGGTCAGCACGCTGGGACCAAAGATCCTGAATGACTTAAAGCAGTCCGAATAGATCACAGAAACATGATGTAATCACCAAGGGCAGGTAGGTGTGGTCTTAAAACATATCAGTAACTATACATGGTGTGGTGTGGTTGCCTATATACTTATATACACAGAAAACATTTAATCATGCTGTAGATATTATATTAGCTAGCTTCAAAGAAAGTATTTAGTCAGCTTTATATATTCACCTAGCGCATAGTTAGTGTAGCACATAGTTAGCTTCAAACAAAAATATTTAGTCAGCTTTTTAAATAACTAGCTAGAACATAAGTGTATATTTATATAGTTATTAAGTCGAAAAATAAGAAAATGAATCAGAATATAAATTGTCCGATGTGTAACGTGCCACGTCGTCCTCGCAATTTTTCTTTACATTCTGGAAAGGTGATCTGTTCTTCACCTACATGCGTAAGAGAACAGTATGATATAGAAACAACAGTAATGCCATCAACTATAGGTAGTTATTGGTGGTATCACGACACTTATGTTAAAAACTTTAAGTCAATAGCAAACGGTTTAGTTCTCCTAGGAAGTGTTCAATCAATTTTCAATGTCAGACTCTCAACTCTGAACATGAAAGAAGCAGTTGAAGAGATAATAGAGGCTATTAACAAAATACATCAGAACCAAGTTTTCGAATATAGACTAGCTATATCTTTAGGTGCATTACTTGAAAGACTTAATGGAGGAACAACAGAAACTGCTGAAGAAAAGATTTATACAGAAGATCGAGAAGTTATGTATTACCATCCTTCAGTGAATAACTCCTCTTTATTTTGGTTAGAGCACGAACAGCAAAGCAATTACAGACATATTAAAAATGATTCTGACTTGCAAGATGTAATAAGTTTTTTACGCGATAAAGAATGGAGTGTCAATAGAGCTGACACAAGTTGGAGACTAGTGGGTAATGTAAACGCAAACATTTACATAGTAAGGGTTCAAGGTAGAGAGGATGGTCTAATAGGAAGATTGGATACAATTCTGAATTTCCTACGTAGACGGGGTTTACAACATTTTCATCGTAATCCAAAGAGCAAACGGGTGTACAAAGACTACCTGTGTTTTTTTAGGTGTCTGTCATATTTTCTTTTCAAAAACACATCCCACTGTGAAAGACTACTTCAAGAATGTTTTCCTGATGAAACTAAAGTATCATTCAGAGGCATTTCAATTAAGGCATTGACCCAGATAGAAACCAAATACAACATTATGATAAGAGTCTTTTCACTCATTCCTAAGAAGAGTACTACTTCCAAGAAAAAGAAATTTAAAAGGGGGACACCTTGTACATTAAAATGTATAAAGGGAAATTTAATGAGTGTTGAGGATGAGTCTAAAGTTATGACACTAAATCTATACGACCATCACTTCAGTCTAGTAAACGATCTAAATAAATATTCACAGTTCCACATGTGTCGTAAGTGTAGAAGACTCTTTGAAACAGAGTATAATCTTAAGCGACACACTAACATTAAAAGCGACTGTACGCAAGTTAAATTCATCTACAAAGGTGGTATTTACAAAAACAAACCATCTGTATTTGATAGACTGGAGGAGCTAGGTATAAAAGTACCATCTGAACTTCGAATATATCCATACAAAATTGTGTATGATTTCGAAAGTTATTTTTCTCACAAAACAAAAGGTGATGTTCAGACAACTAATACAGTAGTCGAATCACATCATGTACCGCTTTCATCTAGTGTAGCAAGTGACTTTCCAGAGTGGGAAAAACCAGTTTGTTTCATAAGAAAAAGTGATGGAGAAAATGATGAAATAGTTCACGACACTCTGGATTACATACAAAAGTTAGCTGAAAAAATAGGAGCTGTTGTAGAAACACGTTTCTCTGACATAATAAAAAAGCTTGAAAAGTATAAGAAAAACGAGATTGCCGAAGGAAAAAAAGTGCCTAAATCACTAATGAAGAGTATAGGAAAAAAGAGTAGCAATAAAACTTCGCACAGAATAGATAAAATCAAAATTCGTCTTATGAACTATATTTACAGAGTACCTGTCATAGGTTTCAATTCGGGTCGCTACGACTTAAATCTAATAAAGCGAGATTTCCATTCCTTCTATGCAAAGAAGCAAACAGCTGAGATGAAAACCATAAAAAGGAGTAATCAATACATAGCTGTCTACACAGAGAACTGTGTTTATTTAGACATGTTAAATTATCTAGCTCCCGGATACTCGTATGCTAGCTATTTAAAAGCTTTCCTACAAGATGAAAGTAAAGGGTTCTTTCCATATGAGTGGATGACATCAACTAGAAAACTAGGGAACTTAAAACTTCCACCTCGCTCAGCTTTCTATAGTTCACTTACGGGTACTTCTATATCAGCGGAAGACTATGCCAAGTGTAAGAAAGTGTGGAAAGATAATGGAATGACAACTTTCAGAGATTATCTAATATATTACAATAACGAAGATGTAGAACCTTTTGTCAAAGCTATAAACCAACACATGAAATTTTTCAGTGAAAGAGGAATAGATATGTTCAAAGATGGTCTGACTCTTCCAGGCCTTACACTAAAATTTCTATTTGATAACACATCATCAAACAGCCTTCCTTACATTATATTCTCAGAGGCCGACAAAGATGTACACAAATTAATTAGAAGCAATTTGGTAGGTGGTCCATCGATTATATTTCATAGACATCAAAAAGCAGGAGTGACACGAATACGGGGCAGATCATTCGGACCATTAAGTAAAGTGTGCCGTCATATCATAGGAGTAGATGCAAACAGTCTTTACCTTAAATGTATGGGTGAAGAACACTGTACGGGGTACTTTGTAGTCCGCAGAAGTAGTAACAATTACAAACCTGAACAATCTCAAAAAGTCAGTCGCGCTGCAACAGAATGGTTGCGGTTTCGAGAGATTACAGACAAAGTTAAAATACTACATGCTTATAACCATGGGGAAGTTAGTGTGGGTACAAAAAGAGTTCGAGTGGACGGCCTGGTTCCAGATACAAAAACCGTGTATCAATTTCATGGTTGCTACTGGCATGGGCACGCGTGTCACATGAATAAAAACACTCTCTCTACTGATAAAGGTCGTAAACTAATGTCAGAAAGATGTCGACAAACTCTTAAAACAACACTGTATCTAGAACTAATAGGTTATACTGTCATTGAGAAATACGAATGTGACTGGAACAAAGACAAGAATAACAACAACAGTGTTATAGCATGTAAATCACTGTGGAGCATACCGATTCCAAACACACACAATATCCTTTCTGAAATAGATATAATAAACGGTGTAAAAAATGGGACTATTTTTGGACTAGTATCGGTGGACATACACACACCTGAGCACCTTAAATTCAAATTTGAAGAAATGACGCCCATTTTCAAAAATACAATGGTGTCAAGAGATGATGTAGGAGAACACATGAAACAACATCTATTAAAGAACGATAGAGTCAAAAGGCCACAACGTCAATTAATCGGAAGTTATTTTGCAAAAAATATTTTATTAGGTTCACCACTACTTAAATGGTATTTAGAAAAAGGCTTAATCGTAACAAAAGTTCACTTACTAGTTGAATACATACCACAGAAATCGTTTCTCTCATTTGTTGATCAAGTAACAGAGGCACGAAGAAAGGGCGACAAAAACCCTGACTGTAAAATTCTCTCTGACCTCTACAAACTCCTAGGAAACAGTTCATATGGAAAAACGATTTGTAACAAACAAAACTTCACAAACACTCGATATATGACACCAGAAAAAGCCGCTAGAATAGCTCTTCACTGGACAGTACAAGATGTCCAAGACTTGTGTGAAGATACATGTGAAGTCTCATCACTCCCTACGTCAATAACATACGACCTTCCAGTTCAAATAGGTTTCATGGTATATCAATACGCAAAACTGAAAATGTTACAATTTTACTACGACTTCTTATCAAAGTACATCGAAGAATCTGACTTTGAACTTTGTGAAATGGATACAGATAGTCTGTATTTCGCCCTCAGCGCACAGACTTTAGATGAATTAATAATTCCAGAAAAAAGAGAAGCCTATTATAGAGAACGCCACTTATGGTTACCATCAGAATCTTGTGATAATGAACATCACAGGGAACAATATATAATAGCAAAAACAAATAATTTACCATGGTTTCCACAACCATGTTGTAAAGAAAGAGAAAAATATGATAAACGGACCCCAGGACTATTCAAAATTGAATGGGAAGGAGATGAAATGACTTCACTAAATTCAAAATGTTATATCGGTCATGGAAAAGAAAAGAAAACTAGCTGTAAAGGTGTCATACAGAAACAAAACATACTTGACATGGAATCTTTTAACACCGTACTCGAAACACAAATCACGATGGACGCCGTTAACACTGGTTTCAAAGTTGTAGATCATCATATAATAACATACAAACAGAAAAAGACAGGCTTAAGTTATCAATATATAAAAAGAAAAACTTGTGAAGACGGAGTGAGCACGATACCCTTAGATATCTAGGAATTCGGCAATCATGTTGTAAATATTCTTTAATTCTGAAAAAATAACAGACTTATAACTACAAAATATATCATTTATGAAGGAAATACTCCAACAAAAAAATATAAAAAATATAAAAAGAAAAAGAAAATTAAGCTTGTACATATCATTTATCAAAAGTTGAAATTAAAAAAAATATTCAAAAGTTGAAATTAAAAAAAGAAATAATTGTTTAAAAAGAAAAAAACTTTAAAATTATAATAAAAGTAAAAATAAATTATACAAAATCTCACATAGAGACAGAAAAAAATGCTTGAAATATAAATATTTGTCTAAGAAAATGAAAAAAAACTTTAAAAATTAGAAAAATATTAAAAAAAATAAAAAATTATACAATATCTCAGAGAAAACAAAAAAATGCATGGCTTTATGCATGGCTTTATCTAGGGTAGAACTCCCGGCAGCGAAAATCTCAGCGAATCACAGAGAAATTTAAGGTGTCTACCCACTACCAGTTATTTTCTTAGTACATACTAAATAGTAAATACTACAAAAATAACTGGCTACCCATATTTTATTCATCTAGTTGCTTAGTGTAGCCATAGTTTCCAGTATTATATTACAGCTTCAATATGAGCGACAGCAGCTATTCGGATTTTCTAATCGATTTGGCAAGCAATGATTCATCAACAAATGATAACGAGACCACACTTAGTTGGGGTCTCGATTTATCATTTCTCAATATTGCTGAGTCACGACCTGAATCTCCGGATAGTCCTCTCGACTCTAACTATCCATCAGCAGACATTAATTTTCAACTTATACCCAAAAATGATAAAGTGGCTCTACTTTGCGGATGTAGTGGATATTTCTTTTGGGAGATTATCCCCGCACAGTACAGCGACTTTTATCTGAAACCACACCATGTTAGTACTGTAGACCACACCACTGGTACGACGCGATCCTGTTCCACTTTTACAGAAGCTATGTGGGACGGGTATAGTTTCGCAACGAGCCAGCTTATCAACGGCGATAACCACAAGGACTACTGTTTGGCGGTGTATCAACATCATCAAGACTCATGTTTCAGAGTTACTACCAGATACACCGTCAACAGTGTAAAGTCACTTATGGTTTTCATTGAGCAACATAAAGTGACAGCCGTTTCACAGGCCTTTTGTAAATGTCGAATCCGTGATTCCGATGTCACTTTTGTTGGTCCTTTGTTCTGTTTTACATGTATACAACTACACTGTGAGCTGAAATCAATTTACATTCAGGCCATCGAAAATTTCTTTTCATACCAGGTGCAAATGAATCCTGTTTTCGGTCACAATGTGTTGGCGACTGAAGTAGACTGTAACTTTTTCAAAGCACAGTCTCTCTTTCACCATACCATTGCTAAATCCGTCAGAAATCCTCATCACACATATGTATACACTCACACATGGAACAAAGAGAAACTGAAACAGCCGAAGATAAGGACACTTGCCCGAAACTGTTCTCATTGTTTAATTTGTTTATTACCAGGCAACGGAAACAATGTTTTCTTATGCCAACAGTGTAAATGATTTTGTATTATATATTTTTCACTTTGTGAACAGTTTCAATGTAAATAAAAGATTACACCATGTATCTGTGACACTGTAAATATGTTTCTATATATGTTTCTAATGAATAAAACTTATAAACGAATTTTATATGTTGTGTTTTCTATACGCATATTATTTAATGAATATAAACACGAAAACTCTATATTCAGTTTCTATACGAATATTATTTAATGAATATGAAGACGAAACTTTATCAAAATCATATTAAACGAATACATACACATAAAGTAGATATAACGAATCGAATAGTAATAGTATAAGTGATAAAATTGCAAAGGGGGCGGTGCGCGCAGCCCATGGGAGGGTTTGTTTTAGAAATGAGGTGGAGACCTCCGGCTGTGCCTCCGGTCTCCACCTCATTCCTAAAACAGCCCTCCCATGGAATGCCCGCACCGCCCCCTTTGCAATAAAAATATCAGAACATATGTAATATTTTAGCCGTAACCAGAATATAGGGTCCCTGAGAAAGCATGCCAGGGGAAGAGCGCGTTGAGGAACGACGTGCAGACCTCCGGCCTTACGGCCTCCGGTCTCCACGTCGTTCCACGCGCTCTTCCCCTGACATGTTTTCTCAGTGACCCTGTTTTCTAATATTTCTAACCTCTGACCTCTGACCTAATTACAAAAATAGCTTTTATAAGTAGGTCGTAATGACCTAATTATTCAAAGTCTCTATTAAGCTATGAACCTATTTTAGACCTAAACTCGGTCGTAGTGACCTACTGACCTACTTAGTAGCATTGACTATGCGCGCCAGCGACTCCATCATACTACTCACAAAGACTGTAATTGGGATTCCCCAGCTTTTGAAAAAGGGAATCCCCAATTCTCAATAGTGTATACAAAGGACTTTTTGCTGTAGTATCTAATTTTTATATTAAGCCATGTACAGGCTATACATACTTGTATCCTTTACTCACCTAAATTCATGCAGTTATCTGGGATTCCAAAGCTATTTTGAAAGGGATTCCCCTTCACTATCACGTAGAAAGGACAGAACTATATCCCCAGAAATAAGGGAATTCCCAAATTTTATTTTATTTCCTCTATAACTTACTAATACTTTGTCTTTTTCCATTTTTCCTTTTGAAATAGTTTTAGAATACTTAAGGGTAGCTAAATAATAAAAAAATTAGGCTTGTGACAAAATTAATTATGTGCAAGGTTTCCTTTAATTGGTGAGGGAAAAGTAGGAGATGAGCAGGGATGTAGGGCTGTGCTACCCTGGTTGATCAGAGAGAACTTATATACAGCCTCTTTGATCAGAGTTAAAATAATAAAGAAGTAATATTCTTACATTTAAATAGGATGATTATAGAAATACTTCATAGTCAATCAAAACTCAAACCTATGATCAGCAGTATGATGATGACCAGAGCTGCACTCAGTAGACACCAGAAACGAGAAGACTTTGTGCAGTAGGTTGCTGGCTGTTGTACATCCTGGAGAGCAGGCTTTGACTCAGGGTTTGACGGTGAAGCTGTGTTCAGATTTTCTTTTTGATTGTGAAGAGATTCGTATTCCTTGTCAGGAATTTCTTCATACACATGAGGAATCACATAAATCTTCTCTAAATTATATGTGTTTTGAGTTTTTGGCTGATCTGCTCTTTTCTTTTGTTTGGGGGCCTTGTTGCCAGCCTGGGACCTTTGTTTCTGATGTTTATTAGCTGAGTAAACTTCATTGACAGTATCGCCATATGGACCCTCTGTATGAAGGTATTCACCTAGATCCATCTGAAAAATTAGAATTTTATGAAATAAAACAATCTAGATACAGCATTTGCCAGAACAGTTGTAAAGTAGAATAAAATTATGTACATCAATTTACCTAATTAGATAAATCATCTATTCAGGTAAGAAACACTACATATTCATAATTTAAGATTTCTTCATACACATAAGGAATCACATAAACCTTATCTGAAGTATATGCTCTTTGAGTTTTTGGCTGATCTGCTCTTTTCTCTCTTCTTTGGGCCTTGTTGCCAGCCTGGGACCTTTGTTTTCGATTTTTATTATCTGTGTATACTTCATTGACAGTATCGCCATATGGACCGTCTGTATGCAGGTATTCACCTAGATCCAGCTGAAAAATTTTATGAAAAAGAACAAAGATACAATCTAGATACAGCATTTGCCAGAACAGTTGTAAAGTAGAATGAAATTATGTACGTCAATTTACCTAATTAGATAAATCATCTATTCAGGTAAGGAACACTACATATTCATAATTAAAGATTACTTCATACACATGAGGAATTACAATAACCTTCTCTGAAATATCTGCTTTTTGAGTTTTTGGCTGATGTGCTCTTTTCTCTCTTCTTTGGGTCTTGTTGCCAGCCTTGGACCTTGGTTTTCGTTTTTCTTTAGCTGTGTATGCTTTATTGGCAGTATCATCATATTGACCCTCTGTATGCAGGTATTCACCTAGATCCATCTGAAAAATAAGAATTTTATGATAGTCAGTATTGATAACTATGAAACGTTACTAATCAAAGATTTGAATATATACTACAATGTTAAGAAAAACAAATGTCTGAAATTTCTTAAGTAATTACCCAATAAGCTGGTCTAAAATAATTTATTATAGTAATGAACCCACTGGATATGGTTTGAATAATGAACCAATTCATATCAATTTTATTTCAGTAATTCCAGTTATGTAACAATTCAGATATGAAAAATGTAAATATTAGTGACAATGAGGTAGAAAGAAATATAAAGAAAAAAAACTCATTTCAAGGTGGATCATCTAAGAACTATGACACTGAAAATCTTTGAGAATATTGTAAAACCGATAATCACATCATATCAGGCTTTACTTTGGACAGGTTTAAGTTTAATAAAACGTAAGACATATTAAAGTACATGATAAGAAAACGGTAGTACATAGTACATGAATAAGACTACACTTGGCCATTACATTTACATAGCTCTTTTTGTTCCTGTAGGGTTACATAAAGGGTCGTGTTGGGTGGGTAGCAGTGAGTGAGCATCCTTCTCGTCATCTGAGTGTACATGTGAGTGGTAGGGTTGGCTGGTTATTGGTTGCTTTACACCCTAATTAACTGCCATGATAGAATCTATGAGAAGGTAGAACCTACACTTTTACTGAGGCAGGTGTTCTTTAACGTTCCTGGTCCCATGGACAGGGCCAGACACACAACAGGGCCTGTGATATCCCTGTCATTGGCACAGGGAGACATACAGTAAGACAATTCTCAACGCTAAGCGCTGATTTTCAGAATTATACACTGGCTTCTATCAAAGGTTGAATATAACTGTAACATTAGTGGCAACAGGTGTTTAACAATGTAAAAACCATATACAATTTAATTATACATTTAAAGAAATAAAGGATATGGGGGAGGGGGGATGGGACATGAATAACACATCTAAACAGCTCATGTTATACCAAGGTATGCCTTACATCTAAATTTGAATTCGACGTAGGAACCCGATTGTTGTATTACAGCGGGAGCTTCATTCCACATGGTGCTATCAGCATAGATAGGTGATGAGAATGTCTTTGTTGAGACCACTCTAGGGACTTTCAAGACTAATTTATCAAGGATCATCAATATAAAGGGGATCAGAAGATCTTTTATACATTAGTCCCATCAAATGTAAAGATCTTCTTTGCTGAAGATTGCCCATACCAACTAGACGTATCCTCTCGGCTTTGTAAATTTTATCACCAAATATAATTCTAGTAAATCTATTGAACATAGCCTGGAGACGATCCTTTTTTTCATTAGACAATAAGATATAGTAAAAATCATTGTAATCAAACGAAGGTAAAATTGTTGTTTTGAACAAATATAAAGCAGTTTCAGTTAGCATGAGATGTCTGATTTTTGAAAAAGTTACCTTTCTTGCACTGAAAGAACCTATGATTTTACTGTATTGGGCATCTCCTGAGAATTTCTTATCTAACATGGTACCCAAATAGTTGTATTTATCAACACAATTTATCAAATTATCACCCAGTTTCAAAATGGGAGTTCCTAAAGTTACCTTCCTATATGCATAATGAATGTACTCCGTTTTTTTAATATTTAATGTTATCCTATTATTGATACACCAATTAAACACCTTATCTAAATCAGCTTGTATATCACCATATACCGTGGCACAGTCTTAGTTTGCATGATATAATACAGTATCATCAGAAAATAACAGACAATGTGAGTGTAACAAAACATTAGGCAAATCATTTATGTAAACCAAGAACAATGTAGGACCTAAAGTAGATCCCCGAGGAACTCCAGTGACTGTATAGCAGTTAGTCCAGCACAGCCAAGGATCGAACCCAGGCTACCCACACAATAGGCGGATGCTCTAACCACTTCACTACCCTGCATGCCTGTGAGTGGTAGAGTGGCCTCCTTTTATGTGGTTGGTGCAGAGACTATGGGATGGTGTAGAGGCATCTGGTAGGAGGAGTAGAGGCTTCTGGGAAAGTAACAACTGGCTTAAATTCTCCAACCTTGTAGTGTAGCATCTAAAAGGCGTCTGCTCTGCCTGCCCTCAAGTGTAGAGAAAAGGAGGCATCAACCTGTGCTTGCCCTCAGCACAGCCTGGTCCAGATTATGGGCAACTTTAAAATTACCTTAATTCATATTGTGATGATTTCTATCTTATGTCTGAAGTTGATTTAACATGGAATTATATCTATGATTTAAACTATATTTTCATCTATTTATACTATCTTATAAAAGGTATTAGATTTTAAAAACCAAACGAACCTTGGATTATTGATGAACTGATATAAATGATAAATAATCAAGATAATTTACTAAGATAAAGAACCTTAACTGGCAGTAGAAACATTTTATGTAAAGGAATTCGTGACTAACCGCACCACTGCCACCTGGTGTGAAAATCTTAGGAGCTTTACATTTTAGCTGATGTTGAAGATGTATTTTATTTCCACGATAAAATATAATCTTTATAAATGCATACTTTACCACACAAATTTTGACTTAAAATGGGGAATGAGAAATTTGAGGGATATTTGTTTACGTAGGAATATACAAAAATTGACAGTTTTTTCTGATTCAATAGGCTTGTAAGTTTGAAACAACAATAGTGACCCCCACCTTTTTGCTGAAATATATTGGTACAAGTCCATAGATGATATTCAAATGTGTTTGATTAATATAAATCTTTCATGGGGTCAAGGGTTATAGTTTTCCCATAGAAACATGTACTGAAACCAGGTTTGCACATCCATGTATTGTTGAAAATGAAAACAGTGACATATGTCAATTTTTCATGGTTTTCAATTCCCATTGTATTGGTCTAATCTCATAAATAATCTCAAAGCTATATACTGGTTCATTCAGAAAACTGCCAGACAGTCCTTAATCCCTTTAAAGTAGCACAAGCTAGAAACCAAGTTGAAAAGTCCTTTAGGTAAAGCCAAAACGAAAAATCTTTTCTTCTCGATTTGAAAAGAACAGAAATGATCCAAAAATAATTGGAGAAATATAAATAATTTATTATCTGAAAAATATTAATCTGAATCAACCAATCTTATAAATAATAATAATCGTGAAAAAATAAAATATTATGTTACTTATATAAATATTCCTAATTTGGCAAAGGAACATAAATACAATAGGGAATACTTTGGCACAACAATATTGATAGATTCAAAATTTCATTTTGATAAACTTTCAGACACTGAAGTAATTGAGGCTATTAAATAAATAGATATAACCAAATCATTAGTCATTACAAAAATCCCATCAAAAAATCGTTAAATTGCCTTCAAACTACTGCTATCTCAAATTACTTTCCTATTCAATCTATTGAAAATGAAAAATCAAATGACATATTGAAAAACTCTAAAATAACACAAGTTCCTAAAAATATTAATCTGAATGAGGTAAATAATTATAGATCAATATTTTTATGACACCTGCCTGGAAGACTACTTGAATCACTCATTCGTAAACAATTTTACTAAATAACTAGAAACAATCACTCCATAAGAACATAAAACAATTGAATCTCTGAGAATAATTCAACATCAGAAACAATTTTACAGTTACCAGACAACATCTTTGAAAATATAACAAATACAACAATTACAAAGGCTATTCCTATTGACTTCAAAAGTCTTTTTGATATATTCATGATTCAATAACTATAAAAAGCTAAAAATATTAAGATTAGATAATCAATTGACCAACTGGTTAGAATATATCTTAGTATTACATTTCAACTTACTTTAGCCAATGATCAAATATTAAATCTGAACCAGTGATACCTAGAGTTCCTTTACGTTCAATCGTTGGAGCTTTTTTTATTTTCAATATAAATTAATGATATGAAATATAATCATACATTATATGATGATACAATAACTGTAGCGATGACAACACATGTAATACTGATGAATTGCTACAATCAACTTGACTTTAACAATCTAGTTGATTGGGGTGATAAAATGCAGTTACTATCAATACAAAATATCATAATATGATATTTTGTATTAATAGTAACTGCATTTCATAGTATGTGTACACACCATGCATCATTATTAATGATGCATCCTGTGTGTACATACTATGAAGCCAACTAGTGACGTGCATTAGAAAGCACTAGATCATTATAGAACTACTATGTGTCTCTGATGAATAGGCTTTTATTTTACCTTTTAGCACATAATATGCATGTCTATAGGCCTACATGCAGGTGCATTGTTAGAAAATATGATCCATGATCACTTTGGTTGGCCTAGCTATGGGATGCAATTAGTTGATTATTCTATTCCACCAGAACACTTTTTTTCTATGTTTCTCATTTCTTTTGTATTCACCTATTTCAATACTATTAAACACTTAAGAGACTTCTTCTTTACAAAATCATTTAATTATTTTTATTTTGTCACCAATAGTATTTAAGATCTAAACATTTTTTCGAAATGAATACTGCCCTTGTTGTTCTCCATTCCTACCCCCTACCTGTCCCTCTTCTTGCCCATAACATATTCTTCTTTTCTTACCTACATCTGCCCCTTCCCAATCCTGTATATCCCTCTCCCCACCCAATATCTGTCCTTCTTTACATCATCTACTTGTCAACCCTCATGTCCCTACCTGTATGCTTTCCCAATTCCCATCCTGCCCTTATCCGCCACATAGTCACTCACTATAGGTGACATCAGCTGAGACTGCTGACATGTCACAGAGAAACCATGTATAAAATTCTCCAAATTGCCAATTTCAAACAATTATATAATTCCTGTATGTGAATTCTCTCCAATATCATCATACCACATGCCAACAAGGCAGCTATAAATCATGTACTTTAATAGAATCTGGTAAGTCATATCTTCTCACCTTGGCAGCCCCCTCACAAGGTGTCACAATGCCCCATGGTCACCCCAACCCTCCCCTAACCACTCAGAAGTCCAGGGCGGCATGTTTTCTTGCTATCTGACATACTTAATCACCTAATTATTCCCTCCGTATCTATGCCTCTTCCAAACCCTATCTGTCCCTTTTCCCATCTTCAACTTATTTCACCTCAAACCATCCCCTAGCCCCTTAATATGTCTTCCATCAAGCAAACACTTGTATTATCTATAACAATAGCATAACACCTCATCATGACCTTTGAGGGTATAATAAATATATACATTTCTTGATTTCATATATTAACATATCAAATTAAGACTCGCCCCTATTTCTAAAATATACAAAAACAAAATAAAAGGGGGATTTAGGGGCATAGCCCTCAAATTTGAACATATTTAAATTAATCAATATCATAATAAACTATACGAAGCAGATAGGCAAGTTCCAAATCCAAATTATAGAGTATTTATTCCATGCATGGACAATCAACCTGTGCCCCACACCAGTGCACATTGCTATACATGGTCAAGGAGGTTTCCCTCCTTTGCAATAAGTTGCTTGTGAAATTCTGATGATTGCAGCCTGTAGTATAAGAATTTCGCATGTTGTGATAAATCGGCAATCCCAAATCCCCCTCTGTCAAATGACAGTGACATCAAAATTAAGATATTGCAAATATAGTAGTACAGATTACCATCCCTGCAAGGCGACAACATGACTTTTCATACAACAGTGTGGGACATTTCATTTACAACCAACCTCTGCAACATAATTAAACATGCTAAATAAATATCACACCTTGCAATGTGATATGTGATAGAGTCACTCCTCTCTGCAAAATTCCTCACTTTTTAAATAAAAGTAGCCAAAATATCAAACTTCATGAAACTAAAATCTTTGTTTATAATATTAAATGCATATATTCATGCGTAATCATTATCCAAGAGGGGACATCTTTATAATTATTATTCCTAGCAATATACAGCTATAAAAATAATGCCTCATATTTCCTTTCTAACATTCAGAACCAAGCTTTTTACATACAGAACCAAACTGTATTTGGTTAAATAATGTTATGAAAAACAAACAAGTTTAGTCGGGTTGCCTGTAACGTTACTGCACAAAGGTAGTTAGTAAAAATACCTTGTGCATATAATCAGTTGTATAGGAATAAAGTAAAGAAACGGTCACCAGATTGCAGAAGAAATATTATGAAGGTATTCAAAATTATATGGGTTACCACATTACATAATGTAAATACAGCATGGGCTACTAGTAGGCGCAATATACCTGTTTAGTTATACCAGACAGGTTACATCTCCCAGCGAGTACCACTGCTCGGGACAAAATCAATAATCAGACTGATACATAAAGGTGGAAACCTGGTTACAGGCAGGATAACATTATTAGATACCGTTTGGAACAGTACGAGTCTTAAGGATTCAGGGTTGGGATAACCACATACACAGACATCTGGTGACTAGTGAGATAACTACACTGTTGCATGAACGCATGAGGCTGGGTGGACTCTATGGAGGAAACAATGTAATGTGATTGTGAACCTAGGATTTTATAGGCTACAACTACACTGGCAATTGTACACAATTAATATATCCACTAATAAACTCGACTCTCAACCAAACGATGTCTGCGTCATGGATATGAGTGCCCATCTCGCGGAACAGTCTACCCCTTGACTAGCAAACATAAAGGAAGTTTAACTAAGACGATTCGACTGATAAGTGATAGCAATTCCCTAGTTAATAGTTGATCCCCATAATACTAACTAGCATTTGATTACAAAAACGATTTTCATACCAAGAAAAAATTCCAAAGTAGGTATATCCTGCAACTAATACAGTAAAATGGCAAAACTTTGGTTCTGTATGTTACAGACCTTGTAACATACATAACCAAGCTCTTTCTTCTGTAAATCTGACTCAATTCTTTCACTATTTGGCCAAAATGTATATAATAAGGAACAGCTGTATACCCTAGATCAAAATTAGTACAAAAACAAAAAGTATAAAGTTATCAATCTGCAAAAGCAGTTAATTTAGTAAAAGTTTGGTTCTGTATAATACATAGCTTGGTTCTGTTCGTTACACAATCTTTTCAAGGTTTGCAATACTTTTGTTTGTGTCAGGTACATGAATAGAAATACTGGTACGATTTCTTTACCATAGATAGCCCACACTGTGGGCTTTTCTTGTTATATACTTAAATAACAATAGTGTATGTTAGTCATGAATAAGGTTTGCTTAAAGCTTGGTTCTGTACGTTAGAAAGTTGCTTAAGATAATAATTAAAGTCACTCTGGATTTTTTTTGGGGATGAAAAAGTAAATTTGTTATGCTTCACAATGATCATATTGCAGCCATATCACCGCCCAAGTTGCACGAGTGTAAAACCATCTGGACCTTTACCCCTAGTCTCTAGCCCAACCTACCGAGACTAGGGTCCCTCTTTGTGGACTATAGCAGGGCACCCCTGTTATGTAGCATCTACCTTGTGTTTACTAGTCGTGGAAAAAGATTTAAAAGAAATAACCAAGCACTAGGCCTGTACAAGTACGGGCTATCAAGAATATGATCATGATGTATTAATCCACATATTGGGACCGACCTTGTGCAAACCTATTTATATGCATGTTGGTATTTGGTGGACCCCTAAACTACAAAATAAGGAGTAAATGCCGTATGCATGAATGGGAATGAGTGCATTTTTAGTAATTTCATAGCCTGTATGCTAACTTTCCTTTTGGAAATATTGTATCCAACCCTAACAATGATGAATAGATAATGTTGTTGATAAGCAAAATGAGAATAGTTATCAAAAGATCTCCACTCACCTTGGGCTATCTTGGCGTTGTCTTTTAAAACAAGTGGGAGACGAAAGGGCCCACTCTTCTCAGACGTTGTCTTTTAAAACAGGGTGTGTATGCTGCTGCACTCAGCCAACTTCTGTGTGTCAGACTTGTGAAGTAGCTATTTAAGAAAGAGTTGCAGGAAGTGATTGGTAAAATTGTTTGTCGTGACTCACTCTGTATAAAAAAACTTCCTTTGTGCAACTGCAGCCAAACACGTATCTATATTTAACTGATGGGAAGTCTAGGTCAAACAACGTCGTGACTAAAGAAATAACATTGATTTGGGAGAGATTGATTTCATCAAAATCAAAAACATTTTCTGATAAATAGAAAAAATATATCCGAATAAAATCCAAATATGAAGGTCCTGTGTGATACTAAAAATATGCACGATTGTTGAGATTTCTTCATGAGCGCGATTCATTTTAACATGAAAGAGTATAATACATAGTAATAATATGCTTGTGCAGTTGAGTGTCAACTTAGTTGTATGATATAAAAAGTACTCCTGGTTTTGTAATTAATCCTAGCTTCATTTGAAGTATTTTGTTATGCAATTTGATAAGCATCTCAACAAAATCTGGGATGAAGTGAAAGGTGATCAAGCAAGTTTATAAAACCTACAAGCTGCACAATTTTGATATAAAACATCACAGGCTTAATTAAGCCCAATACATCGGTAAAATGATGCACATGAATTATAGTACTGTTTACAAATTGCTCTATTCTAGACGTTTAACTTTTAAACTGTCTCTATTACTATTTGGATATAATTGAGAAAGATTGTTTTCTTGAAGGCATTTGTTAAAATTGTTGACAGATTGTTTGTCATTGTACTTGAAGGTACAACCGAAAAACTCCGATAAAGCTTTGTGAATCCTACAATACCCCAGAAAAGATTATTGTAGCTTGTTGAAAGCAGAATGGATTTAAAAAAAAATCATTTTGACTTTGCAAAAGTAAATGAAAAAGAAATCCACAGCCTTCTTAGTTCCCCTTTCATCCTCAAATACTATTGGTGAGTATGTCATCAAGCAGTTGGTTAATGAAAGGTGAACCTATTCAATTTCTGTCGAGTCGTGATCTGTAGAGTCGTGATCATGCCTAAGACTTCCTCTTTACAGTTAAAAATGTAAAACTTATAGGAAGTTTAAAACAACTCAAAAACATACTTATAAATTGAGGCAAGTGAATCTAAGTGTGCCAACCACTCTTATTTAAGTGAATATAAGCATACCAACCACTGTTGAATTTAAGTCTACCAGCCAGTGTTATTTTTATATTGAAATTCTTTGACAGCCTGGATATTTGTTTATATTCAGCTCTCAATATAAATGAATAAACATACTTGTTTTATTTTTTTTTTTTTTTTTTTTTTTATTGCGTTTATTCATAGCAAAACTTTCAGGTAAATAACCTGATCTTCCAAGCGTGCCAGTCTTGGTACAACTAAGGCACTACATTTATAGATATAAAAATAAACAATTACACAGAATACAAGTTATATATCACAGTACACCTTGGATTACCATAACTAGTCGTCAGTCAGGTAAAACACAGGGTTAGACACTATTTATGAAAATAAACAATTACACAGTATACAAGTTATATATCATAGTATACCCTGCATTACCATGACTAGTTGTCAGTCAGGTAAAAACACAGGGTTAGACACTATTTATAACCTTCAATATATGTACTAAAGTCCTTAGAGATACGGCTCTGAAAATCAAACTTAGAGTCAGTATGTTGACACTCGCGTGATAACTTATTCCACAAGGATATTCCACGAACATACGGAGAACTTATATACTTCTTACTTATCATTCGCTCCGTTTTAAACACTATTTTCTGCGCACTCCTATTTTGTCTAACGGGGACTCTTAATTTATCAACAATTCTACTATTTCTATACATTAACATTAACAATTGCTTATCACATCTCTGCAGAACACTTGCAAGCTTCGATTCTTGATGTAGCTCAATACAAGTCATACAATATCCATGCGGATGGCCGAAGCTGGTTCGTAATCCACGATTTTGTAACTTTTGCAGGTTGAGATACTCTCGTTGATTACTAGATTTATAAAGGTAACAACAGTAATCTAAAATCGGCAAAATGGTTTGTTTATACAGTTGTATGGAAGCCTTTTTGGTCAAGTACCCTTTGATTTTACTAAATTGAAAAAGTTTTCTATTTACATGATCATAAACATTATTGAGGTGAGTACAAAGGGACATTTCTGAATCCAGAGTTACACCCAGATAGATAAATCATATCCATTTCAAAAGACTCATGAAGAGAAGGAATACTTTTTAATGATGGTAATGAGATGGAAAAGGTAATGGTCAGACTTGACACTTCATTTACAATCAAATAAAACTTAAAACCACTGTTCACGTTAGACCACTGATGTCCATGAAAGACAGAGCATATTAAGAAAAGTATTTGTTGTCCATATAAGCAGAGGTCTGTTTAAATCAGGGACTTAAATTAGAGAGACATCCTACTGGGACCAGACGATTTGTCCACTTAAGACAGAGCCTACTAAAGACATAATCAACTGTACATGAAGTCCACATGGATTGGGCAAATCACTAACCTGTTATAAAAGTCAATGTACAGAAATTGAGGCAAAGAGAGGCAAATTCTCCCAACCACGGATAGCCAGTTTTGTGAGTTGTACCTGCAGGTTAGCCTAAAACAGGATACATGCTGGGTAATATGTCAACAACACTCAAGGCTTTAGTATAGACATTTTCATGAATTGTTTCATTATTTGTAAATAAACATTGTAAAAAAACTAGCCATCATTATTTTTTTACTTAGTATCTATGTTCATTAACATTTTCTGAGTTGTTTGCAAATTCACTCATTGTAGATGGATCTATAGGAACTATTTGTTTATTATCTATAGTGTTTCCATGGATTTTGTCGACAAAATCAGTCAAAATTAGCCTGCAGGTCCTTGAAATACTGTAAATCAGCTATCTGTGGTAGGGAGAATTAGATTTGACTTTGTTGATAGTGATCTGGACAAGGTGATAAACCAGCCATATCACCATAACTGACCACTGACCACAGCCCTATTGGGAGCCATAAAACTAATGTTGCTACAACATTATAGTGTTATTCAACATAATGTTACAAATTGAATTAAAATTAATGTTGCTACAACATTATAGTGTTACTCAACATAATGTTACAGATTTTGTTAAACTATATTGAGCTAGACTGGTGTTTATTTATTTCTAGTTATTTTCGAAGATGTTTCGTCAATATAGTTCTTGTTTGTTTGTATCTTATATAGATATGTTTAATAGTTCGCATGATGTTTATTGCATGTCATCTACGTTTTTACTACTTGAAAACGTATTAATAAAGATGATTACTATTTAAATTAGGGGAGTTCTTCATTATTGTTAGTCGTGTTAGCTAGCTTTTGTTCTTAATCCCATTCCGTCTCATTCTGGATATTCATTTGTTTTTCAGTGGTAGAGATTATAAGTAAAGGGGCTCATTTCTATACAAAGAACATGCACTTGGCAAGAGGTAATTTTATCATATCCATGTAGACAGTCTGAAGATACAAGTACATAGTCTTTCCATCCATACAGTACATGCCATCCATCTCACAATGCTAACAACATCAGTAACGTTCCAACCATGTATAGCTATTGTTAAGCTTCCTCTTTTGAGGTCTATACACTCAATGACTCTTGGGACAGTCACCTCCTGTCTACCAGTGCCGGAGACCATCGGTAGAGTCTCTGTCACTTCCAGTACTCCGTCTGTAAGGCTAAGCCTTAGCTGTTCCAATCCTTACTATCACATTATTGTAGCGGTTACTACAGTCTCAGCACTACCCGTTATAATCCGTTTGTTAGACTATTGCTCCCATGTGTTCTGATTGATGTCTATATTGGTCTGCTTGTCTATCCTAAGTCTCATACTGCTTATATAGCGCCAGCCAAAGGCTCTGGCACTATATGCATATACTCTAACACCTATAATAGTGTTTTCTCTATCTTTCATACTTCTCATTCTTACTTACATTAAACTAATTCTACTTCTAATTCTATGTAAAAGCTATCGTAGATGACAAGCGATGCTAAACTTTCACTAAGCAAAGATCCCACAATAGTCATTAAGAAAGCCGATAAAGGCTCAGCAGTGGTAATCCAAAACAGAGAAGACTACATTAAAGAGGGTCTGAAACAATTGTCTGATGCAGCTTTTTACAAACAGGTTGACATTGATTTAACTGATCAACATAATAGTCTAGTAGCTAAGGCGGATAAAGGAATGGAGCAACGCAAAGAGATCTCGGAAAAAACTTCTAATTACTTAGCCTTAGAACATCCGAGAACTTCCAAACTCTATCTTCTCCCTAAAATTCACAAGAATAAGGTCCCACCACCAGGCAGACCCATAGTCTCTGCCAATGATTCTCAGACTGAAAGAATCTATCAATTTGTAGATCACTTTATACAACAGATAGTACCTAAGTTACCATCGTATATCAGGGATAGTGGACATTTCATCAACATAGTTAAGGACCTCAATTTACCTGAGGGCGCTATTCTGGCCACTCTAGATGTCACTAGCCTCTACACCAACATCCCTAACTCCGAAGGAATTGATGCTGTGGCCGCGTATTTATTCAAAGAACGCGATCCTTCTGAAAACCCTACTAATGCATCCATTTGCAATCTCTTAGAAATAGTACTTACACTGAACAACTTTGAGTTTGACAATAAACATTTTCTACAAGTAGGTGGTACGGCAATGGGCACCAAATTAGCCCCCTCTTTCGCAAACCTCTTCATGGGTGCTTTCGAGGATAAATTCGTATATTCTTACAGACTAAAACCTTTAATTTGGAAAAGGTTCATTGATGACATTTTTTTCATCTGGACTTATGGTGCTGAAACCCTAACAGAGTTTGTAGACAATTTAAATTCACAACACCGCACAATCAAATTTACAGTGGAAACCTCATTAACAGAGGTGAACTTTCTGGATTTAACTGTGAAGAGACAACCCTGTGGTTCCATCATTACTACACTTTATTGTAAACCTACTGATAGCCACAACTATTTACTATATTCCTCTGAACATCCCAGACATATCCTTAATGGTATACCATACTCTCAGTTCCTACGACTGAGACGTATCTGCTCCCTCAACACAGACTTCACCCAGAACGCACTCATGCTTAGTTCACATTTTATACGCCGGGGATACCCAAAACCCCTGGTCCATAAATGCCTAGATAGATAGAGTGGAAGCCCTAGACAGGGAAACCCTCTTAA
Source organism: Lepidonotus clava (assembly GCA_936440205.1). Classification (NCBI taxonomy): domain Eukaryota; kingdom Metazoa; phylum Annelida; class Polychaeta; order Phyllodocida; family Polynoidae; genus Lepidonotus; species Lepidonotus clava. The sequence goes on from OW387145.1 coordinate 49,635,154, forward strand.
ATAAACATTTACTTGCTGGTCCTAAAACCGAGGCTAAATCAGATCAAGATACATTTTATTGTATCACCACACATAATCCGAAAAATCCGCCTATCACGGACATTGTACGAGATCACTGGGCCCTCTTGGGGCGCTCCAAGACAACCCGCCAGATTTTGGATTCAAAGATCATTTTTGGTCTAAGAAGAAATAAAAATCTGGGCGATGCCCTAGTCCGGGCCTCCACCCGGACAACAACCAAAAAACCGGGGCTTAGCGGACACCCTTGCAACCGGCCTACCACCTGTAGGTATTGTCTGTTGATGAACAGATCTAAGAAAATAATCTCCAAGTCAGATGGCCGTCTGTTCACTCCACTTTTCCAAATAAATTGTCAGAGCAGCAATTTAGTCTATTTAATCACTTGTAACCACTGCGGCATTCAATACGTGGGCCAAACAAAAAATCGAATCTTAACCCGATTTCAGGGACATTTCTTTGATATTAAACAAAACAATGATACAACGGTGGCCAGGCACTTTAACCGTTGTCCTGCCGACCGTCCGAGCTTGACCAATGGTTTCAGCATTTCGGTCCTCTCCTTCATCTCCTCTCCTCCTGATTCGAAGAAAGCTCAACAGGAGAGAGATGTCGAAGAAAGACGATGGATGCAACGATTGTCATCCGTTGTCCCACTGGGTCTAAATTTAATGGATTAATTCCAGGAAAATACCGTATGGTTTCAATCCGTTCAAATAAATTTCTCCACATACCATATCGTATTACCAGTGACATTACACATTGACATTTCAGTGTTTGGACATAGTCCTTCCACTTTTGACCAACGTCCATCTTCTCCTTCCTATTGACTAACTTCAATTTATCATGGTTTGACAAGGGGAACTTCACCAATATTCTTTCAATATTGGGATGGACCTGCATGTTTTATAAAAATTCTTTAACATTTTCATTATTTCAACATTTAATATCTTTAGGAATTTTCCCTGAAATTTATTTAATAAAATATCCTACAAATTCGCACCTGATGAGCCTTTTATGGCGAAACCACGAAATACCAATAATATAATTTAAATTATGTGCTAACTCCATCTTTTTGGATCACCAGGGAAACTACATTTTATTGTTCATCCCAAAGGCACAACATCACCTGATTCACATCAATTTCTGATGATGTCATCACCCGGTTGCTATACAAACCGGGGTTGTCACGCAGGTTACCGTTGGCAATTTTCAAGTGCAACTGACACTTGGTGTGGTAGTGCATGGCAACATAGACCTACAAATCCGTCTCTTAGATTTACTTATAAGTTTGGGAGAACTTTGCAGCCTTCAACTTGATTAAATGGAAAATATGTAACCAGCCTTGGAGGACTCAACCACATGTAAGCTGCTCTGTTAGATTTGGGCTTATAAGATGTTGGCATTTTGTCTCAATCTTCATATGTTGGCATGTTGGCATTTTGTGTAGCCAAGGATTATGCTTGGTGAACAGGAAGAATGGATGAAAATGATACATTCAGTTTGTTACCATGTTTACAAAAGGTGTGGTTTTAGTGGAGAATAGTCATAAAATGATTATACATATTTTCATAACCTATGATGACTATTAAATGCACTATAAAATGTAACACATTGATATAGTAAACCGATAATTGATCACTGGAAAATACTGTTACCAAAGTCCAAATTCTGCAGTTAGTACGCAGTTTTACCCTTTTTGATAGACATAGGACTTCTTGGACTGACACTTGACCTGTCTTTTATATTTTTTGGCAGTGTATTGCAACAATTGTCACGATTCTCATCAGGGACCTAGTTCAAAGCTATATATATGAATAGAAATCTGACACTGGACGACTATATGCTTTTAAAGTCTATATCTTTTTTCTAGATGAGTATCTAGATCTCCTTTGTGTGGTGTATATGTTTTGTAATAGATTTTGTGTCAACCAATAACAACTACAAGGAAGCGTTTGGGGGGGGGGATTGGAAATGGGATTTTCCATGACCAGTTCTCGTATGTGCGCTTGAAAACACTCATTGTGATAAAGTATTTCCCAAAAAAACAAATTTCCCTCCTCATAAAAATGCTGTTTATTATGTCTCACTTTGCAGGTAGCCAATTTTTGTACCATGTGACAATCTATAAGATATCCTCAGGGATCATTAATACATACAACTGTATACAGAGTAAATCATGATATATTCAACCGACTCACTTAATACTCTGCTTATTTAATACCTTGTAACTGCCTGGCCATTGCAGTTAACTACTGATGCTTATAGTTGGAGTCTCAGTACAGCATGCTGAAAGGTTAACATTTAGTATCAGTTTTCTGTTTATCCATATTTGTTATCTAAATTTGTTGACCAAATCCTTAACTTTGTTAGAGGAAATGTAATAATAAACAATTACATACCCTGAACGCTTGTTGTAGTTTTGGGTTTAACTTATTAATGGAGAACTGCTGTTATTCTATCACCTAAACAGTCTCGATTAGTCTCTTGTTATCATTGCTAGCCAAGTGGTAGGCTTATCTGCGAGATGGGCGTTCATATCCATGACACGGATAACACTTGGTTGAGAGTCAAGTTTATTAAAGGATAATCCAATTGCGTACAATTGCCAGTGTGGTTACAGCCTATTTAATCCTAGTTCCACAGATTGTGCTGCCGACAGCAACCTTCGGACGAGACGGACAAAGGTGGACCGGTGGTCGGTACCCCTTCCAAGGCGTCTTTTAACCTTACTCTGGAGGATGTGCGTGTCTTGCTAATGGATAATGCGGAATGCAGAAGGCAAACTGCTGAGACGAATCGCCAAATGGGAGTTCTCATTCAGCAAATGTCGGATTTGACAGTGGCTATTTCCGCTGATCGTTCTCCTGCCAACATGGAGGCGGGGGGAAGCGCGAGCGCAGGAAAGTTCGATGGCCCTTCAGGTGCTCAGCCATTTGCGCACCTGGTAACTCCTCCTACAAAACCAAAGATTTGGCTTTGGTTAAGTTTAAAAAAGCCTTTTTCCTAGTTCCCCTTTCACTCTCAAACTTAATTAGCACTGCCAAGAAATCGGTGAGTATATCAGCAAGCAGTTGGTTAACAATTGTTGAACCTATTCAATTTCTGTGGAGTCATGATCATGCAAAAATATTTCATGTCTTTCTTAAGACTTCTCTTTTACAGTAAAAAAAAAGATAAAACCTATAGGGAAATTAAGATAACACTAAAACATCACATAGGCAAGTGAATATTAGTGTACAAACCACTCCTATATTGGTGAATCTATGGTAACAACCACTGATATCTTAGTGAATCTAAGTCTACCAACTACTCTTATTTAATGCTGACATATTTTGACTGCCTGGAAATTTTGCTATATTCAGCCCTCAATATAGATGAATAAACACAAAAATTTTATACATTAGTCATATCTATCTTCAAACACTCACAAAGGGGAAGAATGCTCTTCAAAGATGTTTCTGAGATAAAATAAAAGGTAGTGGTAATACTAGTATTGATAAAAGAAGACTGACAATGACATAGTTTAAAATGATGTAGCTTTGATTAAGTTCTCACACTTGGAACACTTACTAGGACTAGAATCTTCATATGATATCTTGACATCAGTGTGAAACCGGGCCTTGTCTATTGAAACTCTGATCATAATTAGAACTAACCACATGCTCATATTAACAGACCCCCTGGCCATTACCCCTCTAACCCCTCCACCACAGCCCTATCATCTGAACATCAAACCTCTTACCCATCCACCACAGTCCTCCCCTGGCCTTCAGACACCTAACCCATCCACCACAGACCCTCCCCCCCTGGCCATCACACCCCTAACCCACCCACCACAGCCCTTCCCTGGCCATCAAACCTCTTAACCCATCCACCACAGCCCTCCCCTGGCCATCAGGTTCCTAACCCAATCCCCACAGCCCTCCCCTGGCTATCACACCCCTAACCCATCCACCACAGCCCTCTCCTGGCCATCACACCCCTAACCCATCCACCACAGCCCTCCCCTGGCCATCACACCCCTATCCCATCCACCACAGCCCTCCCCTGGCCATCACACCCCTAACCCATCCACCACAGCCCTCTCCTGGCCATCACACCCCTAACCCATCCACCACAGCCCTCCCCTGGCCATCACATCCCTATCCCATCCACCACAGCCCTCCCCTGGCCATCACACCCCTAACCCATCCACCACAGCCCTCCCCTGGCCATCACACCCCTAACCCATCCACCACAGCCCTACCCTGGCCATCACACCCCTAACCCATCCACCACAGCCCTCCCTTGGCCATCACACCCCTAACCCATCCACCACAGCCCTCCCTGGCCATCACACCCCTAACCCATCCACCACAGCCCTCCCCTGGCCGTCACACCCCTAACCCATCCACCACAGCCCTCCCCTGGCCGTCACACCCCTAACCCATCCACCACAGCCCTCCCCTGGCCATCACACCCCTAACCCATCCACCACAGCCCTCCCCTGGCCGTCACACCCCTAACCCATCCACCACAGCCCTCCCCTGGCCGTCACACCCCTAACCCATCCACCACAGCCCTCCCCTGGCTATCACACCCCTAACCCATCCACCACAGCCCTCCCCTGGCCATCAGACCTCTAACCCATCCACCACAGCCCTACCCTGGCCATCACACCCCTAACCCATCCACCACAGCCCTACCCTGGCCATCACACCCCTAACCCATCCACCACAGCCCTCCCTTGGCCATCACTCCCCTAACCCATCCACCACAGCCCTCCCCTGGCTGTCACACCCCTAACCCATCCACCACAGCCCTCCCCTGGCCATCACACCCCTAACTTATCCACCACAGCCCTCCCCTGGCCGTCACACCCCTAACCCATCCACCACAGCCCTCCCCTGGCCATCACACCCCTAACTTATCCACCACAGCCCTCCCTGGCCATCAGACCTCTAACCCATCCACCACAGCCCTCCCTGGCTATCAGACCTCTAACCCATCCACCACAGCCCTCCCCTGGCCATCACACTGCTATCCCATCCACCACAGCCCTCCCCTGGCCATCATACCCCTAACCCATCCACCACAGCCCTCCCCTGGCCATCACACCCCTAACCCATCCACCACAGCCCTCCCCTGGCCATCAAATCCCTATCCCATCCACCACAGCCCTCCCCTGGCCATCTTACCTATAACCCATCCACCACAGACCCTCCCCCCTGGCTATCACACCCCTAACCCATCCACCACAGCCCTCCCCTGGCCATCACACCCCTAACCCATCCACCACAGCCCTCCCCTGGCCATCACACCCCTAACCCATCCACCACAGCCCTCCCCTGGCCATCACACCCCTAACCCACCCACCACAGCCCTTCCCTGGCCATCAAACCTCTTAACCCATCCACCACAGCCCTCCCCTGGCCATCAGGTTCCTAACCCAATCCCCACAGCCCTCCCCTGGCCATCAGACCTCTAACCCATCCACCACAGCCCTCCCCTGGCTATCACACCCCTAACCCAACCACCACAGCCCTCCCCTGGCCATCACACCCCTAACCCATCCACCACAGCCCTCCCCTGGCCATCACACCCCTAACCCATCCACCACAGCCCTCCCCTGGCCATCACACCCCTAACCCATCCACCACAGCCCTCCCCTGGCCATCACATCCCTATCCCATCCACCACAGCCCTCCCCTGGCCATCACACCCCTAACCCATTCCCCACAGCCCTCCCCTGGCCATCACACCCCTAAGCCATCCACCACAGCCCTCCCCTGGCCATCACACCCCTAACCCACCCACCACAGCCCTCCCCTGGCCATCAAACCTCTTAACCCATCCACCACAGCCCTCCCCTGGCCATCAGGTTCGTAACCCAATCCCCACAGCCCTACCCTGGCTATCACACCCCTAACCAATCCACCACAGCCCTCCCCTGGCCATCACACCCCTAACCCATCCACCACAGCCCTCCCCTGGCCATCACATCCCTATCCCATCCACCACAGCCCTCCCCTGGCCATCACACCCCTAACCCATCCACCACAGCCCTCCCCTGGCCATCACACCCCTAACCCATCCACCACAGCCCTCCCCTGGCCATCACACCCCTAACCCATCCACCACAGCCCTCCCCTGGCCATCACACCCCTAACCCACCCACCACAGCCCTCCCCTGGCCATTAGACTCCTAACCCACCCACCACAGCCCTCCCCTGGCCATCACACCCCTAACCCATCCACCACAGCCCTCCCTGGCCATCGGACCTCTAACCCATCCACCACAGCCCTCCCCTGGCCATCACACCCCTAACCCATCCACCACAGCCCTCCCCTGGCCATCGGATCTCTAACCCATCCACCACAGCCCTCCCCTGGCTATCATACCTCTGACCAATCTACCATAGCCCTCACCTTGTCACCAGACCCCCTAACCCTCTCAACACAGCCCTCCCCTTGCTAAGGACCAAAAGAAACAGTGTGGTTTGCCGCTTGCCTCGGCTTTCTCTACTTTTTTATACAGACTGTAAAAGCATTCCATACTTTATATGCCAGCCTGTAGTGCTACACAGTTGTCAAAAGTATCAAAGTTTTATATATATATTCATTTTCCCAAGATACTTTCCTTGTGATTCTTTCGTATTCTGTATGTTTCACACATTTTGATCCTGGAAAATCTTTCTGGTATGACAAACTTTATTACACTTATATTAGGAGACTTATGTGCAACTTCATAACCTTCATTTTGGACACTGTGTTGAACTTGCTTTGCTGAAAAACTGAAAGGGTTAATTTATTGTATTCTTGAATATCAAAATAATAATAAGCCTCGCTATATCATCTTTGAAATCAATACCCATTAGGACACTTTGGACCTTGGCTATTGTACTTTCCTAGGATTGACAGTCAGTTTGATGTATGAATGGGCATGTTTGATAGCATTGTCCAGCAAATTGTCTGATTATTTTTGTGGCAATCCATATAAAACATGAACGTTCTAATATAATATACTGACCAGCAATCAGTTGAAAAAGTAATCACCCAAATCCAAATGGTCTTGGTGGTTATGCAGCTTTACCCTTTTTGATTGACATAGTATTTCTTAGACGAAAATCAAATTGTAACACACCAACGCTCAACATAGCCATTATATTTTTTGGTTGTGGATTGCAAAGGAGGAAAAAGTTTTGTTGGTAACCTCGTTCAAAGCGCTGTCAGACTTTAAATTATTATTCATTTAACCGTATTCATTTTCAATTAATTCTTCCTTTGGAAGTTAATGTCATATTATAACACAAGTGGGAACTTAAACGAATTCCGGTGTAATATATCTTTAAAGATGTTTTATTTGTTTTTTGTGAGGTATACACCAGCCGCTACTTCTACATATCTTTTGAAAGTTTTTATAGTTACTGAGGCATAGCATCCCTTCCTGCTTTATAGTATTGTGCCGTATTTGAAACTTTTTCCTTAATCAAACCACTGGCTTGCTCATAAATATTACTCCCAGGTGACTCTGCAGACTTACTATTTCTGATGGGGGGCACATCAGACAAGAGGAAGAACCTAGCTTGTATCATTTAAACACAAACTGCAACTACAGAAAGATTTATGCGGCTGGGTGGTTAAGTAGCTAGCGTAAACTATTCACATACAGGCAGAATATGTTTAATGAGAAGTGGGCATGGACACCACTTTAAGCTTTCTCTGTGATACCTTTAGGTTTATCAAAGGCCTAGGGTCATCAGCCGTTACAGGGGCTATGCTCTTTGGGTACTGGTGCCCAACACATGTGACTTGTGTAATTTTAAAGGGAGGGGCCAGTGACTATAAAGTAATTTAGTGTTATGATCCTTAACGTCGAGAGACTTGACATACAAATTTTTAGATGTGTGTCTATAATAATTATTTTCTTTTTTATTCAAGTTTTTGAAAATTGTTCTGACTGGTTCCTGTGTGCAGCAGATGCACTTTGCACAGGGCATCTGTCTGTGTGTGACGTCACACACAGATCAGATAAAAATTTTGATATGCAAAAATAACACAATCTGATCATCATGATTTTTTTTTTTCAATCCTAAAATGTTTAAGGTCATAAAATGAAATACGTTATGACAAAAAATTGCAACCTTAAGGTATTTTAAAGAAATTCTTAATTTCAAAATTTGAATATAACGTCATTTGTGTGACGTCACACACAGATTTGTGTTTTCCAGAAGATCAGAGGCATCAGCTGCTCCCTTAACTTAAATCACAGTTTCGACATGAAAGATTTAATTATTGGCTTTGGAATTTTGCATACCTCAGTGCAAGCATGTAATGTAACATAAAACGTGTAAAAGAACAAGAATTGAAATTTTACTGGCTCCTCTCTTTAACAGACATGTACGTTAATCCAATGCAAATACCTGATGCAACCAATCACTTTTTGTCTATATTAGAAAACCAAAGTGGTGACAAGACATAACCCCTGGACACTTACCCCTAGGGTAAATCTGGAGCACACCTTAAACATCCAACCTTCCTCGTTTCTATATGTGGAAGTGTACATTCATACCACCCCCTCCTAACCACCTCCTCAAAACTGCCTCTTCCACACTACCCCCTCCACACCACCCCTGCTGGACCAACTCCTGCAACACTGCAAAATCCACACCACTCTCTCCACACTGCCCCCTATATACAACCTTCCAACCTGACCCCTCCACACCACCCCCTCCACACCACCCCCTCCACACCACCCCCTCCACACCAGCACCTCCACACCACCCCCTCCACACCATGCCCTCCACACCACCCCCTCCACACCACCCCCTCCACACCACCCCCTCCACACCACCCCCTCCACACCACCCCCTCCACACCACCCCCTCCACACCACCCCCTCCACACCACCTCCTCCACACCACCCCGCTACAATACCCCCTCCACACCATCCCCTCCACACCACCCCCTCCACACCACCCCCTCCACACTGCCCCCTCCACACCACCCCCTCCACACCACCCCCTTCACACCATCCCCTCTACACAATCCCCTCCACACCACCCCCTCCACACCACCCCTCCACACCACCACTCCACACCAGCACCTCAAAACCACCCCCTCCAAACCATCCCCTCCACACCATCCCCTCCACACCACCCCCTCCACACCACCCCCTCCACACCACCCCCTCCACACCACCCCCTCCACACCACCACCTCCACACCACCCCCTCCACACCACCCCCTCCACACCACCCCCTCCACACCAACCCCTCCACACCACCCCCTCTACACCACCCCCTCCACACCACCCCCTCAACACCACCCCCTCAACACCACCCCCTCAACACCACCCCCTACACACCACCCCCTACACACCACCCCCTCCACACCACCCCCTCCACACCACCCCCTCCACACCACCCCCTCCACACCACCTCCTCCACACCGCCCCGCTACAATACCCCCTCCACACCATCCCCTCCACACCACCCCCTCCACACCACCCCCTCCACACTGCCCCCTCCACACCACCCCCTCCACACCATCCCCTTCACACCATCCCCTCCACACAATCCCCTCCACACCACCCCCTCCACACCACCCCTCTACACCACCACTCCACACCAGCACCTCAAAACCACCCCCTCAAAACCATCCCCTCCACACCATCCCCTCCACACCACCCCCTCCACACCACCCCCTCCACACCACCCCCTCCACACCACCCCCTCCACACCACCCCCTCCACACCACCACCTCCACACCACCCCCTCCACACCACCCCCTCCACACCACCCCCTCCACACCAACCCCTCCACACCACCCCCTCCACACCACCCCCTCCACACCGCCCCTCTACAATACCCCCTCCACACCATCCCCTCCACACCACCCCCTCCACACCACCCCCTCCACACAGCCCCCTCCACCCCACCCCCTCCACACCACCCCCTCCACACCATCCCCTCCACACCATCCCCTCCACACCACCCCCTCCACACCACCCCCTCCACACCACCACCTCAAAACCACCCCCTCCACACCAGCCCCCTTCTCACCACCCCCTCCCCATCACCCCCTCCACACTCCCCCTCCACACCGCCCCCTCCACACCGCCCCCTCCACACCGCCCCCTCCACACCGCCCCCTCCACAACACCCCCTCCACACCACCCCCTCCACACCATCCCTCCACACTACCCCTCCACAGCACCCCCTCCACACCACCCCCTCAATACCACCCCCTCCACACCACCCCCTCCACACCACACACTCCACACCACCCCCTCCACACCACCCCCTCCACACCACCCCCTCCACACCACCCCCTCCACACCACCCCCTCCACACCACCCCCTCCACACAAGCCCTTCCACACCACCCCCCTCTACACTACCCCCTCTACACTACCCCTTCCACACTACCCCTTCCACACCACCCCTCCACACCACCCTCTCAACAAGACACTCAACACAACACCCTCTACACCATCCCCTCCACACCACCCCCCTCCACACTGCCTCCTCCACACCGCCTCCTCCACACTACTACTACCACAAATACTATCACCAAGGTCCAAATTGCCCTAGTGTGTCTGTAGCTTTACCTTTTTGATCTACATAGAACTTTTTGGATGAGAGCCAAATTTTAACACACTGACACTCAACAGTAATATTTTTTATAAATGTTATCAGATATGAATGATATAGATTACAAATCTGAATTTCCTTTTTCATTTTTAATTGTTGAAAATTGATACCTTAGGCCCTATTTAACTTATTAACTTGAAATTTCAGATGTAGGTTCCCAATCAATCGGGAAGGGGGTAAAGGGGTGAGGGGCTTCAGGGGTGGTTCAGGGTGGTTCTTGTTTGGTTCTAGGCTGGTTGTTGGGTGGTTAAATGTTGGCGACCATGGATTTCTTCAGGGTTCAATATGTACTAAAGATTTCATTTTCATCATACATCATATAATATGTTTACATTACTTAACAATCCAATTTACTGGACAGTACCATTATAGTGTTATTATTCTACAAGTAAGTCAATAATGTAATTTACCCTTTAACTTAGATACAAACAATATCTACGTTACATAAATATAAAATACTAATATAAATTAATCAAAATGACACTTGATTTATGCATAAAAATATATATAAAACTCAAACGAAGTATTTCTTTACCATATTTTTATCATGTAATGTTACACCAAATAACAAATTAACTGAATATGTTCATACAGATCTTGGGCTTATTCTACAAGTTGCAAAATGTTTTTAAATTTCATGAGCCATAGACCAGGCAGAAGTCTGACTATGCTGTCTAATCCAGAAATATGAAGGGGGCCCCACAAGCACCAAAAGTTCAGGGGGAGGAGACCCACAAATATCATAGTACCAGGGACAACTGGCCCATCTGCCCCCAAACCCGTTTTGATTCACTAGTGGGTGATCAAAAGTAGAATGGCTGGCAAATGGAAATAACATTGTTGGAATCTGTCAATTGATCAAAATTAAGGAATCTATATGGTTAAAAAATACTTGAGGATATATAACAATATAATTATTGCTTATTTCAGTAAACCCAACTTTTGGAAACAAGGATGACTTATACAGCTATTTTGTCCAACCCTTGTCCAACCCTAGGATATACCTAATGTGGGATGGGCTTATTGGAAAGCGTAACCAGAAAGTGCAACTGAAAGTGTAACCCGAGAGCGCAACCTGAAAGAAACCAAAACCGCAACATAGCAGGAAAGCAGAACCCGAACATGAAGCTGGAAACTGGGAAAGCATAGCTGGAAGGCGCAGTTGGAAAGCGTGGCTGGAAGGTGCAGCCAGAAAGCGTAGCCTGAGAGTATAGTCAGAAGGCCCAGAAAATGAAACCTAAAGTGCCGGAAAGTGCAACTGTAAATTTAACATGAAACTGCAAGCGAAAGCAGAACCTCCGGGGCGTAACCTCCGGGGCGTAACCTCCGGGGCGTAACCTCCGGGGCGTAACCTCCGGGGCGTAACCTCCGGGGCGTAACCTCCGGGGCGTAACCTCCGGGGCGTAACCTCCGGGGCGTAACCTCCGGGGCGTAACCTCCTGGGCGTAACCTCCGGGGCGTAACCTCCGGGGCGTAACCTCCGGGGCGTAACCTCCGGGGCGTAACCTCCGGGGCGTAACCTCCGGGGCGTAACCTCCGGGGCGTAACCTCCGGGGCGTAACCTCCGGGGCGTAACCTCCGGGGCGTAACCTCCGGGGCGTAACCTCCGGGGCGTAACCTCCGGGGCGTAACCTCCGGGGCGTAACCTCCGGGGCGTAACCTCCGGGGCGTAACCTCCGGGGCGTAACCTCCGGGGCGTAACCTCCGGGGCGTAACCTCCGGGGCGTAACCTCCGGGGCGTAACCTCCGGGGCGTAACCTCCGGGGCGTAACCTCCGGGGCGTAACCTCCGGGGCGTAACCTCCGGGGCGTAACCTCCGGGGCGTAACCTCCGGGGCGTAAACTCCGGGGCGTAAACTCCGGGGCGTAAACTCCGGGGCGTAAACTCCGGGGCGTAAACTCCGGGGCGTAAACTCCGGGGCGTAAACTCCGGGGCGTAAACTCCGGGGCGTAAACTCCGGGGCGTAAACTCCGGGGCGTAAACTCCGGGGCGTAAACTCCGGGGCGTAAACTCCGGGGCGTAAACTCCGGGGCGTAACCTCCGGGGCGTAAACTCCGGGGCGTAAACTCCGGGGCGTAAACTCCGGGGCGTAAACTCCGGGGCGTAAACTCCATGTGTAACTCTGGGGCGTAAACTCCATGTGTAACTCTGGGCATAACCTCCGGACGTAACCTCCGGACGTAACCTCTGGGCTTCAACTCCGGGCTTCAACTCCGGGCTTCAACTCCGGGCTTCAACTCAAGCGTAACATCAGAGCGCAACGTCAGAGCGCAACGTCAGAGAGCAACGTCAGAGAGCAACATCAGAGAGCAACGTCAGAGCGCAACGTCAGAGCACAACGTCAGAGCGCAACGTCAGAGCGCAACGTCAGAGCGCAACGTCAGAGCGCAACGTCAGAGCGCAAAGTCAGCTCCAAGCGTAAGCTCCAAGCGTAAGCTCCAAGCATAACTTAACTAAGAAGCGTAACCTAGAAGCGTAACATAGACCAACCTCAAATGTAACTCAAATCTACCCCAGGCCAACCCAAAATCTACCGCAACTTTAACTCAAACCTACCCAAACATACCTCAAACCTACCCCAAACCCACCTCAAACCTACCCCTGACCTACCCCAAACCTATCCCTAACCTACCCCAGACTAACCCCTAACCTACCCCAAACCTACCCCTAACCTACCCCTGACCTACCCCAAACCTATCCCTAACCTAACCTTGACCTACCCCAAACCTACCCTAAACCTACCCCAGACTGACCCCAAACCTACCCCTGACCTACCCCAAACCTATCCCTAACCTACCCCAGACTAACCCCTAACCTACCCCAAACCTACCCCTAACCTACCCCTGACCTACCCCAAACCTATCCCTAACCTACCCTTGACCTACCCTTGACCTACCCCTAACCTACCCCAAACCTACCCCAGACCTACCCCTGACCTACCCCTGACCTATCCCTAACCTATCCCTAACCTACCCCAGACTAACTCCAAGTCTATCCCAAACCAACCCCAAACCTCCCCCTGAGTAGTGGTGAGCCCCACACCAGATGTCAGATGTCACTCAATGGCTCTTTAATTACACCAGGAGTCGGGGTCTGATACCGTCGCCAAGCAGGCCGGTGGGACTGAGGGGAGACTGTATAAGCTTTTAAAGTCTAGATTTATTTTTTCTACCCGTGTCTCTCATTTTATGTGGTGTGCGTGTTAAACATTATGTGTCAACAAGGAAGCATTAGGTGGGGAATTTGAAATGGGATTTTCCATGACCGATCCTGTGCATGTGCTTGAAAACAGTCATTGTGATAAAGTATTTCTAGAAAAAAGAAATTGCCCTCCTCAAAAGATCTCTGTTTATGATGTCCCACTTTGATAATGTGTAAAATATCTATTGTTTACACTTCTGTTTCCTTTAATCCATGTCTTTAAACAAACCTAAACCTTATGAAACCATAATATTTTTTGATATAGGATGTGTCTCACTTTATATGCTTTTTCAATTTAACCTTACTTATTTTTCAAAGAAATATCTTTTGATTGGACGCTCAAAGTCAAGCTATAAGTCCAGTAGGAACTTTAACAAAATCAGGTGTAATACATCTTTAGAGATGTCTTATTTGTTTTTGTGAAGTATACAGCAGCCGCTACTCCTACGTAGTTTTGAAAGTTTTCATAGTTACTGAGGCATAGCACCTTTTCCCGCTTTAAAGTGTTGTACTGTATGTGGGTGGGAGACGTGGCTAGAGGACTCACCTCCTCCAAACCAACCCCTCCCTACCACCCCCTCAACACCACCCCCTCCATACCACCCGATTCACGATACCCGTTCACACAGCCCCCTACACACCACTCCCTTCCACAATGCCCCCCTCCAATGCCCCCCTCCACAATGCCCCCTCCACACTGCCAGTTCACACTGTCCCCTCCACACAGCCTCACCCCCACCTCCCAATTAACACCGTCCCTCCACACCAAGCTTTCACGACCCCATCTCAACACTTCCACATCCTCACCTTCCTGTTTACACCGCCCTCTCAATATGGCTTCCTTCACACCGATCCCTCCACACGGCTCACTTCACATGGCCCTCTCTGTACAGCCCTTTCATATCATCCCCTGCACACCACCACCTCCATATAGCCCCCTCCACAACATCCCCTCCACACACACCCCCACCACACTGCCCCCTCCACACCACCCCCTCTACACCACCCACTCCACGCTGCCTCTCTACACTGCCACTCCTCACCAGCCCCCCCCCCCACACTGCCCCCCCACACCACCCCCTTCCTACCACTCACTCCACATTGCCCTCTCCACACCACCTCTACTGTCCCCTTCCACACCGCCCCTCCACACCGTCTGACCATTCAAAAAGGATGAATGGATTATTGACAAACTCTTAATGAATAAAATGAGGTTAGTTTTCAAAGTCTTTACTCACCATGGATTGTCTTAGAGCTGTGTTCTATAACGGGGTATGACTGCTGTTCACACAGTGCTGTACTTCTGTGTGCTAACTTTAGAGAGGGATCTTCTAATTATTGGATATAAATGTGAGATGTGACCTAGTTTTTTGCAGCTTAAATGTTACTCAGTAACCTGACCCTGTTGTGATATACGAGTTTAACCTAAATCTTGACTAAATCTTGACTAAAGAAAAACTTTTGAAAGTCAGAAGCACTGCCTGAGGAGTAAATCTAAATTTAATGGAATAAATCTAAACACGAAGGAGAATAGCATGTAATGATGAGTTAGATATGTGATGGACAAAGCACACTTGTTTTATGAGAGCCACTGTCAATTTCTTTGAAGTTTTTAGATAGGTAAAGATTTTATAAGTTTTTATTTTGAACAAGCAAGTTCATGAAACATACCAGCTACACAAAACATACTATTTTCTTTGAACTTAATTCAGCATGTTGCATCAGGAAAAAAGGCACATACTCAAAGACTTGGTAAGATTGGTAAAAAAAGTTCCCTATTCCATATTTTGAGCCTTGAGATGATCTTCTTCACAAAAGATCATAGTAGTACCGCCAGTCTTCCACACCGCCCCCCACCCATACCAGCCCCTCTACACTGCCCCCTCAACACTGCCCCCTCCACACCAGTCCCTCCAAATGGTTTGGGATAGCACAAGTAAATACTTTTAAAGAAAAGTGAAAAAAAAGAAGTAGTTTGATCGAAGTTGAATGTGTATGAGAACTCTCTGTCTGTCTAGTGTGTGTTAGAAAACAATCAGGGCATGAAACGTGTACAGAGTTGTATATATATTTTTAGGAAGTTCCTCATCTAAAGCTGTTGTTCTACCTAATTTTGTACCTCAACTTTTAAATCACCACCATTGTATAAGCAGCAATCAGGGACGTACTTAAATCAAATTGGAGACTAGTAAAAATAAACAATCAAGGTACGCTCTATCAACATCTCATTGAAGTACCTGCACAAATGAATCTATATTTCTGTGTGGTATATCAGACCTATGAGTTTAGAAGGGTGCTGCTCAATGCTTAGATAAAGAAAAACTAACCTATTGGTAGCACTTTCAAATGGATATTTTCAAATGGTGTACATTCATTTTGCCATAGTCTCCTCTCCTTTAACATTTATGAGCCGCTTCAATTAAATTGATGTAATGCAGGAGGGGCGGCCCATAGGTCTCAAAGGGGGCTGGGACAGGAGACACCACCCCCTCCACACCAACCCCTCCAAACCACCCCCTACACACCACCCCCTCCACACCACCCCCTCCACACCACCCCCTCCATACCACTCCCTCCACACCACCCCCTCCACACCACCCCTCCACATTACCCCGTCCACACCACCCCGTCCACACCACCCCCTCCACCCCACCTCCACACCACCCCCTCCACACTCCCCCTCCACACCGACCCCTCCACACTACCCACCTCCACACCACCCCATCAACGCAGCCCCCTAAACACCACCCCATCAACTCAGCCCCCTAAACACCACCCCATCAACGCAGCCCCCTCCACACTACCCTCTGCATACCACTCCCTCCACACCACCCACCTCCACACCATCCCATTAACGCAGCCCCCTCAACACCACCCCCTCAACGCAGCCCCCTCCACAACACCCCCTCCACACCACCCCCTCCACACCACCCCCTCCATGCCACCTCTCCACACCACCCCCTCAACACCACCCCCTCCACACCACCCCCTCCACACCACCCCCTCAACACCACCCCCTCCATACCACTCCCTCCACACCATCCCCTCAACACCACCCCCTCCACACCACCCCATCCACACCACCCCCTCAACACCACCCCTCAACACCACCCCCTCAACACCACCCCCTCAACACCACCCCCTCCACTCTGCCTCTCTACACTGCCACTTGACATCATCCGCTCCACACCACCCCCATCACACCACCCCCTCAACACCACCCCCTCAACACCACCCCCTCAACACCACCCCCTCAACACCACCCCCTCAACACCACCCCCTCAACACCACCCCCTCCACACCACCCCCTCAACACCACCCCCTCAACACCACCCCCTCAACACCACCCCCTCAACACCACCCCCTCCACACCACCCCCTCCACACCACCCCCTCAACACCACCCCCTCAACACCACCCCCTCAACACCACCCCCTCCACACCACCCCCTCAACACCACCCCCTCAACACCACCCCCTCAACACCACCCCCTCAACACCACCCCCTCCACACCACCCCCTCCACACCACCCCCTCAACACCACCCCCTCAACACCACCCCCTCAACACCACCCCCTCAACACCACCCCCTCAACACCACCCCCTCAACACCACCCCCTCAACACCACCCCCTCAACACCACCCCCTCAACACCACCCCCTCAACACCACCCCCTCAACACCACCCCCTCAACACCATCCCCTCCACTCTGCCTCTCTACACTGCCACTTGACATCATCCGCTCCACAGCTCCCCCTTCTCTCCAGCCCCTTCCCACCCCTTACTCCACACTGCCCTCTCCACACCACCTAAACTGCCCCATTTCCACACCATCTGACCATTCAAAAATAATGAATGCATAATTGAAAAATTCTAAATTAATTAAATGAGACTAGTTTTCAAAGTCTTTACTCACCATGGATTGTCTTGGAGCTGTGTTCTATAACGGGTTATGATTGCTGTTCACACAGTGCTGTACTTCTGTGTGCTGATTTTAGAGATTGATCTTCAAAGTATTGGATACTATTGTGAGATGTGACCTAGTTTTTTGCAGCTTAAATGTTATTCAGTAACCCGGCCCTGTTGTGATATATAAATCTTGACTAAATCTTGACTAAAGAAAATACAGTAGTTCAATCAAAGTTGGATGTGTATGAAAACTCTATTTTTGTCTGCCTAGTGTGTGCTAGAAAACAATCAGGGCATGAAACGTGTGCAGAGTTGTAGATAAACTTGTATGAAGTTTCTCATTTAAAGCCTTTATACTATTAAACTTTATATCTCAACTCTCCAATTGCCACCATTGTATAAAGAGCAATTGGGGGGTGTACTTAAATCACCTTGGAAACTAATTTATATTTCTGTGTGGTAAATCAGACCTATACTTTTAGAAAGGCGATGCTCAGAGCTTGGATAGAAAACAACTAAACTGTTGGTAATACTTTAAAATGTATACTTTGTTAAGGTGTATATTCATCTTGCCCATAGTCTCCTGTGCTTTAGCACTGATGAACCCCTTCAAGAAAATTAATGTAATGCATGTGGGGCGGCCCTAGTGGTCTCAAGGGGGCAGGGAGAGGGGGATAGCTCAGTCCTGGGGCCTCAAGGGGGCCAGGAGAGAGGGCTGACTGGCTCTTGGGGCGTCCAGGGTGCAGAAAGTGGGGAGAGCCTGGCCCTAGGGGCTGGGAGAGGGACCAGCTCAGTCCTGCGTCCTCCCATCGGCTGAAAGAGGGGACAGGATGGCCCTGCAAGCCCTAGGCTGCAGGTGGAGTGTCAAGATGGAAAAAGGTTGTGAAGGAATAGGGCCTCACATACCCCCCTCAACACCACCCCCTCCACACCACCCCCTCCACACCACCCCCTCCACACCACCCGCTCCACACTACCCCCTCCACACCAACCTCTCCACACCACCCCCTCCCCACCACCCTCTCCCCACCACCCTCTCCCCACCACCCCCTCCACACCACCCCCTCCATCCAACCCCTCCATACAACCCCTCCCCACCATCCCCTCTACACTGTCCCCTCTACACTGTCCCCTCCACACCATCCCTTCCACACCGCCCCCTCCACACCGCCCCTCCACACTGCCCCCTCCACACCACCCCCTCCACTCCACGCCCTCCACACCACCCCCTCCACACCTTCACCTCCACACCACCCCCTCCACACCACCCCCTCCACACCACCCCCTCCACACCACCCCCTCCATACCACCCCCTCCACACCACCCCCTCCACACCACCCCCTCCACACTGCCCCCTCCACACCACCCATCCACACCACCCCCTCCACACTGCCCCCTCCACACCACCCATCCACACCACCCCCTCCACACTGCCCCCTCCACACCACGCCCTCCACAACACCCCCTCCACACCTCCGCCTCCACACCACCCCCTCCACACCACCCCTTCCACATCACCCCCTCCACACAATCCCCTCCACACTGCCCCCTCCACACCATCCCTTCCACACCGCCCCCTCCACACCGCCCCTCCACACTGCCCCCTCCACACCACCCCCTCCACTCCACGCCCTCCACACCACCCCCTCCACACCTTCACCTCCACACCACCCCCTCCACACCACCCCCTCCACACCACCCCCTCCACACCACCCCCTCCATACCACCCCCTCCACACCACCCCCTCCACACCACCCCCTCCACACTGCCCCCTCCACACCACCCATCCACACCACCCCCTCCACACTGCCCCCTCCACACCACCCATCCACACCACCCCCTCCACACTGCCCCCTCCACACCACGCCCTCCACAACACCCCCTCCACACCTCCGCCTCCACACCACCCCCTCCACACCACCCCTTCCACATCACCCCCTCCACACAATCCCCTCCACACTGCCCCCTCCACACCACCCATCCACACCACCCCCTCCACACTGCCCCCTCCACAGCACGCCCTCCACAACACCCCCTCCACACCTCCGCCTCCACACCACCCCCTCCACACCACCCCTTCCACACCACCCCCTCCACACCACCCCCTCTACACTGCCCCCTCCACACCACCCCCTCCACACTACCCCTCCACACTGCCCTCTCCACACCATCCCCTCCACACCACCCCCTCCACACCACCCCCTCCACACCACCCCCTCCACACCACCCCCTCCACACCACCCCCTCCACACCACCCCCTCCACACCACCCCTGTACACCATCCTCTCCACACCACCCCCTCCACACCACCCCCTCCACACCACCTCATCCACACCACCCCCTCCACCCCACCCCCTCCACACCACCCCCTCCACACCACCCCCTCCACACCACCCCCTCCACACCACCCCCTCCACACCACCCCCTCCACACCACCCCCTCCACACCACCCCCTCCACACCGCCCCCTCAACACAACTCCCTCCACACCACCCCCTCCACACCACCTCCTCCACACCACCTCCTCCACACCACCCCCTCCACACCACCCCCTCCACACCACCTCCTCCACACCACCCCCTCCACTACACCCCCTCCACACCACCCCCTCCACACTACCCCCTCCACACCACCCCCTCCACACCATCCCCCTCCACACCACCCCCTCTACACCACCCCCTCTACACCACCCCCTCCACATTGCTTTCTCCACACCGCCTCCTTCACTGTATAACTATCACAAATACTTTCACCAAGGTCCAAATTGCCCTAGTGTGTCTGTAGCTTTATCCTTTTTGATAGACATATAACTTCTTGGATGAGAGCCAAATTTTAACACACTGACACTCAACATGGCGGTAATACTTTTTGGTAGTGTATTGCAACTGTTGAAGTGATTCTCATCAGTGACCTGATTCAAAGCTGTGTACAGGAATGCAAGTCTGACACTGGACGACTATAAGCTTTTAAAGTCTGGATTTCTTTTTTCTACCTGTGTCTCTCATTTTATGTAGCGTGCGTGTTAAATATTATGTGTCAACAAGGAAGCATTAGGTGGGGAATTTGAAATGGGATTTTCCATGACCGATCCTGTGTGTGTGCTTGAAAACAGTCATTGTGATAAAGTATTTCTAGAAAAAAGAAATTGCCCTCCTCAAAAGATTACTGAGGCATAGCACCTCTTCCTGCTTTAAAGTGTTGTACTGTATGCCGGTGGGAGACGTGGCTATAGCTAGAGGACTCACACGACCACAAATGACCTGGTGGTGCCAGTTAGGACACCCACCCCTCTGCGTGCTGCTGGTTTGACCAATAGGAATCATCCTTGGTCAAATTTGTTTACTAGGTTTATGAGACAGATCATTCTATTGGTTAAACCTTTCCTCCTCTCACTCAGGTGAGAGTTGGATTTGAAATTGAAATCTAATTTGTTACTTATTTTTTAGTGTGAATGCTCCTAAACCTTAAGCATTTGTGGTTTCGATCACAGGACTCATCAGGTGTGTTATAGGCCATCTAGTTTAAAAGTTAGTTTGTGGAAATTTAATTGGGTCACAGTGCCCTAATTGCAGGTGGTGGTTCTCACCAATGCACCCTTTTCACCACTAGGTGGTGCGGGTGTCAGCAGCATAGGATTTGCTAAGTAGGTCATGGAGGGATAATTACTATTATAGGTCATTAGTTGGTCGGTAGGCTGATGACCTGAAATGAATCATTTTGGTCAATTCTTTTCTTTAATAAGATTGGTGATTATAGATTACAGGTATCTTATCTTCTACCTTATATGATTTTTTTTTTCCTTTCATATAAGGTAGAAGATAATATTTGACCAAAGTGTTGTACTGTATTCGAAAATTGTCTGTAAGGGAAACTTTGTACATAATTGAAGGATGGGTATTTTTCCATTGAATTCTTTGGGGATGGTGTTTGTATCAAGAATTAATAATGCTGAAGATTTCTTAGGAAAATTCAAAAGGGTAGAGAAAGGGTTGTGGGGCTTGGTATATTCTGCGTTTTAAGGGAAATCCCCTGAAAGTTGTGACACGTCCCACAGTGAGTAATTGGGAATCCCAAGCTTTCAATAAATGAGAATACCTGACTCTCAAAAAAATGTGTTCATATGAGGCCTCACAAAGGCTATTGTTAATTGTATTCATAATGATCTATTTCCATTCATTTACCATGTATTTCCAAGTTATTCTGAAAGGGAATTTCTGATATAATGATGTAGCAAGCGAGTACTGAAATATCCAGAATCCATGGAAATCCCAAATTTAGTTAACTTTCCCTTATAGCACCTATACCTTGATTATTGTTATCTCCTGCTTGGAACTGATTGGAAATGGCCAGTGTTATTGCCCCGGAGGGCAATAGTTGAAAATTTTTGTCCCATAGGGCAATAACAATCCTTGGTGCTATAGAGAATACGTAAACAACCTTTAAACCATGCCAAAATTGTCTTATTTGATCAAAAAACAACAAGAAATTGATTAATTTTCCAGCAAATTGTCCAAAATGTTTTCGCCGCTATGTTGCCTTCTCAGTAGGAAAGACCAGACGACGTGGCAGCCGTAGTCTCGATCCATGATTTTCTTTTCAAATTTGCAATTCTATGCATTTTACATGCGTTTTAGCCCATGGATTTATCAAAGTATCAAACAATGCACGAATTGACCGAAATAATACATTAAAACTTGGGGAGTTGGGGAGACAAATGGTCAACCTGGTGCCTGCCTTGCATGATTGGAGCTGAGGTAAATAAAGAGGATTCGTCTTGTTTTCTTCACAAATCTTCAGCCATCTGCAGGTATTTGGTGCAGCCTAGTGCAGCCTATTTCGATGGTCTCGGGCATAGCCCTCGATCCATCAAAATAGGCTTTGACAGGGGGGCAATAATCATGGCTGAGTGCCCCCGAGGTCTGTTCCGTGTATTTGTCACACCACTGGCTTGCTCCAAGATGGCACCTCTGTAGACATAGTGTTCCTCCTGGGGTACCCAGCACAGAAGAGGAAGAACCCAGTTTTGCAGTACTTTATAAACACCAACCACAACTACAGAAAGACTAGCGAGTTATGGTTAAGCAGTGGTAGGGTGTTGGCTTTGTTCTCCATAGCTATAGGTTGATGGTTCAAGTTGAAGTCTCTGTTGTGCTGCTGTGCTATTAGACATTGTTTTTGTGGTCAACAACAGGGTTTTCAAAGGCCTAATCCAATCGGCCATTGATTGCGGTGCCTGCCCATGGAAACTGCATATAAAACAACATCTGCCCCGGAAAAGTGTAGGGGTATGCTCTCTACCTCCTCATAGATTAGATCACCCAAGAGCAAGGGTAAAATATCCAGTACTCCAGAACCGCAAACAACAACAAACAGAAAGACTATGGTAGGGGGGATGGTTGGGTGGTTTTGAATGATATCTTCCATTAAGACACCGCAAAAGGTGCATACAATTTCTTGTTGTAACCAACAAATTTGCATTGCACTAAAATCGCAAAACCCTCACGGTTTTACCTGATTTTCATGCTTTTGACACAACATTGGATTTCAGTTCACAAAGGTCTACTTTCATATAAAAATGATATTTGAGTGTTTTGTTCTCATTTTGCTCATAAGCGTGTGGATTTCTATATTATAACAATGATTTGCGAGCATTGGAGGCTATTGTTTGCTTCTTGTTTACAGTTTATGCAATAGGGTTCTGTTTGGGATAAATGATACATCAGACAAATCGTTCTCTCTTTCTCTCCCTGCAGCTGATCAGTTAGTTTCTGACCTTTTCTGATACATCTAAGCTTTGCAGGTCTGTCAATCAAAATCTGCTGTGGTAAAATGGTCTCATATTTGTTATATCTTTCTTTTTTATTGTATTGGACAAGACACACAGCTTTTGTTGTGTGATCCCAATTCAAGTTTTATTGGTCATGAATAATCTTATATAATCTTAAGATGCAATAGGAGGGCTAACTTAGACTAGACAGGAGACCTCCTGTATTTTTAAACTTAACAAGACACCTTCATCATAGGCTCCTTAGAGATTATATAAAGTGTGTGAAGCTTTGAATAAATAACATTTGCACCTAGTGTCCATTGAACGTAAGATATCAATCCTTGACCATTATAAAAAGTTTGATTCGGGGTGATGTGGTGATCATGGCAAGCAAATAAAAGACTACATTTCTTCTCTTCTATCATTACATCTCATTTAATTGGGTATCACCGATATGTTTTGCTATTTGTAATATTTGTCCTGCCCCACTATACTTTGTAACATCCTGTCACAAAGAGGGAGTAGGCGGAAGATCAGCCAAGCCCAGCCTAATAGACCCAAAATGAAAAATAATTTAAACAAGATATTGGGGTAATCACCCTGGAAAGATCTAATCACCCTGGAAAAGATGTCAAACAAAAACGAATACCATAGACAATACCATCCATTCAAATTTAACTGTAACTTTATGTAAACCCCATGTTTTTATGCAATTAAGTCAATGGACACAGGTGTCAGGTAAAATTATTCCACATGTGGGAAATATTATTTTGTAAGTGTGTGTTGGATCGATGTTATATTTACCATGAATTTACATAAATTCAAACAATTTTCTGACAAAATATGGTTGTTATCATTCAAACCTTGCTAGTTCCTTGTAAATTGAAAAAAATAATCATGTAAATCAGCAGGAAAATGACAAAATAAGAAAGAAAAAACTTTGTTGTGGCTTCTGAACGTTGCAAGTAGTTATCCTAGCATCACAGTTGTTAGGATAATGTGTCATAGCAACACAAATGTAAACATCTCTGTAACAAAAATGGTCATTATTTCGGATCTAATAGACCAATTTTTAAAATGTTGTATTTTCTTTTATATCAAAATTTGTAGCTAGATTCAAATACACATGGTAGAACATGCATGCACGGCACTGTGGAGGCCCTTGGGCTGCATGTCATATGGCCAATTCTCCACCCGGTGTAGATTCTCCGCCGATGAGCTAAATGGGCACTACGCATGCTGAGGGGAGTACATTCTAGTCTCAAAGCATGTTGTGTCAATGGATCCATTGAAATTTGTAATGGGTAGCAAACAATTCACCTTCAAGGTTGATCGGATCATAAAGTCCAACATGTCAAGTATCAAGCGTTCACCTGTTGACACCTGTCGTCAGGGAACAATGGTTGTTAAGTGACAACTTGATGTCATTTCCCTGATCATTTTGAAATAGGGGAGGGCAGACAGAAAATAATGTGGAGTGCCTCACCCAACATTTCCAAGATGATTTGATTTGACACCTTAACCTCACGAACAGAAAAATTATTTATCAATGTAGAACTGATTAACCAAAAAGCAGATAGTAAATAACTAGGCCTTTGTGGTACTAAAGGCTAGGCAAATTCATTTTCTACATTGACCCCTCCTGCTGTTTAAGCCGTAAATATATCCCCCACATAAAAATGAAAATTGTAGTCTGCCACAAATCGACAACCTATAAAAAATGTCATTTTTTTCGTTACAAGATAAATTGGTGTTAACAATATGAAATTGCTTCGTTAGTATCAATTCTTTCAAATGGATTATGACAGTTGGGAAGATTTAAATGATTCTATATAATGTGAATGCATTAATAATGGTAATGTAGTGAGCTATGCTGAGGGAGGTGGACAGGGCCATACGTCATAATCAACCATGACAAACGACTAAGGCATAATCCCCTCCTGACAGCCAGGTGACTGCTTCTTTGTGGGGATGATTAATAAAAAAAAGAAGAGTAGACTAGATTTAGAGGTCTGCTTATCTTAGCAAGTGAGATCTTTATCTTAGTGCAAAGAAAGGATGACTTTTGAACCAAGATATCTCATTTTGTGATAAATTTAAAACATGATAATTGCCTTAAGATTACATTGGAACACCATACAGGGTATTATTAGACTATAGTTACAGAGACCAAGCACAGTCTTCACCATTGTTGACATTGACTTGCAGAACTACATCCTCATGCCCAAGCATATCAGCCTCACAAAATTCAACAATTTGTATTTTACATAAAATGAAATTTAGGGTAAAATATTAAACATTCCTAGGACCATATATAAATCAACTAAATAGTGCCGTGAAGAAGCTTGCTTAAAGCCAGTGTATTATCAGTCTGTTGTGATGGCTAAGGTCTCCACCCCTAAGCCTAGCGAAGTTGCAGCTGGCGTTGTGTTTTGCGACATTAAAAATAATCTAGCGATGTTATTGGTTACGTCACCAATTTGGTGCAGCAGTGAAGAGGTTACAATGTATCAAAATACGTCTGTCTCATGGATGATACACTGGCTTTGACACGCATGACCTAGTTTCAACTCTTCTGAGAGCCATCACCTAGTCCTACTTCTGACACCATTAAAATGGCCCTAGGGGGTCAGGTCAATTTAGTTGGTAAAGTGGTGTCACACTACCAAACCTGAGCTGTGATATGACAATGTTATAGAGAATTCAGGCATTTTAGAGACACAATGAGCCCATGCTACATTGGGTTTATTGCAGGGTTGGCCAAGGGTTGGACATAATAACCATATACGCTATCCTCATCTCCTAGAGTTGGGGTCACTGAAATAACAAAGAATAATAACTGTACTGATAGAACATTATGATTTCTCAAATTTTACAAACTGAAGGATTTGCAGGTTTGCCAGCCAATCAAAATGTGGTATTTCAGGGTAAAATAGGGTTGGACATTATAGGTTGGGCTGACAGGCTTTAACATTAGTTCCTATGGGAAAAGGGGCAATATATAAAGCTGCATTTTATAAATTCTAATAGCAATTTGTCAATCAAATTGCTGTGGTTAATTTTGTATTATGCTACTATCTCCCTGATATAAGCAGGGAGGCAATTTTGAAAATATTTCATGATGACCTTTTATGTTGGTGCAAACTTGGATCCGCTTATTCTGTACTCCAAATGATCATTTTGTAATAAGGAAATCACAGCTTTATAGGATATATCTGTAATATTATTGTGTTGCACCAGTATTACAACTCAAGTAGTGTAGTGTAAAAAAGCCTTTAAGGCTGGTTCCCACTTGACTGCACAAACATTGATTGCAGAGTTAGATACCAGACTTTCAAAAGGGGAAGGGGTCAGCCTAAAGGCTAAGTACTAGGGGGGCACATTATTGATAATGTCATGTAAACCACATAGGTGACGATCCGAGTCATAAATCCACTCCATTAACCAAATAATATTACACACAACAACTAATTAGTATCAGTGGACTTGGAAGCCAGCGGCGATAAGTAACCACCCTTTCTTTATATTATCAATCAATGGCAGCTTTGTGCATGGAGCTAAAGTCAGACAAGTAATAAGGTCCAGGTATGTAGGAAGTGACCTCTAGTGTCAAGGTAGTAAACTATATAAATTAGCGCAACCGAACCGTTATCATTCACATTCCATCCATCACAAGCAACACATCACAGCAGATTTTAACTTTTAGAGTCTATGTAATTATAATGATAAAAATTAATATTCCTATTTATTAATGTCCAAACCAATCACCTGTTATTTAATTGTTATTCAATCAACTTTATATTTATCTAGCCACAATATGAATGCATACAAACACTCCAGATGACAGCACTTAACAGTGGTTATCTGTCAACTAATTTATACAACAGTAATGATGGAATATAATTAATGGTAATATATATATCTTAGTGTAGTTGTTATATTTTTTCAGCAACCTACAATGGTAGGAATTTACCGATGGCTTTATTAATTATGTCAGGGGGCTTATAAAAGGTATTGTCATCTTTTTTACATGTGTGATGAATGTGTATTCATCAGGTGTCAAAGCAAGAATGTGAATGTAAAATGATGCAGTAAATTTTTAAGTATATTGTGTAACGGGAACGAAACCCGAAACCCGAAACCCGAGAAATAATGTAAACCTGAAATGACGTCAGTATGACTGCGTGACATCACTATGACCACGTGACATGAAATAGCCAATCAGAGCTGACCACTAAGGTATAAAAGGGGCAGTGAGGCCCGAAAATACAGAGTTCCTTCATAGTACTCCTGGTGTTCACACGTGTCTTCTTCCTCTAATAGCTCCTTAGGAAGGTTCCAGTCCATAAGATGACCTAATATGGACTAGATTAATAGGAAATAGAAGTAATATTAGCAAAGTTCTAGAAAACTTAGACTTAAAATAGTACGGGGTCCGAAGGCCCGAAGGACCGAAAGTCATGGCCCGAAGGCCCGAAACTACCCGACCGACGGCACGAGGAAGGAAGACCGGCCAGGTGAGGTATAGAAGAAACGGCCCAGACCCCTACCACAACAACACTTCTGCCCTCCGCCGTCCTTCACGCTTGATGGCTGCAACCCCTCGGCCTGACCTGACCAACACACCTTCCCCCCTTCAACGAATACCGATCCCCCGGCCGATCCACTCAGCCCCTCTCATGCGCGAGGCACGACTCTTGATCTCACATCTCGGCTTCTTACTCGGCCTCCGTGCCCAGCTGAGAACCAAAATAACCCCCACGTCCCTCGGCGGTAGAAACCGGGAACCCCGAACTACCGAGGAACGTCACACATACTATGGTCATTTTGCATCTGCAACCAGAAAATCTTCAGAATTTGTAAGTGGTTGGTGGCTGGGAAAAAGTTGTACTTGTCCTTGTCTTCTAACCAGATCAAACATATGGCATATTGAAAAGCTGGTTTGTAGGCTGCAATTTTAGTTGGCATATGCTGAGATCAAATTGTCAGCATGTTGTATTCAGCCTTTAAGTATATGCCTCACATGTGGACTGGGTTACTGGGTCAGACCTGTCATGTTTTCATAACTTTGGTTGTTCATGGTCCACTTTCTTGTGCTTTTAGAATTTAAAATTAAATTGAGATAGGGTAGAGAACAAATTACAAATGCCCTTTATTCCAGAGCCCTACCAGGTAGTCGCGAGAGCAGGTAGTAAGGTTACCGTAGAAAGCGAGGGAGGGGTTCGCTACAATAGGAATACTTTGCAGGTTAAGAAATATCAGCAGCCTAGCCCTGTAGTAGAAACACAGGTTTCTGAGCAAACGAGTGTTAGTAGCCCGGCCAAACCAATTCCTGTAATAGCCGCGCCAAGTCCTGTAAAAGTAAGACCATCTCGTGTAAGAGTAATGCCGAAAAGGTTTGAAGACTATGATACATCATAAGCCTGTTGTAATAAGAATTTATTACCGTATGTGAATGGTGAAGACATTTGTTGTATTAAAACCTGTATGATGGTTATATATCAAGATGCACACTGTTGTGCTAAAGAGCTTTAAAAGAAGCTTAATTGTGTGACATAGTATCCAAAGAAAAAAGAAAGAGATGTTGTGTCCCGCAGGGACCAACGCGGACCAGCGCAAACGGAAACTAGCAATGCTTCTTGGGTGATAAACACTCCCGCCATGACGGCAACGTGATGAAGTCGTAACTCTTATTTGTCCAAGTTATAAGCAGTATTATTTAGATATTTAGAGGCCATCAACCTGTCACCAGTAAGCAGTGCTGCCTAGGTAAAATCAATAATTGGGATAGTATATATATTGGGCTGAGCCGGCAGGCGAAGCGAGAGAACACTACCTGTTTGGATTCGATACGAATCTATAGGATTCGGGGTTTGTTTTTGGCCATGTACGCAGACATCGGGTGAGTTGGATAGGAATTTACCATTGTACTGCTGTGCTAAGACAAGCGGACTCTAAGGACGAAGCTAGCCTTGGGCAGTACTGAACGAGGGCCGGATGCTTGGGCCATAACACACCAGCCACTGTATGCCTTTGGAATAAACACCAATAAACTTCCTCTCAACCAAGCCGGATTTGTGTTGTGGATATGAACGCCCATTTCACGGATGCAGTCTATCACTTGACTAGCGACACTAACAGAAACTATATTAAGCAGACTGAGTAACGATTAACTGTAGTTTCCCCATATCACGAAGTAACACCCATAAACAACCACTGGCGTTCAGTTTGGATAGCCATATATGTGACATGCGGTGACTAGTAAAGGAACTGTACTGTTGCATAGCCGCACGGAGTTGGGTGGACTTTATTGAGGAAGCACCCCTTTAGACAGTGTCTGTTTGTGTACATAGGATTAAGACATCGTGTAACTACACTGGCAATTGTGAGGCCGTTGATATCCACTAATAAACTTGACTCTCAACCAAGCGTTGTTTGCGTTATGGACATCAGCGCCCATGTCGTGGACTAGACTGCCACTTGGCTAACGAGAATATAGAGGATTAAATAAAGAAGATTCGTAGAGTGAAGTGATAGCAGTTCCACATTTAATAAGTAAACACCCTAAACAAAAACGTTCAGTGGCGTTCAAGGTTATGAATCCTAGCGTATGTTATTCCAATCTCTTGTTTTTGTTTCCATAACTGTTCAACAAGCTTTGCTTTTAAACTTCATTGACATTCATCTGTACATTAAATATTTTGCACGGTCATTAGTAAACATTCACAATATCCGTATGCCCTATACTTCCAATTTTTCTTGAAGACCTCTGAATTAGGTCTAGACATTGATAATTTCCTACCATGATCACTCCGTAGTGATGCACATTCACATTTGTTTATATTTTCATTTGATTCCTGTTCATACATATAACTATGTAACATTATTATTACCTGCAAATTCACTGAATTATAAGAAATTCCACTTTGAAATACCTTCAACTTCATCGTCTGGGGTTATGCTTTTATCATTAAAAACATAATTATGAACAATCTTTAATCCTCTAAACTGTAAGTTTAGTAATTAGCATCTTATTACCACCATCCATCAGTACATCCAAATCAAAAAACGGTAGTAAAATTTATTTATATACTAGCAACGCAGAATTATAATTAAACATATATCTTACTTTTTCAAGCATAAACAATTTGTAGGAGCATTTTTTTATAGTTGCATGTAAAAAGTGCTTATAACTCAAGCAACTGTCAAATACAACCCCAAAGTAGCTATAGCAATATTTTCGAACACTACTAATAATATTGTCTCCAATCCTAACATTATTCCTTCCGCATAAATATCCCCAACCTTGGTGATTGTTGTATCATCTCTGTTTTCTTCTTATTTATACTGAGGTCATTTTTTCCACACCAGGTGGCATACCCACTCATACCTAGTTCTAATTAGAAATCATGTGTTAACACATCAACAATCTGGTTCCTGATTTTCCTGCTAGTTAGTAGTACGTACAGTGTTGTCTGCATACATAAGTGGCGTTTTCTATTTTTATACTCAAATATCTAAAACAATCACTAACATATATAATATAGAGAGTTGGTCCGAGGCTGCTACGTTGAGGGACACCGGTTTTTACACTTATCTCTCGAGACATCACATCATCAAAAAGAGTACAACCAATTCAACTCTATTTTACCCAACTTATATAATTTATGCATTAATTTATCATGTTTTAAACAATTAAAAGCTTTAGAATGATCCACATATATACTTCCAACTACCTTTCCTCTATGAATCGCTTCTGTATCTAAATCAATAAATACCTTGCATTTTCTTACATCTGAAGCCGAACTGCTTCCAATCCAATATCCCCCTATCCTCAATATAATACATCATGGTTATAGATTAATTGGTCTCCAGTTATTAGCAACCTTTTTGATTTTACATTTTGAAATCGATACCACCTTACTTTTCTTCCATTGTGATGGAAAAATTCCCATTCCTAGCGAGCAATTAAATAAATGTGTCACATAACTAATTAGCACCATAAAAGCACCACATAATGTTTTACTATTTAAATTTTCCATTGCTGATGATTTACCAACAGATATCTTCTTCATTATATCTATTACATCAGTTGTATCAACAGTCTCGAATTAAAACTCATCTTCATTATCCTCCTCATTACCGTATGTTGTATCCAGTACTGCTTCTGTCTCTTCCACACTGCCCATTTGACTAAAATAGTCATTTACATACTCAGTCGACATTTGTTCACTTAACAAACGACCAGCATCCTGATCCTCTATATGCCACCTACATTCCCCCTCTCCAACCCCGCCATCCCAGATCCCAAAACCCCTTACCAACCCCATAAATTGGTGGGGGCAGACATGAATATTGATGACACATGACCATGACTGACCAATCAGGTGAGCCACTAGGCAGAGTGCACTGTTGAACAGTGGGGAGTCCCCGAATACAGAGTTGCCGTCCAAGGGGAGAAGACCTTTTTGTCATCACACTCATCCTCTATTAGATCTAGAGTTACGCCTGATTCTAAGCCTTTTATATTTCCAAAAGAATTATTCACGACTTCCCAGAACTTTTTTGGATTATCTCTATTATCTTCTACTTTTCTTTTAACCAATTTTCTATTTTTCCAGTTGGATAAAACATGAAGTATCCCTTCATTTAATTTTATAATATTCCCAATCTTCATTAAATTTTGTAGGTCTAAATTTCCTAAATGCTTTCCTTTTCTCAGTTATATTATCTATGACATCCCCAGACAATCACTCAGGTTTATTCTTTTCAACCATCATAAGACCAACAGGACATAACGAATCCCGACTGCTCAAGATATTATTATACATTGTCCAAAAATAATATTTATCCGTACATTCCATATATTCATTCCAATCACATTGCAACAATAATTGTTCAAAATTCTTGAAGTTGTAATGCTTATTTAACTTGTTCCAATTACACGTCTCTTCAGCCTCTTTTCCTGCAATTTCTTTCTTACAATGTGGATTGGAAAATGATCACTTACCATCACATCTTCCAGACCCATATCCTTAACACATTTTATACTAGTAAATATCAGATCTAGTCTTGATTCTTTATTTTTATCCGGGTATTTTTCACTATTAGTGGTTTTAATCCCTTCACTTTTTTCAAAATTCTTTAGGATTCGAAATCCCTTTTTGTGATATGCATTATAATTTATGTTTAAGTCCCCAATTATTTTCAATTCAATTTTCACTGAATTAAGTCCTTCAGTCATATAGTACAAGCCCTACCATGTTTTGATAAAACACATTAAAGTTATGAGTTGCCATAAAATGGAAACAAATAAATGCAATAAGCCCATCCCAATTTACACCAACATTAGAGTCTACTATGATATAATTATTTTCAAAATTGCTTTTGTGCTTATTCCATAAAGACAGTTGTATAATACAAAATTAACCAAAGCAATTTGCAATTGCTTTATGAATTGCTCCTTAAATGTGTAAAATGCAGACTTATATTATAGCCTTTTTCCCATAGGAACCAATATTAAAACCTGTCATCCTAGCCTATAATGTCCAACATTATTTTGCACTGAAATACATCAATTTGATTGGCTGACAAACCTACAAATCTGTCAAGTCATAAATTTAAGAAACTAAATTAAAGCAGTACTTGAGAATATAGAAAAATATAATTTTTGCTTAGTTTTTACCTCCAACTCTTGGAAACAGGGACAACTTATACAGTTATTTTGTCCAACCTTTGTCCCACCCTAGGACCCAATGTGGGATGGGCTTATTGGGAATAGGGCATTCTTAATTTACGAGAGGTAGCAAGGTTCATACAAACATATCTCAGCTTCTATCAGGAATATTCTTAAATAGTTTGCAGCATTTGAAAGAGCAGTTTCTCTCCAATCATGTCATATTTCATGACATGACCGATTTCCAATAGGTCCCCTTTCCCAAAAATGATCCCATATATCAATAGTTCTTGAGAGATAGGTGTTCAAGGGAGCTCCTGCTATCTGGTGAGAAACACTGGAACTATAAATCCAATAATTCTATAACAAGGGATTATATATACAAAGGGAGAGCCTCCATGAATGAGATGATAATCTAACGGTTGACATCATTCCCTCGAACCAGCGCAATTGAAGAAATAGCATTTACCTTTAGATACCAGAATAATTATGCAACTCTAGTAATTAGTACATTAAAAATGAAACTTTGTATTGTGTTATGTTAATTTTGAAATGGTTAATACATTTGTTATACCGCAAAGATGAGATGTTAACACTATAAAGAACTTGTTCTATTTTATATTACCATAATTATGTGACATTTGCTATTCTATGACATTCGGTAGGAGCTTTTATTTACGACATATATGACATTTGCTGTAATTAAGTTATGCTTGACTTATCAGAAAACCAGTTTTGACCAAGATAAGCCAGCATAATAAACCAACTGAAAAAACCTGTTCTGTTGTGACTGCATACAATAATTTTCTTAAGTACTTGTCATTCAGAATGGCGTGGAACTCAAATGAATCAATCCAACATATTAGATCTGTGTGCATGAGGCCTCTTGATATATTGTCATAAGTGCATGTCATTGTGCCAGACAACTGTCACAACAGATCACAAGCACCTCGACAGCCAGGCTAATTGGGTGATTAGATGTACATTCATATTTTTGGGGACCCCCTCTAGAAATTCCTGGATCCGCCCCTGTAATTCTACCAATGGAGAATTTGTATCGTGTTTGAATACAAGTATGTTACTTGAATTATACTTCGACGGACATGACACATAAGCCTCTGTAGACTTGTAAGTTGTCAATAAAATATATCATTATTATTATATGGTTAGCACGCGAAGAAATTAATAAGGTAAAATGGTGTACATATATGTTTAGGCTATTGTAAGCCACAGTATAAAATGTCGTCATGAAAAGCACATTAACGTATGCGATGAAGATGAAATTAAAAGAATAAAAACATATCAGCCTGGTTTCCACAGAATGACCAAGTGCCGACGATTAAACCCAAGGAGCGTTAACCCTTTTAAACCTCAACAACCAAGGGGTTTAGGAGGTGTTTGTCGGTGTGTTTTGAAAGGGTTAAAACAAACTCAATAAACTCAATTACACTGCACTTGGTCTTTCAGTTGAAGGGACCAAAGCACGTCTAGTGTTTGGGGAAGGGACCAAAGCACGTCTAGTGTTTGGGGAAGGGATGTGAGGGTGGAGGATGAGACTTGGACGTAACTACAGTCTAGAAGGACGCTGGAGGAGGAGCAGGGGCGTTGTTGGTTGTGTGGGAGGGGGTGTAGTGGGGGGGGGGGGACGCTGGAGGAAGGCCTATGGTGTGGATGGGGGTAGACTGTAGAAACGTCCAAGTCCGCTATGTGCTAGAACTAATATGGAAGAGGTAAGTAGGTCATGAAAGGACTAATACTGGAGGAGACGTTGTGTGTGTGGTGTGTGTGGGGGTGGGGGGGGACGGGGGGTTGGGTTGGAGTTAGATGCTGGAGGAGGGCCGGGGGAAGGGAGCCTGCGCCGCATCCCCCCCTCCATCGCTCCACCTTCTCCTACTTTGTCTAGGGGTGGAGAAGGGATGGTGGGGGGTGTCTGCCTGCCGTGGAGAGGCCGACAGACGGGCGGAGGGCGGAGGGGTGGACGGAGGGGTGGACCCTGAACTAACTTACACACTAAGGGACACTTGGAACGGAGAGGACGTTAAGGTATACCCGCTAACAGACAGGAGTAGTTACCACTAACAGAGAGAAAGTTCCCCACTAACGGAGTCCCAGGAGGCTGTAGACTTTCCCCCCTTACGGACGGAGGCAGGGCTGAGGCCGCTCGACCCAGGAGTAGGCCTAGACCAGAGGCCGGGCAGGGGCCCACGGCCGGGAGGTGAGTTGAAGCTGCTCAATGACTGTAGGCGCCCGCTGTATTTGCATATCAAACTGAGGTTCCGGCATCCCCCTCCCGCTGCTTACCATGCCCACGCTGTTAGTGTAGAACCAAAAGGACCACTGGCGGAGCAGGGGTGTTTTAGAGCACACTCATGGATTGGAAAAGCAGCTCAGCTGTCAAAGTTCAGGGGTGGGCACATTTGTTCTTCCTGTCGCACTTATTGCTTGCCATGTCGCGCCACAAAACTTACCACTGAATTATATGGTACTACCCCTAATTCATTTCAATTCATGTATAATTTAATGTATGGTTTCAAATTTTGTTAAAATTAAATCAATATCAAAGATATGTTTTGTTCAGAGAAAGTCCATGAAAGCAGGGCGTCTGGGGGCCAGCTGGCCCCCAGAAGCTCTAGGATTTTATAGAAATTCTGGGCCATAGTTCAATGTTTTAGCACTAATTTTGTGAGTAATTTGACATCCAATGGGCTTACTTTGATGTTTTTAACTAAACAGAACTTGGTATCCATAGGTAAAACATTCACTTGGAGAGAACAATGGCTCAAACTGTTCTTAGGCATATAGGTTCTAATTTTTTATTCATAATATAAGTAGAACGTTTTCATTAGAAAAATAATTCATAAAAAGTCCCCTAGTGGAAACATTCTTATTCTTTATATCTGTCCCTTAGCTAACTGCTAGTAAAATGTTAAAAAACGTATTCAAAGTGTCACCTGCTATTTTATGATAAAAAGAAAAACAAGGCCTCAATTAAAACTTAAAATAATGCTTCCACTATGGACGTTTCTGCTTTTGATTAATACACACACATGAATATCTACATGCCTGTGTGTGTGTCTTTCTATGGGCATAACCCCCAACTATATATATATATATATATATATATATATATATATATATATATAATATATATGCATATGGTTTGGGTACCCAACCCTAGTGATCCATACGTTACTCATGAAAACATTCTAATGAAATATGGGTGAAGAATGCTCTATGAAAATATGCATTGCACTTTGTGTATTTGGGTCGTATGTGAGAAATGATAATGATACGATCCTTGGGTTCCAAAGTAAATATGGGAGGGGTCGTATTATGTAATCAAGTGGACCCCATTCAGTACAATTCAATGATAAATCGTTGCAAGGTCTACTTGTCCTAGTCGTAATTGAGTGGTAGACAGGTAGAATAAAGAGAAAATCTACGATGACATTTTAAGTAGTCGTAGACAAATTGTAAGTTAAAAAATAGGCACTGAAAATTAATCTGATTTCTCTAAAAAAAAAAAAAAAAAAAAAGACCAATATGTTTGTATGATGTTTACAATTATATAAAAACCAAAATATTATTGTAATTAGATATAAATCTTACTCGAAAATATATTTAAGGAAAAATTTTTTTTGAAATAATAATAAATTCCCCACAGCTGACAGCATTGCAAGGTCTGGACTATGGCGCCAGAGATAATTAAGCCAATTATAAGTGGCAGACATATGGGCGCCTGGCACAAAGGGGGCCAGGTCTCAGGGTTCCTGAGGTCATTATCATGCATGAGTGTACCCTCGACTTGTTTTTTCAGAACACTCCCATGTGTTCATTTTACTGTCCTTTTACATGTTTTTTATAGCTATGTGAAGAAATTTTTGTGAACCAATAATTATTGAAAACTCTTGTTGCCAAGGGTAATTCTGGTTAAATATATTTAAACTTTTTTCATATTTTCATTATTTTCAATAACATGGGGGGGGGGGTGGTGGTATGTCCCTCATGAAATAATTGTCAAGTACAAGGAGGGAGATCCGATGTGGACCCCCTCCGTAACTATTCACCTTGCAATGTCCGTGTGTAAATGGACCCCCCGGTCGCAGCGAAGTATGGCCTAAAATGCTGAAGAGATTGGAACGCACCCCTGGGCCGTTAGCCCAGAGACGGTCAGACCACAGTTCTGATATGCAACGGGCCCAGGAGGGACTGTGGTATATCCGGGGTCAGTCTGAACACGCCCCCCCCCCCCCTACACGGCCGGGAGGTTAGACTGAACCCGTCTGTCTCTAGTCTTGGGATATCTAAGACCTTTCTAGTCCGTCCCTGACCTACTTAGCTCCTATATTTGTAATGGAAAGAGTGGGTCCGATGTGACAGACGTAAGCCCCATACCCACTAGGCGAGTCCGTGTCGATTCGCCCAGCAACGACAAGGACGTCAAATTTAGCTTTTACCTGCACAATCCCCGGGCGATCACAATCACCGGGCGATTTCCCGTTGGTATGTTGTCCTTTCTGGTTGACGGGCAACGTGGAGCATGATCGCCGGGAAAATAGCCGAAAAATAGCCGAAAAAATATCAAAATTGCATCATATGACAGTCACCCGGCGACGACGATGCCAATTCTCCCCGTTGCCCGTCACCAGTCGCCGCTAGAGTTGCTTAGTGGGTATATGGCCCTCAAGACCTAGTCTGTCACAGTCAGACCCACTGTTTCCCAAAGTGAGTCTGTACACTGGCAACCATTTTAGGTGGGAATTCCCACCTAAATCCCAGAATGCTTTGCAGCCACTGGTTTATGGCAGGTAGGACCATAAACCAGCCAGCACCCAAACAACCATCAAAGGGGTTCCCCATGTCATTTATAGATGGCCTATAAAAGAATCCCTTACAAATTTCAAGTGACCAATAAAAGTCATGGACTCTTGTAGGTGTACGGACCTATTATGTAAGAGCTAAGGAGATCAGAGACGGACTACCTAAGACCTACCTAGCAGCGGATGGGAGCCCTGAAAAGAGAAGTCAAAAAACAATTAAAGTTATTAATGACTGCTATGGCAAAATTATTAATCCATCACAGACTTACAAAATAGTTTTTTTTTTTCAATTTCAATTGAAGATGAGGTTTCACAATTGCCTTTTAGACAATCATGTCACATTTTAGGGATTTCCTTTTGACACACCACTCTTCCTATCAGCAATAGTTATTAGATTACTTGATCCTGAATCTAGATCCCTTTATCTTATCGTCTTACCCTAGACTTGCCTTAGATTTTCACAGAGTTAGGCATTTAATTATGAAGCCCTATAAAGTCTGTTTATTAATCAAGTCATCCCACTTACCTGTTAATTATGATTTATGAATTTTCTTTATTTATTGAACCATATTCATCATAGATGATCTTCCATGTAAGTGAAAAAATAATAATACTAATACAGTTATCATGGAGATATTATGATACCATAATAACATAATTATATAATGGCACTAAGTTAAGTGCTCATTAGACACTACGCAGAACCCAAAGTCAAGATCAAATCATATAAGAATATAGTGCACTTCGGGTATAGTGGACACCTTGGGCCATAGCTAACTGTCAACTATATCCGAATCTCAAAGACATGGGTGAAAGACAGGCCCGTCACCAGCCAATGTTATGACGGTAAACCACGGGGAACAATCAGTGCCCCCTTGTGGGTGTTTGCCCCCTCTGCCAATCATTTATCGGTGTGAAGAGGGGCATAATAGTTGGTAAGGCAAGGATAAGCGAAATTTTATGAAAAAATAAGCATTGTATGGCCAAAATAGTTATGTAAAATGTGGAGCTGGAACAAAGAGGGCGGCCTCAAGGTGTTGAGAGGTACTGGAGTGTTGAGAGGAAAAAGGTGTCAGTGGTCGCACCTAAAAGAAAGAGGGGCGGCCAAGAGGTGTTGAGAGGATATAAATGTCAGTGGTCGCAGTTAAAACAAAGGGTGGGAGTGGCCTAGAAGTGTTATGTATCTCAGTTATAAAATCCATTAAGAGATAATATTTGATTCAAAACACACAATTTCTAGAAACAATTTTATTGATTGTATCAAATCGGCACCCATTGAAAATTTGGCATTATATTAAAAACATGTATAAAAATTGTTTATATAATTTATGATATGGATTGTTCAAATCATGTCAAAAAGCTCCTCCCCCCCCCCCCCCCTCACCAACGGCCACCTCTCTCGTGCGGCCAGATTTCGGATTCCCCAGTGGTGGCCACATAAGAGGGGGATTACAGTATATATGAAGTGAGTAGTATATGACAGACCTGCTCAATTGTTGATGCATAAAATGTCAGTGTACGTTTATTCTATTTCTGTAATACATGCACCTCTGCAATGTAAGATATGTGAATAGGCCTAATAGGTCTCAAGGGTGTATTCAGTCTAATGTTTTTTCTCATCATATTACTTTATCAAACCTTTTCTTTTACTATTATTAAACACGTTGACAATGTATGTAATACGATGGTAGTGTCCTATAATTATGATTACTATTACTATACCAGTTTATATATGAAATAGAAAAGAGGGTAGGAAATCAGTAATTGCAAATGCAAATGATACAAAGTTCTGACCTTCGACATTTTGTCCATAATTATTTTAGCTTTGATAATATTCACTGATGAAATGAATAATAATACATGGAATAATCAAGACTAACAACAATTACTAATGTGACTTATGATGTTATAGAATGTTACCAATTTGATATATTCCATAAACATTTACAGTCATTTCTATACAATAAAGTCTGTCAGCTGTCCACTATATCTGAAGTGGGTATCCGAATTATTTAAACTAAAACAAAAGGAAAAGATTCTGTCCCAGGCAAAGTGTCCACTATATCCAACTGTCCACTATATCCATGCCCACTATATCCGGAGTACGCTGTATATCCTATTTGATAATCATGCACTAAGTTAATTGTAAGTGCACAGTCGAAGCAAATAATCAGACATAGAGATCAAAGTTACTAAGTTAAGTAACTCTTGACTCGAATAATCTCTAGTCATTCAATATATACTTGTAACCATTATTTTAATCTCTTTCTAAATTATATTTTATCTATCATCAATTTGATGTCATTAGGTGTGGCATCCCATAGTCGCCCACCTACATAATAGGGACTAGTCAAGTAAATTGACAATTTGTGAATTAGGTCAATGAATTTGGCACCTCTAACACCACGTTTACCAGTTTGAGTTGCTTTCCAATTACTAATACAAATAACAAAATTTTTTTTCTTTATTGAACCACATTCATATTACATATGTTCTTCTGTGTAGGTACTGTTTAGATTTGAATGCGAGAGAAGGTTGAGCCCAATTATAGATGGTAATGGAAAAATAACAGCATTAATACTGACTAAACAATGAATTAGACGTAATTGATAAATAATGGATAAACATGAGTAAACTTGTAATGAGTTGTCTTCTTTACTTCAGATGCTGAGGAGGCTTCTGCTCCCTGAGCTGCCGCGGCCTCACGCCCTCGTTGACCTCCCGCGGCCTCATGCCCTCATCGCCTGTGCCTTCCTCTCACTGGTCACGTTCAGCCTTGCCTTCATCGTTGCTGACTTCTGCAGAGATCATGTCACCCCCATCATCCCCCTACCCACCTCTAAGGGCTTCCTTGTGGACACCCCTGGGTGCAGAATCCCTGATGTGGACCCCTTCGATGCCAGTGTGCGGAGGTTTATACACAAACAGAAGCCATTGGTGTGCAATGGGACTGTGGCCATAACGTACATTGACGGTTCGATGCTGCGGATTAACCGCACTGCACTGAGGTTGTCCTACCAGGATGACCTGGACTACTGCGAGTACCAGAGCATCGAGCGGGCTGCCGGAGACAACTCGTACACCTACAGCCCGGAGACCACCTCCTTCTCCAACGACACCCACATGGACCACCAGTTCATTCGGGTGGCCTGCTATGGCAAGGCAGGGGGAATGCTGGCCACCAGCTTTCATGCCTTCATCTTAGACAAGAATGATGTTGAGGATAGATGTGGAAGGAACCAGTTGAAGGATAGAGGAAACCAAAAGGAACAGTTCAACATTCTAGCCATCGGTGTTGATTCAGTGTCCAGGCTCAACTTTGTGCGCCACCTCCCAGCAACACGGGACTTCCTGCTGCGGGAGCTCCATGCCGTGGAGCTGCAAGGTTACAACAAGGTGGCCGACAACACCTACGTCAACCTGGTGCCCATGTTTGCTGGCAAGTTTGTCGAGGAACTACCTTGGGATGAAACAATGAGTTACAAGCCTTTCGATGACTTCAATTTCATCTGGCAGAACTTCTCCGACTCTGGCTACAGGACCTTGTACGCGGAAGATGCGCCAACAATAGCCATCTTTAACTATGCCAAAGAGGGCTTTCACAAGGCCCCTGCGGACTACTATCTGAGGCCATGGAGCCTGGCCCTAGAGGACCATGGCTCTGTGTGGCGGAATGGCAGGGACTGCGTGGGGGACACGCTGGAGACCGAGCTGGTCTTGGACTATGTCAAGAGGTTTCTTTACAAGTTCAGGTCCAAGCCACATTTCGCATTCAGCTTCATCACACGCTTGACTCATGACAACATCAACAAAGCAGGATTTGCAGACGACCCATATGCCACATTTTTCAAACATATCAAAAGACAGGGGCTCATCAACGACACGGTGATTCTATTCTACAGTGATCACGGCATGCGCTTTGGGGACATAAGAGGCACTTACATTGGCAAACTGGAGGAAAGGCTCCCTTTTATGTACTTAGTTTTTCCTGAATGGTTTCATGAGAGATATCCAGAACATGTGAAGAACCTGAGACAGAATTCCAACAAACTGACATCACCATTTGATATTTACGAGACACTTCGTGACATTCTACATTTTGACGGTGCAGTCAAGGGGCAAGATGTGCCCAAGCGCGGCCACAGTCTTTTCTCTGCCATCCCACAAGAAAGGTCATGTGACCATGCAGCCATCTTGCCTCATTGGTGCACATGTCACCAGCAAAGAGTGGTCTCTCTCGATGATGTGAACGTCAAACAGGCGGCACATGACATTGTCCGGTACATTAACCAGGCCACCGAGGTATCGAGCGGCCTCTGCGCCCGCTTACACCTTGACCAGGTGCTGGACGCCCGGTCACTCCTGGTCAACGAGAAGGTTCTCCGCTTTAAGGACAGTTTACATGACGTCCTTGGCCGCAAAGTCCACTATGGAGCGAGGGCAGAGGCAGTGGCGATGTATCTACTGACAATTCGTACCCGGCCAGGAGGGGGAATATTTGAGGCCACTGTAGGGAGGCAAGAAAGGGGAACTGAATTCCAGGTGTTTGGTGAAATCAGCAGAATTAACCGTTATGGCAACCAAGGCTCTTGTATTAAATCTCACAGCCTGAGGAAATTCTGCTATTGCTGATATCAACATTCCAGGGCACAGATTGCCATAACAAGTCAAGCTCAGTCACTCATCGTCGTTTCATAATTTGTACCTCATTAGCAGTAATGCTGTCCATATAAACAAAAGGTTTTACACATGACTATCCCGCTATGACATTATTACACAAGGGCTGCACTTCTTGGTGCGAGATGTGGATTTTGTAAGGGGACTTCCATTTACCCTTTCACTGCCAAAGGCCACATATGCAGCCCTAAAGTAAAATCCCATAGGAACACTATTGAGAGAGGGCAGGTTTCAGAATCTGAAAGAATTGTTCAAAAACTCTAATTAGAACCAAAGATATTTTAACAATAGACTATCAAGTCACCCAAAAAATATTAGAATTACAATAATAACAATATTCTTGATTTTAAACTTGCTGTACTCATTCAAAAGTCATGAAAATTGGATAAACTTGTATAAATGACATGATTTTCAATTTGTTATAACTTTGCTTTTATTCAGCAATCACTTTTTTGCATAAAAAGGATAATATTTCAGTGAATATCAGTTATTTTATGACATGTCTGGCAGTGAAAGGATTAAGTTTGTACAGTGGACCCCTCTTATGTGGCCACCAAAGGGGAATTGTCAAAGTTTCTGCATAAGTGTGGTGGCCATTGTTGAGGGCGGACACTTGGAGCTGATAATCCTCTACTAATACAAGCAGGTCTCAAAAGGGCTTGAATTTATTTGATCAAACCTCTAAGAAACAAGACAATGGTCTAATTAACCATAATTCAGGCAGCCAGAGATACCCAGTTTCTTGAGTTTTATTTGTAGGGTAGGGGTTCTTCCACAAAGTACGTACGCATCAAGGGGGGGAGGGGGGGTCCAAGATTATTGAAAATGTGCGTACATTTTAGTACATATCCAATGCGTATTTTTGCCCAAGGGGGGTGGGGGGTCTGAATTTTTTTTAAATGTGCGTATGTACTAAATGGAAGGCCCCTAGCCTGGATCAAGATGCATTCTGGGTAAAATGTAGACAAATCACAAAGCTTCAGCAAATTCATTTTCATGAAACATATAACTATTTTGTAATTTAACAAGATGAGAAACCTGCAACAAGTATTTTTTTTTACTTTGTACCCATCTAAGTACTTGCTAGGTTATTTGAAAATCCTTTCATTATAGATGGCTGTATAACAATTATTTAATTATTTTCTATGTTTTTCTCAGGGTTTTGTCGACAAAATTGCTCCATATTAGTCTGCAGGTGCTTAAAATACTGTTAATTAGCTATCTGCAGTAAGGAGAATAACAGTGTTCAATCTACCACTGGGTTATATAACAATTCAGCAGATGAAATATGGGAAATCATATATTTAATTTTCAAATTCTGCATTGGTGAATTATGCCTTGTGAGCAACTCTGTTGCCCCTAAACTTCTGAATATTTAAAAAGAATGATTGTTGAGTAGGAAATAAAAATCAAAACCAGAAAGCTATCTTTGTTGTTCAGTCATCTTTATTGATTCAATTGATCCAATGTTTCGAGCCTCATTGCCCTTCATCAGGGTTCAAACAAGTAAAAAAGGCTATAAATACAAACTTAGTAAATAGGTTAATTATTATCATAATTAAAGCCTGGGCCCTGATGAAGTATAGAAAATTTCAAAGAAATTTCAGTTTTCAGTTGACTGACTAGAAATGAGTACAAATTTCTGCAAAGTTTAAAAATTTGAAATTCTGGACTAATTTATGGACACCTACCTAAGCACAAATGAGAATAAAAAGTTTGAGAGTAAAAGCTTTAGGAAAATTTGAACTTTAAGATGTTGAACTCATATCTGTATGTCTTGCTAATTATGAATAACAATATGAAGTTACATTGCCCTGAATATTGCCAAGACGATGCACGGACATTGTGCTTCAACATCCCTGTTGATTTATCTGTACAGTTCTACCTCCACTGGACCATGCTAGGTACACAAGTTGTC
Source organism: Lepidonotus clava (assembly GCA_936440205.1). Lineage (NCBI taxonomy): Eukaryota > Metazoa > Annelida > Polychaeta > Phyllodocida > Polynoidae > Lepidonotus > Lepidonotus clava. The sequence continues at coordinate 49,679,772 of OW387145.1, forward strand.
CAACAAAGTCTATGTGACCACATTTTGTTTGATTATTTATTTGTCATTTATTTCTATTAATTGCTTTTCATTTATTCATTAACTTTTTATTTTCAGTTAATCATTTTCGAATTGATTATTTCTTTATTAATTTTGTTGTTAATTATTTTTATTTATTAATTTTCAATTATGTCAGTATTCTTTCAATCATTAATTCAGTACCTTTTGTGATTCAGTGAAGTTTTGTGACCATGGTGATAACCATGGTGATAACCATGGTGATAATCATGGTGGTTACCATGGTGGTTACCATGGTGGTTACCATGGTGGTTACCATGGTGGTAACCATGGTGGTAACCATGGTGGTTACCATGGTGGTAACCAAGGTGGTAACTATTGTGGTAACCATGGTGGTTACCATGGTGGTAACCATGTTGGTAACCATGGTGGTAGCCATGGTGGTAACCATGGTGGTAGCCATGGTGGTTACCATGGTGGTAACCATGGTGGTAACCATGGTGGTTACCATGGTGGTAACCATGGTGGTTACCATGGTGGTAACCATGGTGGTTACCATGGTGGTTACCATGGTGGTAACCATGGTGAAAACATGGTGGTAACCATGGTGGTTACCATGGTGATAACCATGGTGGTTACCATGGTGGTTACCATGGTGGTTACCATGGTGGTTACCATTGTGGTTACCATGGTGGTTACCATGGTGGTTATCATGGTGGTAACCATGGTGGTAACCATGGTGGTAACCATGATGGTTACCATGGTGGTTACCATGGTGGTTACCATGGTGGTCACCATGGTGGAAACCATGGTAGTAAACGTGCTGGTGGTAATAGTTACCATGGTGGTTGCTATGATGGTTACCATGGTGGTTGGCATGATGGTTGCCATGGTGGTTGCCATAGCAGTTACCATGGTGGTCAACATGGTGGTAATGGTGGTTATCACGGTGGTTACCATGATGGTAATCATAGTGGTTATTATGGTGGTAACTACAGTGGTTACCATGGTGGTAACCACCATGGTGGTAACACTGATGGTAGCCATGGTGGTAACCACCATGATGGTAACATTGGTGGTAACAATTGTGGTAGCCATGGTGGTTACTATAGTGGTAACCATGGTGGTTACCATGGTCGCCCTTTACCCATTTAGCGCTTTACCCCTCTAGCCCTTTGCCCTTTTGGCCCTTCATCCCTTTGCCCCTTTAGCCCTTTGCCCCTTTAGCCATTTGCCTCTTTAGCCCTTTAATCTTTTACCCATTTAACCCTTTACCCCATTGAGCCTTTTACCCTTTTGCCCCTTTGCCCCTTTTGCCCTCTAGCCCTTTTCCTCTTTAGCCCTTCACTCCCTTCACCCCCTTACCCTCATATAAAAATAAAAGGGTTGAGTGAGACCCGAACACCTAGCAGGCATTGAGGCATTGATATATTCATTATGTTAATTAGATCTGAATACCCAGTATGCATTGGGGCATTCATAATCTTAAAAATACTAATGATCTGTACTATAATATGTATATGGACATTTCTTTCATAAACTACTATCCACATTTTATATATTTCTCCTGCATTCCTTATATTAACCGACAAAACTTCCTTGATTCAGTAAAATCCAACATGGCCGCAGTCTTCACCATATCCCAGACTACACCGGGACTACAATAATGCAATTTTCTTTTGTCTTTTGACAGGAACAGGAAGCGGAAGTAGAAATGTTCCTAAAACTTGTATTCGGCGTTTCCACTACTGCAATGCCCTGGGGCCAAAACATGCTGTCACCAGCAAATCCAAACCCAGTTCCTATCTGGTCCTATTCATAACATTTACAAAATTAATCATCATGGCCACTCCGGGCCCAGAAAAATGTTAGCTCCTTGATGCATATATATGTACTTAAAACTAAATAAATATGGGCGCCTGGAGTGATTTCTTAAAAACCATGATAAAATTCCCAAACCCGCAAAGATGTAAGATGGATGGATTAGGACTCCTATGAAATCATAAGATCCATGTCACTCTATCCATTTACAAGATATAAACATCTGTAAAATTAACTGTTTACGATTAGCTTGAATGACATTTTTCTCCATCTAGAAATAAATATCCATCTAAATGTTTTGATTGAACCACAGTAACAAGTTTTAAGATGAAGAAAACAAGGGTTCACCATCAGAAATCAAAAGCGATTCCAAAATATTATCACCCTCTCCTACTATGAGTGGTAGGCAGAAATATTTAACAAGGTGGTGCTGCAGTGGTCACATGTTAACTTTAAACTTGTTGGCTCTCAACCACACTGATGTGCAAACATTCACATTGAAGGCAGGGACAGTATCCTCTACCAACTTCACTTTTATCCAATTTAAACAACAACTTTGTTGGTTCGAAAAGTGGTTGAGAAGCAAGTTGCAATTCCTCCTCCATTTTTGTGTTTGTGGAGGAGGTATTCCTGGAGCCGTAGGGGGTGTCAGGAAATATCTGAGGACACATGAGGGGGTCTGAGGACACATGAGGGGGTCTGGGGGCACATGACGGGGTCTGAGGGCACATGAGGGGGTCTGAGGACACATGAGGGGGTCTGGGGGTACATGACGGGGTCTGAGGGCACATGAGGGGGTCTGAGGACACATGAGGGGGTCTGAGGACACATGAGGGGGTCTGAGGACACATGAGGGGGTCTGATGTTTGTTTGTTGGGGTAGTTTAATGTCCGGCCAACCCTTATGGGTTCTTTCCAGACTGGGGGGTCTGATGACACATGAGGGGCTCTGAGGGCACATGGGGGGGTCTGAGGGCACATGGGGGGGTCTGAGGGCACATGAGGGGGTCTGAGGGCACGTGAGGGGGGTCTGAGGACACTTGAGGGGTTCTGAGGGCATGTGAGGGGGTCTGAGGACACATGAGGGAGTCTGAGGGCACATGAGGGGGTCTGAGGACACATGGGGGGGTCTGAGGGCACATGAGGGGGTCTGAGAACATAAGAGGGGGTCTCAAGGCACATGAAGGGGTTCTGAGGGCACATGAGAGGGTATTAGGGTACCTGAGGGGGTCTGAGAGCACATGAGGGGGTCTGAGGACACATGAAGGGGTCTGGGGACACATGAGGGGGTCTGAGGGTAAGTGAGGGTGTCTGAAGGCACATGAGGAGGTCTGAGGGCACGTGAAGGGGTGTGAGGACACATGAGGGGGTCTGAGGGCACAAGAGGGGGTCTGAGGATATATGAGGGGGTCTGAGGACACATGAAGGGGGTCTGAGGGCACATGAGGGGGTCTGAGGGTACAAGAGGGGGTCTGAGGACACATGGGGGGGTCTGAGGGCACATGAGGGGGTCTGAGGGCACATGAGAGGGGTCTGAGGGTACATTAAGGGGTGTGAGGACACATGAGGGGGTCTGAGGGCACATGAGTGTGTCTGAGGACAGGTGAGTGGGTCTAAGGACAGGTGAGGGGGGTCTGAGGGCCCATGAGGTGGTCTGAGGGCACTTGGGGGGTCTGAGGGCACATGAGGGGGTCTGAGTGCACGTGAGGGGGTCTGAGGGCACATGAGGGGGTCTGAGGACACATGAGGTGGTCTGAGGGCATGTGAGAGGGTCTGAGTGAACGTGAGGGGGTCTGAGGGCATGTGAGAGGTTCTGAGGACAGGTGAGGGGGTCTGAGGGCACTTGGGGGCTCTGAGGGCACATGAGGGGGTCTGAGGGCATGTGAGGGGGTCACGGTAGAAGGCCTCAGGACACATAAGCTCCAGGGGTTTCGAAACATTTCACCCCCTGTTGCAGACAGCAGAGATGCAAGTTTACCACCTTTTGCTAGAAATCCTAGAATACTTAAATCTTTATTTTTCAGATATTACACAGTATAAGTACGGGTTATCTAGGCATACATACATTATCATGCCGATTGTTTGCAAAGTTAAATGATGCCCCCTTAATATGTGAACAGCCCTAGTTTTTAGTAATGTTCCCATGGTAAATATCTAGTCCTGTTGAACCTTCTTTAAGAGACCTGGCTCATACCAGCTTTTTCCGGCTCACCGGCATACCGGCTTATGGAATAGTGCTTTTGCTATAATTTGATAATTTTTACAAGAGGAATCCATCTTTCCATCTTTTAATATGTTTAATAAATCCATCCATCTTTTAATATGTATAATAAATACAGTTTTGTGATTCATGCTTCTTCTAACATAGTGGATTTCCAACTTTTCCAACTTCTGATCCCTGCCGGCATCTCTGGGACAGGAGTACTAAACTGTAGTCTCATATGGTGAAATGCTTTAACCACTAAGAAGACTCAAATAATAAGATTCCTGTGCCTATACAAAGTGCCTTGTATAGTGCCTAAAGCAGGTCCTAGAATTATATCACAAATCTGAAATGCACTTTGGTTTGCACACTGATTTCTGAACATTCCCAAACAGTTCAGGAGATGGTTGTGGCTGGGCCAACTTCTGAACAATGCGGTACTCTTCGCTGGGTGCCATGTCATGTGCCTGCACGAGGTGCTGCGTGAGGTCCACCCCGAGGCGGCGCAGTGCTGCACAGTGCTGCAGCCCCTGTCCCTGCCTCTCCACAGCCAGCTCTGCAAGTACACATTGACAAGTGGTGTTAGATATATTGCATAGACATTCTACTTCTACTATCATCAAACATTTTAACGTAGCCCCTTTAAGCTGTTACTGTTATTTATACCATTGATTGTGTGCATATGGTGTAGACTGTAGACCTCTCGTTGGAGGTCCCAACTAGTGTAGACTGTGCTGACCTGATCATTGATTTAGTGGAAGAAATGTTTTCCCGTTACAAAACAACTGAAATGTAACAAAGTTCACCAAGTGAAGCATGATTTACCTTGCTCAGCTACCATTGCAACAATGTTGCGCATGGACTGCCATAGGTGGAACTACTATCAAAATCTAACTTCATGCTGGCAGCAGTGAGGTGGGAATTAAATATCTAACCATTAAATATTTTACCATAACCAGTCCAGGTGAAGGACATAGTTCTTTTTCTGATGTCTACTGATACCTCATATCCCTTAGATTTGAGGTATCATGATGCTACCTAAAATCGTTCAGATTTGTGGGTGTGTGAGGATATGTAAAGGGTCTGAGCACAAGAGAGGGAAGTCGACAGCTGCCTACCTCGCTGTGCCTGGGCAGCAATGTTGGTCTTCTCGATGGAGGCTTCGTGCTCGAGTTGTCGTAACTGCAGGTCATGTGACTGGCGCAGGGTCTCCATCTTCTGGGAGTGGATGAGCTTACTTTGCTCCATTTCCTGAGCTGTTAAAACAAGAGGTCAAAGAGTTAAATCTACTGTCCCTAGCTTACTTTGCTCCATTTCCTGAGCTGTTAAAACAAGAGGTCAAAGAGTTAAATCTACTGTCCCTAGCTTACTTTGCTCCGTCTCCTAAGCTGCTAAAACACGAGGTAAGAGTGTTAAATCTACTGTCCCTAGCTTAGTTTGCTCAATCTCCTGACCTGTTAAAACATGAGGTAAAAGCGTTAAATCTACTGTCCCTAGCTTAATTTGCTCCATCTCCTGAGCTTTGTAAACACAAGGTCAAAGAGTTAAATCTCCTGTCACTAGCTAACTTTGCTCGGTCTCCTGAGCTGTTAACACATGCGGTAAGAGCATTAAATCTACTGTCCAAAGTTTACTTTGTTTAATCTCCTGAGCTGCGAAAACACAAGGTAAGAGCGTTAAATCTACTGTCCGTAGCCTACTTTGCTTCATCTCCTGAGTTATTAAAACACGAGGCCAAAGAGTTAAATCGACTGTCCCTTGATGAAAATAAGCACATTCCAGAAAGTGGGCTATTCCACTTCTGGGTTAATATTACCTTACCTCGAAGTACTCTTAGTTAAACTAGTCAGTCTCACTAAACACCTACTCAGCTTTGACCGGTCTTGTTCCATCTGGAGCTTGAAGTCCTTGAGTCGCTGCTCCTGCTCCTGAACTTCAGCCATCAGTCTCATTTCTGTGCGAGACTCAATTGTTGCATTTTGTAAGCCCTGAAAAATAAGTGACATAGTGTAAGACCAGTACCCCACATTGGTAGCCCTCAAACCAGGCGTAACGGCATGTATACACATTACAACTCTGTCAGCCCCCGCTGTGGTGGCCCTCAAACCAGGGCGTTACGTCATGCATACAGAGATATCACACCTCACACATGAAAAATCATAAATGCCATTAAAACAAGATGCTAGTATCTGACTGTTTCAATAAGACACAACACAGGGGGTATGTATAGGGGGGGGGGGGGGGGTCCATGTCACGTGCCGAATTTAAATAACGGCCATGTCGCCTGTCCCTATATCCCAGATTTAGACCATGTCGCATGTCGAATTTAAGAAATGGCCCTGTCGAGTGTTACTATCTTTTTAAAGCTCCTGTCCCATGTTGAATTTAAGAAAGAGCAATATCATTTGTCCCTTAATTCTGATGTCGCATGCCGAATTTAAAAAACAGACATGTAGTAGTGTTGAATTTAAAAAATGTCTGTGTCGCCCTGTCGATTTTAAGGGTCTACACCCATAACTCAGCCAGCTATCCTAAGAGGACTCCTTCTTCCCAGTCTCTGCATGAGGGTTTTACGGTATTTACCCTTCCTCTCGGTGAAACCGCTTTCTTTCATGTTAACAACAATCATTCAGTAATCACATTTCAGCTTGAACCTGGACCAACTTTCACTTCTGCAGGACCTATCTATATAAGCCCATCACCCCTCCTATAGGCCTTACCTGGAGTCGGTCCCCGGCGTTATATCCTCTGTACGAGATGCGCACGATGGTGAAGCCCACCTTCTCCGAGCGCTGCAGTAGTTGGGGATAGAGCTGAAGACGGTTCAGACCAGACGCATTCTCCAGAAACTCTGTCAATCTAAGGAACAAGGAAATGGCCAAACTTGAACTGTGTCAAGAACATGTTAACCTGGCACTCTTAAAAGATCAGAATTTCCTTACTTTCCAAATTAAATTATTTCTAGACCAAGCGATAATTTGCATACTCATTGAATAATAAAACTTTGTGAAGAGATTGGTCCCTACAAGGTCTTAGCTAACGTAGTCCCGAGACCCTGTAGGGACCCAGGGAATAACTAGATCCATATCCAACCAAGGTCTTACAGGTTTTAGTTCACCCTTTTTGAATCTATTAATCTCAATGGACAATTCAAGTGTTAAAAACTCTTCATTACAGTTTTTAAATCTTAAAAATTGGTTGAATATTGGCAGAGATATCAAAAGAAAATAGTTACGACGAAATCTAAAAAGCATGCAGAATCATGCACCCTAGCAACGCGACTTAGATATTCCACTACTAGTGTGCTTTGATTAGCTTATAGAGTAAGGGGGGCATGGCTTAACTTAAGTTATTCCCCTGGCTCACTGCAATCCTATTGGTTGAGCTTAGGACAAAAGACGTGACTTGTGGCTTCCTTGGTTCTACCAGGGGATTAACTTTGTTGTTTTGCTCTCGGTATTTAATAGTTTAAATCAAGATATTGTCATATTTGTTATTCCCCCATATGGGAAATTTAGATATTTAAATAGGAAATGTATAGACACTACTCCAATATTATAATTATATATAGGGGTGAAATAAATGCACATTTTCAAGATTAAGAAAATAAGAAAAGTTTGGGCATGGTAATTAGACAATGTGGGATAAATACAGTAAGTTTCAAACTTACGTGCGTTTTCCAGCAAAGGCAATGACGTCAGCACATACAGCACTGAAAGCATATCAAGATGTCATACCTAAGTTTACGTCTGCCATATCCTCCCTCCAACAACTGCAATATTTACCAAATCTATCATATAAAATATATCAATATCAATAATCAAAATACATATTAAATATGTATATACATAGTTTAGAGTTTATGGTAATCAACCATACAGAATGTTTGTTAGCACTACCCCTCCCCCTAGTGGTTAACTGGCCTAATTAATGTAATTGGGTCAGATGCCAAAGGTGAGGTGGGGATGTGCACCCCTGCTGTGGGGACATCCTGGGTCCAGCAGCAAAACAGACAACATGTAAGTACTAAGCAGCAACAGGCCTTTTGGCCTACACCTCCTGGCACTGTAGAGAAACATCAATAACAACTTGCCTTCAAGTCTTCAATGTATACACTACAAAACCTAATCTCACAAAGACAAATAGGGACTTTAAAGTAACTCCTACTGAAGCTAAAGGTTAACCAACTTAGCTGAGGAAGCCATGTAGGGCTGAGGTCCTGAATAGAGGTACTCTTAGTGTTAACATGATAACAAGGATGTTTTAGCAAGAAAAGATTAACTGTTCGTGGTGCTTTTCTATTAAAAGTTAGCGTTGCAACAGCAGCGCCCCTAGGAGAGTCCAGAAAAACCATGACAAGTGTATTATGGTCTACTGTATCAAAAGCTTTGGACATGTCAATAAATGCTGAAACGGTTATTTCGCTGTTATGAAACCAGCATTGCCTATCCTTGATATATGTGAATTTTCAAAAATTCAAAAATTCAAAATTACAAAAATTGGTCTTACTTGATCATGTCCGCAATTGGGTCTTGTGTATTTTCCAGCTGAAATAAGAAAATGTTATAATAATTTAAGGTACAGTTTAATGTACAAAGTAATATGAATGTAGTTATTTAATGATGGTAGATGTTCATACATGGGTGAGAGACGTATAAGAAGGAAACAGGGACAGCGCAGGGTACGAGGAGACAAAGGACAGAGGATAGGGTGTTATAGCAGATAGCAGAGGGGGACAGAGAGCAGGTCTTACTGGATCCTAAAAAAGATCTCACGTATCAATAGGCCCATTTTGTATATCCTTAGAGGGGCATTTTTTAAATGTTGCCGGGGTCGATGACTATATCTTATGAATCTTCTGTAATTTTAATGCGGAAATGGCCTCCTCTAGGTCATCCTAATGCAGGAATTAAATTTCTCATGCAGGAGTCCCGCACCCCACAATCCTAGGGAGAACCCGGGAAACAATGGCAGAGGGGGAGGGTAGTAAAGGACAGAATGGAGGGGACAGGGTTGGTGTAACAGGACAGAACCACTAACCATCTGTAGCGTGTCCCTGATCTCATAGAAGATGAGTAACTTGACGAGCAGCATTGAGTCATCAGTCGTCCTCACGTCTCGCACCTGAAAATTGTAACAATCATTCAAACGCACATATAATATTATTAGGTACCACACATGATTTTTTCAAAACGAGTGTAGGCTTTATTTAACAGGGGATAAAAATAAAGTAGATCAAAAGACATACAAAAATAACTGAATTGAAACAAACTGAAGTTTTAAAAATTTTTATGACATTTTTTCTGAATTAAAAAAAAATTAAGCCCCAAAAGTAGGTCTTTTGCTTTGCGCACTTTCACCATAAACAATTTAAATATGACAACTTTACAGCAAGATAGGGTATTGGATAAGCTTTCATTTGATACCAAACATGTGATTATTCATTAACTTTAAGTGCCTTTAATTCCGAAAAAGGGGGTAAATAAGTGGACATTTGATCAAAAATATGCTTTTTTTGCCCTTAAAACATCCTTTTGCGCACTTTCACCGTGATTTAAACAGATATGGGGGCCCTTTGGCCAAATAACCCATATTCTTAGCTTCAATTTGGTACCAAACTTGTCTTTATTTATTAAACAGAAGTCCTTCGAAATTGGCATGGAAATTGAGTTAATCTGTATTTTTCACTAAAATGCTGATTTGTCCATATTTGCTTGAAAAAAGAAACGGCTTCAATAGGAACTATCCAGTCTTGATCTTACATAGACTATGAATTGATGTAACCATTATGGGTAATCAAATTTTGAGAGATGGTCATAATATGTAACTACGGTTGAGTACGTACACTGATGTGGAAGTGGCTCGGGATGACGGAGAGCTGGGTAAAAGTATCCTTCTCCGGGATCATGCGGCCCTGGTCCTTGGGGTCAGGACCGTGCCACTTAAACTGGTGCAACCTGTAGGAGAAGAGCATCAAAGTTGTCCTTTAGCGGTTAAAGAATTCGACAAACCGTTCCCCACACACCATAATGCCAAAGTGCAAACTACCTGGGTCCGTGCTCTCAACACATTTTTTTCTATGAAACAAGTTGACATAGGTGAATGTAGGCACAGTTGTCCCTGTGGGAAGCTGGTGGTTGTAAGGCCCTGGGAGCCATGGAACAGGGGCTCTGAGCACTGATCACCAAGTTCAAAGCTAGGGTCAAGACTAATAAAATAGGGGAGTACAGGAGACCTGCACACATACATAACTAAGTAGGCAGCTTGTGTGGATCCTAGAGGATATAGCAGTAACTACACTCATTATAGTAACACACACTACAAGGGCTATAGTAGATAAAAAAAGAAAAAAAGTAGAAAAAATAGGAAACACTTCTCCTACTTTTCTTCTAGAAGAAACTATGAGGGAAATTTCCTTTGGGAATAGACCTGACATTGAATTTGTATTTGTATAACTTGAAACTAACACAAAAGTACTCTAAAAAATGATATCTAAGTGATGTAGGAAAAATGTATTGCACAATCCAAAATCAACAAAGAGAAGGAAATCCTACTAAAATAGGAAAAATGGCAACGCTGATATCTCACCACTCCTCGGCTTGCGGCATGAAGACGGTGGGCCCGCTGACAATTCGCCGCTCCACGCTGTGGTCCTTGAGTTTCTTGTAGACAACGACCACGTGGTTGGCGTCAATCTGCGTGGCGGGCAGGACGCTGATGCTGCTGTGGACGAGCGGGTTCAGGTACTTCTCACAGGGCCTGTGGGTGAAAACAAAAGTATCCTATTGTCTATTATAAAGAAGTGTTGTTATGGAAGGAGGCCAAAGGACAGGCACAGAAACAGGGGTATATCACTTACTGTCTGTTATTAAGACAATTTTCTGATAGATGCTAAAAGTGGTGACAGGCTAGGAAAATTCGTCCATTTTTCTGGTTGTCAGAGGACGACTACAATGATAATCTGGTCGTCCACACACATTCAAAGGTTGTCCCCAATTTTCGGACAATTTGACTTCACAAAATAGCTATTGAAATAGACAAAATGTCAATTTTTAGTGAGGAAAATGTAAGTAATCACTAGAAAATATCTGGTCATCAGGAGGACTACCAAACTTCATTTTCTGGTCATCCACTCATTTTCCAGTCATCGAGAACACACAGACACACAGATTGTCCTAGCTTGCTGGTGACTGAAAGTTGATCTATATTTTCTAGTGTGCATGAGAAATCAAATTCACAAGAATTATCAAGTGAGTGTGAACTAAGCCCTTTATTTGAGCCTTACAAATAGGAAAAAACCAATATATGACCTCCTAAAACCTTCAGAGGCAAACTACCTATTTTATAGGCCCCTACATTTACCCCCCTCTGCACAACTCTCTAGTCCCCCTCTGCAGTCCTTATCCTTCCCTGCGCCCCAACACTCACCCCAGTTCATGGGTGACGTATCCATCGTTGTCCTTGATCCTCATGTACTGGTAGGCAGAGGCTGTGAAGTGTGTCAGTTTCTGAAGTCGCTCCCGAAACAGGAAAACCTGCAAGTACATAACATTATTAGTAAAAAGGGAAACTATTAGTAGTAACTCTTAAATGCCAAACTTTGTGATATCTTGTGACAAGGAATTTGTGAACAAAATATATATAGTCTGCAACACCAACCCCATACATTTCATCTCAGATTTTCCTCAAACCCATAAAAATATTTCTTTAAACAATTTGAGAAAACATTTTAAATTTGAACATTGCTTTTTGGAATGAGATGTTCAAATTTGAAATGTGCTTCCTCAACATGCTCAGGGAGATATTTCCAAGAAAAAGTGGATGAGGCCTTCCTTGAAATAATATTTATGTAAAGTATTAGTGAACATACATTAAATAAATATACGTGTTAGAAGTGAAGGTAAAGGTTGTGTATTTCCAACTTACCCTTTTCGGCCCCTTCAGGAGTCGCCCCTCTCCCAGGTAGTTGAAGACCACGGCCTGCTGCCCGTCCAGGATGGTCTTAACCTTCATCGTGTTGGTCAGCTGTTAGCGTCAAGTATGAGCACTCGCTGAAGTTTGAGTAGGTCTACAGCGTTGGATGGGTTTGGGCACTGGCTCCTGTTTCTTCCTTCAACTGTCAGAAGTTGATTTACATTACAGTGAGAAAGTCAAAGCAATGAGTGAGAGAAGGGGATAACCAAGGGGATAACCAAAGAGGTGAAAATAGCCAATTCGCCTAGCAGAGGTAGCCCATAATGTCCCTCGGTAAGGGGGTTCCTGTAAAAGTATGTCAAAGTATTGTACTATTCACAGTATTGTTTCTGATAAAGGCAAAAATCTGAAAAAATAAGAATTGTAAAATCTTGGATCTGTTCTATCTCTATGAAAAATTTATAATTCCTGGTTGCAATATTATCAAGATTTCATGAATTTTGACATTGTTTCTAAACAGTAAACTGGCTTCACAAAATTGTTTTCCTCTATATCTTATGTGAACAAACTGTTCCATAACTCTCATGTAAAGTTAAAGTTATCCCTAAACTTCTCAGGGAATAAAGTTTCAAATGCATGCATATGTGTGATTCAAAAGGAAACAGTTAAATTTGCCTTCAAAATATTGCAGTCATCTGTAGAACATGACTAGAATGATAGCAAAAATTTACTGGAACCCCTTCACCACGTCCGCAAGATTTGCTGAGATTCGCAACCTCTGGGGGGCGAATATCAACCCACACCCTCCCCCTCCCACACCCTCCCCAAACACAAGGACAGGTCCCTTTTTTAGTGAAACAAATAGACTGCAACTGTAATGAAAAGTAACTATTTCCATCAGTAGCGGATCCTGGGGGGGGGTGCACCAGGTGTGCCCCCCACCCCTATTTTTGGCCCAAAATCATTTTTTTTAAATGTAAAATTGGCAGCCCGAGGGGGTGCGGCGGAACCCTTTTTAATATGTGAGCCCCCCTTTCTCAAATTCCTGAATCCGCCCCTGTCCATGTTTATTGTTACACAAAAAGTACACAAAAGGAGCTCTTCCTTGTTGATCAGATCTATCAATAGGCCTATTGTTGTGTATTCGTTTGAAGTAAAAGGGCAGGACCGACCTTTTGGCCAGCATTACAACTGGTACACGACTATTTGATATTCATGAGGTGAATGTGGTACCACTCAGTTCTGTGTGCATGGTCAAGGGAAGAGTAATTATAGATCCCTACGCTGGAGTAATGAACTTATGAAGTTGGACTTGGAGCACTAAGGCCCCACCACAGGCGGAGTTATCGAGTCAGACGGCCTGTCTGTTTACACTATAACTACTCAAGGTGGGTAAGGTTGTTGACATCCCTGGCTGTGATCAGATCAGTGTGGATGGAAGTAACATTTCATTGGTCAAATCAATGCAAATGACCTTTTGACATCACATGAGGGTGGGTTTAGGGCCCTTATATGGGCCCTGGTCAGGGTTGAATGAACGGCTGGTACCCCGAGAAGGACCCTACAGAGTAGGACCTGTCGGTAACAGGCCCTGTGAGCGTCCACACTACTCCTCCTGAGATTTGTTTCTCGGAATTTCCATATCAAACCACGTCGTGGTCCACGAAATATGGGATACTTTCATTCATAAATTTATTACAAGATGCGTTGGTGAAAACCCTAATAGGTTAGTACTTATAAATATTACATCTAAGGGTATTTTCTGGGCCATAGTAGGTTATGTTTACCCCAGGGGTTGGTTGATTAAATGACTACCTTCCCACCTTTAGTGTCCATATGGAATAAACGGGTTAGCGGTATACTCGCCATCCGACATCGCACAGTGAAATACTGGGATCCAGAAATCAGAGATGCCACCCAGGATTGATGAAAAATCCGGAAGAGCAGGAAAAACATTTCCGGATTTTCAGTTTAGATACTAACAGGTTGGAAATATTGGCCAGATAACGCAAATTTTTGGTTTAGATGGTTAAGAAAGGATATACATGTATAAATAATTTTGAAAGCAAAATTAGTGACTTTTGTACAGAGAAATATTAATTTCATTTCTACTCTGTACTGGCAAAAATCCGGAAATCCGGAAAAGGAAGGAAAAATGGCATCTCTGAGAAGTGACCACGTTTAGCATTGGCCCCTATGGGGGAAATCAGAATTTCGGCCAATGTGGAAAAACTAAACTCATGAGGAAAATTTGAAGTAATGTATGGCATCTATGAGGAAAATTCCAAACTTTTTCTCACTTAGTCTACTGTATGAAGGTTAGATGAACATTTACAAAGTTAGAGCAAAATAACTACATTTCACCCATAGGATCCTATGTTAAATGCACCCCCAACCTCCATTCGCGTTTTCCGCGAAATTTCGTCGCGCAATGCGCTATTTTTAATATTATATACCAATGCCAAAATACATGATGAATATTAACTGGTCACTGCCATTCAGTATTTTTGGTGTATTGGCACAGTGGGCAGTATTTGTGTATACTGCCCACCTTGCTTTACTGTGTAAAATGTTTTTCTCCTTATTTTGTGAATTCTGAATGGATTTGCATGATTACTTTTTTAATTTCAGGTAAAATAATGCAGTCTAATTAAATGGAGATAGTGATAGAATCCTAATTTAAGAGAAAATAATGAATATTAGGGAAAACTGCTTGACACCAGTCAAAGTGTGAGGACCGTCTATTCACACATCCACACATCTACACATCCAAACCCACGCATAATGACGGAAATCATTGCGCGTGGGTCCCTACACATCCACGGGAACCCACGCGTAATGACGGGTATCATTGCATGTGGGTTACTTACACATTCAGGGGTGGTAGCCTCATGCGACGATTTGCTGCCCATGCGCGATGATTCAACGGCCATGCGCGCTGACTCGACGGCCATGCGCGATGATTCGACGGCCATGCGCGATGATTCGACGGCCATGCGCGATGACCCACACATCCACGGATGACCAGGCCCGTAGCCAGCTTTTCTCAGAGGGGGGTTCGTTTTATGACTATTATTCTTTTTCCAAGGGGCGGGGGTCGTTTTCTGCTGAAATGCATATTTTTTTTCATTTATTATCATAATTTACATTAAAAATTAGAGAAATGTTCCTCCAAGGGGTGGTTCGTACGAATCCCCCGAACCCCCCCTGGCTACGGGCCTGAATTGACGGAAATCATCCCCTTGAGCACCTACACTCTACCGGAGGTATGAGGGTTATCCCATGCGCGATGATTAATCCTCAAGACGCGAGGTCCCCTCCCCATAAGGTCCTGTAACGGAGGTCCCGCAAATTTGACGGCCTCTGGTGCGACACCTCCTGTGAAAGTGTTATTTGCACCCCTCCTCTAAGTTTATTAGCGCGAATTTGACAGCCTCTAACAGCTCTGGTCTAATGTTTTTGTGCTGCAGGTGAAGCACGCCACTCTCCTTGAACATGCTTGAAACTATAAAAACAAACATGTAATTTTGTTTTTTAGGCCTGATATGTTATATATGCCTTGTTAGCGTACATAATCCAATTTCAAACACACTTAAAATTGGTAAAATATTTTGGTTACGGGACCTCCGTTCTGGGACCTTATGGGGATGGGACCTTGCGTCTTGAAATCATCCTGAAGCCATGTCCCCCATGCGCGATGATTGTCGCATAATTTGGGTTTACAGTCATCACGCATGGACCCGTAGATGTGTGCAGTCATCACGCATGGGCCCGTGGATGTGTGTTTTTTTTAGATGTGTGATTTGTTTTAGATGTGAGAATAGACACGGCCCAAAGTGTGTGCATAATCAATACATTGGAATACTGCCCACTTTGCTCCACTGGTAATTTCCTTTCTCTTTTGCTTAAAACTTACAGAATATGGTATATAATATAAGGAAAACTTACGTCGGATGACAGTACAACCCTGAATACTCAGTGGGATGTCAGAAAAATTAGTAATTTTTCGACACCCACCTCGTATTCAGGGTTGGACTGTCAACCTCTGTATGTTTTCCTATACGCCATATGCGGGTCTAAAATTAGAGCATCGCGCAGCGAAATTTCGCGGAAATCGCGAACGGACGTTGGGGGTGCTTTTAACATTTTTTATTTTTTATAACTTTTTAGATATCGCTCCAATCTTCTTACGGTAAATGAGAAAAAGTTTGGAATTGATCCCAGGATTACCATAGAACCCTTGAAATTTTCGCAATTTGTAAATATTTCGCATAATCGCGGAAATTCGCGTTTTCCCCATAGGCGCCAATGTTAAATAGGGTCACTTCTGGAGCCCAGTATTGCAGTAATTCACCGCGCGATGACGAAAATCGCGAGGATACCGCTGACCCGTTTACTCCGTATAGAGGCTAGATCTCGGCGAATTTTATTCATTACTTTTGATTTTTTCTAATTTTTGATTTTATTTCTATATCTAAGGGTCATTGACAAAAAATGCGCGATACAACCCTGTTTTACCCTATAGATCTATATATATATAAGTAAACAGACGAGCGGCCGCTCGACAACCTGTGGCTGTGGGCCCCACCTACCTCTGACTCGGCCAGTCCTCGGCTGGTCTCTGAGTCTCAGCCACTCTGAGACTTCCCCCAGCTCGTCACGACCTAAACCTGGCCCACAGCCCCAACACGGCAAACACCAACACGTAGTAATGACTAATGTAGGCTGATTGTTGGGGTGGTGTGGTGGAACCTTCCTGCTCTAATCTCTCTCTCGGAGGTCGTGTTTACATCCACAACGGAAGTGACGTCACAACACTTGTCACTCTCCCCCCGCCCTCACAGTCCGTCACTCTCCCCCCGCCTTCACCGTGTACTACGGTGGCCCAGAAGTACAAAACCCCGCGCCGCTCTCCAGGGGGGTGATAGTGAAGCAAAATGACGAAATATTACTTTAAACTAATTTCTATTCTTTCACTCAACCCCGTAATGAAGTACTTGATAGAGAGTCGTTACCCGTATATTATTGAGCTATTTGAACTTATTCAAACATGATAATTCAATTTCAAAGTAGAGTCTACCTGTAGGCCTACACTGTAAAAAGTAAATGCTGTAAATTTCCAGTAAACTTTGCTGGCAGCAAAGTTTCCAGTAAACTTTGCTGTACAATTACAGCATGCACTGTACTGTAAATTTTACAGTGCATAATACTGTAGGTGTTTACAGCAACCATTACTGTAAATTAACAGCAAACAAAGTACTGTAAATTTACAGTAAACTCTGCTGGCAGCAAAGTTTCCAGCAAAGTTTACTGTAAATTTACAATGCACTGTTATTTTACAGCACTTCAGATTAAAAGCCTTTTAACATCAATTTAACATAAAATATTCCCCATAAATCAAACAAAAATGTTAATTCCCAACCACAAACCAATGTATAGAGGTTGTGGGATGTAATTATGCTAGATTTACCAGCACATACATGCATTGGGTGATGTTGCAGCACGTTTGAGAGATGATTACTTACCTATAAATTAAACTTTACACCAAAAAGGTGTCTATGCATACAGTATATAATTATCCTGTAATAATTACAATTATCAATTTGTATTTCAATAATCTAAGATATCAGTTCATTTTATGAGTATGGTATTCACTCTTTGACAGCATTAAAATCTTATTAATTCATCTGAAAATATGGTTTAAAGATAATATACCAAAAACGTTTTTTAACTTTTTGCTTTTGCACTCCTGGTGATCACTGTATTTTACAGTAAGGTGTACTATAAAAATGCATTCTCATCATGTAATTTCACATTTACAGTACATATCTTGTAATCCAACAACAAGTTTAACTGTTTATTTTCCAACAGCAAACATTACTGCAAATGAACTGTACAATTTACTGTAAAATAACATTAACTTTTTACAGTGTATCTTCATTTTATGAGTAGGCCTATAACACTATTTAGTCAAACTATCCCAGTGTTTGCTGCCGTCAGACAGAGAAAAAAATATACTATGAAAAAAATGCTACTTATAGGTAACAAATACCTAGTTATAAAGCACATTGTATTTGCACATATATGTAGGATGCGCGATACACGCCTGTTTCAATATTTCTATGATATTTAATAATTGTTTAGTGGGATTTTTATGAGATACGGTACCATATCCCCTGTATTTGCACTTATAAATCAACCTGAGTATGGTGGTTTGAATGAAAAGTATGAACGTATATAGACTTATACTGATCATTAAAATCATTTTTCAGTAAGATATCATTATTAAGTATATTTTCAGACCATTTCATATAAGATGCGTGATATAAAACATAGATGTCCTCGATATAAGCCTGATATACATGATATAAATCCCAAAAATAGATTTTTCACTTTTCACCCCCTATCCATAAAGGCTTATGAATTGAAAAGGTTAGATATCTCTTTCTGATAGGCCTACACGTAATATAGTTCTATATGAAAAAATAAATTCATAGATCATCTGTACATCGACTAATAAATAAAAGACAAAATTGAACCTTGTAAATACAGATTTAAAACTATTATCATAAAATCAAAATGATATTTCGAAGATGTTTATGGCATATCATCACATCAATTGTTGTCTACCATATGAAACAAAGTCTAGGGGGCCTTAGAGGGACGTTCTTGTCCTCCCATCGTTAGGCTAAGATACGCCGACGTTAGCCTAACGACGGGCAACCGGCGACGTGTTTTTCACTTTTGGAACGTAATCCTGCGACGTTATTGGTCATGTCGCGAATTTGGTGCGGCCCTCAGGGGGTTATAACGTAGCCAATTACATCCGTCACACGGACGAGAATGTCCCTTTAATTGAAAATGAAAATGTGTCTACTGACCTCGGGAGCAAACAAAACCATTTTTGTCAGGTTTCATGACTTTTCTTTATTTCATTTTTATTTTATCTATGGTGCATGATATTAGGCCTGCTAAATGTGCGATTTTAGCCTGACATGCATGATATAAGAACTTTAATTACTATATCAAATTATGTGTCCCTAATCAAAATTGGTTGAGACTAGAAACCAAAAAAATGTATCAACAGGTACGCCTTATATAGACCTATAACACAAAACAAAACTGGATATTCATATCATAGAAACTAAAGAATGGCAAAGAACAGTTTGATAAAGTCAAATATAGTGTGCGATATACCCCCATTTTACCCTATAGAACAGAGTAAATAAGCAGATACTATAAAAGACTATTTAAACATGGACCTAACAGAAGAACTTTGAGATTTTAAGTAATTTTTATTTGATTAGGCCCAATATCTTTCCAGAAAAAGAGGGATGTAGAATAATTGACATACATTTAAATTAGTATTACTGGTGCTGTCGCCTGTTGTCTTATGTCTGAAAAACATGTTGGTAAAAGTTACAAATAAACACCCTTCCCACATCACCCCTGTTTCCTGGGGGTGTAGACCCTTAAATTCGACAGGGCGACAGGGGGCTTTTTTAAATTCGACACGGCGACACATCCATTTCTTAAATTCGACAGGCGACATGACAATTAAGTGACAAATGACATGAACCTTTTCTTAAATTCGACATGGGACAGGAGCTTTAAAAAGATAATGACATGCGACATGGCTATTTCTTAAATTCAACATGTGACATGGGTCTAAAGTGGGTAGCCTACCCAGGCAAGAATGCGACGTTATAATAACGTTATTGTGACGTCATTTTTTGGTTCTTGTTACGTCGCATTTCGACGTTCTATAGACGTAGATTTGATGGCTCCCAATCACGTCTCTGAGACTTCCAATGCGACGTCGCAAAATGACATTCTTATCACGTGTTTCTGCGACGTCACAAAATGACGTTCTTGGTACGTGTTTCTGTGACGTCACATTGCAACTTTCAAAGAATGATTATGTGGATTAGAAACTACTGCTGCGACATTGCACCATAACATACTTGCAACATGATTATAACATCATATTGTAACCCAAATTATATTCCAATAAAGTTATTTTGTGACAGGTTCTGTTAAGGTTATTTTGTGACCCACCTATGACCAAACATTACACTATACATCATATTGTAACTTTCCCAAGACAAGAAATCTTGGTTTCCAGCTTTGGTCACAGTGACTTGGGGCCTTTTAAGTCAGTACTTGTGTACCCAGGCCCTTTCTATAGCTGGCAAATGTCAGATATCAGGCCAGGGGACAGACCCACTCAGTATCCCATTGTGAAAGATTGAAAAAGGTGTTTTCATGGTACTGGTCATTTATTTCAGCCAAAACAAAACAACTAAACCATAAATACGTTTCTAGAAGATAGTTTGATATTTCATAAAGAATAGTGTTTCAGCAGCATTTAAACATATTTGGAAAATAGTGATATGAACCACAAAACCTTGAACTTTAGCCTTTCCTCAACTTAAATGGTATTGCACTGTCCCCTGGTGTTAAAAAACAGTACTATCAATGGTTATGGCTAGACTAGGAAACAAGGTACTTGTGACGTTCTGATTTAGTTAAGTTGTGACTTAACCTAACCAGAACGTCACTGAGACATGGTGATTAGGTGAGGTCAAGACTGAACCTAAGCACAACGTCACTGTGATGTCACAATTAGGTAGGGTTGAAACCTTACCTTAAAAGAGTGTCACTGTGACATCATCATTAGGTATGGTTCAGACCAACCTAAACACAACGTTCTTTTGACGTACTGTTAAGGTGTAGTTAAGACCTGACCTAATTAGAATGTCACAAAGACATCACAATTTTGGTCGCAGCGACGTTTCTGGGAGCCATCAAATAGACGTCGCTACAACGTCGAAATCTCACGTAACGAGAACGTCTCTTTAGGTTTGGTTACAACTTCACTCAGTCAGTACGTATCAGTTATGTACTTTTTCAGTTAGGTCTCTATGTCACCTAATCAACACGTCATAACTACATTCTTTTTAGGTTTGGTCGTAACCTTACATAATTAGTTTGTATCAGTTACATTCTGTTTGAGTTATGTTTCAACCAGACCTGATTGGCACGTTACTGTGATGTTACATTATAAGGGGGTTCTAACCTGATGTTCATAGAACGTTATTATAACGTCCTTTTTATGGGATGTCATAACATCCCCCTAAAATCACGTAACTGTTACGTAGTTTTATATGGGTTATAAACCAACCAAAATGGTATGGTCGCAGAACGGTTCTGTTACGTCGCTTCTTGCCTGGGTAATAACGACAGGCGACATGACCATTTCTTAAATTCGACAGGCGACATGGGACCTCCCCGTCCATACACCCTTTCCTGTATGACTTGACAGCCCCAACCCCCCATGGCTACGGGCCTGGATATAGATTAGGCCCATAGGAATATGCGCATATATAGGCCTATACCCCGCATATAAACCTATATTTAATATCTAACGCATATTTCATGACAAAGTCATTATAATTAAAAAAAATTGGTAGTGAAGCAAAATGACCAAATATCACTTTAAGGATAGACAACACCTCTCAGCGGTCAATTTGTGGGGCTCTCTTTTTGATAGGTCTATATCATTCAATATCTAGAATATAATTATGAGTCTAATATCATTAAATACTCATTTGATGACCCTTTCTACCAATATAACTCATATCATAATGTATGGAGAATTGCCTGTATGGCCTTGCCGGGAATACAAAAAAAACGCATTTTTAACTTTTATTTTTTGAACATGGATATCTCCCTTAGTTTTAGATGAAAAGATATGAAATTTTCACAGGATATAGATAACATTCACTTGGAGGGAAGGGCGTCTCAGATTTTTTTTATCTAGGTCCTAGTTTTTGTTTTATGAAATCTAGAAAATAATACTGAAAAAATTAATGAAAAGTTTCCCGTTTTTTGACATAAAACAAAAACTAGGACCTAAATAAAAAAACTGAGACATGCTTCCCCCTACCTTAACCTTATTGACAAAGTTTTAGATGAAAAGATATGAAATTTTCACAGGATATAGATAACATTCACTTGGAGGGAAGGGCGTCTCAGATTTTTTTATCTAGGTCCTAGTTTTTGTTTTATGAAATCTAGAAAATAATACTGAAAAAATTAATGAAAAGTTTCCCGTTTTTTGACATAAAACAAAAACTAGGACCTAAATAAAAAAACTGAGACATGCTTCCCCCTACCTTAACCTTATTGACAAGGAGTCCAAATTTTGTAGTAATATCTTGAATAATTACTGAGATATGTGTGTTCAAAAAATAAAAGTGAAAAATCAGTTTTTTACCTTTTGCTTCTGAAATTATTAAGTGAACACAAAATACTTTATATGAAAAGATAGAGAAAATTAAGCCCCACCTTTTGATATGTACTATATTCTTGTACTACAAATAGAGAGAGCGCAATTTAGAATATCATAAATGGCGCCCTGAGAGGTGTTGTCTATCCTTAAACGAATTTCTATTCTTTCACTCAACCCTGGCAAAGTACTAGTCACATAGGTGGTGCTGTGATCTTGCAAGAGTCGCCATATTGAACCGGGTAGTCCACTGCATTACTTCCAAAATCCAAGGTGGCTTTATACTTAAATGGACATTCTCACCCTGACGGCCGGGACAGCCGGCAATGTGTTTTCCACTTTTGGAATATAATCCAGGGACGTTATTGGTCACATCGTGAAATTGGTTGTGGCCGTCAGGGGGTTACAACGTATCAATTTACTTCCTGTCGCAGGACAAGAAAGTGGCTTTAAGCTAGACAAGGACAAATTCTCATTTTGGATTAATTCATGTTCTTATCATAGGCTTTTACCTCGTAAAATGAATAATATATGGGGTGGTGTCTAAATACTCAAACCCCTAATGTAAACAAACTTTAAAAGTTACACAAAAATTGCCTATCTAAGATGGCAGATCGATGCAACATTGGTTCATTGCATCGTTTTTCGGTCATGTGACAGGAAAGTGAAAGAATAACATTTAGTATAATTTATAGATTATACATGTTTTTGAAAAAATGGTCATACAATTCGACATGTAACATGGGGGGCCCCCACCAAGGGCACTCACATTAGTAAACAGCAACAACAGCCGTTTTTAGCAGCGGTGTGGCCGTTTTTAGCAGCGGTGTGGCCGTTTATAGTAGCGGTGTGGCCGTTTTTAGTAGCGGTGCGGCCATTTTAGTAGTGGTGCGGCCGTTTTAGTAGTGGTGCGGCTGTTTTAGTAGTGGTGCAGCTGTATTTGGTAGCAGTGTGGTCGTTTTTAGTAGTGCACTGAAAAAAGCGTGTCTTCTAAACTTGACATTAACTTGTCTCCCTGTACAACTTTTGCCTTGTCAAAGTGACGGTCATAAAATAGAAGGGTTTAGGCATCGTCAAAAACTCAACCTGACTGATATGGGTTGTCAAAAGTTGTCAAACTGACAAGTTTGATGAAATATGATTTGCACTTTTTGAGGTCTCTTTGACCCTCATTTAACTCAATTATACTAATGTTCTCCTATTATTACTTACTTGTTCTTCAGAGATGAGATGCTCCATCTTAATGGTCCAATAAGTCGTATATAGGATAAGCATAATTTTACAGTCATTGGAACTGAACTGCTGTTGAGTTGCAAATATCTAAGCGGCCTTGGGTAGTCACAATTATGATTTTACTTTGAGAAAGGTGTTTACAAAGAACAATCCACAGTTGCAATTATAAATGTTTTAGAATTATACAGAAAATTGGATCCACCATACATTGCTAAAGAGATTGGTACTTTCTGTAATAATTCTTTTCATAATATCTCATGTTTATCATGCTAAAATGATAAAATTACGTGAAGTGATTACCTGTTTGCTTCATAATTGCAGTGCAGTGTCCCCTAGATATGACAAGTTTTTGACAAGTTTATGACAAATTTATGACAACTATCTGACGATGTGGTTGTCAAAAACTCTTCTCTTTGGTAAAAATGCTGAACTTGTCATGAATTTATCACTTTGACAGTTTTTTGACGAGTTTAGCATTGTCCCATTTTTTCAGTGTGGTGCGGTCGTTTTTAGTAGCGGTGCGGCCGTTTTACTAGCGGTGTGGCCTGTTGGCCGGATCGCATAGTGGTGAAGAAAGACCGGTTGATGTTGAAATCAGTTCTTTTATTTTCCAGGCTCTGTAGTACTTCTGATATTATAGTTGTATAGTTGCCCCACACTGGGCTCTGCTGGTGAGTGACCCGTCCGTTCCCTCTCCCTGCTGCCGCACCTCTGACTGTCCAGATACGGTACCCGGCATGTAAAGGGACGCTAAGTCACGTGGGGATCCCTAATTAATATTCATGCATGGATCCCCACACACCAGTCATATCGAGCTTGTAAAAGTAATGTAATATACACAAATAAACACACACTGTGTAACAGGCCGATTTCCCTATTGTTGCATCGTATTGTATTTCTGGGCCATCCGCCTACACTGTTGGCACCACTCTAGAAGGTATTGGGGGTCATATCTTAGTTGGGGGTTGCTGTTGAGAGTTGAGGCATAAGGAGAACTCCTTTGGTGGACCAACAGGGTAAAGGGTCTGGTGCCTGGGACGTATGTGAGGTAAACAGGTGAAAAAGGAAGTCTGTAGGTTAACTGGAATTTGGAGAAAAAAAACTTACGTTTGAACAATTTATCCATCTTTTTCTGTGTCTTGCAATTAAGTTATTTCAGTGACACGCTACCCTAACCTTAAAGGAAAACTTGCATATAAATTTGCAAGTTGCTAATTTGTTTGTTTTCAACTTCACCTTAGTACTCTAAAAGTATTTCAAGAGAAATGAAAATGATGAGATGTTATGGAATTATTCAGTAAAGGAATTTAATTTGGGGAATCCCCTGCCTATTGAGCTACTCAGGACTCCCCTTGCTATGTCACACCTATGGGAACTCCTTCTGGATTTATATTGGGATTCCCTTATCAATGAATTGTTGTAGATGGATATATATTTTAATTTTTCATGAGTTACATTAAGTCAAATATATACTTTGGGTTAGAGAGCATAATCTTTATTACAAATTCTACAGGGATGGGGATTCCCTTCTAAAGGCAGATGGGATTCCCCAAGAACTCCCCTTTCTACGTCATAAATTGGAGGATTTCCCTTAAACAATGAAATGAAATGCAAATTCTTTAATGTCCCATAATTGTGCATAAACTAAATATTTTCGTTCCATTTTACTTACATTGATATTGCAACTTCTGAATCACGTGCTGAATTTATTTCATTGAAAAATAGATAGCCTGCAGTTATGTGTAAGCTTTCCTTTAACCCCTAATGATAACGTATCCCACATCTGAAGCTTTTAAATGTCATATACATTGTTAATATTTGATCGTGAATTTGTTGTGATCCACGATTGAATGCTATAGAACTCTCATATAGAAATAAACATGAACTTATCATATTATACTGGTACAAGCAAGTGATGCCACTTAGACTGAACCATAAACATTAAATACCTCATGCATTTGATTGATGTAAGTAGAATGGTAAATGTTTAATATAAAATGGAAAGGTCACCAGACTGTGAATGATATATCATAAAACGGTTCAAAATTGTAAGAGGAATTTTAGACAGTTTAAGTTGTTATAGGTAGTGCCTCCGATGGATAGGGTAAACTGTATATGAGCCTCGTCTATCAGCAACAGCACTACCTGGAGGGAAAATCAATAACCAAGGGATATAAAAGAATGACGGTGATTGGTATTGGGCAGAATTAACCGATACACATTTGGAACGATACAATCTTGGGGATTCAGGGGTTTGGATAGCATTTAGCGTCTGGTGATATCTGGTGACTAATATTGGAACTACAACAGTCTGTGAGACCATACAAATTCTTGCAGTGCATATAACCCAGCATGCACACTGTTTTAGGCTAACCTGCAGGTGAAACTCATGAAAATGGCTTTCCGTGGTTGGGAGAATTCTGAGAATGGCTGAGTTCTCACATTTTTTTACCCTTACTATTTTGTTTTGTTATTGTTTTTATCATTTAATCTTAATCATTTTACAGTGTTCTTCCTTGTAGATGTCTTTACAATATGACAGTATCAAATTACAAATGGAGTCGAAGATGGGGCATTATTTCCTATAGTACAAAAGACATAATTATGAAACTTACATGTATAAAGTTGAAAAAGCACTATTAATAATATTATAGTATACTTTAAGTCAGGACAGTCTAATGATTGATTCCTGATGTGATGAAAAGGCTAAGGTGTGGTGGTGCTCCTGTCAGTATACTCTTTTTTAAAGGAGATATATGAACTATAACAATCTTAAATATGAACAGGGAGCTTTCCCCTTTGAATTGCACTGAAGTCCAGTGCAAAAGAATTATTATATTCTTTTTTAGAAATTAGGGCTAAGTATTGTAATCTCTTATGTAGTGGCAAGAGTGCGTTATGGATTTGTAAGCTAAAGTATCGCAGGCACCAAGCGGCGTCTTGTTATATTGTAAGTATAGATAATGGGTTGTCGTGGATGGTGGCACCTTCGCGCGGAAAGGATAGTAACTGAGTTAGCTCATCCCTGTATAGACCTGCACAGATATGGTTGGGAGTGTAATAGGGAAGGCTGTAAGTGAACATTATGATCTTGATACGAAAGGTATCCAGCCTAGCTTAACTACACAAGATCAAGGGGTTTACCATCTGCGATAGCACTAGGATAGAATTAGAGATAGAATTAGTTTTATGTAACTGAAAATGGAAGTGTAAAAGGTTGAGAGATAGTGAGAGAGATAGTTATATATTAGGATGCGGATAGACGAGCAGACCAATCTGAACTTTGCTCAGAACACTTGGGAGCAATAGTCTAACAATACGGATCATAATGGGTAGTACTAAAAACATTGTTACAACCACAGCAGGTGATAGTAAGGATCAGAACAGCTTAGGCATAGCCTTACGGACTGAGTATTGTGAGTGATGTACCGATGTTCTCCAGCACGGGTAGACGGGAGGTGATGCTCCCACTAGCCATTGGGAACTATAGGCCTTCGAAAGGGGAAGTCTAGTGTTGACTATACCTGGTTGGAACGCTACTGATGTTGTTAGCTTGTTAGATGGATGGTATGTACTGTATGGATGGAATGACTATGAACTTGTATCTTCAAATGTCTCGATGGATATAATAAACTTACCTCTTGCCAAGCGTGTGTTTTTTGTATCGGAATGAGCCCCTTTACTTAGAATCTCTACCAATGATGATATACCATTACATTTGACATAAGATCTTATCGGATTAATAATGATGGACACCCCAAACTCATCTCGTAATAGACTTTATTTGATAAGGCATTGAATCACAGATAAGTAATTGTTCTGCAATTGTTCCTATGAACAACCAGTAGAAGACCTTATAAATGCAACAAAACAACGAACTATACAAATAAAAGCTACATTAAATTAACAAGCAAAGTCTAGGAATGATTCTTGTCTAGCTCAGAATAGTTCTGCAGTAGTATCAGCTCTGTTCATACAAATCAAGATTGGGTTTCTTGATATAGTTTTAGCAGACCGTGTGTGTATTTTAAGCTTTTTATTCAACTGCTCGTTCATGCCTGATTTCTATACATGTGCAGCATAAGATGTAGTTCTCTAGTTTCTAAGTATTCCAAACAGCATGCAAAATATCGTTGGTATGTCAGTATTTTTATCACCCGCACAGCCAACGAGTGATGTGTAGAAAGATTAATTTTAGATACTGTTACTTGTTCCAGCATGATCCTAATAGGTTTAATTTGATGGAAAATCTTTAATTCTTGGTGATAAATTATGAAATTCAAACTGAGAAGACCTCAAATACTATAGGAAATTATGAAACAATAAAGAGAATTTAGATTTTATTTTCTCAAGCATGTATGACTACGGGATAAGTTCATCGCATTACACACTACGTTGCACTGCATGGGAAGAGTGTGTTCTTTGGTTATTTTTAACATTGTGAACTTATTTGCTTTTCCTTGGTTAATAAAATATAGGAGACCCTTAGGAGCTCGGACCGATGGACAACCCTCTGAATCGACATACAACCCACGGGATTTGCCCTTGGGTCATACGTCAATCCGGTGGTTCATTTGTTGATGCTCAGACATCCCTGTGGGCCTTCTTATGTTAGTATTCTTATGTATTCTTGGGATACTTTTATTTTTCATCGAAGTCAAAGAGTGGGGTAAGAAGACAAAACATGGGATATAACATCACGGTGAGGAATATAAAGCAGTGACAGTCACTTTACAGTGACAGTGACTGTCAGCCTGTACAGTGACAGACAACCTGTACAGTGACAGTCAGCCCATACAGTGACAGTCAGCCTGCACAGTGACTGTCAGCCTGTAAGGTGACAGACAGCCTGTACAGTGACAGACAGCCTGTAAAGTGACACTCATATCAGTGTGTTAGCAGTGGCTCATAAATTTTATAAAGGGGACATGTTTTGATATGTTTTCCCTCATTAAATTTTGATAGAGTTCAATATTGTTTTTTTGAACAACCAGCAGTTTATCCTCATGGAGAATTTGTTATTTTGAATTTTATGATTGAAAAGTTGGTGTGATTTAATTCTCTATCAGAGAAAAAGAAAATCTTTCATCGTCATAAGCTTACGGTCAATTTCCTTAAAAAAATGAGGGATGCACGACCTGCTCTTGAATCTTCCACAGTTGCATATTATCCATCTTGTTGTAAACCTGCCTATCTATCTCCGGGTGGGCCTGCACAATTGCAGAGTGCCAACTACGAAACTGAAAAAAGTGCAAAATAGTCCCTTCTACAGAGGAGTAAACCTCTGGGATATGTTGCCAGAAGAAGTACAACGAGCCACAACCAAAGTCAAATTCAAAAATCTAATTAAATAACATTGGTGAAAGCTCTTATGACGACCTGCTTGAGAATGTTTGAACTATAATATTAAGATGGCGAATTGTGTATGGCAACTCTAGTTAATTTAGCTACTACTATAGAGATTTGATCTGCATACCACTGCACATATCCTTATATTTATCTGTTTATTGTTGTCATCATGCCTTGTCATTTATATGTAACCCATTTCATTATATGAGCACAACTGGAAGAACATGTACTATTTGTAGGTGAAGTTGCTAAGAATAATAAAAAACAATAGGAAAGCTGACATCTAACAAAACATTTTCTCCCTATCTATAGCCATCTCCAAGCCTTTCTTATATTGCAAAACAACCATATTAATAGCATAATTATGATTTCTGTTCTTTTCATCCTTTTATTCAACTGTCTGAATTTTTTAAGCAATCTATTCCCCGCTTCATAGTGAAGAACATCCATGTATTATACTAATTCAAACAGTTATATATCTTTTTGGTAATGAGTCTAGTTTAAATGTAAGACATTTATACCAGAAGAAATGCTATCAAGAAATGCTGATAAATAAGACAAAGTCATGAGTGCTGTAGTGTCTCAGAACTGGGGGAGCCTGACACCTCTTCTGTCTACAGAACCGGCCGAGTGCCCGGCACCCCGGGGCTTACTCAGCAGCATCGGGAACATGCGCTTGGCCAGCGACCTCGTGGTGGCTTTACTGCCTTTCCTGCATGGCCGCTCTATCGTCCCCTCTAAACCCTCTGAAAAGGGCGCTTTCTTGGCCATGCTGAAGTCCTGAAACTCTTTGGCAATTCTACGCCTGAGCTGCACCAAATACTGGAACTCCTCATCGTCAATCAGCAGGTGGTCAGCCGTGGTGTCCGGATTGGTAATCTGCATGAGTTTGACAAAGATTCCCTCGCGTGGGTTCAGCAGAGGCCTGTCCACCACGATTACATCGTTGCCTGCTGCATCCACCTGGGCAACCCCTTGGGCAGCCAGCTCTGGCAGTCCTTGAGATGTGAGGTTTGGGGTGGGGATCGGGGCAGGGCGTAAGGGGAAGGCATCCATAGAGGTGTGGCTGCGGTTATGGGCATGTGCCCGTGACCTGCTCTCGGGCAGGCGATAGTCCATCTGGGAGTAGCTCCTCTGCCTGATGAGCATGTTGTCCATGTTGACCTGGGGCAGGTTGGCTGGGTCCTCCTCCTTCACCTTATGCCGCAACTCAGTTAACTCAGCCAGCTTGAGTTGCAGGCAGCGGAAGAAGGGAAGGCGCCGCAGCATGCATTCACTGGTGATGCGACTGGCCACCTGTGAATGGATGAGCTGGGCCATCACCTTCAGACTGTTGGGGTTCTTACGCCTAAAGAGCCGGTCAAAGTGTGCTTTATGGATCCACAGCACCTCTGTCTCATGTGTGCAGACGGCACTCACATGGTACTTTGTCAGGTTCAGCAGGAACTCTATGTCACCTGAAAACAGCAGAGAGGACAGAGAGCAAGAGATCAGAACTGATCCATTTTTTGAAGCTTACAATGTCAAGGAATTGGAATGGGTGCAGAGTATCAGTTTGCATTGTCTTATGTCTTATTGAGGATTTCCTTTTCCACAGTGAGGCACATGCATTATCAAATGTTTGCCATGTCTTGTTCAATATTGATTTTAGTATAATGAATAACAAATATCAAGTAAGTTAACTTAGTACTAGTATAATGATGACACTGCCTTTAAATAAAGGAAACTACTACAATATACACTTTACTATCCTGTGAGATCACAATAGACACTTTACTATCCTGAGTCTTATTGTATTTGTTTTCTGTAATACCAACAAAAAAACCAAGCCAGCAGAAGCACTTCATGTCCTTCAGAGTAATATAGTTTTTATGCAGAAACATACATGTAATCATACATCATTTTTCATCCCAGACACATTCACACTCTTTCAGATAATACTAAATACTGACAGTGATGTCACTCCTTGTTCACCACCTGAGCCCCAGCCCTGGTCACCGCAGCTGAACTGACACTAATCAGCGGCCCGTTTTTAAAATTGTCACAAGAGTTAAGGAATGATTTTAATGCACATTTCTCTATTAAAGAAATACACATGAAATTAGAGAAGAAATTAGAGATTATTAATCACAAGGAATTTCTACCATCACTAAGTCCAAAAAAATTATTGAGTGCCCATGGCAGGTAATGAGCGGGATTTTTGAACGCAAAAATAATTGTCGTCTTTACCCGCTGTCATTACCCACCATAGAAATTTAGGGATTTTAGCACTTTCTGGGATGATTCCATGACAGAAACTATTTGATTCTGATAGCTGACTTCCCAATCCACATCTACTTACTTACGCTAGCCTCCATGACAGTTGTTACCTACTATTGACACTACTTAATTACTACAGATGCTGACCTCAAAATGTGTGACAGACACTACTTAGTACTGACAGCGACCTCACAATGTGTGACAGACACTACTGACTACTGACAGCGACCTCACAATGTGTGTCAGACACTACTTACTATTGACAGTGACCTCATAATGTGTGACAGACACTACTTAGTACTGACAGTGACCTAACAATGTGTGACAGACACTACTTAGTACTGATGCTGACCTCACACTGTGTGACAGACACTACTTACTACTGACGGCGACCTGACAATGTGTGACAGACATTACTTACAGATGCTGACCTCACAATGTGTGTCAGACAATACTTACTACTGACAGCGACCTCACAATGTGTGACAGACACTACTTACTACTAATAGTGACCTCACAATGTGTGACAGACACTACTTAGTACTGACAGTGACCTAACAACGTGTGACAGACACTACTTAGTACTGATGCTGACCTCACAATGTGTGACAGACACTACTTACTACTGACGGCGACCTCACAATGTGTGACAGACACTACTTACTAATAATAGTAACCTCACAGTGTGTGACAGACACTTCTTACTACTGACAGTGAGCTCACAATGTGTGACAGACACTACTTAGTACTGACAGCGACTTCACAATGTGTGACAGACACCTTCTGACACTCTTTGACCAACACTGATTTTACTTAACAATGTAACAAATCAGAGACCCAACAAACCTAGAATTTTGCCAGCCCCGAGCAGACTTAGGTTGGCCCGTTCTGAGTGGCGGCGGTGAAACAACATCTGTTTCCTGATGACGGACGGAGTGCTCGCAGCTGACTCAAGGGCTGGGGATGTCATGCGCTCTTTGTGTTTGTCTTCTAGCAGACGGCGCACCCGCTGCTGGTTGGACAAGTTGTCCTTCCTGGGAAAGCGTGACAACAGGTTTCTGAAGGCAGAAAGGACAACAGTAAGTGAGTATTTTATCTGAAGGTGACAGGTCTGTCGGGGCAGGAAGGACAAGTGTGTTGCACTTGGGGAAGTGGGATTGCAGGTCTATCAGGATAGGAGGGACAAGACTCTTTAGGTTTTATATAAGGTCAGGTTTGGTGACAGGATGTGGGGGAGAAGGCAGGAGACTTAGTAAGTCACACATGGGGAAATGGGGAGACAGGCTTTGGGGTGAAGGAGGGATGAGACTTAGTACGTCACACGTTGGGAAGTGGGGAGACAGGCTATGGGGGGAAGGGACGAGACTTAGTATGTCACACATGGGGAGTGGGATTACAGGCTGTGGAGGGACGAGGGACAAGACTTAATACGTCACACATGGGGAAGTGGGGAGACAGGCTGTGGGGGAGGGACGAGACCTAGTATGTCACACATGGGGAAGTGGGGAGACCGGTTGTTGGGGGAGGGATGAGACCTAGTATGTCACACATGGGGAAGTGGGATTACAGGCTGTGGAGGGACAAGGGACAAGACTTAATACGTCACACATGGGGAATTGGGGAGACAGGCTGTTGGGAGGGGGCAAGATTTAGTATGTCACACATGGGGAAGTGTGGAGACATAACCTGTGTGTGGAGGGGGGTGGCAAGAGTTGGCCTGTTGTAGGGAAGGGCCTCTGTCCCCCTGAGAAAACTCTCATAATTACCTCACATCAGAATCTCAGCTTTTATACTTAATATTCTGCATGCTATTAGATTTTTGGATGTTATTTTATAACAACATTTAAGAAATAACAGGGCCGGATACAGGATTTTGGAAGGTGGTTCTGCATAAAAGCTAAGTTCTAAAACAATGTGCATTCAAGTGCACACACACGACATATTTTCCTCTTTGGCAAGTTTAAGTCCCTCCCAAAGGGAGGGGGGCCTTAGGACCCCTGGATCCCCGCTGGATCTACGTATACCCCTGAATATTATGTATGTTTCAATATAAGGACAGGTTTTAAAGTAAATCAACTAAATTACTGGTAGATGGAAGTGTTGAATATCAAGCCACCTGCAAATTTACCCGACTGTGCCATTCACACTTAAATCATGGATGATCCCACACACACTGAAAACCTGCAAAGCTCTAAACTTGTCAAATACTAATCAATTTAACAATTTTGGCCTTGTCAAGCCTCTTTTTGAGTTTTTGAATGAGTTTTGAATTGCCACCTAGTCAAAGGATTGTCATGTACTTGTCACAAGTCTTATAAAATCATAGAGGGAGCTGTAGCTATTTTTCCACAAATTAAAGTAGGCTATTTGATTGACACAAAAATCTCTTTAATTATCTTTGAAAGAGTTATCTCATCAAAATCTAGTGCTGAACAGTATGCTAATGACCAGAGTTTACTCTCATGTCACATTTCCCCACTACCACATAGTTGTAGTTTTTCTGTCATTCATACCATAAGATAAATGTTGTATTACACTTTTTCTTGTATATATATAAAAGATTTAGGACTAGGAAACCATAAGGCAAGATATTATAAATAACAATACTGTTGAATGCACTGGCATTTCATAAAATGGGGGTAAGGTGGTGGGCAGAAGTGGGCAACAAGGGGCAGAGGATAGAAAGAGGGCAGACCCTTTGATATGAGTTTTTGGCCAATTTGCAACTTGTTCAATATTTCATAAGGCTAGGTCTTCATTGCATCCCTCTCCTCTTAGATATACATAAACCCCCTCCTCCATCCCCGAGAGCTCACCTTCCGTCAACCATGAGGGGCGCACACTGCTCAATGAAGTCCTTGAACTGGTCGGGCTGAGTCTCCGGGTCCACAACCAGCTTTAGCTCCCCACTGCACAGAGACAAAGTCAGCACTGGTCACAAAAAGACAACATGGTCAGCACTGTGGGGTGTTTCATAACAATCTGCATACATATGGAGGTTTTATGTACGCTTATGAAACTGTATGAGAGTTTGAAGCTACCGTTTCATATTAAAACTTGCGTAAATCGGCCGAAAACTCCCACAAATAGACCCAAAACTCCTGTGAATCCATGCAAACTCAGGTAAACAACATCAATACTCACATAGCTACGGTGCCCAAAAGTTCATCGTAGATTTATGAAACGCAAAACGTACATACCAGTACAGAAGTTTGTTATGAAACATGCCCCAAATCACAGACAACATGGTCAGCACTGGTCACAGACAAAGTGGTCAGCACTGGTCACAAACAGACAACATGGCCATCACTGGTCACAGAGAACATGGCCAGCACAGGTCACAGACAACATGGCCATCACTGGTCACAGACAACATGACCAGCACTGGTCACAGACAGACAACATGGCCAGCACTGGTCACATACAGACATGGTCAGCACTGGTCAACATTAGTCAGCAATCGATCATCCTCATTGGGCATTGTTCTCTATTGTTACTTTTGAGCTAATTGATGTAACAAATGTTTAAATGTCATCTCTTTATTGTATCCATTTACACATTGGTTATGATTATCAGAAAAGTTCTTGCTGATTCAAAAGGTACTTAGGCAAGCACTGAAACGTAAGTTGACTTGTCATACAGTTATTAGTATCATCATTTTTTCTGTGTCTCAGAATATATGAGTATATAGTACTGCTCTCTTGTCTCAATGTTGCTGTACCTTTTTTTCTAGTTATGCAGTTATTGGTAGTAGTTATCCTGATACAATGAATCTGGTGGCTGACCTGAGGACACAATGTAACTAGTTGTTTAGTTATTGGTAGCGGTTGTCCTGGTGACAATGACTGTTAGCTGACCTGAGAATGAAATACATGCGGTCGGCCTTCTCGCCCTGCCGGATGATGGAGTCCTCATAGCTGTAGACATGTTTGGTCATGGCGATGGCCAGGTGCTTCTTCCAACGCTGTGCCCAGTCGGCAAACACAGGGCACGTCTCCACGAAGTTGTACTTGTCTTCGTACTCCTTCTTCACCACACGGGCCACCGACCTGATCAGCGCAGTACGCAGAACATGTAGAATGCAGTGTGTTTGGGGCAGGATAAGTGAAGCATGTTGGTGCTGAAGATATTTTATGATTGTCAATCCTTTGAAATGCATGTTGTTAAGTTAATTAACCTAGTTATTATATCAGCGTTGTAATATAAAAAGTAATTTTATTTTAAGACATAGTTTTTATCCCACTTTTGTAATTGATTAAAAAGGTATTCTATTGGAGGTATGATTATCAATAGTTGGGTCAATGTATTTTCAAAATTATAGTTGTAGCAATAAAATAGACTTTAGCTTTTTAACCTGGGTTTAGGTACTTAGCATAATGAACTGAATTTGTATCCCTAGTATACTGATCATCCCTCATATCAAAGACTGGGTTAGAATTCTTAGTATTGTATAATGGACAAGCATCATAAACTGAGCTTAAGCCCTAATGGTGGTAAACTGGCCTAAATATTCTAAATAAGTCGTTCGCCCTTGGCCTGTAGCCCTTAAATGTTGTAGAGATCCTGGTGGATGACCATCATTTTGGTGGGGTAGGTTTATTTTTGGTTTAATTATTTTCATTTCGGTTGATAATATCGGCATAGCCATTCTTCCAATTATTCCTACAATGTTACTTTAAGTATTAAACATGCTGGGTTCCTCCCTTGACCATCATGTTCCTCATACGTACAGATAGCCTTATAGGGCGTATCGTATCCAGCCTTTCCTACATAATGGACAGTTATTGAAAAATGCATTACAGTTAAATTGGTTACAAACGGCAGTTATTGAGGTTGAAAAGTTATTGATTGTTTTGTGTAATCATAAGAATTATTATTCCAATGTGATGTATAATAAGACATTGTGGTTATAGGTATCTGGTTCTAGTATCATTTTCACATGAGAAAAAATGTATATAATTAATTTGTCATTGTATTGTGTTTAACTGCCCCACAAAACTCTGTGATACACTTTGTTTCTTGCTTCTTGCTGGTACAACATACCCGAAATAAGTGAGTTTATGTATCCTAACCCTGTGGCCCTCACCTGTTGTAGAGGTCCCGGTGGATCACCACGAGGTCGGTGGGTTCGTCGGCCACGATGGTGGCGGTCCGTACACAGTCCTCACTGAGCAGGGCCAGCTCCCCGAAGGCCGCGCCATCTCCTGAAACACGTCAAACCAGTCTCATGTTACGTCTAACCAGTTTCATGTTACGTCTAACCAGTTTCATGTTACGTCAAAATATTTTAATGTTACATCAACCCGTTTCATGTTATGTCTAAAGCCCCGGCCACACTACCCGACTGACTTCAACCCAGACTCATGCTATGTCTAACCAGTCTCATGTTCCATCAACCCAGTCTCATGTTATGTCTTACCAGTCTCATGTTACATCTTATCAGTCTCGTGTTACATCAACCCAGTCTCATGTTATGTCAATCCAGACTCATGTCACATCAAGCCAGTCTCATGTTACATCAAACCAGTCTTATGTTACATCAAAACCAGTCTCATGTTACGTCAAACCAGTCTCATGTTACGTCTTATCAGTCTCATGTTACATCAACCCAGTCTCATGTTACGTCAATCCAGACTCATGTCACATCAAGCCAGTCTCATGTTTCGTCTAACCAGTCTCATGTTACATCAAAACCAGTCTCTTGTTACATCAAACCAGTCTCATGTTACATCAAAACCAGTCTCATGTTACATCGAACCAGTCTCATGTTACATCAAACCAGTCTCATGTTACATCAAACCAGTCTCATGTTACATCAAGCCAGTCTCATGTAACATCACCCCAATCTCATGTTACATCTAACCCAGTCTCATGTTACATCTAACCCAGTCTCATGTTACATCAAACCAGTCTTATGTTATGTCAACTTAGTCTCATGTTACATCAAACCAGTCTCATGTTACGTCTAACCAGTCTCACAGTACATCTAAACCAGTCTCATGTTACATCTAACCCAGTCTCATGTTACATCTAAACCAGTCTCATGTTACATCTAACCCAGTCTCATGTTACATCTAACCCAGTCTCATGTTACATCAAACCAGTCACATGTTACATCAAACCAGTCTGAAGTTACGTCAAACCAGTCTCATGTTACATCAAATGGGAAGAGACCAAGATGCATAAACACACTTATCTGGGGTAATTTGTACCAACAAGAAGCACAAAACAAAGTGTAGCACGGAGGTTTTGTGGAGCTGTTCTTTGCAAAACAATGACAAATAAGTTTCATCATATTTTTCTCATGTGAAAATGATCCTAGAATCAGATGCCTATCATCATAATGTCTTATTGCTTATCGCTTTGGGATTATGTTGGATTACCAAAATAATCAATAACTTTACAAACAATAAATAGTTGAGTAATAGAATAGAATAATGCTAGTACAGCCTTTTGTAATCAGTTTAACTGTAATGCATTTTTCACTCATAATTATTGTCCATTATGTAGAAAAGGCTGGATACAATACACCCTATAAGGCTATCTGTATGTATGGAGAACATGATGGTCAAGGGAGGCACCCAACATGCTTAATACTTACAATAACACTATATCTTCAAATACCATAAAATCAAAAGCTTATTGTGTCAGAATCAGAATTAGTCATCAAAACTCTAACAGTATCAAGCATTCCATGAGACTGATGCCATTTCTACCTGTTTGTAAAGAAATTGTTTTTTTTTGAGTGAGGATTTGAATCAATTGAAGTGGACAATGATAGAGACACTACAAGCATTTGCTTTGAATGAAGGTTACAAAATTGTATTTACAATGGGCAGGAAGATAGTATTTTTATAGTTGAATCTTGCAGTCTCACCTAGTACGGAGACCTGGACGCCCAGTTTACTGCGGTCCAGCTCCCTCAGGTCTGTGTCCTCCTCTATGTTCTCCTTGATGAGCACAGCCACCGACCCCCGCAGGACGATGTAGAAACTGTGGAAGGGAATCAGACTCAGTAAACCTGTTTTTATACTGACCCCCCACAGGACAAAGGAAAAGGGAGGGAGACAGATTCAGAAACCTGTTTTTACACTGACCCCCGCAGGATGATGTAGAGGAAGGCAGATTCAGTAAACCTGTTTTTACACTGACCCCTGCAGGATGATATAGAGGGAGACAGACTCAGTAAACCTGTTTTTACACTGACCCCCTCAGGATGATGTAGAGGAAGGCAGATTCAGTAAACCTGCTATTACACTGACCCCCGCAGGATGATGTAGAGGGAGGCAGATTCAGTAAACCTGTTTTAACACTGACCCCCACAGGACGATGTAGAGGGAGGCAGACT
Source organism: Lepidonotus clava (assembly GCA_936440205.1). Lineage (NCBI taxonomy): Eukaryota > Metazoa > Annelida > Polychaeta > Phyllodocida > Polynoidae > Lepidonotus > Lepidonotus clava. The sequence continues at coordinate 49,718,186 of OW387145.1, forward strand.
CAGTAAACCTGTCATTACACTGACCCCCACAGGACGATGTAGAGGGAGGCAGACTCAGTAAACCTGTCATTACACTGACCCCCACAGGACGATGTAGAGGGAGGCAGACTCAGTAAACCTGTCATTACACTGACCCCCACAGGATGATGTAGAGGGAGACAGACTCAGTAAACCTGTCATTACACTGACCCCCACAGGACGATGTAGAGGGAGGCAGACTCAGTAAACCTGTTTTAACACTGACCCCCACAGGACGATGTAGAGGGAGGCAGACTCAGTAAACCTGTTTTAACACTGACCCCCACAGGACGATGTAGAGGCAGACAGACTCAGTAAACCTGTTTTAACACTGACCCCTGCAGGATGATGTAGAGGGAGACCGACTCAGTAAACCTGTTATTATACTGACCCCCACAGGACGACGTAGAGGAAGGCAGATTCAGTAAACCTGTTTTTACATTGACCCCTGCAGGACGATGAAGAGGGGAGGGAGACCGACTCAGTAAACCTGTTTTGACACTGACCCCCGCAGGACGATGTAGAGGAAGGCAGATTCAGTAAACCTGTTTTTACTTTGACCCCCACAGGACGATGAAGAGGGCAGGGAGACCAGCTCAGTACACCTGTTTTGACACTGACCCCCGAATGATGATGTAGAGGGAGACAGACTCAGTAAACTTGTTTTTACACGGGCCCCCACAGGACGATGTAGAGGGAGGTAGACTCAGTAAACCTGCTTTTACATTGACCCCCGCAGGACGATGTAGAGGCAGACAGACTCAGTAAACTTGTTTTTACACTGACCCCACAGGATGATGTAGAGGGAGACAGACTTAGTAAACCTGTTTTTACATTGACCCCCGCAGGACGATGTAGAGGGAGACAGACTCAGTTAACCTGTTATTACATTATCCAATGGCATGTTGCAGCCAATATGATACCTGGTAAAATTGAACCAACCAATTTTTCTGATACCTTATATACTAGTTACTTAAGATAATTAACTGCATTATTCTATAGGTCTGCTGATCAAGAAATGACCGACTTTGTTCGTATAACTTATCTTATAAAGAATCAAGAGGATTTGATTATAACACTTGAAGTGCATAAATATACCACCAGGTCTAAATGCCACAATATTCTCAAAAACATATTACATTGCAATTACCTGCATTTATCAGGAATAACACATTGGAATTTTAGGATTTTATGGTCTTTCCTTGGTCAGCGTACCTACAACTTCTCACATTCTGATATAAAGGTTTGGTGGTTTTGTTTCTATAATAACAGACCAGCATTCAGCACCAGTGATTAGTCACCAGCCTTACCTGTAGCCTTTCTCTCCCTGCAGCAGCACCGGTTCATTCTGCTTTTTGGTGAGGAACTCGCAGTGTTTGATGACATCCAAAACAGTCTCTGAAAGACATTGGTAAAGTCAAATACGACATTAAAGTTTTAACCGGAGGGATGAAAAAGAGACTAAGCAATATGATATGGCGGGAGGGTCAAGAATATGGGTAAGGTATGGGGCAGGGATGTGGGTAAGGTATGGGGCAGGGATGTGGGTAAGGTATGGGGCAGGGATGTGGGTAAGGTATGGGGCAGGGATGTGGGTAGGGTATGGGGAAGGGATGTGGGTAAGGTATGGGGAAGGGATGTGGGTAAGGTATGGGGTAGGGATGAGGGTAAGGTATGGGACAGGGATGTGGGTAAGGTATGGGGCAGGGATGTGGGTAAGGTATGGGGCAGGGATGTGGGTAAGGTATGGGGCAGGGATATGGGTAAGGGATGGGGCCGGGATGTGGGTAAGGTATGGGGCAGGGATGTAGGTAGGGTATGGGGCATGGATGTGGGTAAGGGATGGGGCAGGGATGTGGGTAAGGGATGGGGCAGGGATGTGGGTAAGGTATGGAGCAGGGATGAGGGTAAGGTATGGGGCAGGGATGTGGGTAAGGGATGGGGCCGGGATGTGGGTAAGGGATGGGGCCGGGATGTGGGTAAGGTATGGGGCAGGGATGTGGGTAAGGTATGGGGCAGGGATGTGGGTAAGGGATGGGACAGGGATGTGGGTAAGGTATGGGACAGGGATATGGGTAAGGTATGGGGCAGGGATGTGGGTAAGGTATGGGGCAGGGATGTGGGTAAGGTATGGGGCAGGGATGTAGGTAAGGTATGGGGCAGGGATGTGGGTAAGGGATGGGGCAGGGATATGGGTAAGGTATGGGGCAGGGATATGGGTAAGGGATGGGGCCGGGATGTAGGTAAGGGATGGGGCAGGGATGTGGGTAAGGTATGGGGCAGGGATGCAGGTAAGGTATGGGGCAGGGATGTGGGTAAGGGATGGGGCAGGGATGTGGGTAAGGTATGGGACAGGGATGTGGGTAAGGGATGGGGCCGGGATGTAGGTAAGGTATGGGGCAGGGATGTGGGTAAGGTATGGGGCAGGGATGTGGGTAAGGTATGGGGCCGGGATGTAGGTAAGGTATGGGGCAGGGATGTGGGTAAGGTATGGGACAGGGATGTGGGTAAGGTATGGGACAGGGATGTGGGTAAGGTATGGGGCAGGGATGTAGGTAAGGAATGGGGCAGGGATGTAGGTAAGGTATGGGGCAGGGATGTGTGTAAGGTATGGGGCAGGGATGTGGGTAAGGTATGGGGCAGGGATGTAGGTAGGGTATGGGGCAGGGATGTGGGTAAGGTATGGGGCAGGGATGTGGGTAAGGTATGGGGCAGGGATGTGGGTAAGGTATGGGACAGGGATGTGGGTAAGGTATGGGGCAGGGATGTGGGTAAGGTATGGGGCAGGGATGTGGGTAAGGTATGGGGCAGGGATGTGGGTAAGGTATGGGGCAGGGATGTGGGTAAGGTATGGGACAGGGATGTGGGTAAGGTATGGGGCAGGGATGTGGGTAAGGTATGGGGCAGGGATGTGGGTAAGGTATGGGGCAGGGATGTGGGTAAGGTATGGGGCAGGGATGTAGGTAAGGAATGGGGCAGGGATGTGGGTATGGTATGGGGCAGGGATGTGGGTAAGGTATGGGGCAGGGATGTGGGTAAGGTATGGGGCAGGGATGTAGGTAAAGTATGGGGCAGGGATGTGGGTAATGTATGGGGCAGGGATGTGGGTAAGGTATGGGACAGGGACAGGGATGTGGGTAAGGTATGGGGCAGGGGTGTGGGTAAGGTATGGGGCAGGGATGTGGGTAAGGTATGGGGCAGGGATGTGGGTAAGGTATGGGGCAGGGATGTGGGTAAGGTATGGGGCAGGGATGTGGGTAAGGTATGGGGCAGGGATGTAGGTAAGGTATGGGGCAGGGATGTGGGTAAGGTATGGGGCAGGGGTGTGGGTAAGGTATGGGGCAGGGATGTAGGTAAGGTATGGGGCAGGGATGTGGGTAAGGTATGGGGCAGGGATGTGGGTAAGGTATGGGCAGGGATGTGGGTAAGGTATGGGGCAGGGATGTGGGTAAGGTATTGGGAAGGGATGTGGGTAAGGTATGGGGCAGGGATGTGGGTGAGGTATGGGGCAGGGATGTGGGTAAGGTATGGGGCAAGGATGTAGGTAAGGTATGGGGCAGGGATGTGGGTAAGGTATGGGGCAGGGATGTAGGTAAGGTATGGGGCAGGTATGTGGGTAAGGTATGGGGCAGGGATGTGGGGAAGGTATGGGGCAGGGAGGTGGGTAAGGTACGGGGCATGGATGTGGGGAAGGTATGGGGCAGGGATGTGGGTAAGGTATGGGGCAGGGATGTGGGTAAGGTTTGGGGCAGGGATGTGGGTAAGGTATGGGGCAGGGATGTAGGTAAAGTATGGGGCAGGGATGTGGGTAAGGTATGGGGCAGGGATGTGGGTAAGGTATGGGGCAGGTATGTGGGTAAGGTATGGGACAGGGATGTAGGTAAGGTATGGGGCAGGGATGTATGTAGGGTATGGGGCATGGATGTGGGTAAGGTATGGGGCAGGGATGTGGGTAAGGTAAGTGGCAGGGATGTGGGTAAGGTATGGGGCAGGGATGTATGTAGGGTATGGGGCAGGGATGTGGGTAAGGTATGTATGTAGGGTATGGGGCAGGGATGTGGGTAAGGTATGGGGCAGGGATGTGGGTAAGGTATGGGGCAGGGATGTAGGTAAGGTATGGGGCAGGGATGTGGGTAAGGTATGGGGCAGGGATGTAGGTAAGGTATGGGGCAGGGATGTATGTAGGGTATGGGGCAGGGATGTGGGTAAGGTATGGGGCAGGGATGTGGGTAAGGAATGGGGCAGGGATGTGGGTATGGTATGGGCAGGGATGTGGGTAAGGTATGGGGCAGGGATGTGGGTAAGGTATGGGGAAGGGATGTGGGTAAGGAATGGGGCAGGGATGTGGGTATGGTATAGGGCAGGGATGTGGGTAAAGTATGGGGCAGGGATGTGGGTAAGGTATGGGGCAGGGATGTGGGTAAGGTATGGGGCAGGGATGTGGGTAATGTGTTGGGCAGGGATGTGAGTAAGGTATGGGGCAGGGATGTGGGTAAGGTATGGGGCAGGGATGTAGGTAAAGTATGGGGCAGGGATGTGGGTAAGGTATGGGGCAGGGATGTGGGTAAGCTATGGGGCAGGGATGTGGCTAAGGTATGGGACAGGGATGTGGGTAAGGTATGGGGCAGGGATGTGGGTAAGGTATGGGGCAGGGATGTAGGTAAGGAATGGGGCAGGGATGTGGGTATGGTATAGGGCAGGGATGTGGGTAAGGTATGGGGCAGGGATGTGGGTAAGGTATGGGGCAGGGATGTGGGTAAAGTATGGGGCAGGGATGTGGGTAAGGTATGGGGCAGGGATGTGGGTAAGGTATGGGGCAGGGATGTGGGTAAGTTATGGGACAGGGATGTGGGTAAGGTATGGGGCAGGGATGTAAGTAAGGTATGGGGCAGGGATGTAGGTAAGGTATGGGGCAGGGATGTGGGTAAGGTATGGGGCAGGGATGTGGGTAAGGGATGGGGCAGGGATGTGGGTAAGGTATGGGACAGGGACAGGGATGTGGGTAAGGTATGGGACAGGGATGTAGGTAAAGTATGGGGCAGGGATGTGGGTAAGGTAGGGGGCAGGGATGTGGGTAAGGTATGGGGCAGGGATGTAGGTAAGGTATGGGGCAGGGATGTAGGTAAGGTATGGGGCAGGGATGTGGGTAAGGTATGGGACAGGGATGTGGGTAAGGTATGGGGCAGGGATGTGGGTAAGGTATGGGGCAGGGATGTAGGTAAGGTATGGGGCAGGGATGTGGGTAAGGTATGGGGCAGGGATGTGGGTAAGGTATGGGGCAGGGATGTGGGTAAGGTATGGGGCAGGGATGTGGGTAAGGTATGGGGCAGGGATGTGGGTAAGGTATAGGGCAGGGATGTGGGTAAGGGATGGGGCAGGGATGTGGGTAAGGGATGGGGCAGGGATGTGGGTAAGGTATGGGGCAGGGATGTGGGTAAGGTATGAGGCAGGGATGTGGGTAAGGTATGGGGCAGGGATGTGAGTAAGGTATGGGGCAGGGATGTAGGTAAAGTATGGGGCAGGGATGTGGGTAAGGTATGGGGCAGGGATGGAGGTAAGGTTTGGGGCAGGGATGTGGGTAAGGTATGGGGCAGGGATGTGGGTAAGGTATGGGGCAGGGATGTGGGTAAGGGATGGGGCAGGGATGTGGGTAAGGGATGGGGCAGGGATGTGGGTAAGGTATGGGGCAGGGATCTGGGTAAGGTATGGGGCAGGGATGAGGGTAAGGTATGGGGCAGGGATGTGGGTAAGGTATGGGGCAGGGATATGGGTAAGGTATGGGGCAGGGATGTGGGTAAGGTATGGGGCAGGGATGTGGGTAAGGTATGGGACAGGGATGTGGGTAAGGTATGGGGCAGGGATGTGGGCAAGCAATGTTATCTACCTTTATGTTACAGGGATGTAACATTTGATTTTCTTTATTATCATGATGAGTCACTCACATGCAGGGTTATATACAAATATCATTTGCTCAAAACGAAACCTTCAAATGAACCTTTGTGGTCAGGAATATTGTTTTCACACCCAAACTGTCTACTCAATAAACAACCTCATTAATACATATAAACATAGTCAAGCTTTCTGGCCTTAGATATTATGTTAAAGAGAAAAGGAGCGCCACTTATTCACATTAAACAAACTTCTGTCGACCGCGATCAATGGGAGTTATGTTGTGACTGATTGGGACCACGTGATATATGCCTGGGTAGCCCAAAATAACCAGCTACCCACCATGCAGAGTGGCCTTTAATACCCCAGGCATGCATGTGATATTATTATAACGTTACAGCAACGTTCTGTTTAGTTCTGTATTGGTTCTTGTTATGTTATTTTGATGGCTCTTAATAATGTTGCTGCAATTTACTGTTGTGATGTTGCACTGTGACATTATTATAACGTTCTGGTTATGTAATTCAACCTAAACAGAATGTTTTTATAACATTCTGTTTTGGTTTTGTCCTAACCTCACCCAAAAATAATGTTTTAATAACATTCTGATTTGGTGAGGTTGAAACCTCACCATAAATAACATAATTGTTACATACCATCTTAGTTAGTACTTGACTGACTAAAACGTACAGTTGCAGAACGTTTCTGTTATGTCGCAGTTTGGCTGGGACTGTATGGGTCATTGTAAGAACTTGTTTTCATAATACATTATAAACTTAATTATTACTTTATATAGATTTAATGAACTGTCTTGTTTCAGTAGTATATTACAATGATCTGTAATTAAGTAGAAAGTAAATTTATATTATGTTAATCAGGTGGCAAGAAAAATCAATAATATCCATTGCTAATATCAAGCAGTTACCTCTATATATATATTATGGAGGTTAAGAGTTCAGTCAAGTCAGCCATGAACCTGGCATTTAAATGTGTACATAACAGGAAACAGCCAGATGTCAATTGCCTTGTACTTTGTTCATCCAAATACTGCGTATTGCATGTCTCGCAGTGTCAAATTTGATAAATCTCCCTGTAGCAGTTCTGATTTTAGGGATCTACACCCTCACTTAGAAAGCCTTGGCCATGTGCCAAGCCTCTGATCAGCAGTTAATAAGTGTCCAGTTCTTACGCCTGAATAGGTACCTTATTACAGCTCGACTAATACCTGTACACTCCTGAGCATTGTATGTGGCCCTTACATAGTGATATCAAACACACAAAATACAAGATCTGGAACTGCTATTACTGTACATTTACCTATTCCCAAAACAGAATTGTTTAAGAAATCCGTTTTCTATTATGGAGCCAGTGAATGGAACAGACTACCTGCCTATGTAAGGGATTGTAAAGATCTCCAGATCTTCAAAAAATGTTTATGTAAAATTTTGTAAAATATAATTCCAATGATACCATTTCATCCCATCTCATCTCATTATATGTACATATGTTAGGCTAAGCTGTTTAGTAAAAGGGGCTGACATATTCCACTATGTCAATGAACACCTGTAACAGGAACAGGCAATTATCCTGATTTGTACCTGTATAAGTAACCTGAATAAAGAAAAAAAACAAAACAAAAAACAAGCATGAACAGACTGCCAACTGGTCCACCACTAGGCTCGGGTCAGGGTAACCCTGGGGTGACGACCAAAGAAATTTCACGCATCAATTTAATCATTGAAAGTGCTCCAGAAAACAGTTACACATCTAAAAATGATGCGTAAAAGTGTAAAAAAGGATGCGTGACGGATTCGTGAATGAATATGTCCATATAAAAACTTGCATAAAGTATATATATATATATATATATATATATAATGCTTTGATGATATTCCATGGTAAACCTTATTGATGGGGTATAAACTGAGCACTTGACCACCCCAAACCCTCCAATAAACAACTGTATTGATTGCACACAAAGGCAAGGAAAGAGGACCCCCAACCACTAAATGAGGCATAAAGCGCCTAGGCCAATACTGAGAAAATGAAAAAATAATGGAAAAAAGTCAAAACTTGGAGAAATGTGTTTTCTACAAAAAATGACGTGAGACATACAATGAAAATATAATTCACAAACAAATATCAAAGAATATAAAAGATGGGTTTTCCTGATGGTTATAGATAAAGCCTATAGACATTTGTACTAACATAGAGAGGCGATGAATCTTTACAGTCACTTTTTCTCCCAAAACCTTCATTGGATTCTTCAATTTTCATGATGTGTGATTTAAGCCGTGTCCCCACTTGAACGACGAAGTTTTAGTAGCCAGGCGACCAGTGTTAACCCTTTCTTCCATGGGCAACCAAGACCAGAATGTAGCTCCAATTGCCCATGGAAGAAAGGGTTAACACTAATCGCCCGGGGAATAAAATCTAATGCCTGGTCCCCACTTGTGCAACTAGATTTCAAAATCGGCGACGACTAACATTGTTAATCGTCTGGCAACCAACTAGAAACTGGTGTCGTGATGTCTGGTGACCAAACCATTAGTCGCCATGGGTTTAGAGCAAAATATTTGACATGTTTAATATTTTTCTGTACCCATGGGCAACAAGTTAATCGCCGGGCGACGTACTTAAGTGTCCTTTAGTCATGCGGCAATTAACTACAAGAGCATCCCAACACTGCGATTAATGTTTTAGTAGCCCGGCGACTAAGTTAGTCCCCCGACGATGTACTAATTTCTTAATGGGCGGGCGACTAACGTTATTCACCGTCGTTGGTCGCCCAAGTGGGGATTCGGCTTTAGTCGCCCAGGTGGGGACACAGCTTTATGCCTCATTATTTGGTGGGGGTCACAGGTACCTCTTTGGAGTGCAGCGAAGAGCTTGGACTTTTTGCGGACCCAGGGCTCTAGGATGTTGAGTTCATCCTTGTCCCTCTCGTGGGGCGGTTTAGTTAGACAAGCCGTCACCTTCTCGTAGATGTACGCCATGCTGTTCGCCTTTGTGGGGTCCTCGCCCGACTTGCAACTGAAAAGGGAAAGAACGGTCAGACCTTAAATGTATACTCTTCTTTTTTTGTGAAATTAATTTCTGCCCCTAAACGGGGCAGTGTTGGAGGGTTGCCCTTTGTAATTTTTGACAGAAAACTATTTTTTTTCTGTCAAAAAAATTTATAATTTTCCTGTCAAAATTTAAATGTGCACTCTATTTTGAAGTAAGAATACATGTTTTTCTTATTAATTGGTATTACATGAGATCTTATCATAATTATGGTGCTCTTATTTGAATTTGTTAATGATAGACACCAAGGGTTGGGGGTGGGTAACTTTTGATTGGTCCTGATTATAAAAGCACATTTCATAATTATCTAAAACCTTCAATTGGAATGATTAAGAAATATTTCTATAGTCCTTAATGTTGGATGTCCAGCATTTTTAAGAATTTTTTATAAAATTTTAGGTTCTATTTAGTTCCATGGAATGTTTGGTTATAAGGATTATTTTGATTGCTAAAGATAAAAGTTCCAAAAACTACCATTTTTGCTCCCTGTTTTACGACACTAGATTTCACACTAAATTGCAAATGGGGTTCTACTGTTCTCTATACATGCAGATAAATATTATATTTGTGTATACTGTCGTGAATATTTAATACCTATGTTAATTAGACACACTAGGAGGACTTATTTAGCTCGTTAAGTTGGATTGCAAAGTAATGTATCAGCAAAAAAATATCTATTATATCAAAATGTTGAACTGTTAGGCTTATTATCTGTTGCACCTCTAAATCAGGTAAATTCTTACCTTAAGATTGATATAATTATTATTCAATATTATATAAAAGGTTATTCTAAAATTAGAAAGGAAGGTCCAGAAAAACTAGGTCTACTTTTTGCCCACCGGACCTATAGGACCACGCTAAGTACAGTAAAACCTCGGTAAGTCAAAGCCCTGATAATTCGAGTTCCCTCGTAATTCAAACTAGGTGGTAAGTCCCAGTTCCTGTGTAACAAATCTAATGTAAGTAAACCCCTCTAATTCAAAATAACCTTTAAGAAACCCCCTCTAATTCAAATCAATTATTACCCTTGAGTAATATATTTTTTGTAGTTAGTGCTGACTTGTGTCGACTTATGTGAGCCTCCTCTGCAACTGGAAGCCCCATAAGGTTCAATAACATTATGCCAATATGAAGGCATCAATTAAATTTTCTGTCTTAAACTTTGTTGCCATGGCTACGTCGCTCAAGTGGAGACACGGTTTTAGACACAAAGTTGTAGCATGGTGGCTGGCATTGACGATGAATGTGGGAACTAATGCCGATGGTTTGGCATCATTCAACAATGAAAAATACGTTATTATCTCATACTGAGTCGAAGACTCAATGTGCCTGGGTCTTTGATTGTGAGACACTAATTGCATATCCTATATTGACAACTAGAAGTAGAACCGAACCAAAAACCATCTCAGTTTTAAGTCATGCGAGACAATACTTCAGTATCTACTGGACCATGAAAGGTATATGATAAATCAATTTGGAGAACGAAGACAAAGTCATGCTACTTTTCTTGATATCTGTTCACCTAGAACACCGATTCAATGTGCCTGATATCATTATGATCTCGGGCCATATAGCTGGGCCTGATTAGAATCAGCCATGTGTACGCAGAACATGACTGTATGCAACGTATGCTGCATTGGTGTTCCAGTCTACGCTGCATCAACGGTTCTTAAAACAGTAGAAACTCAGTGTCACTGACTACCTACTGTGTTACCTATATATAGATAAACACAGTGTGACTGTGTAAAGACACTGAACATCGCAGTAGTGTACTGTGTCAACGTGGTTGCATCAGGTGCATCTAATCATATTATCATCGGTCCTAGGGTCAGCATTACGGTCTAACTGGACTGTTTAGCAGTAGAGCCTGGCTTTTGGGGTTAGCATTGCGAGCTTTTGCCTTTTTGCGTACTTGTTTATTATCTGCTGTGAATTCCTGTGAATGAAGCTGCGGAAATATAACAAAATTAATATCAATAACGACTTCTGTGTTCGAGTGTTCATTTTGGCACAACGAAACTTAGTTATGACAAAAACAAAGCCAACCTTTATATCTCAAACATTATTGAATGTGTATACTCTAGATCCGCTAATGAAATGTTGCAAAGCTTTCCATAATGAAACTTATTTACACAAAACTAACCTACGCGCCTGGCAATAAAACATTACACACAGAACTAACCAACCAGCCCATCAATATTATACAGAGAACTAGAACACCTCCTGCCACTGTTACGCACAGAACTAGAACACCTACTGTCACTGTTACACACAGAACTAGAACACCTCCTGTCACTATTACACACAGAACTAGAACACCTACTGTCACTATTACACACAGAACTAGAACACCTACTGTCACTATTACACACAGAACTAGAACACCTGCCTCTCACTATTACACACAGAACTAGAACACCTGCCTCTCACTATTACACACAGAACTAAAACACCTACTGTCACTATTACACACAGAACTAGAACACCTACTGTCACTATTACACACAGAACTAGAACACCTCCTGTCATTATTAAACACAGAACTAGAACACCTGCCTCTCACTATTACACACAGAACTAGAACACCTACTGTCACTGTTACACACAGAACTAGAACACCTACTGTCACTGTTACACACAGAACTAGAACACCTACTGTCACTATTACATACAGAACTAGACCACCTGCCCCTCACTATTACACACAGAACTAGAACATCAGCCTCTCACTATCACACACAGAACTAGAACACCTACTGTCACTATTACACACAGAACTAGAACACCTACTGTCACTATTACACACAGAACTGGCCTCTCACTATTACACGCAGAACTAAAACTACTGTGATAAAATAAGACCATACCCACACATGACGGGTGTACGCATCTGAGTAAAATCATCAAACATGCTTAATACTGATCTTGGTATTCATCAATGAACAAACCATTCTGCCCATCACTATTACACACAGAATTAGAACACCTGCCTATCACTATTACACACACAGATCTATCCAACCTGCCTCTCTTATTTATACACAGACCTAAGCCATTCCTTGCGACTAAGAAACTAGGTCTAGCTCACCTATCTGACTTATAAGTTGAACTACCATATCTACTCCTTGTTTTTCCCTCTACAGTATCAGCAGTAAAAACGATGATATTGACCATTTCCCTGAGACTTACTTTTGTGAGCCCTAGGCAGGGCCCAGAAGTCTCCGGTCCTCTCGGTCCCTTCGGTCACTCTGACCAGTCATTCTGGTCCTCCCTTTGTTCTCTAGACCTCTCCAGTTTGTCTCTAAACACAGCCCAAGTTGCCCACAACGTATCCGGAGTCCATTCAACCTTGTCTAACACAGTAAAATGCCTGCAGTAGTGGTGCCAAGAGTCCCACCTCCCCCCTCTACTCCCCCCTCCCCCCCCCCCCTTCCAGGAGCCGACTTCTTAATACCAGCTGTAAGCATTAGGAGGGAGGTGGAGGTGTCAGTAGGGGGGGGGAACTTACTTACTGAAAATAACCAAACTGTTTCCTGTTGATATATTTACAACTTCCATGTTGGTTTTAAGATACTATATCATATCGGCCTATATCATTATTGCCTGTTCCAGGGAAGCTCCTCGAAAAATATGTTACAAAGAAAATTGATCTATTTCTTGAATCGGAGAACTTTTTTAATGAGAACCAATTTGGGTTTAGAAGATCTAAATCTACCACAGGAGCAGTATCTGTATTTTTAGATGATGTTATTAATGATCTTAATAATTCTGAAGTATGTATCACAGCTTTCCTTGATTTTAAAAAGGCATTTGATACAATCAATCATGATATCTTATTAACTAAACTAAAGGCTGCTGGCTTAGGGGATAGTCTAATAAAGCTACTCAAAAATTATCTCACTAACCGGAAACAAATAACTAAGGTATTTGGATACTCGTCTAGAGTCAAAGATGTCAAGTTGGGAGTGCCACAAGGATCATCCATAGGGCCAACCATGTTTATAGTGTATATAAATGACTTGGTTCATGCTGTTAAGAGTGCTAAGGTCATTCACTTTGCTGATGATACTGTAATGTATGTCGCTGATCCTGCACAAAAGAAAGCAAGGAAAATGATGCAATGTGATATTAACTGTATACAACAATGGTGTGACAAAAATCTGCTGACGCTAAATATATCTAAAACAAAAATTATGACCTTCTGTAGTGACAATAAACGCAAGGCTAATAATGCAGTTAAGCTTTACATGAAAGGGGAACTTATTGACAATGTAGAAAGTTACCGCTACCTTGGTATTATAATTGACAACAAACTTAATGGCGAGGCGCATTATAATAAACTTGCTAGCAGGATTAGTTATAAGATCAAAACGTTCAGTAAAGTAAGGAGATTTCTTGATGAAAAGGCAGCCCTTGCAGTTTACAAAGCTACCATATTACCTATCTTGGAGTATGGGGACCTATTTCAACTCCTATGGAACCAAGAAAAAGTTAATAAATTGCAGAAATTACAAAACTGGGGCTTAAGAACTGTGTATACAAATAAGAAATTTGATGAGGAGGAGTTACACAAGTCAGCCAAGTTGAGTCTGTTAAAGGATAGAAGAGTGTTGCATGTTTTAACACTTATGTACAATCGATCGAGAATTAACAGGTATATAGATGTGCGACAAGTTAACACCAGACAGGCTGATAAAATTAAATTCAAGGTACAAAGGCCTCATATCTCCAAAGCTTTCAGATCCCCTACATACCTGGGTGCAACATTATGGGACAATTTACCAAAGAGTACTCAAATAGTAGATACTGTATACGAGTTCAAGCGTAAAGTTAAAAAGCATATTGATGATGGTATGTTCAACAAATTCAAGTAGTACACTTCACACAAATGTTGTTGTTGTTGGCCACTCACTTCTGTGTAAGAGTTCACTGTAAGGTTTAAATGTCTTGAAGACTGTATGTATAGCAAGCCCATTTAGTCCAACTTGCCCTTAGTGAACAGGGTCTTAGCCAATTCATGGCTACTGCCGTAGTCAAAGTATACTAAGTGGTATTCAAGCTATGCCTGTTTAAAAGATGCCACCATTTCATCCCATTATCCATCAACATCCTTACTCTAGTTAATATCATCTGATATTGATCTTGAAATTGAATGATTTATATTTCAAGCACTATCTTGTGCTATGCTCAGTTTTGTATGTATTTCTCAAAGAATTACACTCTTCATGTACCAAACAAAATCTGTAAAGTGCTGCGGTACAGCACTAACCGGTAGACCAGTGCACATGGCACTGAGGTTTTCATGTTGCTGTATAAAATTAACTGAATAAAAAAAAAAAAAAAAAAATACCTCCATGTGACTGTTGCACTAAAATAAACCACAAGCAAGGTGTGCAGTTTTCAGGCTGGGTAAACCAAAGACCATAGAGGTAGTTTTTACACATAGGTCGATCTAATGGGTCCAACCTGAGTCCAGGAGTGTAGACTGGGGTCCCAAGTTGTCGAGTGGAATTTAAAAAACACACCGTCCCATGACAATCAAGTGGCAGATGCAAGAGGTGGGGGGGGGCGGGGGGGGGGCAAAAAGGGCAAAAGTGTCCCCCCATAGAATCAGGGGAGACAATTTTGGGATATACAAATTGGAAGATCAGCGTCAATCCGGTATTTTTAATTTTCATTTTTAGAAAGGCGTGTTAGGGTTCACCTCCCCTAGAGTAATGGCTCTGATCCACCTCTGCAATCCCTTGTAGCATGTCAGTAATTCTAGAACATGCCCGTTTCTTGCTGATCACTTTAAAGATCCATCCATACTGCAAGGAGGACCATGAACAGGAATTTTAAAAATAAGTGAATCAGTTTAGTCTTGACCATATCAATTGCTGCAGGACTACAAAGTTTGATCTGTTTTACAGGCTGTTGGCAGAGCAGAGAGAGTGAAATCATTTTGAAGGATCCCTTGGATGTTAGTACTTTACCAAAAACCTGCCAGCCAATCTGGGACATAACAGGAATGCTCTGCAACCATACTGTTTTAGTCAGTTTATTGCTTACTAAGATGGCATGTAACAATTATGTTATTGATGGTGAGTTTAAAACCTCACCACATCAGAATACTATCGTAAAATTGGTGAGGTTAGGAAAAAAGCAAAACAGAACATGATAAGAACATTCTGTTGAAGAACATATTCAGAATGTTATAATAACATCGCAGTGAAACATCACAGCAGTACATTGCAGCAATATAATTGGGAACCATAAAAATAACGTAACAAGAACCAAACCAGAATGTTCCTGCAACTTTATAATAATATCACATGTTTGGCTTGGCAGCATTATATTCTAGATTTCTGAAGGGTTATCAGCCTCTTCCCTGTCGGCCCTCCACACCCCTACACACCGCCACCGACCAGTTTCAGAAACAGCCGTGTTCCCCGTCAGCCCTCCACACCCCCACACACCACCACTGACCAGTTTCAGAAACAGCTGTGTTCCCCGTCAGCCCTCCACACCCCCACACACCACCACTGACCAGTTTCAGAAACAGCCATGTTCCCTGTCAGCCCTCCACACCCCCCACACTCCACCACCGACCAGTTTCAGAAACAGCCGTGTTCCCTGTCGGCCCTCCACACCCCCTCCACACCACCAGTGACCGGTTTCAGAAACAGCTGTGTTCCCTGTCGGCCCTCCACACCCCTACACACTGCCACCGACCAGTTTCAGAAACAGCTGTGTTCCCCGTCAGCCCTCCACCCCACCCCCCACCCCCAGACCACCACCGATCCGTTTCAGAAACAGCCGTGTTCCCCGTCAGCATTATATTCTAGATTTCTGAAGGGTCATCAGCTGTGTTCCCCATCAGCCCTCAACACCCCCTACACACCACCACTGACCAGTTTCAGAAACAGCCATGTTCCCTGTCGGCCCTCCACACACCCCCCACACCACCACTGACCAGTTTCAGAAACAGCCGTGTTCCCTGTCCGCCCTCCACATCCACCTACACACCACCACCGACCAGTTTCAGAAACAGCCATGTTCCCCGTCAGCCCTCCACACACCCCACACTCCACCACCGACCAGTTTCAGAAACAGCCGTGTTCCCCGTCAGCCCTCCACACCCCCTACAAACCACCACCGACCAGTTTCAGAAACAGCCGTGTTCCCCGTCAGCCCTCCACATACCCCACCGACCAGTTTGTGAAACAGCCGTGTTCCCCGTCAGCCCTCCACATCCCCCACACTCCACCACTGACCAGTTTCAGAAACAGCAGTGTTCCCCATCAGCCCTCCACATCCACCTACACACCACCACTGACCAGTTTCAGAAACAGCCATGTTCCCCGTCAGCCCTCCACACCCCCCACACACCACCACTGACCAGTTTCAGAAACAGCCATGTTCCCCGTCAGCCCTCCACACCCCCCACACACCACCACTGACCAGTTTCAGAAACAGCCATGTTCCCCGTCAGCCCTCTACACCCCTACACACCACCATTGACCAGTTTCAGAAACAGCCATGTTCCCCGTCAGCCCTCTACACCCCCACAAACCACCACTGACCAGTTTCAGAAACAGCCATGTTCCCCGTCAGCCCTCTACACCCCCACACACCACCACTGACCAGTTTCAGAAACAGCCATGTTCCCTGTCAGCCCTCCACACCCCCCACACACCACCACTGACCAGTTTCAGAAACAGCCATGTTCCCCGTCAGCCCTCTACACCCCTACACACCACCATTGACCAGTTTCAGAAACATCTATGTTCCCCGTCAGCCCTCTACACCCCCACACACCACCACTGACCAGTTTCAGAAACAGCCATGTTCCCAGTCAGCCCTCTACACCCCCCACACACCACCACTGACCAGTTTCAGAAACAGCCGTGTTTCCTGTTGGCCCTCAACACTGACCAGTTTCAGCTGGCCGCCTCTGCTGCCTTTTTCTCAGTAAGGCTCGGTGGGGGCCGGCTACCAATCGCCTTAAACCCGTTACAAGCCGGGATCATGGCACCTTAGGAGGGCTGGGGGAGGGGGATTGGGAGGGGGGAGGGGGGACTCAACCATGGCAGTACACAACATGGGGGGGGCCTTGTTCACAATTAATACGTCACAGCGTACAACACAATAACCTACACATCCACCTCCAGTCCGGTAGAGATATATATATAACCAGGTTCCTTTGTCAGACCGATTCATTCCATGGTGTATTATGCTGAACAGACCATTTCATTGGTGTAGAAATCTGATACAGGGTTATGGGCTCTCAACTGGTAATTCCAGAAGTGTTCAATGCAAACTAGGTTAGTATCGCAGCCAAGCATGTGACGTTATTATAACGTTGCAGTAATGTTTAGTTCTGTATTGGTTCTTGTTACATCATTTTGATGGCTCTTAATACTGTTGCTGCAATTTACTGCTGTGATGTTGCACTGTGACATTATTATAACGTTCTGGTTATGTAATTCAACCTAAACAGAATGTTCTTATAACATTCTGTTTTGGTTTCGTCCTAACCTCACCAAAAAATGATGTTTTAATAACATTCTGATTTGGGGAGGTTTCAACCTAACCATAAATAACGTAATTGTTACGTGCCATCTTAGTAAGTAACAGACTGACTAAAAAAAGTATGGTTGCAGAACATTTCTATTATGTAGCAGCTAGGTGTGGAAGCTATGGTAAGGGCTGTTTATATCATTAGCAGTAGAGCTTGGAGTAGAGACCCCAGAATTAATCCTGTCCAAGGGGACCTTGCTGCCGACCCTGATGTTATGAGCAGTTAGATCTGAACAAAAGATAACCCATCTGACATAGGACTCAGGCCCGTATACAGGTTCTGGTGGGGGGGGGGGTCTCCCTAAGTGCAACTTTTGGCTCATAATGTCAATAATTTCAACCTCAAAAGGGGGATGGCGAGGTTCTCTAAATGGAACTTTTCGACATTTTATTTATCTATTTTTAGGATTTTTACATTTTTTAAAGGGAAAGTGAAACTTTTAGTAAGTTTTTCTTTGTTGGGGAGTGGTCACTTTGGGAAACAGTGGGTCTGACTGTGACATACTAATTTGGGGCAGGAGTTTCTGATTGTATATCATGACCAGACTCTTATGGCACTGTCGTAAATATTGCATGGCACAATAATCCTATAGTCATTTTGCAGATGACATCACAATGCTCAGGGAGGGTCAGGGCGATATTGGTGATCACTTGGAATTATCAGTTTCCAAACGTTTTAAGTATCTAGATCAGTGGTCCGTTGCATGATCAAACGCTTGCAACAGCAAGAGAACAGCGAGGATTTAAGACTTAGATATGGGTCTTGCAACAGTGTCACTAAGGTTTTCAAAATGCCAACTCTCACAACAGCGATTGTTTTGATCAAATTTTGAACACAAATTATTGAATGATAAATACATTTACGCCATTTACCTCATATATATTTTATGAGCTGAAGGACACAGCTAACATATATGGTGAAAACAGAATTTTAAAATATTGGTCCCAAAATATTTCCCTCTTCCCTCACACATTGAAAAATTTGGTGTGCAAACCATTGCTGTTATTGGCAAAGTTGGATTCCCTCACTATTCAACAATGATGGGTCCCGCTGTTAGTGCCAACCTTTGCAACAACCAGACCCATTATGAGATGGAGCACAGATATTTCTAATGTATTTGATATAATCCATGTAAGTTAGAATACACTATTTCTGTTGCTGTAGCAACTGTTGTTGTTACTAAATTTCATTGTGATGGGACTCATCAAGAGTTAGCCTTGTGGCCTGTAGCACAATTAATTTTGTAACAACGAAAATCATTTAGACAACAAAACCTTTGATTGTTACTTTGATTGTAACTTTTATTGTGCCACCCACTTTGCACCTATCTCACTGTGCAGCCGACCACTGTGCATCTATCTCACTGATACAGCCACCCACTGTGCATCTATCTCATTCATACAGCCACCCACTGTACATCTATCTCACTGCTACAGCAACCCACTTTGCACCTATCTCACTGTGCAGCCGACCACTGTGCATCTATCTTACTGATACAGCCACCCACTGTGCATCTATCTCATTCATACAGCCACCCACTGTGCACCTATCTCACTGATACACACCCACTGTGCACCTATCTCACTGATACAGCCACCCATTATGGGCCTATCTCACTGATACAGCCACCTACTGTACACCTATCTCACTGGTACAGCCACCCACTTTGTATCTACCTCACTGATACAGTCACCCACTGTGCATCTATTTCACCATGATACGTCATGATCTACTGTGCATCTATCTCATTCTGATACAGTCTCATTATTTTAGAGCTACCCATTATATAAGAGCCTCCACCCAGTCATATCCCACTGTGACCTGTACCTACACCCAGTCATGTCCTGTGACCTGTACCTAGACCCAGTCATGTCCCATTGTGACCTGTACCTACACCCAGCCACATCCCTCTGTGACCTGTACTTACACCCAGCCACGTCCCACTGTGACCTGTACCTACACCCAGCCACGTCCCTCTGTGACCTGAACCTACACCCAGCCACGTCCCAATGTGACCTGTACCTACACCCAGCCATGTCCCACTGTGACCTGTACCTACACCCATTCATGTCCTGTGACCTTTACCTACACCCAGCCATGTCCCACTGTGACCTTTACCTACACCCAACCATGTCAGACTGTGACCTCTACCTACACCCAGCCATGTCCTGTGACCTCTACTTACACCCAGCCATGTCCTGTGACCTCTACCTACACCCAGCCACATCCCTCTGTGTTCTGTACCTACACCCAGCCATGTCCCACTGCAACCTATACCTACACCCATCCACATCCCTCTGTGACATCTACCTACACCCAGTCATGTCCTGTGATCTGTACCTACACCCAGACATGTCCCACTGTGACCTGTACCTACACCCAACCATGTCAGACTGTGACCTCTACCTACACCCAGCCACGTCCCTCTGTGACCTGTACCTACACCCAGCCATATCCCTCTGTGACCTGTACCTACACCCAGCCATGTCCCACTGTGACCTGTACCTACACCCAGCCATGTCCCACTGTGACCTGTACCTACACCCAGCCACGTCCCACTGTGACCTGTACCTACACCCAGCCACGTCCCACTGTGACCTGTACCTACACCCAGCCACGTCCCTCTGTGACCTGTACCTACACCCAGCCACGTCCCACTGTGACCTGTACCTACACCCAGCCACATCCCTCTGTGACCTGTACCTACACCCAGCCATGTCCCTCTGTGACCTGTCCCCTGTACCTACACCCAGCCATGTCCCTCTGTGACCTATACCTGCACCCAGCCATGTCCCACTGTGACCTGTACCTACACCCAGCCATGTCCCTCTGTGACCTGTACCTACACCCAGCCATGTCCCTCTGTGACCTGTACCTACACCCAGCCATGTCCCTCTGTGACCTGTCCCCTGTACCTACACCCAGCCATGTCCCTCTGTGACCTATACCTGCACCCAGCCATGTCCCACTGTGACCTGTACCTACACCCAGCCATGTCCCTCTGTGACCTGTACCTACACCCAGCCATGTCCCTCTGTGACCTGTACCTACACCCAGCCACATCCCTCTGTGACCTGTACCTACACCCAGCCACGTCCCACTGTGACCTGTACCTACACCCAGCCACGTCCCTCTGTGACCTGTACCTACACCCAGCCACGTCCCACTGTGACCTGTACCTACACCCAGCCATGTCCCACTGTGACCTGTACCTACACCCAGCCATGTCCAACTGATTGATCCCAGACAGTGGTTCAACGTTAATATAACATTTCAGTATTATTCTATTTGGTTCTGGTTTGGGTCTATATGTTTTATTGATGACTCCCAATAACGTTGCTGCGACGTACTGCGGCGATGTTCCACTGCAACATTATCATAATGTTCTGGTTATGTTCTTTGACCTAAACAGAATGATCTTATAATGTTCTGTTTTGGTTTAATTTCATCCTAACCTCACCAGAAAATAATGTTATAATAGCATTCTAATTTAGTTAGGTTTCAACCTCACCATCAATAACGTGCTACGATCAGCTTATTGCCCTCTGCCTTTGATTTGATACAAGCTGTATACCGTATATTTTATTGAAATTTGCATGCCTCCACTAATTTACATATGTAACCTATGCGAACTGTTGATGAACTGTCTGCTTTGATCAATGTAGGGACTAGAACTCTTTGGAAACTCAAATATCTGAAATGGGTACAATAATTGCAATTTCAAACTTTCAGGAAAAGATGATGCTTTTCCTACATGAGGGTTATTTACCTGTTGCGGGCTCGGATATGCAGCTCCCGGAGGACCCTCTCAGCCCTGATCCTGGCAAAGACTCCCTCAAAGCGCTCCATGCCCAACACACAGGACACTCCGGCTAACAGATGGTCCCCGCTCAGTGGGATGGCTCCCCTCCTGGATCGGCAGCCATGGCTGACTGAGTGAAACAGTCTGTACACCACTGCCAGGGGAGGTCAGTGGTACCAAATCCCTCCTCAGCGGCTGGACCTCCCCCTCCCTCCACTCTCATGTTGAGTGTTTTGACTCGTCCCTGACCAAAGCACTGAAGGCCTGATCACATTGACCGACTGGGAACTAAAGGGCCATACCCACTAGGCGATTTACAGGTGCTAAAATCAGCCGACTCTACTCTAAGAGTTGGCTGATTTTAGCACCGATCCAGATCAAACATGCACAATTCAATATACTGTACTGACTGGGTGATCATAAGAATCGGCCGATTCTCCAAATCGCCAGTCGCCGGTAAAATTGCCTAGTAGAATGGGGTTAAGTAGTGAATGCATAAATTTTCAAGCACTATGTCACAAAACAATTATATGATTTACTACCTTCCCTCACCCACTCTCACCTGCCCTCAACAACTGTCACCTTCCCTCACCCACTCTCACCTTCCCTCACCCACAGTCACCTTCCCTCATCCACTGTCACCTTCCCTCACCCACTGTCACCTCCCCCCACCCACTGCCACCTTCCCTCACCCACAGTCACCTTCCTTCACCCACTGTCACCTTCCCTCATCCACTGTCACCTTCCCTCACCTACAGTCACCTTCCCTCACCCACTGTCACCTTCCCCCACCCACTGTCACCTTCCCCTCATCCACTGTCACCTTCCCCCACCCACTGTCACCTTCCCTCACCCACTGTCACCTTCCCTCACCCACTCTCACCTTCCTTCACCTACAGTCACCTTCCCTCACCTACAGTCACCTTCCCTCACCTACAGTCACCTTCCCTCACCTACAGTCACCTTCCCTCACCCACAGTCACCTTCCCTCGCCCACTGCCACCTTCCCTCACCCACTCTCACCTTCCCTCACCCACTCTCACCTTCCCCCACCCACTCTCACCTTCCCTCACCCACAGTCACCTTCCCTCACCCACTGTCACCTTCCCCCACCCACTGTCACCTTCCCCTCACCCACTGTCACCTTCCCCCACCCACTGTCACCTTCCCTCACCCACTGTCACCTTCCCTCACCCACTCTCACCTTCCCTCACCTACAGTCACCTTCCCTCACCTACAGTCACCTTCCCTCACCCACTCTCACCTTCCCCCATCCACTGTCACTTTCCCTCACCCACTGTCACCTTCCCTCACCCACTGCCACCTTCCCTCACCCACTCTCACCTTCTCTCACCCACAGTCACCTTCCCTCATCCACTGTCGCCTTCCCTCACCCACAGTCACCTTCCCTCACCCACTGTCACCTTCCCCCAACCACTGTCACCTTCCCTCACCCACTGTCACCTTCCCCCATCCACTGTCACCTTCCCTCACCCACTGTCACCTTCCCTCACCCACTGCCACCTTCCCTCACCCACTCTCACCTTCTCTCACCCACAGTCACCTTCCCTCATCCACTGTCGCCTTCCCTCACCCACAGTCACCTTCCCTCACCCACTGTCACCTTCCCCCAACCACTGTAACCTTCCCTCACCCACTGTCACCTTCCCTCATCCACTGTCACCTTCCCTCACCCACTGTCACCTCCCACCACCCACTGTCACCTTCCCTCATCCACTGTCACCTTCCCTCACCCACAGTCACCTTCCCTCACCCACTGTCACCTTCCCCCATCCACTGTCACCTTCCCTCACCCACTGTCACCTTCCCCCACCCACTGCCACCTTCCCTCACCCACAGTCACCTTCCCTCATCCACTTTCACCTTCCCTCATCCACTTTCACCTTCCCTCATCATAACTTTTCTCAGAATGTCTTATAAGAAATGTATTGCACTGAAGTATTTTTGGATAATATACTTGATATAGACTGAGAAAGTGATGTAATGATATGTAAATATTATCTTCTGGAAGATCAGCAGAAAACCTAGGCCTGAAGTTGATTTTGAAATTAAAAAAATGTATATAAGGGGAGGGTATCAAGATCCCCTAGACCTTCCTCTCCCCCTGCTGGCTAGGATCATATCCCTATTATCCATATAACTTATAATCTTCATGAATCGCAGTCTTTCAGTGTGAGTCTGGTATTATTCAGACCCTGCTGTTTCGTATGGGTTACATCTCAAGGAGGTTTAGACAGTCCTGAAGAAATCTGGGCTCACAACTAATCAATGTATGTAGTTGGCGAGTTCAGCTCAAAGGGCTTGATCTTCTCAGTGTTTAGTGCCAGCCAAAGTAGACCAGTTTAAGGGGCCCTGGGCATGGGAGGGCCCCATGCAACATGCCAAATTAGAGTAATGGCCTTCTTGCATCTTTTTGATTAATTGTCATTCTTTTACCCAATGGCGCACGATAGATTTAGGAATGTTTATATTGCCTGTCGCTTTAATGTTCGTATTCGCCTTTCATTCCATCTGTGTTGTGGTGCGAAATCTAAAAAAAACTAACTCACCACATCAATTGGTGTGTTTGTGTGTACATGTAAGTAGTTCTGGAGACCTTCCCCCACCCAGACATCTTGCCAAGTCTGGGTGCACTACACATTGCATAGAAACATGGTCTACCATTTTGAGTCTAGACCCCTCAATTTGACACAGCGACACAGCAGTTTTTGGGCTTACTGACATTTGACAGGGCCTATTCTTAAATTTGACACGGCGACATAGCTAATTCTTAAAATCGATAGTCGACATGGCCACTAGTGACAAACAACATCATTTTTTAGAAATATAGCGACATGCAAAAGGGCTATTTCTTAAATTTGACACGTGACATGGGACCCCCCATTGGGACCCCCACTATTGATATTCTATTTTGTGGTGTGTGGCATAACCTTAAATTACCGATAGAATCTTTTCATAACATTTTTAGTATATTTAGCTCATATGTTATAACAAGAAAAACTGTTTTAGCTTTCAACATAAGCTGTTCCGCCATGACGTTATGTATGCTTCACCATTAGTTTGAATTAGATAAATCTGAATGTAATTTGGCAGATGTGAGGGCTCAAAGTCTTTTAGATGAGGCCCAGGAAAGCTCAAAATCTCAAAAACCTCAACAAAACTGCTTCTTTTGACATGCCTGAACGAGACTTATATAATGTATACATTCCCTTCTATCTATTGATGGAAAGTACACATGCACATCAAGGTGTCAATAAACAGTGCGATAGTTACCTTCCCTCTTTTTTTAATAGGCTTCTAATGTATTGTTGAAAGACAAATGATTTAGTTTAACTTCAGGTGGTAAGAGCAGCAGCAGAGACTCACCTAAGTGGCGCCATCTGTGATTTAATCCATAAAACATACGAGGGTGCTGGCTGCTGCCAAAAGCACATGTAGTCTATAGAAACCTACCTTCTGTATAACACATAATTTGTGGAATGAAAATCGATCAAATTGTAAAGGCCATGTAGTTTATCACCCACTCGGCCGAGGAGCGGTACGAACAAGGGGTAGTGCATAGTGACTGGCTGTATGTACCGCTTCTGGTCACAGGATTTTTGCAGGAAAATATAGAAGAACCTTAGGGGTTGTCCTCAGATGTGTGTACAACCCATGGGAATCGTATGACCCTCGGGTTTTGCCCTCGGGCCGTGACGATTCCCTCTGGGTCGTACACACACCCTTGGATGCCCCCCGTGGTTCTTCTTATATAAGCACTGATGTGTGCTTGGCCCCTCCTTTCCCAACCTACTTAAGGCATTATAAGAGCTAGATAACTGGAAAAAGTTATCTATGACACATTTACTGAGTGAGGAAATTCAGCATTTCTATCTCTTTTAATAGATACTTAGTTTTATCCAAACGTTCCTGAATGACAAGACGATCTGTGCCCCAGGATCATGGAACATTATGTTATCATGTGTTGTTCTGAATTCTTGTGAACCGGATAAAAGAACATCCAATCCTTCAGGCTAGGCTAAGATCACCCATGAAGATACAATTGCCAATGTCTATAGCCAATCGCAGACAGGTCGACTATTCATCTGAGTAAGCAATGTTCATTGAAGCAAAAGGCTAAAAGCAGGTTTCCACAGGAAGACTAATGTGATAAAATAGAAATAATCCATCATTTTACTTTTCTGGAATCGCTAAATAGACATACAGTGACAATGGCCAGTATGTTGATACATTTTCCATATCAGTACAGTGTACTGGTATAGACTGAACTGTACTGATATGGTAAAATAGTGAGACCTAGTAATCTTTTAACCAATCAGACACGTCTGTTGACATCCTATGATCTTTGACCCAAAAGGGACTGAATCAAGACAACGATGGCTGGTTCTCACAATCCAAATACCTAAAATTGCCAAAAACTGACATAATTAAGAAAACAACCACAAATGTTGATACCTAAAATGATGAGATTTATTAGTTAATCTTGACAAAACTTCACAAACCACATCAATACTAAAAAAACACAAGAAGTTCGCCGCACCAACATAGTTCCTCAATAATCGATCAGATTAAAAATATTTAACACGTTAAAATGAGTGAAATCTGAGTAAAAGAGTGTCAATTAACCTGCACAATTCCATAACAAGTATAAAAAATACAAAACCATACTTTTATGGAGATACAGATAGGCAGAATAATGTAAGGCCAAGTCAACAGGACAAGGACTCATATAATTTCTGCGACTGCAAATCACTACCAGTAACAGTTAGTGCCTACTCAGGGCAAGTATCAGTGACAGTTACTGCTGAGGGCCAGTATCAGTGACAGTTAGTGCTAAGGGACAGTGTCAGTGACAGTTAGTGCTCGGGGCCAGTATCAGCGACAGTAAGTGTATGCTCAGGGCCGGTATGAGTGACAGTTAGTCCTCAGGGCCTGTATCAGTGACAGTTAGTGCACAGGGCCAGTATCAGTGACAGTTAGTGCTCAGAACCTATATCAGTGACAGTTAGTGCTCAGGGACAGTGTCAGTGACAGTTAGTGCACAAGGCTAGTGTCAGTGACAGTTAGTGCTCAGGGCCAGTATCAGTGACAGTTAGTGCTCAGGGCCAGTATCAGTGACAGTTAGTGCTCAGGGTTAGTGTCAGTGACAGTTAGTGCTCAGAACCTATATCAGTGACAGTTAGTGCTCAGGGACAGTGTCAGTGACAGTTAGTGCACAAGGCTAGTGTCAGTGACAGTTAGTGCTCAGGGTTAGTGTCAATGACAGTTAGTGCACAAGGCTAGTGTCAGTGACAGTTAGTGCTCAGGGCCAGTATCAGTGACAGTTAGTGCTCAGGGCCAGTATCAGTGACAGTTAGTGCTCAGGGCCAGTATCAGCGACAGTTAGTGCTCAGGGCCTGTATCAGTGACAGTTAGTGCTCAGGGCCAGTATCAGCGACAGTTAGTGCTCTTGGCCTGTATCAGTGACAGTTAGTGCTCAGGGCCAGTATCAGGGACAGCAACAAACCTCCAAAATAAGCGACACAATTTGTTTCCTTTTGCTGTGATGTCATCGAAGTTGGAGCCGTCTATGAGACTCTGTGCAAACCGTTTTGACGTGCCCGTCTTTTTTGCCATTTTCATGATGTCATTCATAAATGAGATGCTGACCTCAGAAAAACAGCAAAAAAGACAGACCCTTCATAATGGTTTGCGAAGACTCCCATAGACAGCCCCACTATTGAAAATGCCAAAAAAAAATCCATAGGCGATGGTCAGACTTTGTGTAGCTTTAATATTTTTCATGACAGTTAGTGCTCAGGGCCAGTATCAGTTACACTTATACTTGCTAAAGGCCAATATCGTTGACGTTTAATACCCGCTCGGGGCCTTACCTCATAGTTTTCTTTGGTTTAAGTCCTGCGTACTCCGTAAACTGGTGCCTGTGTCGGTAGAGTAGGTTGTGTGGGTTTGGTGTGAGTGGGCCGGGAGTGGGCCGGAGTGGTCCTGGGGAGGCGATGAGTGGATTCGGTGAGAGCGGCTTAGACTCCTGATCGCCAGAGACCACCCACTCCCCCCCACCAGAGGCCAAGCCAAGTCACACGGGCACCGCACCAAATATACATCATCCGACTTCTCTATTTTTGCATTTTAAGCCAAAAATAGTGATGAATAACATCCTTTGAAATGCAAAAATTGACAATAAACTTATTATTATAAGAAGGCCCACTGGGGGCATCCGAGGGTTGAAGGATGACCTGTTGGTGAGCGTATGACCCAAGGCCGAAGGCCGCAGCTAGTATGCTCACCAGAGGGTCGTCCGTAGACCCGAGGATGACCCCTAAGGGTCTTCTATAATTCATCACCCAAACAAGATTCCAAAATTCATTAATATAGTGAAAACAAGGAGCGGTACGCACAGCCTGTTTACACTGACTGGCCTCTATACGCACCACTCATCAGCCGTGCGGGTGAAAAAGTATAGAAACTTTTGTGTTTCTTGAAAATTAACAAGCATTATTTCTTTTATCCAATTTACACAAAAATCAGAAAGGTTTCCTTATGTAAAACAACTTAATGAAAAGTACTCTTTCTGGCATTAAAATTACTTTGCTGTTTTAATGAAATATAATTTTAGTGACTTTTAAAATGTTCTATTAGCAAACTACTTCTCACAGGAGGTGAGCCAGAGGCAGATCCAGAGGTGTTTTTTGTTTGTTTGTTTGTTTGTTGTTCGTTTGTGTGTGTTTTTTAAAAGGGGGGACCCCTATTGTAAAATTGTCCAGTATCCGAGCCTGAAAGTTTTACAAGAATAAATATTTGGTCAAAGAGAAAGAAAAAATAGGGGTGGGCGTTATATTATAATTCCGATTGAGAAAAGGGCTGCGTCGCCCTGCGGCGGTCAGTGGTCTACATCCCGGGTATTGTACATCTAACATAACAGACGTAGTTACACCACAACATGTTAAATGTGATAACTGCAATCACTCACACAGGATACCTTGTAGTACCAATGTACCACATGGAAAACTTAAGCCCGTATTCTATATACCGAAAGTGAGCGCCGCCGATAATGACCATCGCCATAGCAACTTTCCATACTGGCGGCCCGTACTTTCGGTGCACTTTCGGCGGCCGAAAGTGCGTTATCGGTGGCCGAAAGTGCGTAATCGGCAGCCGAAAGTGTGTCATTGGTGGCCAGTCCAAAATCGGCCGGAAAAATTTACCAACACCAATTTTATAGGCAGTGCCGCCGATTTTATATCGGCCGTGGCGAAAGTATAGTGGCCCCAAATCGGCAGCGCACTTTCGGTATGTGGAATACGGCCTTTGGGGTTGTCACTCTTTTTGAAAATACAGTTGTGGGCAATAATTATACATTTGCTGAATTCTTAGTCCTAAGCAATCGCTTAAAAATGAGAGGGAAAAAACTTGATATCTTGGCAAAAATATTAATGATCATGTTTGGCTCTCTTAGGGGATATAACACATATATATTTTCACAATAGAGCCTTTATGATTAATCAGAACATCACTGCCTACAATTCGTCGGCAATAAAGTTTTCACTCAAATTACGATATTTCTTCCTTGATTTTCTCAAAATTGATGATAATTTACCTAAAATTTTGGGCAAAAAAGGTAGATCACATGATCTGATTCACATGACCAAACAATGTGTAGGGACCAAAATTCGTTTAAGTCGTTTAAGAGCAAAGGGTTAAAAAAAAGTTAAAAACGTCCATTAGTGGAATAGACCACCAAGGGGCCGTGTTTGGTGGAGAAGTCGCCTAGTGGGCGTGGGGCTTAGGACAGTGGCGCAGTTTGTGGTGGTTGGCCGAGGCCGGATCTTAGGCCTGGTCCTAGGCCTGGTCTTAGGCCGGCCGCCTGAAGAGATCAAAGCCTCAGGTCGGCCTAACGGGACGATTAGGGGACGTCAAGCCTTAGGCCTAAGCCTATGATCACCGCCGATGGCCTAACTCTAGGCCTACGCGGTAAACAAGCCGACGGGGGGTCGGAGCCTAGACTTTTTTTTTGTATAGATACTTTTATTTTCAATGGGGGGCCTTCCATTTAGTACATAGACACATTTTTCAAAAATATCAGGCCCCCCCCCCTCCAACCCACCTTAGGCAAAAATACGCATTGAATATGTGCTAGAACATACGCACATTTTCAAATATTTGGTACCCCCCTCCCCCCTTGATGCTTATGCACTTAAAAGAAGGCCCCCCGTTACAATTAAGCAGCAAATCATTTTTAGCATCCCATAATGATCAATGAATTGTACAGCATGTAGGATAGAACAGTATATATATATATATATATATATATATTACCCCAACACCCACATATTACATATAGAAACACGCACGCACACACGCACGCACACACACACACACACACACACACACACACACACACACACACACACATATATATATATATATATAGCTACATACATCACAGTCTGATTTGCACACACAATGTATAGTTGATACAAATCCAATTCAAATAATAATCACTATGTAGAATAATTTTATATACAATAAGATGACCCAAAATGTTCTTTACTGGGTAGGATAACGATGATCACTGTCTCATGAGAAAAATCTTTTAGAATTGCGAGTATGGAAGGCAATGATGGTAATAAAGGCAAACTTATCAATTGTTTACAATAATAAAGACCTGGGCCCATATGAATCTGAAATAAGTAGAATACCTTTGTTGGATTTCAAGGGTATAGAACTTTTAATCAAATTGTATAAAAAGAAGAAAAACTGTTCAATGTCCATAATAACAATAAATGGATTTAATTGACAATGCTGCAACTAACCCCCACAAACGACAACGACCCCCCCTCCCCATCACTATCTGCGACGAGCATCTGGAGTGATCCGTAACAGGGGCGGATCCAGGAAATTTCAAAAGGGGGGCGTGCAATTCGGAAAATTTCCCCCTGCCCTCTGGGCAGGATAATTTTATATTAAAAAATCTAAATTTTGGCCAAAAAGGGGGGGCGTGTGCCCCCCACGGACCCCCCTAAATCCGCGACTGCGTAATACGCGTCTGGAGTGATCCGGAATGCCCATCCGGTTGGTCGGTTGGTTAGTGGGGTTTTACACTGTATCGACATCCATGGTCATATCCCGGTGAGAAGAAGGTCTTGACAATTTGGTCTTTTTTCTGATTGTATCTATGAAATGATTGAATCTATGAGGAGGTAGAGACCATACCCCTACACTTTTACCAAGGCAGGTGTTCTTAAATGTGCCTTGTTCCATAGACAGGGCCATACACACAACAGCTGGTGGTCCTATGGGAGCCTTTACATAACACTTTCCATTTTGATAATTTCATAAGTGTTAATTTTACAATCTAGTATTTTTTTCGTGAATAAAAATGCTCGGAAAATGAGGAGTTTGCTAAATTCATAAGTTATTTGTAATAAAAACACCTTTTTTGCAACAAAATGATTTTCTATTGATTTGTATTTTTTAGAAGTTACAGAAAAGCATGCCAAAAAAATGGCCTGTCCTGAAATAACAGGATGGTTTTGTGATCCATTATTACAGAATGTCTCGTTTTTTAATGCATACTTTTAAAAACCATCAAAACAGTTATTGTAATGATGGAATTCAATTTTGATTTAACCAAATAATTGTTTGTCATATAAGGTTTAAAATGTTTTGAAATTGAAAAAAAAATGAAAATGGAATGTTTTAAAATAATTTAAAGGTTTGTGTCCTGAAAAAATATAAGGCAATTTCAAATGAAATACGTCCCTGGACACAAGGTAAATATATCTGAATTTATATGAAAGAAAAAAGTATATAGCGGCAGGTGCCCATAATTATCCAATCAGCATAATTCTCCCAACCACGGATAGCTATTATTTTGAGTATCACCTGCAGGTTAGCCCAGAAACAGGTGCATGCTGGGTAATATGTCGACAAAACTCAAGGCTTTAGCATAGACATTTTCATGAATTGTACCATTATTTGTAAATTAACACTGTGAAAAATTACCATCATTATTTTTTAAATTAGTATCTAGATACATATAATAATCCTGAGTTGTTTGAAAATTCATGCATTATAGATGGATTAATAAAAACAATGTTTTGTTTATTTTCTATAGTTTTTCCCGTTTTTTTTATCTACAAAATCAGTCCAAATTAGCCTGCAGATATACTTAAAATAGTATAGATCAGCTATCCGTGGTAGGGTGAATTAGGCAAACAAATAAGATGGTAACATGGCAATTATGCTGATGACATCGCTTCAGTACCATGACATCGACGTTTATATGATAAATTCATCAACCTTGCACAGAACCTCAGGATAGTTATTTTTCAATGAATTCAATTCAGCATGGTATTCACAAATTGAACTATCAATGTAAGCAAAATGAAAGGAAAATATTTACTGTACACGCAACTATGGGACAACAAAAAACTTGCATTTTATCACATTTTTATGGAAAATCTCCCTATTTATGATGTAGCAAGGGGAGTTCTTGGGGAATCCCATCTGCCCTTAGAAGGACATCCCCATCCGTGTAGAATTTGTAATAAGAGTTATGCTCTCTGACTCAAACCCAAAGTATATATATTTGACCTAATGCAACTCATAATAAATCAGAATATACATTAATCTACAACCATTCATTAATCAGGGAATCCTAAAGTAACTTTGGAAGGAATTCCCATAGCTGTGACCGAGCAAGGGGAGTACTGATCCATGAGCAGCCCAGCATTCAGGAAATTCCCCGACCTAAAACTCCTTTTCTGAATGATTCCCTAAGAGCTCAACATTTTCCAGGTTTTTTTACTTTTGAAATATCTTTAGAATACTTAAGTCAAGCTAATTAAACAAAAAATAGTACTTCTTGAATTTATGTGCAAGCTTTCCTTTAACCAAGTTTGTAGTAATCACATAAGATAAAGAAAAGGCACATTTATGTCATATTAGATCAGTCAATTAAATCAATTACATGAAATATAGAAGACACAATATGTAGTATTCGGTCAGATATGTACCTATGGGTCAATTTTCTCTTGCTCTAACGGGTGCGGGCCAATATTATTTTTCCCGGTGGTGAGTATTTATATCTGATCTCATAATCTTACTTTTAAATAACATTTCCTCCTCTTTTTGTAGTTTAGGAATCCATACAAAGGTGGGGGGGGGGGGGGTCAGGACCCCCTGGACAACTACCCCCGATCCGCCCCTGACTTCGGCCCCTATAATAATGGGAGAAAGGTTTTCTTCAAGAAGACAATTTTATCAAATTTGGTGATGATTTTATTTAGTTTTCAATACATAAATTTGCACAAAGCCCATTGACTGACACACAAGATTGTACAATAAAATGTAAACCCTGTACATCCTTGTTATTACCAGGTTTTGTCCTCCATACACTAAACAGCGGATTCTCACAATCTTTTATTTCAAGCAACACATTTAAAATCTTCAAAAATGTAACAGAAAAAGTTCCTAATTTGAATCCGTTGTCTGGGTAACCCTTTTTAGTCCCTGAAAAGGATGACAGATATGAAATCAACGTTCGAGCCTCACCCAAAGAATAACCAAATTAGCAGGCAAGTTAGCTTCTATGTAAGGGAGTATAGTTATAGATACAATATAAACAATTTTCACCGTTTGTTATAAGAGTTAGTGCCTAATAGAAATGTTGGCCTTTATCATTGATTTCAATGGGCACTATTGGTTTTCTTTCTCTGTGTAAACAACTACCGTTGCATTTCTCATGAAGCTTCTTGAATATTTAGCATTTACAGGAGAGGAAATATTTGAACTAAAAATTCAATATTCAGCGTTTGTGAGAAAAGTTACGTTGAAAAGGATTGAAAAAGGGAGGTATCTTGATTAATTACACAATGGTAATTTGATACACTATTAATCTAATTAAACAGAAATACTTAAACTACATTTTTTATTGTATCATTTGACTTTTTTAACTGGTAAAAAATGGCTTTAAAAAGAAAGTTTTGTTGCAAACCATGAAATATGGTAAAGAACCATTAAAACATGTTTTTCTTGCTCAAATCAATTAATGTGGATCCACAAAAATAGGGTTTGTTTACAAACAAATGCAAATATTACCATCTCTTGTGGCATTCTACTTCAGTTTGAGCTAGTTTTCACAGCTAATACTTTACCACTGACCTTAACTTGACTTGTCAAACATTATATTGGTTTTGGCTCCCTGTAAGTGAGTGAAAGATAAACAGAGACAAACATATCATATTCATGTATACCAAAGCTGAATGGTCAAAGTATTACATTTTATGATTATGTGACGTTCTCTGGTAAGTCGGGGTTGCCGATTCTTACGACAGAGGAACGTGGGGGTTGTTCGGGTCTCGGGGCGGACGGGGAATCCGGGCCAAGAACCGAGATGTGTTTCTAGAGTCGTGCCTCGCGCACGAGGGGGGGCTGAGCGAATCGATCGGCACTCGATGTCGACGGAGGACTGCGGGGGAGGGAAATTATGGTAGGGGTACGGGTCGGCCGGGGGGCGGTCCACCCCTGAGTTCCGGTCCGCGGGGGCGACGGGCCGACGGTCGCCTATTGTTTGGTAGCGTGGGGCCGAGCACGCCGCGCCCTCGTCCCCGCGGACTTCGCTCCCTCGTTCCGCTCCCCATGTCTTCGCACCATACTACGCCTCGGTTTCCGGTACTACTTCGGGCCTTCGTGCCCTACTTCGTTCCCTCGTTCCTCGTTCTTCGGGCCTTCGGGCCCCTTACCCTATGTTTCGACTACCTATCTCGGACTTCGACTGTTTTGTCCTAACTTCGACTTAATTACTCTATTCGGCTCATCTTTAGTGGTTGTTTCAGGAAAGAGGACACGTCTGGACACCAGGAGAACTGTTAAAGAACTCTGTTTATTCGGGCCTCACCGCCCCTTTATATACTAGAGAGGTCAGCCCTGATTGGCTGCCTTCGGTCACGTGACCTACAACTGACGTCACTTCCGGTTTATATATTCCGTTTCCGGTTTACATTTCACTTCCGGTTTACATATCTCCGGGTTTCGTTCCATTACGTTTTCGTTATTCGTTCTTTACATATTCGTTATTCGTTCTTTACATATTCGTTCTTTACATCTATTTCGTTCTTCGTTCTTTACATATTCGTTATTCGTTCTTTACATCTATTTCCATTATTACCTTATTTCTATTATTTTAACCTCTATGTATTTTGGCTGAATAGCCGTTCATCACAATTATAAGACATATATAAGTAACTACTCATATTATTTGATTATTCAAGGTGTAAATGCTGTCAGCGATTGATGTGAATGAAGTTTACATTATAACAATTACAAGTATGCTACCAAAAGCCTGTATAATCTTCTCAATAAATAAGCCTCTAAGAATAAATTACTCTTGAATATCACAAATGTCACTGACTGTTATAAATAAAATATGATGAATGAAAAGAACTAAACTATGTATTTTATAACAATGAAAAAAACGTTGAATCAGAATGATTGAATTAGATGAATATGATGGAATGTTGTAAAGAAACTAGACAGATTCTGATAATTTACGTTGACAATCATGATTGGTCGACATCTAGGTCAGCCATGGCCTGCTGAATCCTGATTGGTTGCCATCTAGGTCAGCCATGGCCTGTTGAATCCTGATTGGTTGACATCTAGGTCAGCCATGGCCTGCTGAATCCTGATTGGTCAACATCTAGGTCAGCCATGGCCTGTTGAATCCTGATTGGTCGACATCTAGGTCAGCCATGGCCTGCTGAATCCTGATTGGTCGACATCTGGGTTAGCCATGGCCTGCTGAATCCTGATTGATCGACATCTAGGTCAGCCATGGCCTGCTGAATCCTGATTGGTCAACATCTAGGTCAGCCATGGCCTGCTGAATCCTGATTGGTCAACATCTAGGTCGCCATGGCCTGCGGCATCCTGATCGGTCGACATCTAGGTCAGTCCTGGCTGCCCAGTCTTGATTGGTCGACATAAAGCATGGCTCAACATTCGGGTTTTATAACTTGCTGTCCATAGGGCATGTGTGGGTTAAGTTTTATATGCCCAATCCTAAAGTTCATCTGCCCTCATATCTTTCATCATTGTTAGATGACAGAAATTTCACCTGCCCTGGATTCAAAATCTACCTGCCCAACCAAAAGTATGGTGGGCAATGCTTAATGTCGAGCCCTGTGGAGGTGATCAAGCCAACGCGAAATAAATCCTGATTGGACCACATTTAGGTCAATCATGGCCTACTGACTCCTGGCTAGTTAATGTGTGAGTCTTCATGGCCCAATTAGTCATGATTGGTGTTTAGTTTACATCAAGGTATACTGGGAGCTGATTGGTCCAAGTGTGGGTGTGTCGTGGTTGGTCAGTCGTACACTACGTGGATCCTGATTGGTCCATGTATGGGTGTGTCCTGGATCCTGATTGGTCCATGTGTGGGTGTGTCCTGGATCCTGATTGGTCCACGTGTGGGTGTGTTGTGGATCCTGATTGGTCCACTTGTGGGTGTGTTGTGGATACTGATTGGTCCATGTATGGGTGTGTCGTGGATCCTGATTGGTCTAGGAGTGGGTGTGTCATTGATCCTGATTGCTGCATGTGTGGGTGGGTGTGTTGTTTTTGGGTCACTCGTACACTGCGCTGCTGTTGGCTGGTAATCCCTGCTGCCGCCGCCAAAGGGCCAGACGATGCTCAAACCACTTCTGCAAGTAAAGCATTGGGTTGTGAAAAAATCTCTACATATCTACTTTGACAACGTGGTTAATATTTCCCGCTCAAAATTGGAAATAGTTTTGTTACAGGGGGTGGACATTGAGTATAGATATGACTGCAAGCTAGAGGAAAGCATTTGTTAGTTCCTACAGCCTTATAATTAAAATAAAAGGGCATTGGTATGTATTAGACATGGGACTGGAAGGGAATGGGTTTTATAACAAGAAGTCTCCCGACTGTCCGGTAGCTTTTTCTATGAAAAAAGAGCACTACATGCATCTTACCTAATTTCATTATGAAGATGAGAAATAGCCACTTCATTTTTTGGCCAGACAAAGTACACTTAGGTACCTCTCATATACCAGAGTTTAAACAATTTTTAAGTCTACCTGCATCGGCATTTTTACATCTGAAAATATTTCCTTATAACAACTACTATCTCCTAATGTACCCAATTTCAGAGACTCAAATCCCAACACTTTAATGCCTACTAGGAT
Organism: Lepidonotus clava; assembly: GCA_936440205.1. NCBI lineage: Eukaryota > Metazoa > Annelida > Polychaeta > Phyllodocida > Polynoidae > Lepidonotus > Lepidonotus clava. The sequence continues at coordinate 49,754,760 of OW387145.1, forward strand.
CTTAATAAGAACGAATAGTGTCAGATGCACATGATGAAAACATTTTTTAGAACATACCATTCTTTTCTATTAATTGCAGGATAATCAACCTTGATATAATTATCCTTAGAGGGTACCGATAGGACTATGAATACCAAAGATTTCAAGGCTCCATCTGAATATTCAACAGAGATATGGGCCCGCAAAGTTGGCAACAAAATCAAGGGCTCAAATATTTCTGCAAAATTTGGCCCAACTTTGGGTCACAAAAATTGAAATATTATCAAAAGTCTCAGGAATTTGATCTTCAAATTTGAAATGTTTCCTCAACATGTATAGGATATTTTAGGGATTTAAAAGAAATCTGATATGAAGTGCATGGGACTCTCATTTAATTGACTTGGAATGACCTTTGTATGAGTCACTCTACAAAAAGTAATGTTATGATATACCAGGGTTTGTTGGATGAGTACCAGTCATGGTCTGTACAAAAGGTAATGTAATGATCTTTAAAGATTTGTCCAACATCCATCAGCTTTTTATGAAAGATTTGCACTGTTATGTGGGTGAATATAAGCATTATCTTATCTTTTCATAATTTCCATCAAAAATAGTGTTTGACGTTATGGCTAAAAAGTCGAACATGTCCTGCAAAAACAAAATTGTTATGATGATAAGACAGGCCCGTTACCCGGGGGGGGGGGGGGGGGGGGGGGGGGTTGGCAGGCCAATTTTTCCAAAGGTTCCACTTTTCCTTGCAAAATTTAATGTAAAAACCCCTCAAATTAGCAGGAAAATATTGAAAAGTTCTTCTTTTACTGCTCGCCACCCCCTTTTCAAGTTCAAATTATTGAAAATATAGGCACAAGTTCCACTTATGGAACCTCGCAACCCACCCAGAACATAACCTGTGTGAACGATAAGCATCTGTACTCTCTCAAGCAGCGACCATGAATGAACAACATAACCTGGGTACAGGTCTGTAAGATATTTTTAGGTGGTTATGTGTCACTGTGTATAATTACAAATTGTGACTTCAGTTCATAGTCTTTGCCTTCACCACAAATTTAGGGCCTACATTTTTTCCCATTCTAACACCCTTCTACATCTGTCCCCGGTTCTAAAACCCACCTACCTCTATCCCCCATTCAAACACCCGCCAACCTCTGTCCACCTCCATTCTGACACACACCTACCTCTGACCCCCGTTCTAATGCCCACCTACCTCGGTCCCAAACACCCGCCTATCTCCTACCTCTGTCCCCCATTCAAACACCCGCCTACCTCTGTCCCCTGTTCTAACACCCGCCTACCTCTGTCACCCATTCTAACACCCACTTACTTCTGTCCCCATGTTCTAACATCCACCTACCTCTGTCCCCCTTTCTAACACCCGCCTACCTCTCTCCCCTGTTCTAACACCCGCCTACCTCTGTCCCCCCATTCTGACAGCCGCCTTCCTCTGTCCCCCATTCTAACACCCGCCTACCTCTGTCCCCCATTCTAACACCCACCTACCTCTGTCCCCTGTTCTAACAGCCACCTAGCTCTGTCCCCCCGTTCTAACACCCGCCTACCTCTGCCCCCCCCATTCTGACAGCCGCCTATCTCTGACCCCCGTTCTAACACCTGCCTACCTCTGTCCCCCGTTCTAACACCTGCCTACCTCTGTCCCCTGTTCTAACATCCACCTACCTCTGTCCCCCATTCAAACACCCGCCTACCTCTGTCACCCATTCTAACACCCACTTACTTCTGTCCCCATGTTCTAACATCCACCTACCTCTGTCCCCCTTTCTAACACCCGCCTACCTCTCTCCCCTGTTCTAACACCCGCCTACCTCTGTCCCCCCATTCTGACAGCCGCCTTCCTCTGTCCCCCATTCTAACACCCGCCTACCTCTGTCCCCCATTCTAACACCCACCTACCTCTGTCCCCTGTTCTAACAGCCACCTAGCTCTGTCCCCCCGTTCTAACACCCGCCTACCTCTGCCCCCCCCATTCTGACAGCCGCCTATCTCTGACCCCCGTTCTAACACCTGCCTACCTCTGTCCCCCGTTCTAACACCTGCCTACCTCTGTCCCCTGTTCTAACATCCACCTACCTCTGTCCCCCATTCAAACACCCGCCTACCTCTGTCACCCATTCTAACACCCACTTACTTCTGTCCCCATGTTCTAACATCCACCTACCTCTGTCCCCCTTTCTAACACCCGCCTACCTCTCTCCCCCGTTCTAACACCCGCCTACCTCTGTCCCCCCATTCTGACAGCCGCCTTCCTCTGTCCCCCATTCTAACACCCGCCTACCTCTGTCCCCCATTCTAACACCCACCTACCTCTGTCCCCCATTCTAACACCCACCTACCTCTGTCCCCTGTTCTAACACCCACCTAGCTCTGTCCCCCCATTCTAACACCCGCCTACCTCTGTTCCCTGTTCTAACACCCGCCTACCTCTGTTCCCCGTTCTTACACCCCGCCTACCTCTGTGCCCCGTTCTAACACCTGCCTACCTCTGTCCCCCTCTCTAGCACCCGCCTACCTCTGTTCCCTGTTCTAACACCTGCCTACCTCTGTCCCCCGTTATAACACCCACATACCTCTATCCCCCGTTCTAACACCTGCCTTCCTCTGTCCTCTGTTCTAACACCCACCTACCTCTGTCCCCCTGTTCTAACACCTGCCTACCTCTGTCCCCTATTCTAACACCCGCCTACGTCGGTCCCCCTGTTCTAACACCTGCCTACCTCTGTTCCCTGTTCTAACACCCGCCTACCTCTGTCCCCCGTTCTAACACGTGCCTACCTCTGTCCCCTGTTCTAACACCCGCCTACCTCTGTCCCCTGTTCTAACACCCGCCTACGTCGGTCCCAAACACCCACCTACCTCTGTCCCCCATTCAAACACCCACCTACCTCTGTCCCCCGTTCAAACACCCGCCTACCTCTTTTCCCCCTGTTCTAACACCTGCCTACCTATGTCCCCCGTTCTAACATCCACCTACCTCTGTTCCCCATTCGAACACCCGACAACCTCTGTCCCCCATTCTAACACCCGCCTACCTCTGTCCCCTGTTCTAACACCTGCCTATGTCTGTCCCCCGTTTTAACACCCGCCTACCTCTGTCCCCCATTCTAACACCCGCCTTCCTCTGTCCCCCCTATTCTAACACCCGCCTACCTCTGTCCCCTGTTCTAACACCCACCTAGCTCTGTCCCCCCGTTCTAACACCCGCCTACCTCTGTTCCCTGTTCTAACACCCGCCTACCTCTGTTCCCCGTTCTTACACCCCGCCTACCTCTGTGCCCCGTTCTAACACCTGCCTACCTCTGTCCCCCTCTCTAGCACCCGCCTACCTCTGTTCCCTGTTCTAACACCTGCCTACCTCTGTCCCCCGTTATAACACCCACATACCTCTATCCCCCGTTCTAACACCTGCCTTCCTCTGTCCTCTGTTCTAACACCCACCTACCTCTGTCCCCCTGTTCTAACACCTGCCTACCTCTGTCCCCTATTCTAACACCCGCCTACGTCGGTCCCCCTGTTCTAACACCTGCCTACCTCTGTTCCCTGTTCTAACACCCGCCTACCTCTGTCCCCCGTTCTAACACGTGCCTACCTCTGTCCCCTGTTCTAACACCCGCCTACCTCTGTCCCCTGTTCTAACACCCGCCTACGTCGGTCCCAAACACCCACCTACCTCTGTCCCCCATTCAAACACCCACCTACCTCTGTCCCCCGTTCAAACACCCGCCTACCTCTTTTCCCCCTGTTCTAACACCTGCCTACCTATGTCCCCCGTTCTAACATCCACCTACCTCTGTTCCCCATTCGAACACCCGACAACCTCTGTCCCCCATTCTAACACCCGCCTACCTCTGTCCCCTGTTCTAACACCTGCCTATGTCTGTCCCCCGTTTTAACACCCGCCTACCTCTGTCCCCCATTCTAACACCCGCCTTCCTCTGTCCCCCCTATTCTAACACCCGCCTACCTCTGTCCCCCCCATTCTGACACCTGCCTACCTCTGTCCCCCTCTCTAGCACCCGCCTACCTCTGTCCCCTGTTCTAACACCTGCCTATGTCTGTCCCCCGTTTTAACACCCGCCTACCTCTGTCCCCCATTCTAACACCCGCCTTCCTCTGTCCCCCCTATTCTAACACCCGCCTACCTCTGTCCCCCGTTCTAACACCCGCCTACCTCTGTCCCCCATTCTAACACCCGCCTTCCTCTGTCCCCCCTATTCTAACACCCGCCTACCTCTGTCCCCCGTTCTAACACCCGCCTACCTCTCTCCCCCATTCTAACACCTGCTTTCCTCTGTCCCCCACTCTGACACATGCCTACCTCTGACCCCCCGTTCTAACACCCGCCTACCACTGTCTCCCGTTATAACACCCACCTACCTCTGCCCTTCCATTCTGACGCACACCTACCTTGGTCTCTTCCTCAGACAGCCCCACCTCAGCGGCGATCAGGATCAGGTCAGTCTCCTTTGGGTTGCGACACTCGGCGAAGCGCTCCTCCAGCTTGCGGTGCTGTTCGCGTTTCACCTTGGGCAGGGCATGGGGCGGGAAGAGGCGTGCCTCAATGGTGGTCGCCATCACCAGCCTTCTGAACCTGGGGATAAGACAAACGTCAGCGGCTGTTTTACTTATCAAGGAGGGTGTCGCAGTTATTATCACGAATGTTACCTGGACACTCAGTGTGAACACATCCAGGCTACCAAGAGGCACTTACACATTTACGTATTTTTCCTAGATACTTTATTTTTCTGAGAAAATACAAATAGGCTGTAGGTCTGGTTTCATTGCTTCTCAGTGCTAATTATTGCGCAGTCAATATTGTATACATAGGCAATACAGGGACATCGACTATGCGTTGGCAGATAGGGGCATCCAGAGGTTGATATTTGTTCAGATTTTTTTTTTTTTTCTTTTTTTTTTTCTTTTTTATTTCAAGAGTTTTTACCCTGGGTTTGCTTCGGTCTAGTATAGAAAGACCGGTTTTCAAGATTGACCCAGCATTTATGTGGAATATTATAAAAAATATATAAACATGATTATGATGAGGTATGATTTATGATATATGTATTACATTTTTGATGTTATAGATGAGGTGAGAAGTATGATTAGGTGAAAAAAGAAAAGACAACATTATATTATCATGCCAGCAAACAAAATCATTGGCTTAGTATTATACATAAGACAATATAGACAATCAAAAGTGGAGCCGGCTACAAGGGTTTTTCAAAAGCTCAGAATGAAGGGATTGTTTTAACACATGCATGTGATTGTGCTGTTAGAATCTCATACAATAAGGCATTTAGAAAAAAGTTAATTTTGAAACTTATCAGTTTTTTCAACTTTGACCTGTATTAATGTGACCTTGACCTCGACTAGGGTCATCTGAATAGACACAATTTTTTGCACTTCATAATCCTCTTACCCTACCACCAATTTTAACATGATAAGATAGGTAGTTGTGAAGTTACAGTTATTGTATGATATTGAAGGCCTAGTATTTAGGAACATGTCCTCTTGTTTTGGCGGCCATTTTGAAAAACCCCATTAGAGTTTAATCCGGCTACAAGGGTTTTTCAAAAGTTCAGAATGTTAAAAACATTTTGATATATGTCTCTGCCTGTTACTTTTTCGGCAACCTTAATCTGAAATCTTTCCACATCTGCTCTACTAATGAGTGGACCATATATCACATATTTCCCAATGAGTGGACATCAGATAACCTTCAACATTTTATTTAAAGTGGCACACAGAATACTTGTACTCAACTCATGGGTAAAAATTTATAAACCTTCACTGTTTGTGCATGGAGCAGAATGGCCTTGATTCATCACGTTAACCCGTCAGTGGGACGCGGGGGTGCCAGAACTGTGATTAGAACTGTACGATACATACTAAGGGCCCTGGTAGTTTTATATTACTTTACAAACTGATTAACACAATTTTCATACCAAATGGTGTCAAAAGATCAAATGAAGAATACTTGATACCAAGATGTTTTAAAGGAAAACTTGATCATTAATAATCCATGGCTAAGACTAATACCATATGCAATGATAAAGAATATGATTAATTCAATATAAGAGTTTGATTGTCTATTTCTGTCTTTTTTCTTCAGCAAGCAGACACTTATACTGAATTTATGGGGCTTTGTAAAACTAGGATACGCATTAGGGTAAATGATTATTGCTATAAGTCTCTAGTTTTTAGCAAAGATCAGTGAGGAAATTTGATAAAATTACTGTTTGTATATTGAGAATAAACACTTTTTCACACTGCTTTTCTATTTTCCTGCAAGAAGGTCTATTCAATGGGATAGTATTTGGGATGTATTTCCACTTAGATATTTAATATCTGGTATAAGAAATGTATATTCTGGTTAATACTTTAATGTATTACCTACCAATCTTGTGAATTGTTTTAAGGATATAGGGCATTATGGATGTTTCTAGGCCCGCTAGCAGTATCATTTGAAATAAACAATACTGTACGAGTATGGAGATACGGACTACTTTTCCGCATCAGTGATGTCTACCGTTACAGAATCCATATCAACACAGCGTGCTTTCACGGTATGCCTATTTGCCAATTCCAGAAAAGTATAATAAGGGGCCATTCCTCCATTGGCTCTCTCATTTCCCAATGTTTATCCTCTGTAAGAGCCTTTTCCCTAGGAATATCAGTGAGCAAACTTGTAAAAACAGAGGGAAATATAGGGGCAGCTTAAAATATAGGGAATATGGGGCCAGAAGCAGCTCTGCATTTTAGTTATCCTGCCATTCAGACTAAACAGGACTACCTAAGTGACAACAGGACTACCAAAGTCTACCTGAGTGTCAAGACTTCCAAAATCCCCGCAGCACTGCCTGAGTGTCAACAGGACTACAAAAGTCTACCTTAGTGTCAACAGGACTACCAAAGTATACCTAAGTGTCAACAGGACTACCAAAGTATACCTAAGTGTCAACCAGACTACCAAAGTCTACCAGAGTGTCAACAGGATTACCAAAGTCTACCTGAGTGACAACAGGACTACCAAAGTCTACCTGAGTGTCAACAGGGCTACCAAAGTCTACCTGAGTGTCAACAGGACTACCAAAGTCTACCTGAATGTCAACAGGACTACCAAAGTCTACCTGAGTGTCAACAGGACTACCAAAGTCTACCTGAGTGTCAACAGGACTACCAAAGTCTACCTGAGTGTCAACAGGACTACCAAAGTCTACCTGAGTGACAACAGGACTACCAAAGTCTACCTGAGTGTCAACAGGGCTACCAAAGTCTACCTGAGTGTCGTCAGGACTACCAAAGTCTACCTGAGTGTCAACAGGACTACCAAAGTCTACCTCAGTGTCAACAGGACTACCAAAGTCTACCTGAGTGTCGTCAGGACTACCAAAGTCTACCTGAGTGTCAACAGGACTACCAAAGTCTACCTGAGTGTCAACAGGGCTACCAAAGTCTACCTGAGTGTCAACAGGACTACCAAAGTCTACCTGAGTGTCCACAGGGCTACCAAACTCTACCTGAGTGTCAACAGGACTACCAAAGTCTACCTGAGTGTCAACAGGACTACAAAAGTCTACCTGATTGTCAACAGGGCTACCAAAGTCTACCTGAGTGTCAACAGGACTACCAAAGTCTACCTGAGTGTCCACAGGGCTACCAAAGTCTACCTGAGTGTCCACAGGGCTACCAAAGTCTACCTGAGTGTCCACAGGGCTACCAAAGTCTACCTGAGTGTCCACAGGGCTACCAAAGTCTACCTGAGTGTCCACAGGGCTACCAAAGTCTACCTGAGTGTCAACAGGACTACCAAAGTCTACCTGAGTGTCAACAGGACTACCAAAGTCTACCTGAGTGTCAACAGGACTACCAAAGTCTACCTGAGTGTCAACAGGACTGCCAAAGTCTACCTGAGTGTCAACAGGACTACCAAAGTCTACCTCAATGTCAACAGGACTACCAAAGTCTACCTCAGTGTCCACAGAGCTACCAAAGTCTACCTGAGTGTCAACAGGACTACAAAAGTCTACCTGAGTGTCCACAGGACTACCAAAGTCCGGCGATACTATATGTAAGTCAACAGGGCTACTAGATTCTCGCAGTACTCTCAGAGAACTGGAAAGTGTATATAAGAGGGCTGAACTTATTTTGATCAATTTGTGATGTGATAAGACTGAGGGACCGAGTTAACTTAACTTTGCACCCTGTGGGGGTACTAGGGTTGGGCTTCTACACCTGGGAAGAATATAGGCCCCCAGTAGCTCCTGCTGATCCTAAAAGGCAATGATAGGGGGAACCCAGCACTGACCAAGTCGTTCCTTGGGTCTGATTCCCTGTTGGTGTCTGGGTTCACTAAGGGACGAGGTACAGCAAAAATGATTTCCAGGTTTTGATCCCCTGCTGTCTGCCCACCCTGTCACCTTCATGTCATAGATATGATCACCAAAGACAGAATTCATCCGAATTTGTTTTCACTGTGAAAATGACCCTGGCTGTCGGTACAGCATGAAACCTCCATCAATCACTCTCACTCACTTAACCTCGCTAATAACTTCAATTGCCCACTACAAAACTGAAACATGAGTACTCAAGGAATTTACTCCTCATGGAGTTATACTGAAACTAGAATAAATGAATTGTTAACATACTTACACCACAATCAGTCCTGGGGAGACATTATCCACTATTATAGACAGGTGGTTATGAGGGACAAGTTGGTTTGTCTGGGTTGTGGTGAATTATGCTCTATCCTCATTACAAAGCTGCACAATAGTCACATGTGAGGTTTATCTACGTATCGGTATCATCGTGGTAATGTCATGTAAAGCTTTGTTTACAGATATGGCTGTCAGATCAGGGGCTGTAATCGTAAACCACCATGTTGACTCTGTGAGGCCCTGATAACCTACATTGGACCTGACCTGGACATTAGGGCCTGCTACACATAACAAGGCCAGCCTCCATATACCCTATATTTGCGGGTGTGGATTTGGGGGGGGGGCTTGCCAGGTGTGCGATCGCCCGCCCCCCCCCCCCCCTTTTTTTTTTTTTCTTTTTTTTTGTTTTTTGTTTGGCCCAATTTGAATTTTCTTAATGTAAAATTCCTGCACCTCACACCTCACACTATACTGGACAACCTAGCCACACGCATCCTCACTACCCTGGTACCACAGGACGGATGGAGTTGATCCCTCTAACCTCATAACTTCACTTATTTGATATTATTGTTTCCACAATAACAAACCTACACCTCCCCATGACACCTTTTACCCCATATGTTACACTCTAACTACCCAACCCTGCCTCCCAATAGTTCTTAAACCTACATCATACATACTCCTCCCCTGCCCTCCCACCACGTCTCTAACCCCTGTTCTAAGCCTTCACCCGTCCCTACCTCCCATCCCCCTTTCTGAGTCACATCCCTGTATTGTTGACTTGGGTGTTGACATGTACTGAGGTCCTCCCCTGATCTGAGTGTTGACTCCAATTATACAGCTCACAGGTCTCTCCTCCATACAGAGTCCTGTAGTAGCCGTGACTCTGCCCTCAGCTCCTAACAGCCTCCTCCCACCTCACAGCCCCAAACCACTTCACAGCCCCCTCCCACCTCACAGCCTCCTCCCGCCTCACAGCCCCCTCCCGCCTCACAGCCTCCTCCCGCCCCACAGTCCCCTCCGGCCTCACAGCCCCCTCCCACCTCACAACCTCCTCCCAACTCACAGCCTCCTCCCACCTCACAGCCTCCTCCCACCTCACAGCCTCCTCCCACCTCACAGCCCCCTCCCACCTCACGGCCTCCTCCCACCTCACAGCCTCCACCCACCTCACAGCCCCCTCCCACCTCACAGCCTCCTTCCACCTCACAGCCTCCTCCCACCTCACAGCCTCCCCCCCACCTCACAGCCTCCTCCCACCTCACAGCATCCTCCCACCTCACAGCATCCTCCAACCTCACAGCGTCCTCCAACCTCACAGCCTCCTCCCACCTCACAGCTCCCTCCCACCTCACAGCCTCCTCCCACCTCATAGCCACTTCACAGCCTCCCCCCACCTAACAGCCTCCTCCCACCTCACAGCCTCGTCCAACCTCACAGCTTCCTCCCACCTCACATCCTCCTCCCACCTCACAGCCCCCTCCCACCTCACAGCCTCCTCCCAATTCACAGCCTCCTCCCACCTCACAGCCACTTCACAGCCTCCTCCCACCTCACAGCTTCCTCCCACCTCACAGCGTCCTCCCACCTCACAGCCTCCCCCCACCTCACAGCCCCCTCCCACCTCACAGCCTCCTCCCACCTCACAGCCCCCTCCCACCTCACAGCGTCCTCCAACCTCACAGCATCCTCCAACCTCACAGCCTCCTCCCACCTCACAGCGTCCTCCAACCTCACAGCCTCCTCCCAACTCACAGCCTCCTCCCAACTCACAGCCTCCTCCTACCTCACAGCTTCCTCCCACCTCACAGCGTCCTCCCACCTCACAGCCTCCCCCCACCTCACAGCCCCCTCCCACCTCACAGCCTCCTCCCACCTCACAGCCCCCTCCCACCTCACAGCGTCCTCCAACCTCACAGCATCCTCCAACCTCACAGCCTCCTCCCACCTCACAGCGTCCTCCAACCTCACAGCCTCCTCCCAACTCACAGCCTCCTCCCAACTCACAGCCTCCTCCTACCTCACAGCCCCGTCCCACCTCACAGCCTCCTCCCACCTCACAGCCCCCTCCCACCTCACAGCCTCCTCTCACCTCCCCCTCCCACCTCACAGCGTCCTCCCATCTCACAGCCTCCTCCCACCTTACAGCCCCCTCCCCCCTCACAGCCCCCTCCCACCTCACAGCCTCCTCACAGCTCCCTCCCACCTCATAGCCTCCTCCCACCTCACAGCCTCCTCCCGCCTCACAGCCCCCTCCCACCTCACAGCTCCCTCCCACCTCATAGCCTCCTCCCACCTCACAGCCCCCTCTCACCTCACAGCCCCCTCCAACCTCAAAGCCACCTCACAGCCTCCTCCCACCTCACAGCCTCCTCCCACCTCACAGCCCCCTCCCACCTCACAGCCCCCTCCCACCTCACAGCCACCTCACAGCCCCTCCCACCTCACAGCCCCCTCCCACCTCACAGCCCCCTCCCACCTCACAGCCACCTCACAGCCCCTCCCACCTCACAGCCTCCTCTCACCTCACAGCCCCCTCCCACCTCACAGCCACCTCACAGCTCCCTCCCACCTCACAGCCCCCTCCCACCTCACAACCTCCTCCCACCTCCCCCTCCCACCTCACAGCCTCCTCCCACCTCACAGCCCCTCCCAACTCACAGCCCCCTCCCACCTAACAGCCTCCTCCCACCTCACGGCCTCCTCCCACCTCACAGCCCCCTCCCACCTCACAGCCTCCTCCCACCTCACAGCCTCCTCCCACCTCACAGCCCCACCTCACAGCCCCCTCCCACCTCACAGCCTCCTCCCACCTCACAGTGCCTCCCACCTCACAGCCTCCTCCCACCTCACAGCCTCCTCCCACCTCACAGCCTCCTCCCACCTCACAGCCCCCTCCCACCTCACAGCCCCCTCCCACCTCACAGCCTCCTCCCACCTCACAGCCTCCTCCCACCTCACAGCCCCCTCCCACCTCATAGCCTCCTCCCACCTCACAGCCCCCTCCCACCTCACAGCCTCCTCCCACCTCACAGCCTCCTCCCACCTCACAGCCCCACCTCACAACCCCCTCCCACCTCACAGTGCCTCCCACCTCCCAGCCTCCTCCCACCTCACAGCCTCCTCCCACCTCATAGCCTCCTCCCACCTCACAGCCTCCCCCCACCTCACAGCCCCCTCCCACCTCACAGCCTCTTCCCACCTCACAACCTCCTCCTACCTCACAGCCTCCTCCCACCTCACAGCCCCGTCCCACCTCCCACCTCACAGCCTCCTCCTACCTCACAGCCTCCTCCCACCTCACAGCCTCCTCCCTACTCCCACCTCACAGCCTCCTCCCACCTCACAGCCCCCTCCCACCTCACAGCCTCCTCCCACCTCACAGCCTCCTCCCACCTCACAGCCTCCCCCACCTCACAACGGAGCGTACAGTTCTATGCTTGAAACAAAGTTATTACAATTTACAAATTCCACCAAAATCTAACATTGATTGAAAGTCACTTTACCTACTGGGCAGTTAAGCCGCATTCCCATATGAAAAACAGTATTGTAGTCACCATGAGATGAGTGTTAACCCTTTCAATCAAAGGTGAGTATAATGCTCGTTTGTGGTCCAGCTCACTGTTGGTGGAAATTTGAAATATTAACACTAATCACCTGTTGCCCTGGTGATGATGCAGCTTTAGTTCTGATCCAAACGCTCGTTCTACCTTAATATAGAATATGCCAAGGGTAGGTTAACTAAATGCTGCATTGGCTTATGGCATTTTGCCCTTTTTTGTCTTAGTCAAAAAAAACGGAAAGAAAGCAAAGGTTGTTTGGCTATCCTGGGAGAGCGTTCATTGATTTCTCCCAGCCAGCACTTCATTCTATGTGAATGGTGTATGATATGAACACACCAGCGAACCCAGCCTCATATAAGGCTCTACTATATGAGTGGTGTATGACGTGAACATACCCCATATAATTTATACTGTATAAGTGATGTATGATGTAAACATACCCCATAATAGTCTATACTATATGAGTGTTGTATAAACATACCCCATATAGTCTATACTATATGAGTGTTGTATAAACATACCCCATATAGTCTATACTATAAGAGTGGTGTATAAACATACCCCATATAGTCTATACTATATGAGTGGTGTATAAACATACCCCATATAGTCTATACTATATGAGTGGTGTATAAACATACCCCATATAGTCTATACTATATGAGTGGTGTATAAACATACCCCATATAGTCTATACTATATGAGTGGTGTATAAACATACCCCATATAGTCTATACTATATGAGTGGTGTATAAACATACCCCATATAGTCTATACTATATGAGTGGTATATAAACATACCCCATATAGTCTATACTATATGAGTGGTATATAAACATACCCCATATAGTCTATACTATATGAGTGGTATATAAACATAGCCAATATAGTCTATACTATATGAGTGGTGTATAAACATACCCAATATAGTCTTTACTATATGAGTGGTGTATAAACATACCCCATATAGTCTATACTATATGAGTGGTATATAACATACCCCATATAGTCTATACTATATGAGTGGTGTATAAATATACCCCATATAGTCTATACCATATGAGTAATATATGAACATACCCCATATAGTCTTTTTTTATAGGAGTGGTGTATGATGTTGACATACCCTGCTCAATGTTCTTTTTTTAATTGCATTTGAAACTCATACAACACTTAGGCTTGACAGTATGTAGCCGTTTTTCCAGTGGTTGCCAGTCTCAAGATTATAATATTACACCTTTAAAATGGTGTCATTAATTATACAGGTCAGTCCAATACATCTAGAATCAAACCATATAATTAAAAAAGAAGGGAGTAGTGGAAAGCATAGAAGATTAAGTAAGCAACAACATAGTTACCTTATTAATCTACTAAATGGATGATTAGAGGGTGAAAAGAGGTGCTAGAGGGATGAGGAGATCATATTGTTTTCTCCACAAGTTATTTAGTTTTAGACATAGTCTATACATCTTCACGAGTCAAGGCCCTGCTGCCGCTACCACTCTGTCAGTCCCCTTGACCTAATGGGTGGTGTTTCAGGGGGAGATGTGGTAACCTGAGAAGGGGGTGCTGGTAACTGGGAATCCCCTGCCCCATTTAGATCTGACAGAGGGGAGGCCCTTTTTCCACTGTCCTCATTGGGTGGTTCAAAATTAACAGCTTTTTAAGTGCCATATATGGTGAAAGCCAGCCCATTGGGCCCTTCTCAGGAGAGAGAAGGGAACACTCTGATTGGTTGAGGGGGCCTGATAAGACAATCTACATCTCCCCCAGTTTGGTGGGGCTTGAGTGCAGGGTGTTGGATAGACTGGGAGGGAGGGACAGAGCCCTGCATGATGGAGGATGAGTCTATACAATACGAGTGGTTTATGATGTAAACATACCAAGCGACATCTGTCCAGAGACAGTTGTAGATCGGCCACATGCTTCCCACCACTCCCCGAGTCCCAGACAGCTGTCCCCCCCCCCCCCCCCCCAACACACACACACACCCACACGCCCACACACACATACAGATGACCTGGTTCGTGTCCAGCACCTTCTGAAATACGGCCATCCCTCACTCCCCCCCCCACCCCCACCCCCACCCCCGACCGCCCATCTCAGAGCTCACCCCTACCTCGGTGGAACTGGGCGGGCCCTCTGCTTTGTGTAATGTCCTATGGACAAAATAAAGTTAATCCATATTTCAATTTTTTTTAAAACTATGCCAATGGCCGTCCCGTAAGGATTGGTAATGGGGGGGGGGGGGGAGTTGGTTAACTATGCCTGCACTAATTAATGGTTTCGAAATTCCGTTTAAGGAAAGCACAAATATAACATATACTATTCAATAGGTGAGTATGAGAGTTTTCTTTTGATATAAATAAACTGTTAAGGAGACGGAAATTTGCTGAAATGCAGTCTGGTAAAACAAAAAAGTTCTTTTTCATGTGATTAAATGGTGTCATTAATTAGACTCACATTTCCTGTGAGTGTTGCTCAGGTCCTTTCCGAGAGAATGGTGCCTCAGAATTTTGATATCTATACTGATATTGATTTTATGAAATGTAGTAAATTAAGTTAAAATCATTCACATAGAATTACCGTTGTTTTGTCATGAAATAAGACTGTGAGACATGCTTCCCTCCAGATGAACATTATGAGTACAGTTCTAAAATTGCAGCTGAAACGCTGAGATAGGTAATGAGAAATTGAAGTTCAAAAAGATAAAGTTAAAATATCAATTATAAATTCATAATTTATGTAATTGTTGGTCGATTATTTTGATGAATATATCATCACGTAGACAAAAACATACTGTACGTGAGTGAAAGCAGCGGACCACCCTGAGACCCCTTATCTATCCTAAATATCTATCCTCAAGTCACTTCAATTTCATTTTGATAATTTAATTATGAAAATTAAATTAGAATTCTAAGCCAGCCTGTGTCCCGGGCCGGGGGCCTGCTGCCAGCTGGTTATATTAGCCTATATGGATATGGTGTGTAAACACTGGCACCACCTCGACCACCACCACCAAGACATCACCACCACCACCTAATACCACCACCCAGAACCCCACACTCACCTCTACATATATATTATATATGTGATAATCCTGTCCACAGCCCTCGGCCTAGGGTCCTCGGGCCTGTCTCTCTATCCTTGCTGTCTCCCTCTGTCCCTGTCCACTGCTGTCCCCCTGCTGTCCCAGCGTCTGTTAGTCCGTTCTGACCCAGAGTAGCTATTGTATAATAGGTTCAGACACCTACAACAGTCCATGGCTTTTGTTGGTCCCTTAAAATTTGTAAGGAATTCTTTTATTGGCTCTCTAGAAATGGCATGGGCAACCCCTTTCATGGTTCTTGGCCTGCTGGCTGGTTTATGGTCCTACCTGCCATAAACCATTGGCTGCAAAGCATGCTGGGATTTGGGTGGGAATTCCCAACCATATGGCTGCTAGTATACAGACTTACTTTGGAAAACAGTGGGTCTGTGGGAAACAGTGGGTCTGAACTCGACAGGCTAGGCGTCTGTTGTCACCTTATGCTAATGCCCACAGCTGGCCAACACTCGCCCAGCACAGTCCGCATGGTGGAGACTGCTGCCCCACGACCCGCCATCAGGGGGGAGAGTGAGGGGGGCGTGGTCAGATGACGTCACCGGCAGCTGGGCCCCTGGTGGGACGCTGGGTGGGTTGGGGGAGTGGGGGATGAGAGTGTAGCTTTAAGGGGAGAGGTGGTGTAGAGTACGGTGGCCCAGAGGTACAAATATGAACACATCCCATCTAACCCCCCCCCCCCCCCCCCCCACACACACACACACCGGTTTGGCAGAAACTTATCTCTGGGGTATTGTCGGGGGGGTGGGGGGATATATTTAACAAAGGATGAATAAGCATTTTCTATCAGTTTTTTTCCGTAGTCTTTAAAAAGGTAGATTGGTCTGCAATATTTCTATGGTTAGGACTAATTCTAATTATACATATTATAGATACTTACTCCTGCCATGCCCCAACTTCACTGTTAACCTTACAAAATTGAGGATATTGCACTGAGGTCCAGTGCAAAAAGAACTAGAATAGACTTATTGTAAACTCGTTCGGATTGGCAAGAATTCATAGTAAAACGTGTAATGCTGATACGTGTGCTAGGCACCAGGCGGCGCCATTGTTTAGTGGCTTAGTTGGAATGTATGGAAGAATGATAACGTCCTCGGGCATAGGGATTGTAGTTGGGTTGGCTCACCTCCTGCAGGTATGCACAGGTACGACAAGGGACACTCGTGCAATGGAAAACCTGTATGGGTACGTTATGAGTTGAAACACCTAGCTAAAGAATACTGGGGATAATAGGCTTCGTCGTCAACGTTAGGTTGTGCATAGTTAGAAATAGAATTAGTTTATATAGGTAAGAATGTGAAGCATGAAAGATAAAGGAAACATCGTTATAAGTATTGGTGTAAATGGGTATAGCGCCAAGCCTTTGGCTGTCGCTATATAAGTGGTATTGTGGCGCCCCAGGTCGAGTCTCCAGCCTCCCCACTCGACCTGGAGCCCTTCTAGGGGGTCTACACCCCTCCAGGACCCAGAATAAGCCCTAAAAAGGGGTTTAGTTCATCTTATTGTCAATATTATACATGTCATGAACTTTATACTTTTAGATGGTCTTTAGTTTACTCACAAACTGTACTTTTGTAACTGTATTTGGTGTGAATGCAGGTTGGCAACCTCCATTTTGTTTGTTTACTGGCTGGGGAGCCAGCCAGCCAATCAGAGTGGGCCTTTCTCCCCCACTTCTGGTTCCTGTCTGTTTCCTGAGGCATGCTGGGAAGAACCATGTGCTTCTGCCACTTTGATGCTGGGGACTGAACAGAGCAGAAGCAGGTGAGTGAGCAGCTCATT
The DNA here is from genome assembly GCA_936440205.1 of Lepidonotus clava. NCBI lineage: Eukaryota > Metazoa > Annelida > Polychaeta > Phyllodocida > Polynoidae > Lepidonotus > Lepidonotus clava. The sequence continues at coordinate 49,771,877 of OW387145.1, forward strand.
TCCCACATGGGAGGACTTTTACCCTTTATCTCTGCAGTTATTTTATACACAGGATATTTTCTGATTTGTTAACCTTCTGGGGTTATTCAGCCTGTTGTGTGGAGTTTCTGTACTGAGAGTTTGGGGACTTTTTGAGGCCCTTTTCTGAGTTATGCCCTGTTGTGGGACCATGTGGTGGCCCTTTGCCTGTGACTGTGAGTGGCCATGTGGTGGGCCTTGTTGGCTATTTCCCTCTCACCACTTTTAGCCTGTGAATTATTAACTCCTGTTGTGAGTTATTCCAGGTTTTTAGTGTTGTGACTCTGATTTTGGGAGAGGTTTCACCCTAGTTTTGCCACTCACAGGCCATGTGGTCAGGCCCTTTGTCCCCCTGTTGTGGGTTGTTATTTCTTACTTATTTCTGTGGCACAGTTAGTCACATGTTCTGGGTTTGTGCCCCTTTTTTTGAGTATCTAAGGACCTATGTTTAAGGAAACCTGCTATGGGTTTTTCTCTGTATTTTGTAACCTGTTTGTCACCTTTTTAGAACCTTTTGTAACCTCTTAAAGAGGTAGTTATTTCTTAGTTTAATAAAGATAACTTTAACTTTAAACTGTTTGTGTCTGGTTCTCTGTCACCTTTCTCCAACCCTAGTGATTAACTTGGGATATTTCACCGTAGCCAATAACTGTTACCCCCGGGTGCGCTACAGTATGAGACTTGAGATGGACGAGCAGACCAAGATAGAGTTCGATCAGAACACATGGGAGCAATAGTATAACATACGGATCACACGGATAGTGTTGAAATGGTAGTAACCACAACGATTAGGTGATAGTAAGGATTGGGACGGCTTAGGCTTAGCCTTACGGACAACGTACTGGACGTGACGGAGATCCTACTGAAACAAGCAGGGCTCGACGTTTCCGTCATTTCCGTCATTTTCGGAACTTTTGGCCGGAAACGGCGGACGTTTCCGCCTATTTCCATGAAATTCCAGACTGTCAGGGGCTGGAGTCACTTGTATCTATATGTTTCCTACCTTATCTATCCATTTCAAGCATTAGTTCAAGTTATTTCCTCCATAAATTGATAGAATTCAAGAAGACAGATCCCAGAAAAGTTTGTTTGTGATCCAGTGGCGGCCATTTTGAATGTGGCATGCTGGGTGGTTGTGATGTCATCAGTGATGTCACTCCCTGACAACCACCTTAGCAACACTGGAATTTGAAGTCACTTTTGCTCTGTGCCCAGTACAGGACAGACATAAGTCATTTCTCTCCAATCAAACTTCATTAAAGTGATTGAAATTATGAATCCACCCGATCAACAAGGTTTGTTGATAAGAATTTATCATTATGCTATGATATTAGAGACTTTTGGTGGCCTTTTGGCCTGAATTTACCCTAAGTTTAGGGTTTGTTTACATTTTCTGACTCTGTCAGTCTGGGCCCAGTGGGTGTGGCAGGGTGGCACCGACAGATCCTGTGCCACCGAAATGAACTTTGTTGTTTCTAACATTAGGGTTAGTTAACCAGGGTTAACTCCCCCTTTGAATATTTATTGATGAATTAAGGCCTAGTTAGGCTGATTCAGCCAAGGTTGGCTGTGATTTTATCCCAACTTTAGGACTTTTTCGTAGATTTCCCCCGGTGGAGCCGGTGGCACCGAGTTGCCAACATCTACCACCGAACTTTCCACTGCTATTAACTTAATCGAGAGATATTTTAACGAAGTAATCATTAGTAGACTAATATATTTCAGGCCTTGTTTGCCTATTTACTAGTAAATTAATCATTATCGCCCAACTTCTAGCGTTTACTAGTAACTTAGTAGTCATGTACTTTGACTACTGAAATTTAGGCCTATTTCTCGTCCTAGGCCTCGTCACTTTAACGTAAATTATACGCGTTAGTAATTATTAACGCAGTTATCCTGTAATTTATCAAATATTTCTACAGTTTATCGGATTCTGATGACTTATATAATTATGACTTATCTCATGTAACTAGATTTAGGTAGTGAATAAACTGTATTGTGTATCACTTTTACTCGAATTTTATGCGTCCAGTGGTTATTTACGTAATATTTATAGTATTCGATATTTACCTATCCCGATCAAATATAAATGTTAAGCTGCCAGGTCAAGGTTCTTTATTTATGGAGAGGCACCATCGAACCATTACGAGCTAGTGTCATTAATTACCTCTCCGACCCTTGGCGTGTTACACTACCAATGGTCTCCGTTACAGGTAGACGGGAGGTGACTCTCTCAACAGTGTCGGAGCGTATATACCTTACGAAAGGGGAAGCTTAACCATAGCTATACCTGGTTGGAATGTTACTGATGTGTTAGAATGGTGAAACGAATGACATGAACTGTATGGATGGAGAACTGTGTACCTGTACCTTCGGAATATTTACGTGAATGTAATAAACTTACCTCTTGCCAAGCGCGTGTTCTTTGTATAGGTTTGAGCCCCTTTACCTAGAATCTCTACCACTAAGGAATGAACTATGATCCAGGATAACGATCTACCTGGACGAAGCTAGCTACTTCAACGACTAATCACGAAGAACTCCCCTTTATTTACATAACACACCTTTATTGACATCTTCGAATAAGTAAAACATGATTGATAAACGATAAAACATCACGCAGTCGAATAATGATGAAACGCCCGGATACGGGATATTAATAGATCAAACTTTAATAATGAAACATCCCTGGAATTAAACAAAGACAAATAACATCAGTTTAGCTCAATATTATTATGTACTTTTGACATATCCCTCCTAATTCTCCCAACCATGGATAGCCAATTTATTGGCTTTCACCTGCAGGTTAGCCTAGATCATAATGGATGCTGGGAAGTATGGCAACAAACTACAGGGTTTAAGTAAAACAATGCTCACTAATCATGGCATTATTTGTGGTTTAAGATTGTAGACATCAAAACACCTATTTCTTCTTTTGATATTTGTATATGTTTTTCATTTTCTGAGTTGGTTTGAAAATTAATCCATTACACATAGAAATATGGCAAATATTTATATAATTTCTATAGATTTCCATAATAGCCAAAATTAACCTGCAGATGCTTAGAATACTGTAAAACAGCTATCCAGGGTAGGGAGAATTGCTGAAAAGTTAAAAACCTGACACATATGTTCATTTTGGGGGGAGGTCCCCTTCAAATTTCTAATGGGGGAAGGGTGATGTGTGTGGGGCGAGAGGGGACAGAGGCTGGTGTAGAAGAGAAACCTATCCTGGTGAGGATGAAGCAGTCGCGTGCAGTCAAACTTGTCGGGGGCAGATCTCTGGTTATCCGGAAAGCTCGCATGTGGTGGGTGAGCAGTGGAAACGGCTGAAGATTGCCGAACGCCGCTGAGGCTTTCTCGCGAGTTCATAGTCAGCAACATACCTATGGGCCACCATAGCATGTATGTGTGTGGGGGGAGGGGGGGGGATGTGGGAAGGGAGTGTAGGGAGGGGTGTTTGGTTTCACTTTTGTTCTCTATTTATTGATCAGGAGACACAGCCTTGTGGGTCGAGAGGGGGATGGTGATGGCCCTAGACCCTAATCCCTTTATTGACCAGGAGAAAGGGCTGTGCTCGGAAAGAGGGCTGTGCTGGGGGAGAGGGCTGTGCTTGGGGAGAGGGCTGTGCTGGGGGAGAGGGGAGAGGGCTGTGCTGGGGGAGAGGGCTGTGCTGGGGGAGAGGGCTGTGCTGGGGGAGAGGGCTGTGCTGGGGGAGAGGGCTGTGCTGGGGGAGAGGGCTGTGCTGGGGTAGAGGGCTGTGCTGGGGGAGAGGGGAGAGGGCTGTGCTGGGAGAGAGGGCTGTGCTGGGAGAGAGGGCTGTGCTGGGGGAGAGGGTCGTGCTGGGGGAGAGGGCTGTGCTGGGGGAGAGGGATGTGCTGGGGGAGAGGGGAGAGGGCTGTGCTGGGGGAGAGGGCTGTGCTGGGGGAGAGGGGAGAGGGCTGTGCTGGGAGAGAGGGCCATGCTGGGGAGAGGGGAGAGGGCTGTGCTGGGGGAGAGGGCTGTGCTGGGAGAGAGGGGAGAGGGCTGTGCTGGGGGAGAGGGCTGTGCTGGGGGAGAGGGGAGAGGGGAGAGGGCTGTGCTGGGGGAGAGGGGAGAGGGCTGTGCTGGGGGAGAGGGGAGAGGGCTGTGCTGGGGGAGAGGGCTGTGCTGGGGGAGAGGGGAGAGGGCTGTGCTGGGGGAGAGGGGAGAGGGCTGTGCTGGGGGAGAGAGCTGTGCTGAGGGAGAGGGCTGTGCTGGGAGAGAGGGGAGAGGGCTGTGCTGGGGGAGAGGGGAGAGGGCTGTGCTGGGGGAGAGGGGAGAGGGCTGTGCTGGGGGAGAGGGGAGAGGGCTGTGCTGGGGGAGAGGGGAGAGGGCTGTGCTGGGGGAGAGGGGAGAGGGCTGTGCTGGGGGAGAGGGCCGTGCTGGGGGAGAGGGCTGTGCTGGGGGAGAGGGGAGAGGGCTGTGCTGGGAGAGAGGGCTGTGCTGGGGGAGAGGGCTGTGCTGGGGGAGAGGGCTGTGCTGGGGGAGAGGGCTGTGCTGGGGGAGAGGGCTGTGCTGGGGGAGAGGGCTGTGCTGGGGGAGAGCGCTGTACTGGAGGAGAGGGGAGAGGGCTGTGCTGGGGGAGAGGGCTGTGCTGGGGGAGAGGGGAGAGGGCTGTGCTGGGGGAGAGGGCTGTGCTGGGGGAGAGGGGAGAGGGCTGTGTTGGGAGAGAGGGCTGTGCTGGGGGAGAGGCTGTGCTAGGGGAGAGGGGAGAGGGCTGTGCTGGGGGAGAGGGCTGTGCTGGGGGAGAGGGCTGTGCTGGGGGAGAGGGTTGTGCTGGGGGAGAGGGCTGTGCTGGGGGAGAGGGCTGTGCTGGGGGAGAGGGCTGTGCTGGGGTAGAGGGCTGTGCTGGGGGACAGGGGAGAGGGCTGTGCTGGGGGAGAGGGCTGTGCTGGGGGAGAGGGCTGTGCTGGGGGAGAGGGGAGAGGGCTGTGCTGGGAGAGAGGGCTGTGCTGGGGGAGAGGCTGTGCTAGGGGAGAGGGGAGAGGGCTGTTCTGGGGGAGAGGGCTGTGCTGGGGGAGAGGGGAGAGGGATGTGCTGGGGGAGAGGCTATGTTAGGGAAGAGGGGAGAGGGCTGTGCTGGGGGAGAGGGCTGTGCTGGGAGAGAGGGGAGAGGGCTGTGCAGGGGGAGAGGGCTGTGCTGGGAGAGAGGGGAGAGGGCTGTGCTGGGAGAGAGGGCAGGGCGATGGCCCCGGACCCTTGAAGAGAGGAACCAGTCATAAATCAATTATTATATTTCAACACATTAGGTTGTTTTCAAATTTTCAAATTGGAAATTCTGTAATAGACCTTTGTACATAAATCATGGAAATATCAAATTTCGGGTTTTCAAATTTTAGAATTGAAAATATTCTTTTTTTATGGAAATTGAAATTAGGCCTATATTAATACAAAACGCTAAATGAAGAATGAACCCCTGAAAGTAATAGGCCTTTATATATATATCAGGTTAGGGACATGCCTCTGTTCTTGTACCGATGCAACATAGTGCAACGATGCAAGATATGACAACGTTGTGTGTTTATGGTTACTTATATCAATGTATAATTATAAAACACTGTATATTTGAAAAATGATGTTTTTGTCCAAAAGTATTTCATTGTATAACTTTAGTTCAAAAGAATGCGTTCAAAATCCTCAAAAATGAGTACTAAATCACACACAAAAATGTGTCATCTTGTTTACATTAGTTTACATCACGTGATATAAATACTGTAACTAAAATATTTTATAAAAATATTTTGAAATTGTTATATTTTTTCTAAATGATTATGTTTGTAGACGTCCTCCCACAAGATGAAAAGGATTATTATAATCTTTCCTACCACGGATAGCTGATTTACAGTATATTAATGACCTGCAGGCTAATTAAATTTGGACTGAATTTGTAGACAAAACCTCTTAGAAACCTTTCAAAATATAAGAGAGGTATGGATACAAATTAAGAAAAAATATGATCTGTAATTTTAGATCTACATCATTTAGCTTCTAATAATGAAAGGATTCATGAAAAATCCTATACTAAAGCCTTGTGGTTTGTCGACATACTACCTAGCGTGCATCCTGATCTGGGCTTACCTGCAGGTAACGATCAGGTAAATGGCTATCCGTGGTTGGGGAGAATAAGCCCATCCCACATTGGGTATATCCCAGGGTTGGACAAGGGTCGGACAAAATTACAGTATAAGTGATCCTTCTCTCCAAGAGCTGGGATTACTGGAATAACTAAGAACTATGTTTTTCTATTTCACCAAGTACTGATAAAACATTATGATTTCTTAGATTTTACCAATTAACAGATTTGCAGGTTTGCCAGCCAATCAAAATGATGCATTTTAGGGAAAATAGGGTTGGACATTATAGGTTGGGCTGACAGGCTTTAACATTGGTTCCTATGGGAAAAAGGAAAATATACAAAGCTGTATTTTACAAATTTTAAGGAGCAATTTGTCAACCAAACCACCTTGGTGCATTAAGTTTCACACTTCTATCTTTGGGGATTAAATCAGAAAGAAATTGCTATGTAATTTCATGGTAAAATTTGATGTTCATGTATAGTGGGATGGGCTTATTGTCAGTAGTATCCTTTTTGGTCGAGTTCAGCACATCGAGCAGAAATAGGGTCGAGTTCAGCACATCGAGCAGAAAATAGGGTTGAGTTCATCTCATCGAGCGAAATTTAGGTCTTGTTCGACACATTTAATGCTTGAGTCAATGGTAGAATGTGTTGGTCTTGTTCAACTCATCGACTAGATTTTAGGTCGAGTTCAGCACATCGAGCGAAATTTTAGGTCTTGTTCAACTCATCGAGCGAAATTTAAGGTCTTGTTCAACTCATTATAAGCTTGATTGAATGGTAGAATGTGTTGGTCTTGTTCAACTCATCGACTAGATTTTAGGTCGAGTTCAGCACATCGAGCGAAATTTTAGGTCTTGTTCAACTCACGAGTGAAATTTTAGGTCTTGTTCGACTCATCGAGCGAAATTTAAGGTCTTGTTCGACACATCGAGCGAAATTTAAGGTCTTGTCTGACTCATAAGTTTGAATGGAATAATGTGTTGTTCGACTCAGGTCTTGTTTAACTCAAATGTAGTTTCTAATATGTGGTTGCCATCTAGTGAAATGTTAGCGAATTATTAGTTTTAACTGCCATCTATTGGATTGTTATAGAGTTGCTTGTAAATGAATTTAAATAACGTGATTGTTAATGATGCATATAATATTAAATAGTTTGGTGATTGGTTTTGGTGATTATAATTATTTAGAGGTTAAGAATCATATATAATTCATTAGTAGTAGTAGATATATTTAAAATGGTTTATATAGAGTTTTGGTGTTGTTTGTTTTTATAGATTGGTATAATCTATGTATCGTATTAATGTTTTATTTGTATTGTTTTTGAAAATAAAACTGTTATTTGAACATAATATGAGTTGATTAATATGTTATTTTTAGATTTAAAAGTATTGATATTGAATCTTTTGTTTTAATATGAAAATGGTTTTGACCTAGATAATATAAGGAAATCGTTGTGGCGACGTATAACATTTGTTGCTGTGTTTTTATTATTGAGGGTCTAGATTCTATAAATTGACATGATAGTGCTACTTATCAGAATTCTGTTCCACTGGAGTAATGAGTTGCTCTTAATGACCTTCTGTTTAATGATTATATTATCATTTAGAGATTTAGTTTCAATGGTTAATCTTAAGAGAGTTTATGTTGGCTATTGAGGGTTTGGTCTAATTTGCAAATTGTGATTTTCATTAAATATAGGTTAAGAATAGCGTTTTGGAAGATTATTTCTGGAGTTTCAGGATTAGATTGGTAAGTAAAATGTATTTTATTTTGAATTTTGAATTTTTATCAATTTGAATATGATTTCTTTTATGTGTTTTTAATTATAGTTTCTTTTGTAGGTTTATTGAAGACTGGTCGTTGAGGGTGATACTTCTTCTTTTGACTTTGGTAAGGTGGTATTTCAAAACTATTAATTTCGTAATCTAGATTTTCGATGTTGAAACTTAAAGATTTCCAAATTTGTATTGGTATTTGCATAATTGTTTCTGAGCTTGATTCTTAGTACGTTGGATGGACGTCAAACCAACGCCTCTCTTAAAAATGTAATGTTTTGTTATAGCAGGTAATAATTCTTCTTCTTCTTATTTGTCTTTGGTCCTGTTTCAGCGTAGATCTGATTGAGGTACTGAAAGGTATTTTATTCAATAAGCTTTTTACTTTGAAAGTATTGTGATGTTTTGAAAGATATTATTGAATTTTTATTAAATTATTAGTAGAGTTTAGTTTCTTTTTGAAATAGGTTTGATGTAATCTTATTTAAGAAAAATGCATAATATTGTTTGTCATAATATTTTTGACTGAATTTTGTTAGATTATTTTGTGAAATGTAAATGGAATATAAAGTTTGGAATTTTAAAATTATTATTGTTTGATTTTGCTTGAAAATTTGGTATTTCATAATCTTTCATAATCCTTTCAGTTCCTCTGTTCCTTTGGAATGTTTGAACGTATTATGAACGTACTTGCTGGAATTTGATTGGCTGATATTTTGGGACTTGGTATAAATAGTTACGTAGGTATAAATGGTTGCGTCACAGGGGTTGTTCGCTGTCGTAATCTGAATCTTCTGATGGGTTAAGTCGAAGATTTGTTTTATTATAGTGCGCAGTAAGGATTCCTTAGGATCTCTAGTGCGGTTTCATATAGGCTTATATGGATATATCGGATATGAACGTAGAGGATAATTGAACTTCATCGGATTCACAGGATAATTTAAACAGTGCAAAGACAATTATACAGAGAACAATTGAACTTTATTGGATAATCAGTACTTGGATATTTCTTCGAGACTCTTCTTCGATACAACACCGATAATACGAGGATAAGGTAAGTTGAAAGTTTTATATTTGATTTTAATAGATATATTGGTTATGCATTTTCAGATATAATGTTAGGATAAGTATTCTTGGATATTATAGGTTCAGATTATTTGTTTGTTTGTTATATAATAGATGAAGTTTAATTAAAAGGACAGTTGTATATTCGATGAAGCTTTGTTTGTTTGTTTAGTAGTTCAAGATTTAAAGAGTTGTTTGGATTGTAGGGAGTTCAAGGGGATCATCATATAGTTCAATGGTTTCGGGGGGTAGTAAGCGGGGAGTGTGAGGTCTATAGTATTGTCGGTTCTTTATTTTTCTAAGTCTGTGGATGGTGCATGATAGAAGCGTTATTAGGATGATGAGAATTGAGCATAGAGTTCCGCCAGCAATTTTAAAGATCAGTGATTTAGTTGGAGATTGGGTGATAGCCTGAGGGGTACTTGACGGTGTTGAGTTTAGAGAGAGAGGCTTACTGGTAGATAGTACTGCTGAGGTGGGTGTTGAAGGCTTGGGGATTGTTTTTTTGATTGTGATAGGTGTGGGATTTGTTGGATTTGGTGTTGGAGAGATGATTGGTGTTTTGTTTGGAAGAGTCGGAGGCAGGATCATTGGTGTTTGAAGGGTAGGGGTTGGCTTAGAAGAGGTTGCTGGTGTTGAGGGGTTTGGAGATGGTAGTGGTTTAGGGGGAGACGGTAGTGGTCTAGGTATGGTTGCAGGTGTTTGAAGGCTTGGTGGCGACAGTGGTTTAGGCAGGACTGTTTGAAGGACTGGTTTAGGCAGAGCGGCAGGTGTTTGAAGGCTAGGCGACGGTAGTGGTTTAGGCAGGACTGTTTGAAGGGTTGGAGATGGTAGAGACGCTGGTGTTTGGAGGCTTGACGATGACAGTGGTTTTGACTGGGTCGTAGGTGATGACGCTGGTGCTTGAAGTGTGGGTGATGGTTTAGGCGGGGTCGTAGGCGATGTCAGTAGTTTAGGGGAGGTCGTTGTTGTTGTTAGAAAGGTAGGTGGCGGCAGTGGTTTTGGCAGAACTGTTGGTGCCTGAAGAGTTGGTGCTGGAAGAGTTGATTTTCTGAAATAAAGAATTAGTTTGGTTGGATTTAGCTGAAATTATGTTAGTTGGAAGTACGTTGTAGCTAATAAATAGTTGAAATTATTATGTGATTATCACAGTGGTTTGGTCAGAAAAATATGTATTCTAACATAGTTATACTTTTTATGGGAATTTTAAAATCTGAAAATTCAATGCGTCATTTATAAACATTTTCTGCTTCTTTATTACGTCATTTATTATTTCAATGCGCTTAGGATGCATGACACGTCCTTAACCTGATCACTGGGTGGTAGTTTTGGTTATAGGCCTATAGCTGAAATTACGTTGTGATAGGTGGGTTGATGAGCAATGTGGTCTGGTAAGATGGTGAGGGTGAAGTGACTTGAATCTTAGGAGGGATTTCTTGATCATTTTTTGAGTATTAAGGCAAGTGGGGTATGCGGGACAGTTATAGGTTTGATGAGTTTAGTGGTAGTTTATAATTATGAAAGTTTGTAATTATGAAATTCAGGCTTGTATAGGGTTGGGAGCCTCAAGTAGCTTTATTAGCGTTCGTAATTTGACTAAGCGTTTAGTTATAATTTAAGTATTGATTCGACCTTACATTTAGCATAAGTTTATGAGTTTGGAAATTAGATTGATTTAAGTAATAACTTACGTGCATATTCCGGATTCACATTTGTACTTTTTTTCGTTGACGGTCATTGTCGTGAGAAAGGGAAACGCCGCAAGATCGTAGTTCAGTTGAGAATTTGTTGGTTCGGCCGTTTCCAATTTCAGTAGTTCTGCTTGGATTGTTTCAATCGATAGATGTGCTGGAATGCAACTGCATTCTAAAATTCCTGGTTCTGTAATGGTCTCGCAGTTGTTTTGTACAGTGCACGTGGTGCACATTTTCGTACAAATCATTAAGAAAACTAGGCTTACAAGAAGAATTTTCGTCATTTTGTAGTGTTCTGGGCTCCAGGTTAGGCTCTAGGCTGCTGCTGGTTTGAGTGCTTGACGGTTTGATTCTGAGTATAATCTTTTTGGGGCATTCTATCAAGTATTAGCGTTTTATTTTGTTTGCTTTATCTTAATCTTAGGGCAAGATTTATCTAGGGGCAGAAGTATTAGGTTTAGTCATTATGTGCATCTGTTGAATTGCTGCCCTCTGGTGAATGTTAATGTCGGTAAAGGTTTTGTAAATGTGCTGCCATCTATCGAATAATTGTTTAGGTTTGGAAATGTTTCGCCCTCTGTGGAATTGTTTAGGTTTGGAATGTGTCGCCCTCTGTGGATTAAGATAATGAATTTCTAACAGAGATCTTTGGTGTTTGTTTAGATTGTGTGAGGAAGATCGTGCAGTGCTGATCGGTTAGTTTAAGCTAAAGGAATTAAGCAGTAAGTATAATAGTATATATTTACAAATGAGTATTGTTATAGATTTTGTAAACGAACTTGGTATTAAGTGTTCTTGTTTTTTTTGTAGGGTTATTATCAAAATTATTAAGCGGTGTTCTTTTTATTCGGAGTTGCTTAAAATTTGCCCTTGTGATAGTTTAGTTACTTTTTCAGTTGTTGTTAAAGTCGCGACATTAGCTCAAGAGATTAATTCAAAATTATATAACAAGATAACATTAAAAGATTTGTGTTAAGAAGCAATTGTGAATATTGCTCCTAAAATTACTAAAGATGAATTAGACACTTTAGGATTACCCTGGACTTTAAAAGAAGAAATTCTGAATTTTGCTGAGTCACAATCCGAGGAGTTTGATGAATTTGCATATTTGTCAACGGTTGTAGTATTGTTTAGACATCATATAGGTTTTCATGTGCTATAATTTTATATTGAAATTTAATCAGCTTTATTAATGGGTTTTGCTTTTAGTTTTAGCTGTAATAATGAGTACTGCTTTAGCATTAAATTTTTCTGAGTCAAAGTGTAAATTTTGTTATTTTTATAAATTGAAGAGATCAGGGAATTCATGTAAAGAAAATCGTTGTTTTTGTAAAATTTGTGCTAGTCATTTTAATTCTTTAGATTTTAAATTGGTTCCACCTTGTATTCCTATTTTAACTTCTTTAAAGGATAAAGTTGTTTCTAAAAGATATCTTTTGAATTTAAATTTTAGATTATTAACATTTTATAAGAAAACTCCACAATATATGAGACTTATAGCTAATATTCAGCTTTTGGTTTATTTGCATTTTGCTTACTTTTGTTTTCAAATTATAAGTCATGTGTCATTTATACTTTGTTTAGATGACAAGTGAAGCGACATATGTTTTAGTACCATCTAGTTCGTTTCGATATCAGACTTGTCTTGATTTTGATAAAATTACGAGGTTGAATGGTTCAGTTACTGAAATAAGGTGTTGTTGTCATACTTGTATTAGTTTGTATCTTTATTTTACACTTTTTGATCCTATTCCTCATTGTCATCTTATTTTACTTTATTCTAAAGGTAGGTTTATTTCAAAAAGAATTGCTTTGAAGGAAAATTTAAAGATATGTTCATTTTATAAAACGGTATTAAAAGAGAATTATGATAATGTAGCTGATTATTATAATAGTTTATTGTTTGCTCATTATGCTTTTCTTTCTTCTGCTATTACAAAGCATGTCGGCTATTCTTTAGTTTCAACATTAATTGAATGTATTGTTGTTATGCCATTTTAGTATGCGATGTTTTGAATGAAATCTTTTGAGCGTTTTCAGTTCAAGTCTTATCTTTGTTTTTATAAATCTAAGCGGTTGAAGAAATTGGTTATAGAATATAAGTGCTATTGTCCAACTTGTATAAGTTTATATCTTTTTTCTTTTCATTTAAAATTAATTCCTCATTGCCATCTTATTTTATTGAGTTTTAGGGGTAAAATAATTTCAAAAAGAATTGCTTTAAAAGAGAATTTCAAAATATTATCATTTTATAGGAAGTCAGAAAAAGATAAATTGGTTAATTTTGTTGAATTGCAACACAGTTTATTGTATATCCATTGTGCTTTCTTTTGTTCAGTCATTATAAAGCACGTTGGATATTCAATAACTTCAGGCTAGGTTATGACATGAGAAGAAGATTTTATTTTTATAAATATATTTATTCAAATACTTCAAAACGTTTTAGAAAAAGAATTTGTCATTGTGCGCAGTGTTATCATTTGCTGGATCTTTTTTGTTGTAAGAAATCTTGCCATCGTATTTTATTGAGTTTTAGGGGTAAAATAATTTCAAAAAGAATTGCTTTAAAAGAGAATTTCAAAATATTATCATTTTATAGGAAGTCAGAAAAAGATAAATTGGTTAATTTTGTTGAATTGCAACGAAGTTTATTGTATATCCATTGTGCTTTCTTTTGTTCAGTCATTATAAAGCATGTTGGATATTCAATAACTTCAGGCTAGGTTACGGCATGAGAAGAAGATTTTATTTTTATAAATATATTTATTCAAATACTTCAAAACGTTTTAGAAAAAGAATTTGTCATTGTGCGCAGTGTTATCATTTGCTGGATCTTTTTTGTTGTAAGAAATCTTATAAAGGTTTTTTTAGGTTTCATCAGATTCTAACTAAACATGAAATTTTGAATATTAATAATAGAATATTTGAGTTTTGTCGAATGAATCCAGCAGAGTTTCTGATTCGATCATCAGAGTACATGTTAGGATATTCAGAATTTTTTATCAAAATTGCTCAGATTTATTTAATTGTAGTGCAGCATGAAAAATATAGATTAGCTTATAAGCGTCGTAGGTAAATATAGATTAGTTTATAAGTATTATACTTGAGATTGTTATTCAGATAGTGATTAATTGTAGTTCAGTATGAAATATATGCATGAAATATATAACTATTATAGGTAAAAATTTGCTTAAGGTTAGGTGTTACGTTTATAGATGCAGATAAGTTATAGTATAAATTTAGTTATTTTCAAAGTCAATTTTTATCCGAAAATTAATTTTGATTTGTTTGCAATTCATAGAAATATTAATGTTTCAACTGTTCTTTATAGAGGATCTTTAACATTTAAAAGAAAATCTTATACATTAAAAGTAACAAAGCGTGGATTTTGTACTATTTATTTAAGGAGGAATTTTTCAAGTTTATTATCTGATATTTCTAAATAATTAGCTTTAGAAGTTTATGATTTTATTGAATTATATTGTACATGCGAAGAGGTAGCAGATGATATTTCTATTTTTATAACGCCAAAGAATATTCAGATAACTTTTCAAATAATTTTTGTTTCAGAAAGGAGTAAAAGTTTTATGGAATTTTGTTTTAAGATAGTGGAAAAGTTTTCAGATAAATATAGTTTTGAGATTAAAGAGTCAAATTCGAGTGATTCTGTTTGGTTGTCATATACAGGAACTGGCTCATCATATTTTTCAAGTTTTCGTTTAATTTTGAATAAGCTTGAAAGTAATTGTATTTTAACATTTTCACATACTTTTAAAGGTAGTTGTTTAACAAGTAATGTTTTATATTTTTCTGAAGTTTGTAATGATATTAGGACCTGCTATTTAGGTATCTAGATATTTAACGTATGGCTGGCATTTTAGATGAATTGCTATTGTTAGTGGTGGGGTTTTTATTGAAAGTTAATTCAGATAATAAGCAGTTTTGGCATAAAGTAAAAGTTGATGTTACTCATCCTTTTCATTTTATTTTTTTGCAGTTGAAAGAGCAATTTATAAGTGAAAATAAATTAAATATATTTAAGGATGAATTAAAGGCTACTCTTCTTGAACATTTAAAGAGTAGTCAAGCAACAAGGAATGTTGCTTATTTGATTATTTTTAGTGATGAAGAGAATTTAAGATTAGAGTTGCGGTCTTTTCAGAGTGTTATTTTGCAGAAGCTTGTAGATATTTTAAAATTAAGTATTGTAGTATATACTGGTTCTGGTCGATCTAATCATTTTTCACCGTGTGACCACTTATTTAGACAGGGTTTACCTTTGGTTATTCAGTGGAATAAAGATCAAAATAAATTTGTTCAAACAAATTTAGGGTGTCATAAGTCATCAAAATTTTCAACTAATGAAGATTTGTTTACTAAGAAATCTTTACAAAAATCATATAAGAAAAGAAAGATAAATGGTAAACAGTATAAGAGTGTAGAGAGGTTATCTACAACTGATTCATCTGAATCAGATGAAGATAGAAAAAAGGAAGATATTGAATTGAAGCGAAAATGTAAGAATGTTAATAGTGATTGTTCTAGTGTAAATGATGATTTGTGTGTATCAGATACAGATGAATATGAGGAGGTTGAAGAGGTTAATAAACAGATAAGTGACAAAAAGGTTAATGATTTCCTATTTGAGCTTAACAGATTAAAAGAGACTCAACAAAGTTTTGGTAAAAGTCAAAATGATTTTGTAGATGAAGGTAAAGAAATAGGAGAAAGGAAAATAGATAAGAATTGTTCTGGTAAAGAGTTTGAGGAAAATAAAACAAGTAAGAGGAAAAATATATCAGTTAATGTAAGTGAAAGTGGAAAACATCTTCAAGATTTTTCAACATGTTCAGTGTTGTATCAAGAATCTAAGGAAAAGATTGATGCTAATATTTCAAAATTTGTTGAAATTACTGACCGATTACGTAAACATGCATTAGTTATTCAAAATAATCTTTTGCCAGGAAATATTGAAACTTGCTTATGTTGTCCTGTACATTGTGCTCAGCCTTTGATTAAAGCTACAAAAGATAAGAGAGGTCCAAAAAAAAAAATTTAATTTTATGTAACGAGTGTAATAAAGAGTTATTTTCATTTTCGTTATTACGTTTACATAAATTACGTTTTCATTCAAATTATAATCCAAAAAGTCATTTGTTTATTCCACCGCCTATAAGAAATTATTCTATCATTTCTAGGAAATTTCAAGCGACGTAATATTGTGAGTACAAGATGAGAATGTGTTCTTTAGCTTTTTTCCAACTTATGCAAAGTTGTTTGTACTTTTCAGCTTTGGTTTCTTTCTATGCAGGTAATATTGATCTTCCTTTAGTAATTGAAATTCCAGAACAAGATAGTTTATCAGAACAGGAGTGTATTGGAATAATTAAGGTTATTTCTGAACATGACGAAGAAGATTGGTTTCGAATGTTTAATGAGTTTTCTGTTCAAGCACTTTTATTTTTTTCATCTTATTTCCATTGTGATGCTATTTTGAGTTATATTCAAAGTACTATGTGGACAAGTAAGAAGAGAATTGTAACTACTTTAAAAATGAGTTGTTATTTATTTGGCATAAAAGACAAATTTACTCAGAGTATTTTGAATTCAATATCAAATTATTTAGGTACGCCAGAAGATTATATAATTTATCTTGTTAGACTTATCCATATTAAAGGAGAGAGACATGCAATGAGAGCATTATATAGGAAATTGAGGGATGTATCGCGGTATAGAAGATTGATTTTTTCAAAATTTGATGTGCATTGTATATTTTGTTCGTTTCCAATTATTTTTTCTTATAAAGGCCCAAATTGTGAGATGGTTTTCCTTCAATGTTGTTTTAGACCAGTTCATATTGCAGGTTGTTTTGAAGGATTTCTTTCTCAAAGTTATGATATGGAAGTTTATTGTTTTAAATGTAGAACTAAATGGCGTGAAGGAAGACCTATTTTAAATAATAGATCTAGATTGTATTGTATTGAAGAAAGGTTAGGTTATGTTCCAGATCATTTAAGACACATTCAGAAATATTCTTCAGAGTTTTTATTTGACAGGTAAATTGTTTTTGATTTTATTAAAGGAAGATCAATATGACGGATTTAGTTTTAAGGCATATTTAACTATTTATAAATTGCTTTGAGATTAATCAACTGATATAGAGATTAATTAAGTATGTGAATTAGTTAATATAGGTTAATGTAAGAAAGTAGTTAATATTTATAATAGAATAATGACTGGGAAGATAGTTGATGGGTTTTATTTATCTTTAGTATCAAATGTTACTCATCCTACACGACATAATCTAACAAGCCATTTTTTTACTGAGTTACCTGTTGAAAAAACATGTAAGGGTTATTGGGAAGTGGCATTAGTCGAGATAGACTTTCCAATATCCTGGTATAATGTGCCAAGACATCCAGAACAAGGTCGAAATTGGGTATTAAGTAGAGATATTTTTAAATTAAAAGATCCTCGTTTTCGTGTAATTAAATCTATAGATCAAGTAGATATGACTTCAATTAAGAGGGTTACCAAATCTTTTGCTCATAAGTTTGGAAATTATACAATAAAGTCATTAATAAATTAAATGAATGATAGATTTATAAAAGCAGATAAAACTGCATCGGAGGGGAGTGAAGGTTATCTTAATTATCGGAGGTGGACAAAACTTTATGTTGATGATCAAAATTTGATTTGTTCATTGTATGTTGGAACTGGTGATACCGTATTTTTGTCAACATATTTAGCTCAAGTTTTGCGTTTAGATCAATGTAAAGGAGTTATAAATTGGGGACATTTATGCGAATTTAAAGGTAATAGGTTAGGTAGTACTGTTGGAGGTTTTAATGATGTATTAGCTTTGGATAAGGGAGGAGCATATAATCAAGTTATACAGGCTCAATATGGAACAGAATATGTTGGATTAGGTATTCCTGTTTTTCCTACAGATTCAACAAATATTTATATTTATTCAGATATTGTTGATTATGAATTTGTAGGCAATGTTGAAACCAAATTATTAAGAACTGTTCAAGCGTTTGGCAAGTTTGGAGATAATGTGAAGCATCGTTATGATTTTCCTTTATATAAGAAATTAGCTTATGATAGATTGAAAGAGATAGAAATTGTTATTAGAACTGATCAAGGAAAACCTGTTGAATTTGAGTATGGTAATGTATCACTTACATTGCATTTTAGGAGACTTGAGATATAAAAAATTACCTTATGATAATGTTCAGGTTGAAGTCTATTCAGATCAAGCAAGAGAATGTATTTTTACTTAACGTATAAGGAAAATTGATATGAGACCTAAAAGGGTTTTAAATAAAGATTTAGTGAGGAGACGTAGGGCTTTAAATAACCTCTTAGTTGATTATGATTTTGTTCCACAGAAAAAGCGTATAGATATTGAGTTATATCTGTATTTAAAATCTAAAGTTTTGTATAAGAAATTAGTGAAAGAGCTTTCTCGGCATGGAGGTATCAAATTTCAACTTTCTTTAAAGGTTTTATTAGGTTAATATAAGGTAGATACTGAAGAGTATTTTGAATGTCAACCATGGTTTCAGAGTCGTGTTACTCAGTTTTTGACTTTCCATTCTATTAAAGATAAACTTAATGAAGCTAAAAGATTAATTTTAGCATTTTTTGATGGGTTTATTCAGATGGGTTCAGGTTGGTTTTTGAAAGAAATTCAACTTTTACGTTTATCAGTTTATATGTTTAATCCTTTTGGCGGGTGTGCATATATATCTCTTCCACTTCCTAAGAAGCATTCTCTTGTTAATATATTATGTGAAGATAATAGATGTTTTGTTTATTGTGTATTAGCTGCCTTTAAGAAATGTAGGAATCCTAGCAGATTTTCAAATTATCTTGATATGGTTTCTACTTTAGATTTATCTGGTCTTTCATTTCGAACAAAATTAAGTGAAATACCAAGATTTGAAAAGAATAATGGTATAACTATAAACGTTTTTGGTATACATTTTGTATCTCTTACGTATGTTCCTTTTCCTATGTATATTTCAGTGAATTTTGATAAAAGTAATCATAAGAAGCATGTTAATTTACTTTTATATAATAATCATTATATGTTGATTAGGAATATTAGTTCATTTCTTACTCCATTTTTTTGGAAGAAATCAAGATATTTCTGTAAAAAATGTCTTGTTTCATTTTCAAACAAAACATCATTTAATCTTCATGAAAATGCTGATTGTACAAGTAAAGTATTTACTGGTCAACTTTATCATATGCCGTTACAGGGAGAAAGAGCTCGTTTTGTGAATTATGCTAAACAAATTAAAAACCATTTTATTATTTATGCAGATTTTGAAACATATAATGTTGCTTTGAATAAACAGAAAGGTAAATCAACTTTGAAAACAGAACATAGCCTTAATGCAGTTGGAGCTATACTTTTATCAAAATATTCTGAATATTCAAAACCACCTTTTATTTATGTTGGACCAAATGTTATTAAAAAGTTCATAGAATATATTTATCAAATGAGGGCAGAAATTTCATACATATTTGAGAAAAATAGGAAACCATTAAATTTAACACCTCCGGATATTTTGCATCTTTCACAGCAAACATGCTGTTACCTATGTGGCATTAAATTTAGGAAGGGGGTGAAAAAAGTAATAGATCATGCTCATTTAGGGAGAGAGGGGAAAGGAAGAGATGTCAATTACGCATGTAATGCATGTAATTTAACATATAGTGCACTTAAATTCTCTTTGTTTAGAATCCCAATCGTTATGCATAATTGTATGAATTATGATTTACATTTTGTTGTTCAGAATATTTGTAAGTTTATTGCAGATGATATTACTGTTATTCCAAAATCTTCAGAAAAGTTTCTGTCAATGTTTTTTGATAGTTTTTACTTTATTGATTCATTTCAATTTTTACCAAATTCTCTTTCTAATCTAGCAGATTTATTAGTAAAAAAAGATGTAAATGATTTAAAGGAAACAAAGAAATATTTTCCAAATGAGAAATATTTACCTTATGTAATGCGTAAAGGGGTTATGTGCTATGATTATATAGACTCATGGAAAAAGTTAGACGAGTGTAAGTTACCTTCACGTAAAGCTTTCTTTAATTCATTAACAAATAAACATATTACAACAAAAGATTATTGTCATGCTTTAGAAATGTTTAAAATTTTAAAATGTAAGACAATAAAGGATTATTTGAAACAATATTTGAAGATAGATGTTTTACTATTAGCTGATGTATTTGAATCATTTAGGGAACAGTCTTTGGATTTTTATTCTTTAGACCCTGCGAAGTATTTAACAGCACCATCTTTGAGTTATGACGCGATGTTAAAGTTTACTGGAGTTAAGTTTGATTTATTAACGGAATATGACATGTATGAATTTTTTGAAAAGGGTATTCGAGGTGGAATAACAAATGTTATGAAAAGGTTTGCTAAAGTTAAGAACAAGGGGGAACATATACTTTATGTTGATGCTAATAATTTGTATGGTTATGCTATGGTTCAACCTTTACCTTTTAAAGATTTTGCTTGGTTAGATCCTAAGAAATATTGTAGTTTTGATGTTTTGAAAATAGAAGATTCAGCACCAATAGGATATGTATTAGAAGTTACTTTAAATTATCCAATTGAGTTGCATGATTTACATAACATGTTTCCTTTGGCGCCAGAGAAGATAAGTATTGATTATAGTCAGCTTTCGCCTTATGCAATATCTGTTTTAAAAGAGTTTGATATAAATTATACTAAAAGTACCGTTAAGTTAATTTCAACGTTATCACAAAAGAAGAGGTATATTTTACATTATAGAAATTTAAAGTTATACTTGCAGCTGGGACTGGAAATTGAAAAAATTCATAGAATTTTATCTTTCAAACAATCTTGTTGGATGAAGCCATACATTGAATTTAATAATCAGAAAAGAAAGGAGTCAACATCTGATTTTGATAAAGAATTTTTCAAATTAATGAATAATTCTACTTTCGGCAAATGTATGGAGAATGTTAAACGAAGGGTTAAGATGGTTTTAACGTCAAATCAAAAGAGATGTTTAAATATAATAAAGAAACCAACTTTTCATTCATTACATATATTTAATTCGAAATTTGTAGGTGTTCAGTATAGGAAACCAGAACTTAAGTTAGATAAGCCAATTTATGTAGGTTTTACTATATTGGATTTGTCAAAAATGCATATGTTTAATTTTCATTACAATGTTATGTTAAAAACATTTGGTTTAGGTTCATTACAACTTCTTTATACAGATACAGATTCATTTATATATAAGATTATTCATAAACGTTTCGATGCATTTCTTTATGAAATAAGGAATAATTTTGATTTTTCAAATTTGGATAGAAATAATGCTTTGTTTAGTAAGGAAAATTTTAAAGTTTTAGGGAAATTTAAAGATGAAACTGCGGGGAAAAAGATACTTGAGTTTGTTGGTTTAAGACCTAAAATGTATTCTATATTGTTGGATAGTGGTAAGGTTATAAAAAGAGTTAAAGGAATAAAAAGAAGTTGCGTTGAAGATTTTCTACATTCTGAATTTAAAAAAGTTTTATTTAAATGTGAACGAACTTCAGTTACTTTTCATACAATAAAAAGTTTTAAACAAAAGGTATATACAGTAAAGGAGCATAAATCAGCTTTGTCTCCATTTGAAGATAAGAGGTGGTTGTGTTCTGATGGGATAGATACTTTAGCTTATGGTAATTATAAAATAAAAATTCGGAAAAGGAGATATAAGGACATTGAAGATGATAATGATATTAGTGAAAAATTAGATTGTGATTACTTGTGTTTGGACTGATTACTTTGTGTTTGGACTAATTAGTATACTTATTGTTAATATAGTAACTTATTGTTATTATAATTGTTGGTGGATAAAATGGATAAAGAAAGGGAAAAGTCTAATAGGCATTTTGTTTTTTCATTTGGGAGAAGGAAGCGACTAGATATAACAGATTTTAAAGATGAGGTTTATATACATATTAATGATTTGTATAAAACTAAAAATTTATCATTTACGAGGCAAGAAATTAAAGAATTGTTTGGATTAAAAAGGCAGGTAGAAAAGAAAATAAAGAAAGTTCGTACTGTGTTAAAAGAAGAGATAAGGGAGAGAAAGGCTGAAGAATCTTCTTCTAGTGTTGTATTAAGTAGTGATGATGAGGATATATCTGAGAAGAAAAAGAGGAGGAAGAAGAAGCAACGTAAGAGTAAACCAACTAAGGTTGCGAGAGTGGATATATCTTCTGCTGATGAGGAAGAGGAGGAAGAGGAGGGGAGTTCTTAGAGAAATAACTTTGTGATAGGGTAGATTTGTAGCAAGGTTAGGATAAGATAGGTATAGGTGTGAATGATATTAACATAATGGAGACCTGTAGAGATAAGAGTTTATCGTCAATATATAGGACTGTGAGATGTTTTAAGTGTGGTTTAGTATATGATTATGCGTATAATTTTAATATGGATGATGAAAGATGTGATTCATGTTATCAGCAAGACAAGGCTAAAGTGACTACTACTGTTATTTTGGATGATGATGGTGATGATGAGGAAATGGAAGAAGTGATTGCAAATGTTGATGAGGGTTTTATGGATTATAATGAGGAAATATCTGAAGATGTTAGTATTTTAAGGAATGATCCAGTCAAGACTGAAAAGGATTTGCCAGATAATTCTAGTATTTTAAAGAGCAATGATTTGATTGAAAAGGATGTGCAAGATAATACTAGTGATAGTGATAGTGATTGGGAGATGACACCTGAACAACAAATAATCTCTAATATGTTCATAGCAAAATGGAAACGATTAGAAAAAGAACGAGTATGTAAGCTAGCTTTAATGGAGAGAGATAGTGATGATGATGATGAGTTTACACCTGAGGAGCAAGAACATATAAGATTATTAGATCGTAAGCGTAGAAGGCTGGAAGATATGACAAATGATGAATAAATGTTTCTGTGATTAGGTTAGTAAGGCTGAAGTATCAAGCATATTCAACATTAGGTGAAGTATCAAGCATATTCAACTTACAAAGGTAAAGTATTATTATATGATATTATATTATTTGCTATATATCATTATGGTTTTACAAAATTGTAATTATTGTGGCGATGATCGTCCATTTGTTGACGGTAAAAAATATTGTGAGGTCTGTGAGGAAGGAATGTTTAAGGAATGTATTAGGTGTCATTTACCATATGATCATCCAAAATATTTTACTTTGGATGATAAAAGATGTAATTCATGTCAAAATAAGTATGTGAAGGAGAAGGATAAAGTTGCATCAGCGAGGATGACAAATTTAGAAGAGAGTGAGAGTGAAGATGAGCTTATAGATGAGGATAGAGAAAAGGAGATGGAGACTAAAGATATGAGTGAAGATGATTATGATGATGAGGATCTTGTTATTAATCTTCCAAAGAAAACAAAGAGGAAAATAGTTAGTGAGGATGAAGTTGCTCCAAAAAAGATTAAGAAGACTAAAGATATGAGTGAAGATGATGAGGATCTTGTTATTAATCTTCCAAAGAAAACAAAGAGGAAAATAGTTAGTGAGGATGAAGTTGCTCCAAAAAAGATTAAGAAGAGAGTTTATAAGAAGAAGAAGAAAGATAATGTAAATGATGAGCCAGTTCCAAAGAGAAGGGGCCCAAACAAAGCAAAGAGTGCACCGAGAAAGCCTAGAGTTCCACCAAAACAGAGGTTGACAAGACAGTCACAAATTTATGGTTGTATTCCACTTTTTTTTGTTAAAACTAAAGGGGGGGAGACTTTAACAATGAATCCTAACTTAGCAAAGTCAGGATAAATCATATTATATTATAATATTATATTATATTCAGCGTGAAAGCGCTGAGGTGCTTACGGACTCCCGGAGCACTATATATTAATTTACTATCATGTTCTAGATCTGAGTTTCAAATAGTGTTTAATGGGATGTAAATGTTTGGATAGCCAGCTTCATCCTACCAGCTATTTGAAAAAATCAGTGAAAGAATGTGAGTTTTGTATATATTGTATTTAAGCTTAGCATGTGATTGTTGTTTATATTAAGCTTAGCTTGAGCAATAGTAATTAAGTTTTGCTTGTGATTGTCTAATACTTAGAATGAAATATAATTGCTTTAATTGAGTAAAATGGAAGATTATTTGAATAAAAGGGATTTATTAGCATCTATATATTTCAATCCCTTACATTCATCTTCATTTTCTTCTATTCGAAAATTATATTTATCTGCAAAAGCTATTAATCCAACTATTACTTTGAAAGATGTTAAAACATTTTTACAAAATACCGAGACATATACTTCATTTAAACCTGTTCAGAAAAATTTTCAAAGACGAAAAATAATTGTACGTGGAAGAAATGATCAATGGCAATTAGATTTAATGGTAATTCCTAAATTGAGAAATGATAATGATGGTTATACTAATATTTTAGCTGCTATTGATTGTTTTTCTAGGTTTGCTTATGTTGAACCTATGAGAACTAAAATGTCTTCAGAAACATTATTTGCTTTTAAAAGAATATTGCAAAGAGCAGGGGTTAAACCTCGTTTAATTCAAACTGATTCTGGTTCAGAGTTTAAAGGGGTTTTTAGCAATTTTTTAAAAAAGAACAATATTCAACAGTTTTCAACTTTTCAAGATCCAAAATGTGCTATTGTAGAGAGGTTTATTAGGACATTTAAAAATAGACTGTTTAGATATATGAAAGCTAAGAAGACAAGAAAATACGTTGATATTCTACAAAATATTGTTAATGGTTATAATCGATCTTGTCATAGAACGTTAGGTGTAAGTCCAATTGAAGTAAATCAAGGAAATGAGCAGGAGTTATGGGAAAAACAATATAAAGATTATTTATATAGTAAACAAAGATATCAAGGCTTAAAAGTCGGTGATAAAGTGAGACTAACTAAATATCGAAAAGCATTTCAGAGAGGATTTTTATCAAATTGGAAAAAAGAAATTTTTCAAATAGCTTATATTCTTAATACAAGACCAGTTACATTTGTTTTGCAAGATAAAGATAATCAGATATTAACAGGTGTAGCTTATATTCAGGAAATAGCTAAAGTTGTAGGAGCATAGTTATGACGTCGGAAGAGCATTTTAATATTTTTGATGCAAGATTGAAAACTCTGTTTTCAATGATTATTGCTGGTCCTAGTAATTGTGGAAAGACTACTTTTGTAATTGATTTGCTTAAGAATAGTGATAGGTTAATAGATAAAGATTTTGAATATATTCATTGGTTTTATGGTGAAACATTTCCGCATGATCAATATTTGTTAGAGAAAAATGTACAATTTCATCAGGGTTTACCTGATTCTTTTGATAATTTTGTAGATTCTAGCAAAGAGGGTCTTGTTGTGTTTGATGATTTAATGTCCGAATGTGGTAATAACAAATTGATTTCAGAATTTTTTACAAAACGATCGCATCATGAAAATGTTAGTATTGTATTTATAACACAGAATTTATTTCAAGATGGAAAAGAAAGAAAGAATTTTTCAAAAAATGCCACTTATTTGTGTATTTTTAATTCGCCTCTTGATCAAACAATTCCTTATTCTCTTGCTAGAAAGCTTATGCCAAAGAATCAACGTAGTTTTGTTAATATATTTGAACATGCTGTGAATAAACCTCATGGTTACCTTTTCATTGATGGTCATCAAAAGACACCTAAAAATGCAATGCTTCGTGCAAATATTTTTGGTTTAGTGCAGCATGTTTTTATTCCTCAAGTTAAATAGTGTTGAGATTGATAAGGTTAATCTTTGAAAAGTAATTTGTTTGGATATTATGGCACCACAAAAGAAGTTGATGGCTCCGCAAAAGAAAAAATCACCTCAAAAGAAAAAGCAGAGACAAAGTAAATGTAAGAACAGTGCTTATGTACATAGACATTACCTTACTTTACTTTGTTGTGCGGGCCATAGTGTAAAGAAAAGAAATCAAATTTTAGATTTAGCAGATGCTAACGATATATTTTCAATTTGTGATTGTATTCATAATGTTTTGAGAGGAAACGTTAAATTGACTAAGTCACAGTTTGAAAAAGTAAAGAAGTTTAAAGAGGTTATGAGATATTTAGTAAGAAAAAGTCTTTCTTTGAAGAAACGAAAAGATACTTTAAAACAAGACGGTGGTTTTCTTCCATTTATCTTACCTTCAGTGTTAGGTCTTTTATCTAAATTTATTATGCCAGTTGCAGGTGGATTACTTAGTAAAGTGGGGCAGATTGGTAAAATTTTATCATAATGATTAATTGACTTAAGGTTAAACTGGATAATATTGGTATTACAAGATTATTATAAATAGCTCAGATGGCTTCTTTTAAAGAAAGTGTTATTATACCATATGTAATGTTTAAAAGTTGTAATTTTGATGAAAAAACGAAGAAAGATAATTATGTTTTATCTAGACAAAATGAATTAATGCAGGAACGTATGTTTCAAAGACAAAGTTATCCTACTTTTTCATCATATATTCCTCAAGATTATGAAACTATGAGGAGTAAGCATACAAATATTTTTGATGAAAATGAATTAACAATTGAGGAAATTTTAGAAAGAATAACTTTATCACAGAAGCCAAATGTTGGTAGCATTTTAAAAGCAATGAAAAATAAATCTGCATCATGGGATGAAAAAGGACAATTAACATTAGGAGATGAAGTAATTAACGGTTCAGATATTATTAAATTAATGCAATATTTTTCTAAATCAAAAGAATTTAAAGCGCAACCAGTAGGAGCTGATAAAGTGTGGGATTTCTTAATGGATATAAATATTCCAAAATCTTGGATAAAGTTAAGACCGAAGAAAGCTTCATCTATAATGGAATACTTTTCGCGTTTTCCAGAAAAAAAAGATGAAATACCTAAACCTAGACCTACTAAAACAATTGAAGAATATTTTCCACGTATTCCTAAAAAGTCTTCTCCAGTTTCAGTAGGTAAATATCCTTTCGAAGAAAGTAATAGAGCTTGGATTTCTGATGCACTTAATACTCCTTACTTAATGAAAGATAAAAATGAAAATTTAAATCAGGGTAAAGCTGGTGTTCATGTTGGAGAAATAGTTGAGAAGAAACCACCTAAGTTTGATGTTAGTGATTTTGAATCAGATAAGGAAGAATTATTTCATAAGAAAGTAGCAAGTCCTACATCAGATGAAGAATTTGTTACTCCAAAATTAGATTTAGTTAAACGTAAATCCAAAGAAACTAAGGGAAAAAAGGAAAAAAAGAAAAAAAAGAGAAAGGTAACTAGTGTTACAAGTAATGTAGATGAGGAAGTTTCAGTTCCAAGTCCAGAACGAACATCATCATTTGGTAGACCAATTAAACGAACTTTAAAATGGGAATCTTGGAAGCCTTAGAAAGTGAATCTTGACCTACTTGAAATTACTTTAAGATTATCACTTTCAGATCATTATGAATAATTTCATTAAGTAATAAATCTCAGTAAATTTATGTTAGGTTTATGAAATAAGAATGCAAAAGTATTGTGGAAAAGATTATGTTGGGCATTATAGAAATTTCTTTAAAAATAATGCAAAGACTCAGAAAGGAGGGTATGCAACATTTATTCCTCCATATATTGGAGTTCAGCATCAACGAGGTTATGGCATTGGAAATATATTCGGCTCTCTTTTAAAGGGACTTTCTGGTATGGCGTTATCAGCTTTTGAATCTGCTAAAAAGCATTTTTTAAAAAGTGCAATAAAGGGTGGTCAAAATATAGTTAAAGATGTTATTGTGAATCGAAAAGGTATTAAAGATGCATTTAAAGATGAGGCTACTAAACAGTTTAAACAATTAGGTTCAGATTCTATTAATTATTTAGCATCTAAAGCTAAGAATAGATTTGATGATTCAGATGATGGTGAGTATGAAAATAGAAGAAAAAGGAGAAAGGAATATGATGAAGTTCCTAAGAAAAGAAGGAAAACAAGAAAAAATACTACAAATAAGAGATCAAATAGAAATAAAGATATTTTTAGTTAAATATAATTCAAGGAAATCTGCCTGAGATACACTTTATCTTATGTTATGTTATGTTTATATCAATTATTTTTGATCCTATAATTTGCTGAAATTTTGAGTTTAATTAAAATGTCTATGTTTAATGAGTCTTGTGTTTGTGTAGATGATAGTTTTGATTATTATAATGTTCCACCAACAGATACAACTGCACGTAAAAGTTTTTATTCTAAAGTTTTTCCTATAAGCTCTTTAAGTCAAGGCGGTCCAATTGAGTTTGCCTTGAAGTCAAATAAAGCTGATTTTATTGATTTATTTCGAAGTTTTTTACAATTAAAAATAAAAATTTTAAATTCTGACGGTACTGCTCCTGATGCACCAGCTGTGGATCCACAAACTGGTGCAGTAGGTCCTATTCCAAATTTGTCAAAGGTGTTTCCTGCAAATTATTTCAGTGGAGCTTTGTTCAAAGAAGTTCAATTGTATATTGGAAATAAATTGGTTTCATCAAGTAATAACCTTTATCCCTATAAGGCATATATTGAAAATCTTTTATCTTTTAGAGAATCTGTCTTAAAATCTTGGGGTGACTTGTCATGTTATCATAAAGATACAAAAGATTTTAATGAAGTTTCAAATTTTGATGCTGCGCATAACCAGGGAGCTAAAAAGAGATTTGAAAAAACTCAATATGGGAAAAGTTTTCAGTTAATTTGTAAAATTCACAATGATTTGTTTAATCAGCAAAAGAAATTTCCTGGAGATATTGATATGAAAGTAAGGTTAATACGAAATGAACCAGATTTTGCATTGATGGCCAAAATTAAAGATGCAAAATATAAAATTGAAATTGAAGAAGCAATTCTTCAAGTAAAAAGGTGGACATTAGAAGACACATTTTTAGATGAAATAGAGAATAGTAGAAAGCCAGATAATTTTATGAAATTTCCTTTTCGGCGAGTTGAGGTAAAATATTCAACTCAAGCTCCTAACAAAAGTATTCTTCAAGAAAATCGAATGATTTCAAACGATGAATTACCAAAAAGAATTATAGTTGGTTTTATAGATGCACGCGGGTTTGATGGAAATTTGAAACATAATCCATTCTATTTTCAAAATTTTGGACTGACAGACATTGTTATACAAAAGGGTGAAGATGTTTCTCCTTTTTATGAAATGAAGTGTGACTTTGACGCTGATAAATTTTATGAAGCTTATATGGCAATGCTTTATGCTACAGGTAGACTTTTTGAGAACGATCCTATAAGTATAACTCCTGAAGAATTTAAAAATGGTAACACATTATATTGTTTTGATTTATGCAAAAGTTTACCAAATTCAAATTCATTTGAATTATCAGAAAATGGTACTATTAATGTAATAGCAACTTTAAAAGAACCTAAGAATCATGGTATAGTAATGGTATTCTTTAATGAATATGACAGCATGCTTGCAATCGGGCCTGTAAATCAACCTGAGGTTGTTATGCATTCTTGATTGCTTACTTGTTTGTAAATAAATAAATAGTAAATAAATATTTGACTAAGTGTGCTGGAATAATAAGTATGCTTGGATCAGATATTTATAGAGTTTTAAAATCTAATATAGTTACGTCTAAGATTTTTAAAGGTGTTTATTCTTCGGATAATTTAACAAATATAAGAAATGTGAGGTATCCTGCTGCATTTATAGTTAATACAGATGAAAGTTTTAAACCTGGTGAACATTGGGTTGCTTTCTTTTTCAAATCTTCTAAAGCCGTTCCAGAGTATTTTGATTCTTATGGTTTACCTCCGTTTAAAAAAAGTTTTTTAGTTTTTCTACAAAAGGGTAAACATAAGGATAAATTTAAATTTGAGTATTCTTCTAAAACTTTACAAAGTTTGTTTTCAACTGCGTGTGGACAATACACTATTTATTATGTGTTTCAAAAATGTAAAGGTAAAAGTCTTATAAAGATTTTGCAAAGATTTACTAAAAATACTTTGAAGAATGATGATTTTGTTACTCGTTATGTTGAACGATTGAATAAACAATCTATAGATAAAGTTGTACGTAATGTTGGTAATTTAGAATGTCATTATCAATGTTCTAAATATATGCAAGATGTTATTGAATCTTTAAAAACATGATTAAGAAATATGATTAAGATTAATATTATTAACTATGTTTAAGTATTATCTGAGTAATAAGATTAACAATATGGATATAATTAATAAGAACAATTTGAATGGAATTAAACAATCAACAAAATTAAGTATTGGTGGTTTATGTGTATCGGCTGCTCTTAGCTTAATTGTAATTGTACTTGAGATAAAAAGACCAAACTTAACTCAGCAGAAATACTTGTTAAAATGTGTGATTACTGGAGAATATAAACAAATGTCAAGGTTATTTCTGAGATGTGAAACTCAACAATTACAGCCTATTAATCAATTAATGCAACCTGTTATTGGAAAGGTTTCTGCGAATGCTTCGCAGCTTATGCAACCTGTAATTGTTAGGAATTTTTCAGTTACTGAATTGCAACCTGATATTGCTAAGGTTTTTGTAAATGCTTCGCACCTTATGAAACCTGTTATTTACAGGAATATTTCAGTTTCTGAATCACGGTTGAAACTTATTAACGGGAATTGGTCGACCTTTGCAAATACATTGCAGCAAAATATTAACAAGAATAGGTCAACCTCTGCAAATATATTGCAACCCGTTTGGTAAATTCATGTAGGAGGAAGTTTGATTTACAATTGTGTAATAGTGTAATATGCATTATTATATATTTTGTTGACATTATTACTTATATGCAGACAACATTATTCTCAGAAGGAGTTTGATTGTCTGTGTAGCAATAGAGCTACGCTTCATAAGGAAGTTTGTAAGTAATAATGTTTCAAACTTTTTCCTTAAACTATATACATGTGATTTCAGTGTCTGAAAATGTATTTTAACTAAACCTATCTGCATTGTAACCTGATAGGTAATGGTATTTAACTAAAATGAGACCTGTTATTGACAGGAATATTTCAGTTTCTGAATCACGGTTGAAACTTATTAACGGGAATTGATCGACCTTTGCAAATACATTGTAGCAAAATATTAACAAGAATAGGTCAACCTCTGCAAATATATTGCAACCCGTTTGGTAAATTCATGTAGGAGGAAGTTTGATTTACAATTGTGTAATAGTGTAATATGCATTATTATATATATTATTTTGTTGACATTATTACTTATATGCAGACAACATTATTCTCAGAAGGAGTTTGATTGTCTGTGTAGCAATAGAGCTACGCTTCATAAGGAAGTTTGTAAGTAATAATGTTTCAAACTTTTTCCTTAAGCTATATACATGTGATTCCAGTTTCTGAAAATGTATTTTAACTAAACCTATCTGCATTGTAGCTTGATAGGTAATGACCAAGACCACAAATTCATGTAAGAGGAAAAGTTTGATTTACAATTGTGTAATAAGTGTTACATGCATTATTACTTATATGCAGACAACATTATTCTCAGAGAGAATTTGTCTGTGTAGCAATAGAGCTACGCTTCAGAAGGAAGTTTGTAAGTAATAATGTTTCAAACTTTTCCTTAATGTGTGAAGGTTATATATTGAAATAAGAGGAAAGTTTGATCTGACATTTTTATTCTCAGGAGTTTGATTGTCTGTAGCAATAGAGCTAAGCTTTCCTCAAACTTAAATATTATCATAATCTTTGCAGAATTTATATTATGTTTTGCGCAAACTTGAAGGATGTGCGGTTCACTCAAGACTGGTATGAAGATCGTGCGCGGTTCAATCATGACTGGTGTGAAGATCGTGCGCGGTTCAATCATGACCGGTGAAGATCGTGTCAGGTGCGCTATAAATATGGTTGAAGATCGTAGAGAAGATGTGCGTCTACGATGTTTGAAGATTGTTGTAATCAAGACTTGAGATGATTGTGAAACTAATTGTTTGTATAATTATGAAACTAAATGTTTGTATGATAAAGCTAAGAGCAGTTCGAACATTTTAATATAATGTTTCATTGGCATATGATAAAATTGGAATTTAACATCATTTATGTTGTTGTGTTTTATTTTTATAATATATGATAAAC
Source organism: Lepidonotus clava (assembly GCA_936440205.1). Classification (NCBI taxonomy): domain Eukaryota; kingdom Metazoa; phylum Annelida; class Polychaeta; order Phyllodocida; family Polynoidae; genus Lepidonotus; species Lepidonotus clava. The sequence goes on from OW387145.1 coordinate 49,803,651, forward strand.
ATAGCGAATACTTAGATTAAATCGATCACTCAAATATAGATTTTGAAAACTTGAATAGAGATTGATATATGTGATTACGCTAGATGTCGCTGGATGCAGCTATCTAATTATCATTTATAGTATACGCTAGATGACACTGAACAATAAGTGCCTTAAAGTACTGCGAGATAACGCTATTTTTATATAATCATTACGTTCTTATATTCCTTCAAATATATTCGAATTAAAATAATTATATTACTTTTAATCTGAAATATTATGATAACCAAGTTGTTTATTATAAATAATTTGGATAAACTTGGAAATTCAAGCAGAGTATATTGAATATTTATATAATGAAAGCTAAACTTACATGAACACCTTTTATAAATATATCGTTTCACTGAAATCTAGCTATTCAACAATTATCTAATCATCACATTTTTATCTGATCAATCGATCGAATCCAATCTTAAACCTCACACCTCAAATGAGGACGCAGTTTAGAGGTTAATTTTTGTAGGCTCACCATGCTGGAAGTGTTACTGGTTTGCACTTGGTTACCATCTACACAACCCATGAGCCGATAAATAATCAAAAGTAATTAAGTCATTCGACTCTTATCTTCCCTTAAATTATATTGTGATTACTGATTATAGTACGATTGATATAGGTCTTGTTATCTGCAATTCCAAAATGAAATCTAATCGTGAACTTAAATTTGCTAAATTAAGTACGGAGGCGATAACTCCAACAAGAGGTTCAAAAAAAGCAGCTGGATTTGATTTATACAGCGCTTATGATTACGTTGTAGCTCCAAAAGCAAAAGTATTAGTTAAAACTGATATTCAAATTGCACTTCCTGAAGGATGCTATGGCCGTATTGCTCCACGATCAAGCCTTACATACAACCATTTTATTGATGTCGGTGCCGGAGTAATTGATCCGGATTACCGTGGAAATGTATGCGTCATCTTGTTTAATTTTGGTGAAGTTGAGTTTAAAATTGCAAAAGGTGATAGAATAGCTCAGTTGATTTTAGAGAGAATTTTTATTGCTGATTTGATTGAAGAAGTATCATTAGATCAAACTGAGAGAGGAATAGCAGGCTTTGGTTCAACTGGAAAGTAAAGATAACCTTTGATTCATTTGTAAATGACCTAAAGATGTAAAGATGTAAAGATAAATAAAAATTATCATATGACTTTAATTCTAGTGTTCTTTATTTATCAATTGCATAACCTTTTAACTCATTTGTACGAGTATGTAGCGAGATAGACATACCTTGAAAACTATTAAACTTTCATTTATATAGAATCTCTTTTAAAACAGTTTGTGGCATAGGAAGTGAGTGGAGTTTAGAATGTTCCGCTCACGAGAAGTGAAAATTAAAGTCCAGCTCGCATCTTCGACGCAAAAGTCAGGTCTTGCCCGGCTCACCAGCTCCAAATCAACCAAATATAATCAAGTCTCTTTTATAGCAGTTAGTAGTAAATGTTTTGCTGGTGAGCCGGGCAAGACCTGACTTTTGCGTCGAAGAGGCGAGCTGGACTTTAATTTTTACTACTATTGTCCTTTTTTCCTGGTGCTCAGTAGATCCCATTCTGGGCGAGTGACGGCCGTCCGCCGCCAGAGGTCCGTCCGGGTGGCGCCCCCCTGTGAGAGGCCGGGGAACTCCCCACCACCCGCTACAACGGCCGGATCTAACGGGAGACGTGTTTTACCCACCTTACTGAAAGTTGTTGTGGTCAGAAAAACGACGGAGACAAAGTGGGTTTTGGACAGAAAATCGGCAGAGAGTGTGGATTAGTGGCCGTGTGGGCAGAGAGAGGTAGGTGAAGGGGTTCGGATGACACAGAATACAGAGACGGCCCGGGACTCGGCCAGCTCCAACCCGTGCACCGAGGACTAGATCTAGAACAGACCCATACTGTAACACTGTACAGTGTAGGCCTACATTTGTTTTGATACCTCCCAGTAACTACTAAACTATAGGTCTGCAGGGCAAGAAAGGGCTGGTTTTGTTTTTCAGTTCTATTTTGAATTCTATTTTCCAAAGATTTGTATTAAGTTTTTGTTATATCAATCACATAGTCTACGTTTACTGGTGAGGGAGTACATGATTCATGACTTTTAGAATTTTCTAAACATATTTTGTGTGTCATTCGTGGCCATTAGTCATCTAAATATATTTTATATTTTCTCCCCATTATTCCCATTAATTATTATATTCATTAGCAATGTTACATGGGAGGATGCTCATATTTTGAAAACTTGTGTCGTCTTTGTCAGATTCTACTCCAATTTATTTGTTAAAATACTTGTGCCTGACAAACAATTTTGGCATTGAATGATAGAAAAAAATATACTGAATCTAAATATACCACTTTTATGTTTATCATAATGTTATTAACAGCGCTACATTTATAAGACAGGTAGAAGGACCAGATATTTCAGGTTTTTCAGTCCTTTCTTGCCCTGCAGACCTATAGTGATGATGGCCATGGGTCAAAATTTTAAATGCGGCCAATCTTAACAAAATTAACAATCTCTGAAAGTGCAGATATTGAGAAATACATAACTGGTTCAACCAATGTTATGCGTTGAAAATTAAGAAAGTTATTGATTTTTTAAAATAAAAAATAATGAATCTTTTCTGTCAGAGTGTCATTCATTCACTGCAGTCATACTACAGAGGCCCAAATTTTGGTAATTTTTCAAGCTCTTTGAATTGTGAAAATCAGTCAATATTTTAAATGGCAGGATCAGTCGTACAAGTTCAAATAGCATTGTAGGATGAAAACTTAGGAAGATGTGGAATTTTGAAAAATAAAACTTCATAAATGATCCAGTTTCACCACCATTTTGACCCAATCTCTCCACACTAAATCAAAATCGAAAAAATCGCTGAACTATAACTACATAAATCCAATTGTATGATAAAGAGACATATAATCATAATGAGGCCTGCAGATGAGTTCTTTTTAGTTCAAAGCAATTTTCTTTTTTGAAAAACAAGTTCAAATTTTTCAAAAGTAAATATTTCTGGTCAGTTTATTCAATTTTCAGAGTACTTTTTGATGATAATTAAAGGGACGTTCTCGTCCCTAAGACATACGTAATTTGATGGGTTGTAACTACTCTACATTGGTGCCAAATTCGGGATGTGACCAATAACGTCGCCGGATTACGTTCCAAAAGTGAAAAACACGTCGCTGGCCATTGTGTCGTAAGGGTTACATCGGCAGACATATCTCTAGAAAATCACGGACGAGATCGTCCATTTCAAGCCAGTATAATTACCTATTGTAATTTGTACTCAACAAAAGAAAAAATACTTTAACAATATATCTTCACCATAGGGCATTTAAGAATTGATATTATTTAACTTGACTGTGATAGTGACACTTGCACGGTGGCCGCGTTAATGAACCTCGCCAAAGTCTGCATTTCTTAGTACTAAAAATTACTTTTAAGTTTCATAGTATTTCTGTTGCCCTAATCGGAAAATGCATTCTTTTCTACATAAGATGTGATATGTACAGCCCAAATTTCGATGTACTGAATAATCTGTTAGCATTTTAGTACAGGGTGTTTTCCCAGGGATTTTCCTTTACATAGAGTTAGTAGTACCGGGTACTAGTAAAACTCCTGTCAGGCTAGTGCAATTTGTTAGCAACTAGCCCTGTGGGCTAGTGAAAATCTTAAAAATTGTAAATATTGACTTCATATGGACTAGTTCAACTTTGATCTGGGCTAGTGTAAAAACAGGACCACTAGCCCGGTGTACAAGTGAAAAAAATTCTTAAAGAAAACCCCTGTTTCCTATACTGACAGAAAAGCACAGCGCGATATGCGCAATGGCCCGTCATTGTTACTCCCACTGTCCCTGTGGTAGGCAGAAGGAGGAGGCCCCTCTCTTTGTATTTGCCGTAGTTCTAATAGGGTTGCTCTGGAAAGCCGAGGCCTACTAGGCTAGATCTCTGATAGATCTATAATGGGTCAGGCTCACGAAATCGTTACCACTGGTGGGTTGGGCATTACCCCTCAAAAGCGGTCTCGGCCCATTATTAGACTTGTTTTGTATAGTACAGGGGTTGCTAATTCATCATCATGACATTGTTCTAAAAACTCTGCATATCCACTAGTTTTTTCATGGCAGCTCTTTGAAGTTCTGCCTCCAAAGTAAAAAATACGCTCCAGTTTTTACCTCAGATTTTAGGTCAGCGATCTTTCAAAGGACTCAACATGTATTTATTTATAGTTTACAAGTTTGGTCCATGTTTGTGCATTATGAAATATTGTGTTCATTGTAACGTGCTCTTTGTCAATACCTGTTAAACTTAAATACCCGTGACTAAGGCTTATGTTTCTATTCCACAGTGTAGCCATAAATGTCCCCTATCTAAATATGTGATATGAACCCCTGACTCCATCACTGTGTGGAGCTATGCATCTGACGGGAGAAGCCTGTTCGTCCGATTAAAAACCACTAAAACAGCAAGTTTGACACAGTCCCACCAAAGGCCTTCCACCATCCCAAATTATCATTTCTTACAACCTATTGAAGTGTATCATAGTCCTGAGATGTGTGAGTAGTCTTTGCAAGCACAATTAGACCTTAGAGTGGAAAGGGATTTTGTGGGTTCTCATTTTTTACAAAAAAAACAAGCATTTTTTTAATGCACGCTGGACTCGTACATATATACTTCCCGCCTCAGGGAATCCAGTGATCTGTATCTCCGTACTCGAACAGTTTTGTTTATTCATCGTTGTACATGTACCTCACTGTATTACTTGAACAGAACACTTAAAGTTGGACCAAAAGCCTTGTTTGACCTGAGTCCTTCCTTCCTGTGGCCAATGTTTTTCCGCTAACTAGTGAATGTTCCATCTTACAGATGCCCCTGGGGAGGTGAGCGGTCGTCCCCAGCCCCCACCCTCTCCGTCACCGTGCAGCCCACACTCACCATGGAGCCGGCCGTCCCTGTGGACGGCTGCAGCGACCAGCTGGCCGACTTTAAGTTAGACCTGGGGCTGCTCATTGTCAGGATTCAGAAGGTAGCTGCCCTGACGCGCCCCGCCCTGGGCCTCCTCCACTACCTCCGCACACTCCGCAGGTAATGCCAGACCGCTTTTCTTTCAATCACCCAAGTTGGCTTTTTACCTAAAGATGTTTAATGTTACTGGTGGACTAGGAAAGACAATCTCAACGCATCTGCTAACTTTTGCGGTTCACCCAAAATAGTATCAAATTAGTCCGGATGGCCTACAGAAATTTCTTCCATTTTTCCGAAATTTTTCAGTAAAGTTGGCAAATGCCAAATCCAGGCCAAAAGAAAGCCATCAGGGCCGACCATACCTTGGTAATGTCAGCCCTGATGGCCAACAGCCCAAAAAGTAAGTTTCGAACACTGCATGTATGCCATAATTGTATGTCTGCACGGTGTGATTTGTAGCGGTTTTCTTGCAGGTGGGAGGAGAGGAACCACTGCCTGGTGATTCTGATGGCCGTCAATTTCTCGTGTTTCATCATGCCAACAGGTGAGACTGTGACGACAGATGCCATTTTCCCTACTTTTGTAGGATTTCCCACTTATGGTGATTTTGGAGTGTGCAACCTATTTTCCTACATTTTAATAGCTGTTTTAGACATGGGTGCCATTTTTCCTACTTTTTTAGGATTTCCTACTTTTGGGTTATTTATGGATCGCACAACTGATATTTCCTACATATCTGTTTTAAAGTTTTTCGTGTGTGTTAGTTTCAAGCTATTCAAATACAAGTCAGGTCTCTATTCCTTAATGTTATTTTCCTTTTAGCTGCCTCAAGAAAAAAAAGTAGGAAAAGCAGGAAACACTTTTCCTACTTTTTCATCAGTCACAAGTGTCATCTCTGTTTAGAGTATTCTTGTGTTAGTTTAAAACTAATCAAACATATTCAATGTCAGATCTTTATTCCTAAAGGTTCTTTCCCTCCTAGTTGCTTCTAGAAAAAACAGTAGGAAAAGTCTTTCCTTCCTTTCCTACTTTTTCATCAGGCAGAAGTGGCATCTCTGGATGAGAGGTGAGACAGTGGTGACAGACTGTGGGGACAGACTGTGATGACAGACTCTGGTAACAGACTGTGATGACAGACTGAGGTGACAGACTGTGGCAGCAGACCGTGGTGACAGACTGGGGTGACATACTGTGATGACAGGGTAGACTGTGGTGACAGACTGCAGTGACGGACTGAGGAGACAGACCATGGTGACAGACTGTGATGAAAGACTGTGGTGACAGATGGTGGTGACAGGAAAGACTGTGGTGACAGACTGTGATGATGGACGGTGGTGACAGACCGCGATGACAGACCGCGATGACAGACGGTGGTGACAGATGGTGGTGACAGATGGTGGTGACGGACTGTGATGACGGACTGTGGTGACGGACAGTGGTGACGGACAGTGGTGACAGACCGTGGTGACAGACCGTGGTGACAGACTGTGGTGACAGACAGCGGTGACAGACTGGTGACAGAATGTGGCGACAGAATGTGGCGACAGACTGTGGTGACAGACTCTGGTAACAGACTAAGGTGACAGAACATGGTGACGGACGGCAGTGACAGACCGCGATGACGGACGGTGGTGACAGATGGTGGTGACAGACGGTGGTGACAGGCCACAGAGACAGACCACAATGACGGACTGTGGTGATGGATGGTGGCGACAGACTGGGATGACAGGGAAGACTGTGGTGATGGACCGTGGTGACAGATGTTGGTGAAAGACCGTGGTGACAGACTGTAACGGAAAGCCTAGTCAGGGACACAAGTTATACACCTTTCTCATTAAGAGTGTGGCACCCCCTGGTGAATTAAATTGAAACAATATTTTAGGTCTTTTCCTATAGTTAACCTATATATACTTCACTTCATAAAGCTTAACTATAGGATCATTGAGTTGGTTAGACTTATTAGCAATTAGTTCTCTGAACTCCTGCACTGCCCAGATCCTACTGCGAGTTTGTTTATTTGTGTTCCTTGAAATTGAGGACATCAGTGAGGTGCAAAGATTACTGACTTAATGTCTAGAAGTGAAAACTTTATTTCCAGAGTAGTGTCTATTTCAGTTGGTGTTATCAAATGATACAAATCCAATCTAATATGTGATTCTATTTCCAACATAACTCAGTCACAGTAACAGGGATCTTCCCAGAGAAATAGTTTGAGGAGCAAAAGCCCACTCTGCACGAAATTTAGGGAGCTATTTTCTGTCAAAAAGGGCCATTTTATGGAATAACAGGGTGTCCACGCAAGTCTTAAAGAATCTTGAAATGTCTGAAAATGATTTTCTCAAATTTAAGGCTTTAAAAAGGTCTTAGATTGCAGATTTTTCTTGCATGAGGTCTTAAAAGATCTTACATTGGATCTGATTAGGATGTGTAAATCAATCAATATCATGATCAAATTGCAGCATTTTGCCCAGTTGCGGTACATCAAACTTCATTGGATCAAATTCTTTTAAACGTGTTGCAAATAGGTCTTAAATTTGCTTAACTTAGGTCTAAGATAGGTCTTAAAAAGGTCTTAAATTGATTTTTGAAAAAGCATGGGCACCCTGATAATAGATATAGACAGATAATGCGAAGTTGCCTCCTCATAGATATTTAATCAAAGGAGCTAAAGCAACATCCTGCAAGGCCAGGAATAGCCCTGCAGTATAAACATATATCTGTAACTGTTTTCAGCGTACAACCTGGTCTTGGCGTTGGCTGTCGTCGCTTTCTGCGGCTCAATGGGTTTCATGCATCGCCGCTCGCAGTGTCTCATCAAAGTGTTCCCCAACGCCAACATCAAACAGGACGACTTTCTGGGGGAGAACGGTCCGGTAACACACGCTGACGTCATGAGGCAGTACAAGGCCATGTAAGCTGGTTTACTCCTAATCTGGTTTATTACTGTACACTATTAACACGTCATGAGGCAGTACAAGGCCATGTAAGCTGGTTTACTCCTAATCGGGTTTATTACTGTACATTATTAACACGTCATGAGGCAGTACAAGGCCATGTAAGCTGGTTTACACCTAATCGGGTTTATTACTGTACACTATTAACACGTCATGAGGCAGTACAAGGCCATGTAAGCCGGTTTACACCTAATCGGGTTTATTACTGTACACTAATTAAGAGGTCATGAGGCAGTATAAGGCCATGTAAGCTGGTTTGCTCCTAACGGGGATTATTACTGTACACTATCAAGAATTATTTAGATGAGTAATAAAAGAGTGATGGATGTGATTTATCCATGACATTTAAACATTTTCTTATGAGTAACAATAAAATATTGGTGTCCATGGTAACCATACTGCCAATATTTCCTATTCTCCTCTTTTAAACTTTTAAGAACATATCTTTCGACATGACATAGATGAATGGAAATAAAAGGTAGAAGGTCCAATTCAGGGATGTCCTTAATGTAGAGTTACAGGTATTGGGTACTAAACCTGCCGAGCTAGTGCAATTTTTCACAACTAGCTTAGTGGGCCAGTGAAAATCTTAAGAATATGAGCTAGTACAGGACCACTAGTCTGGTGGACCAGTGGAAAATATTGTAAAGGAGAAGCCTGCAATTGGCCAAGAATTTCAATTGGCAAAAAATCAAGCCTCAGACTTAGGATTTATAGTAAAATTCTATTTCAAATCCCTTAAAGAACCCTCAAAGGATCTACCCATGGGGATTCCGGGGAAGAATATAGGCCCAGAGTAGCCCCTGCTGATTGTAAAAGGTCATGATAGGGCGGACCCAGCCCTAACTAAGTGGTTCTTTGGGTTCAATTCCCGGTTAGTGTCTGGGTTAATCAAGGGATGAGGTACAGCAAAAATGATTTCCAGGTTTTGATCCCCAACTGTTTGCCCACCCTGTCACCTTAGTCTCATAGATACAATCACCAAAGACGGAATTCGTCCCAACCTGTTCTTGCTGTGGAAAAGACCCTGGCTGTCAGTACAGCGTAAAACATCTATCATCCACTCAATCACTCAAAGGATCGATATAGGACATGTGGCAGCTAACCTTAAACTAGATACATAATATCATAGAATAGTTAATATCTTTGGGTTTTCAGTCTGTTTGACCTTTGTGTTATCAGCCTATGACCTTTGTGTTTTTAGCCTGATTGACCTTTGTGTTTTCAGCCTTTTTGACCTTTGTGTTTTCAGTCTATGACCTTTGTTTTTAGCCTGATTGACCTTTGTGTTTTCAGCCTTTTTGACCTTTGCGTTTTCAGTCTATGACCTTTGTTTTTAGCCTGATTGACCTTTGTGTTTTTAGCCTGTTTGACCTTTGTGTTTTCAGCCTTTTTGACCTTTGTGTTTTTAGCCTGATTGAACTTTGTGTTTTCAGCCTTTTTGACCTTTGCGTTTTCAGTCTATGACCTTTATTTTTAGCCTGATTGACCTTTGTGTTTTCAGCCTTTTTGACCTTTGTGTTTTCAGTCTATGACCTTTGTGTTTTTAGCCTGATTGACCTTTGTGTTTTCACTCTGTTTAATGTTTGTATCTTCAGGCTGTTTGACCTTTATGTTTTCATTCTCTTTGACCTTTATGTTTTCAGGTTGTTTGACCTTTGTGTTTTTAGGCTGTTTGACCTTTATGATTTCATTCTCTTTTATCTTTGTTTTTTCTATCTCTTTAATGTTTGTGTTTTCAGGCTGTTTGACCTGGACCATGTGGTAGAGCGCTACATCGCACACACCAGTCAGGTCTACTCCGTGCTGAAGTGGGACAACCTGGAAGTCTCCATCAGGTAAACAATTTTTTTTGGAGTCCCTAGTTATATCTATATTGCATTGTAGCTAATGGTGGGGACTCCCTCAATCAGTCATGTCTTTAGCCATTTAATTCTCTTTGTTCTCAATGACCAGTTACACAATCTCATGTTCAGCTGTTGAAGGATATTGTCCTCCTATTGTTATTAGACTCAGGCAGTGTAAGAAGCCGGAAGTAGGTTACATAATCAATGCTAGAGCAAAACACCCCTCACTCCTTCAAATTAGGACCACTGCTGTCACCTGCAGGTGTGCAGTACCAGGTGGGTGAGTGATAGGTCACTCAGTACTCCCCCGTGGGGATCCGGGGTGGGGGTTCCCTTGGGAGCCTCCTGGGAAGAATGTGTCCCCAGCAGCCCCTTGCTGTTCGTAGAACGCGACAAATGGGGGGACTCAGTAGCTCAATTGGTAGAGTGCCTGCTCCGAGTCTGGGAGGTCTTGGGATTTATCCCTGGCCGAGTCACACCAAAGAACAATGGCGGTGGTCACTGCTTGCCTGGCACTCGGTATAAAGTAAGAACCGCAAAACATGACTGGCCGGCCCGGTGTAAGTATACTACGTTTGGGTGGGCCTGTGACATGATATCTCAGTGTGGCAGCACTATAAAGAGGGCATTGTGTCCCACTGCTACAAATAGGCACCTCATTTCATAGATTCGGTCATCACCCCTGTGGCGTAAAACTAGCTGAAAAGCTTTACCTTGTGCAGTCTGGTAAAGCGATGTAGGTATTTAGGTTTTCGTCAACATTCAGAATGGTGCTGGCTAAAGAGCAGCAAAACATTGACTTTAAAGGTACTTGGCAGGGCTCATGGAATTTTAACTAGGGCGTTTAATAGACCTAAGCCTTAATATTAGGGATTAATTTCTAGGGTGTCCACAGGACATCCAGAGGGTCCTGTCTGGGTGTCATTGGGCTTTAGGGGGGGACAGGACACCCAGGACGCTTGATTTGGTGAGGCCTGCTCGGTTGTGTTTTGCCAACACAAGTGTAAACCAAAGAATCTATCATATGCCTTAATGAAAATATGATTGCCATTCTTCACAGGGTCCCTCTGACCGACTCTTCTCTCTCTCACCCTGTTCAGGTGGTATGTGGCTGTGACACTGGTGACACTGTCGCTGCACCTGCTGCCGCTGCGCTGGACCGTGACGGCCCTCATCAACCTCTTCCTGCTCGAGCACAAGGCTGCATCAGGTGAATACAGAGTGAGGGATAGTCTATTACAGAAAGTGGTACTTGTATTTAAGGGGGGACCTCTCCTCTCCCAGAATGAATGCAAGTAGGCTTTTGTTAAAATGTAAAAGAATCCTACACAACCACTCTAACAGGCTCCCCACAGACACTGGAAATCTTTTTGAAAATCTAGAAAAACATAAAACAGTATAGATAATACATTTTAAAAAAAATTGAATTTTACCATTTTTCCTTCAGAAATTAGCTATACTTTTTGCATTTTCTTACTTAAATTTAGAGATGAGGTACATTTTGGAAAATTCGGTTATAAAAAAACATTTATCTGAAACCAAGCATCAGAAATAATTAAGTTTTCCTGAATACTGTCTTGTGAAACTGGTCCTGAAATCAGAAAAGCGATTTTGGAGTAGCATAATTGTTGCATGCAAGAACAACTTAGCCAGGTATCAAAAACAGAGACAGACAAAAACTGTTGTTTCACCATTGCAGTGTTATGTGACAGTCGAATGTGGTCGCGACTCAGTGGGAAGACCGATACAGTTGACAAGTCTGACTGTATTTCAGTGGTACGTACTCTCCCCCATTAATGAAGTGGACAGAAGTCAGTGAACACTGTACCCGTCTCACCGAGTGGTCTATGTTGTCTGACGTGGTATGACCATGAATGCGATAAGTTTGTAAATGATTAGACCGATTAATCAGTTTGTCGTGGTCAGTGTTGTGTAATTATCAATCCCAAGACTTAAAAAATACATGAAGGAATCACTACTCGTTGGACACTAAGCAGAACACCCTGATTATTGATCTATTGGCTTAATTAAGAAAAATGGGCTCTGATGTTGCACCTAATGGTCACACAAAGTGCTGTACAAGTTTGATTTATCATCTCAATGTTTAACAGGTTACATTTTTGTCAGACAAGGTGTCCAGTATTTCCATGTTCATGGATATGAAGTGTTGACTGTAATTATGTTATCATTCTGAGTAAAATCTTTTATGCTCGTTCTATGAATTTATTCCATCTAGTCATTGTCATTGTCTTCACATGTAAATTTTTTCCTTACACTTTGACAACTTTGTAGCATGTGTTTTACCCTTGATAATCTGTGCCCTTTATTTGTCTGCCTGTGTCAGTCGAATTTGTAACCCACGTCTCCCTCACGGCCTCCGCCGCCGCACTCTGTTTCAGGACTCACAAGACTCACCCTCGACCGACCTCGACCCTGTCACCTTCGGCACTCTCGAGTTGTCGGACTCTGAGGGTTCTGACCCCGAGGTAGGTACCCGGGTAGCTAAGAACCACGAAATATGACTGGTCCACCCGGTGTCAGTATGCTAGGACTGGGTGGGGTATTGCGTGGGCCTATGACATGATATCTCAGTGTGGCAGCAATATAAAGAAGGCATTGGGTCCCACTGCTGCAAATAGGCGCCTCATCTCATAGATTCAGTCACCACCCCTATGCCGTAAAACGAGCTGACAGGCTTTACCTTGCACAGTCTGGTAAAAGAATCCTGAAGGGTTGTCCGAATGTTAAATTAACCCCACAAACAAACAAAGAAACAAAGCACTGAGCAGGTATAGCTGAGGGTTCTGAGGTAGGGGGTAGGAAAGGCCTGCACTGGATGGGTTTAGCCAGAGATGCCACTTTTCCATCTAAATACGGCTTTCCGTATTTTTTGGTTTAACAACAATTTAAAAAAAAAAAAATAATTTGAGAGAGTTCTTTTTGTATTAAATGTCAGGTATTTGAATTAAAATATTTCATGTAAGTATGATTTGTTTCAGTTTCAGATCTTTAATACTGACGAATATGCTACCTCAGTTATATTTGTACTAAAATACGGATAAGTGATTTCACTATATTCCTTATTTTTCATGTTTGAAGAGTGGCTTCTCTGTTTAGCTGAGGGTTCTTAGGTAGGGGGTAGGTAGGTAAGTGAGCGGGGTTACTTGGTAGGTACCCGGGTAGTTAAGGCCCGTACTGAGTGGATTTAGGCCTGTAAGTTTCCTTGGTAATCTATAATTACCTTCAAAAGATATTTTAAGATACCCTGCCACCCTAGTGCTTTTTCAGGTTTGTTTCACTAACATTAAACCATCAAAGTTTATCTATCTAGTGTGTCTGGTTTGGTGAAGTGTTCCTCTTAAACAGTCCATGCCCACTTGGTGATTGTACCTTTCTGAATAAGGCCACTGGTGATAACCAGAAATGCCTCAGAATGGGCTGGCTATAGATGATGACATGGGGTGTTTAACTTGTTTGAGCATTGAATGTTGATTCTGTTTGGATTGCCTGGTGACTGATGCTAGAGTATTGAATGGCCCAGCAGGTATTTATATTGTGTCAATGGGCAGTTATTGGGGTAACAATCATTGAGTTATGAATTGTGTTTGTGTATACAGGGCTATACAGGGCTTTGAAACTTGCTTCTTTGTCCGGAGACCAGGACAGGGTGCTATCACAGTGCTGTCGTGGAGCAGACTAGCCTCTGGATGCCCTCATGTTTCTATGAGTGATACACACCCGGGGCGGCATGTGCACTGTCACTTAGTTACTGATCTCGTACCAACAGCAGGTGGTTAGGTCACTCGATGATGTCACACATTGTTCTGGTTTATTACAAACATTACTGAAGTTATGTCATGCAAGCTATAAAATAGATTTTTTTTGTGGTTTTCTATTGTTCTCATTCAGAATTGGCCTCTTACACCATCTTCAAGTCCATGTTTATCAATCTTCAAATAAGCCACATACAATTAAAAGTTATCAAATGCTGCCCAAAGATATGTTCAGGATTAGCAAAATATTATTTAACAAATACTTTTTTTTGCAAATACTGAATTATTTTCAAAATTCTGGTGTTCTGAACTGTTTTTTGTAGATTTTACTTCAGCAATTATATGTAGATTTTAGATAAACATTTCACTTAAGCAGTTATATATCTTTAAATGCCAATGTATGGCAGTTAAAACATCATATTCCCTGCTTTATATTAATCAACTTAACATGATTAACAGTGGTCATATAGTGGTATGTTTTACATTTTGGCAAAAGTAAGCAGTGAGCTGATGAAAGGACTGTGCTCTTTACTTACTCTGGTTTGTGTATGGCAGAGACTCGACTCGTCAGGCCCGGAGGAGGATTCAGACGACGAAGGGGACGATGGGAATGCAACCAACACCAAGAGCGCCAGCGCTAAGGGGGGTGTGGTTGGCAAGATACTCGAGTTTAAGAAGAAGCACCAATCAGCCACTGGTAGGTTTTACTCATTTTTAGGACATTCTCAGTTGATACTTGTCACATATAAACTAAAAAGTACCAAAGGTATTAACAGTGTCTTGATTTTGTTCTTGTTGGTCAATGTTGATTAATTTGTTCTACTTCTTGGCTTTTCGTAGGTAACTGTGTCGGATGTAATGTTCAGTTCTCAACAATCCTCAAACGCCGGGTAAGTGTAATGTTTATTCATAGAGGAGAGAAGACAGCCAAAAATATTCTCTTATATAGTTGTAATGTGCAGATAAGATTGACAATATATACATTCACATAAAGCATCTATTTCATATATCATGAAAGTCTAGCAGGCAAGAAGCAATAATGGTTGCCCCAATTTGTCTTCATTCCTAAGGGCAATAACTATTGCTGAATGCACCCCTGGTCCCCAGTTGTGGTTTCAGTATTTGATTGTACATTAAGTACCCTTAGTCTACATTCATAATTCAATATTGGCATTAGAGTGCTAGAAGCTAGAAGATTATCCCAGCTCTTATTGTTCACCCAGGTTTGAGAGGGCAGGCAGGACAAGATTCTTTTTACTAACAAAGCTATGTCTCTGGGCTTAAAAAGACCAGAGATGTTTTTAAAACAACTACCAAAGAATAAGGGTTAAAGCCATCTGCTTTGCAGGACATGTTTGAGGATATGAAATAATCCTTTATGTTACTAATACTATTATTTGTCTGGTTGAAATAATTCAGTATGTTACTAATACTATTATCCGTCTGTTAGCATGTCTGCAGTCACTGCGGTAACCACTTCTGCTCCCGCTGCTGCTCCCACAAAGTACCGCGCTCCATGTTTGGGGCCACGTGTAAGTACAAGCAAGTATTATGTTACACAGCTGAGGTCATGACGTGTGATGGAAACCCAATATCTTATTTACTGATGTAGAAGAGAAAAGACTTATTGATATGCTTGGGTAGATGCTTTGCATTTTGGTTCTATTCAAATATTACTTTGATGAGTCACTAACTTTGATGCATGTTGTTCACCTCATGTTTGATAACTGTATAGTATAACCAAAATGATAAAAGTGGTAATGCCTTTATTCTAGAGAACAATATCAGATTAATGTAATGTGTTTCAACCTCCTGAATGAGTTGTAAATGCAGCCTGCAGTTCTCAGGAGGAATATGCTTTACCTCCTGTAGATTTTGGTGACGATTTCTGATATTAATGTACAATCAAGCAAACCTCAGATAGCACTTGATTGGGCTTTATCTATAAGGATAGATGTGTCTTCAGCTGTTTGCTACATTGATGTGTTGATGTATGTCCCCCCTGCAGCCCCCGCAGCCCAGACAGAGACGGTGCCCGTCTGCGGCTTCTGCAACATGTACCTGACGGGGAAAAAGGACCCTGCGATGATGGACAGGGACAGGGAGAAGGACAGGGACAAGGAAAAGGATAAGGAAAAAGAGAAGGAGAATAAGGAGAAGGAGAGAGACAAGGAGAAGGACAGAGAGGGGGAGAAGGCTGGTCCCAAGGACCAGGAGAAGGAGAAGATGTCCTAAGGGAACAGATTCGGGTGATTCAAGGGTAAAACAGTGTCAGAAATACAGTGGTATTAAGCTGCTGCCTGCGAATGACAACCTTGACTGCGAATGACAAACTTGAGCAGCTGCCTGTGAATGACATTGGATGCTCTTTGCAGCTGAAAACTGGTTCCAACAGGGCCTGGAAGTTTTGGGAAAACCTGGAAAATGTATTACATAATTCTTACATGAATAGCAGCTGTCTGACTGAATGGTGTTTCTTCCTATATATATATATAATGTAGTGTTTGGTCACAAGTCTTTGCCAATAGCTGATATACTGATCACCTCTTAGGCCGGTGAATGGCTGAGAAGAGGTGTGTACAGAATGTAGCAATGGAGGGGTCCTAAGACCGTTCAGGTATTTGAACCATACACCCTTTCCTTTTGCTGGCACCTGCAGTAACACTGATAGCAATAGTCTGTATGAGGCAACCCACAGAAATTCTTGATTTGTCATAAGTTGTAAGTGCTTGTATATCTGTGTGAGGAGGTTTGAACAGTAAAGTATGAATTGTCACAGGGTGGAGGAAACAGCTGCACCAAGGTTTGGTACTTAACTATTAAAAGATGTCATAAGTAGAAGTATATGGGTTGTGCAATAGAAGTGAACAGGATTCTTAAACATTTATTTCAGAGTAGTTGTATTGCTAATGCACAAGAATTTCCTGTAACAATGGGTAGGAGAAGGTACAGGTAGTTTTCAATAGTTATAAGAATAGGTAACTTATCCTTTGATAGTTTCATTATTTTGATAGTTTCATTATTTGTACTTTGAGAACTTATATGAAGGAGACTTTTACCAGAATTGAATGTGCACTTCTGAATGTCTTAAGTCTTTTTTTAAACCGAAAAAAACATCAATTCCCTTTTCTGTTCAACAGTCAGTTTTATCCCCCAACTAACTATAACTGTTGTATGTCTGTGATAATTTAAAATAATATCCATCACTTTCAAGAATTCCTACATTGCATGTATAATTAGTTCTACATAATGTTTGAAAGATTGTTGCTGGATGCATTTGAGGGGTTATACATCAGCTTTTACTGTACCTGCAGTTTAGTGTAAGTGGCTGTATGTCATATTTTAGGGACCCTGCAGGTTAATCTGAGTGGTTGTATGTCACATTTTAGGGACCCTGCAGGTTAATCTGAGTGGTTGTATGTCACATTTTAGGGACCCTGCAGGTTACTATAAGTGGTTGTATGTCACATTTTAGGGACCCTGCAGGTTACTCTAAGTGGCTGTATGTCACATTTTAGGGACCCTGCAGGTTACTCTAAGTGGCTGTATGTCACATTTTAGGGACCCTGCAGGTTAATCTAAGTGGCTGTATGTCACATTTTAGGGACCCTGCAGGTTAATCTAAGTGGCTGTATG
Source organism: Lepidonotus clava (assembly GCA_936440205.1). Lineage (NCBI taxonomy): Eukaryota > Metazoa > Annelida > Polychaeta > Phyllodocida > Polynoidae > Lepidonotus > Lepidonotus clava. Next base: position 49,820,840 of record OW387145.1, read on the forward strand.
TCACATTTTAGTGACCCTGCAGGTTAATTTAAGTGGCTGTATGTCATATTTTAGGGACCCTGCAGGTTAATCTAAGTGGATGTATGTCACATTTTAGGGACCCTGCAGGTTAATGTAAGTGGCTGTATGTCATATTTTAGGGTCCCTGCAGGTTACAGAGTGGATCTACAATATATTCAAGGTTTTAGTTGTCACAACAAACTGTGATATGATTATTTATCTTATGAGATATGTGAATGGCAAGTATTATGTGATTACTTATTGTCATAGATGTATTGTGCAGAAAAATGTACCTTATTTTATTGACATTTATCTTAAGTCATTAGTCTACTTAGCAGACATGTTTTGTGTTCAAAACACAGAGGAACTATAATCATACATCATGCCATCTCAAAAACAAACACTGTGTTTTTATTTGGATATAAAATTTCAAGTTGTAAACAATGAAATGCCTTGGTGACTTGATTATTGATGAAGTACTTAAGGATAGACGACAGCTCTCAGCGGCCAATGTGCATCACTCCCTTTGTTTTGGAATTGATTCTTTACTATTCATGGCATTATCATATACCCTATATATTTTAAAAGCCAATGCACAAAATTATCCAATGGTATAAATGTTATCAAAATGTAAAGAACTGTACTTCTGCAAGTAAGAAACATGACAAAAATAACCAAAATCTTCTGTTTTTTGTCATAAAATGAAAACTAGGCCCTAAATAAAAAATCTAAGACACTTTTCCCTCTGAATGATCATTAGTGACATGTCAAAAAAAACAACATTACAATGTATTCAGTGGTTACTGAGATATCCATGTTCAAAAAATAAAAGTGAAAAAAGATAATTTTTTTGGCAGATTATACCTCAAATTTTAGAATGTTGATAACATAATGTGTTCCAAAAGAGAAAAATCTGCTCTTTCATTTGATATTTAGTATATGTTGTTTTAGCCTTCCTAGTTACTGCAACTTTTCATTGTCGCAAATGAAGCCACTCTGAGGTGTTGTCTATCCTTAATTAGGAAGAAAACTACTTTTCTGGGCTGATAACCTACCAGCAGTAGGTTATCAGTGTAGCTTGCCAATCCTTAATCTGTACTGCAAAATGTACATTAACGCATGACCCGCCCAGTCATACTGGCCGTCAGGTCATACTACAAAACATACACCCGGCCAGTCATACTGGCCGTCAGGTCATGCTACAAAACATACACCCACCCAGTAATACTGGCCGTCAGGTCATGCTACAAAACATACACCCACCCAGTAATACTGGCTGTCAGGTCATACTACAAACCATACACCCACCCGGTAATACTGACCATCAGGTTATACTACAAAACATACACCTGCCTAGTAATACTGGCCATCAGGTCACACTACAAAACACACACCTACCCAGTAATACTGGCCGTCAGGTCATGCTACAAAACATACACCCGCCCAGTCATACTGGCTGTCAGGTCATGCTACAAACCATACACCCACCCACCCAGTAATACTGGCCGTCAGGTTATACTACAAACCATACACCCACCCAGTAATACTGTCTGTCAGGTCATGCTACAAAACATACACCCACCCAGTCATACTGGCCGTCAGATCATGCTACAAAATATACACCCACCCAGTAATACTTGCCGTCAGGTCATACTACAAAACATATACCCACCCAGTGGGTAACACTGGCCATCAGGTTATACTACAAAATGTACAACCTTTCAATTGCATGGCCGTTACCCCTGATGTAGGTGCCTACATAAACAGGTGTGTGGTGCAACAATGTACCAAACTTGGCGGTATGGTCTTTTGAGCAAAACAACAACTATGAAAATCAAACAAACGTTATCACAGTTGGTCATCTTTTTCATGCCAATTTTGCAGTTCCAAAAATCACTGTAATGTCTGGGGCTATTCTGGGGCAATTATTATTTCAGCAAGTTATAGTGTATTACTGTGTATATTTCCAGGTATAAACAATCCTACCAATAACTATTTTAAAGGGACGTTCTCGTCCGTGATTTCACAGAGATAAGTCCGCCGACGTTAGCTTAGCAACAGCGTTACTGGCGACGTGTTTTGCCCTTTCAGAACGTAATAACGCAACGTCATCTGTCATGTCGCGAAATTGGTGCGGCCCTCAGGGGGTTACAACGTAGCTACTTACGGCCGTCTTACGGACGAGAACGTCCCTTTAAGATGATAATTTAACATTCAAAAAGCATTATTTTAACACCAGTAAAGTAACTAGAACCCCACCAGTTTGTATTTTTGATAGTTGACAGGCGTTATGAACGCCCGAAGCACCCGACATGACAGCTGACCCCAGAGAGTCCTGAAGGCATCCCTTCTCTGACGGGGTCAAGTAGATCTTTGTACAATGGACTACACACTGACAAACTTTGCTGAATGGTAAACAGAGTCAAGATGACAACAGAGGTATGCACTGTCTATGGAAATCAAGATGAATCCTGATCGGAAACATCAATAATTAGGTTCTTACATCTGAGCTAAAGATTTACATTTCACTCGTCTGACAAGTCCGGATGTATGGGCCCGTGTGTTCAGATCAATAATGAGGTTAGTTTATGGGCTGCGGTGTAACTAAGGGGAGACATCAAAATTCCCCACAGCAGGCCGCAGCCACTGGTCAGTGACATTACACCAACATGCCTCCACTCAGGGCTATTAAAGGTCGCAGCCTGCCACAGCCTGGTAGGAAAGGGGTGGGGACATTATCTTAATGACCCTTAATGACCTCATAAGCTAATTACTTAATTAGCCTAATGAGGTTATTAAGGTATGTAATATACAAACATAATAGAAAAGCACCATTCTATCTTTTTCCTAAATAACACAGTGATAAAAGACCATGTCTGGCCCCCCTAATGAGAATGCAATTGGTTGTAGAATGCTGCAGCCAGTCATGGTACATAGGACTTATAACTAACAACCTGCCGCAGCCTGCCGCAGCATCTCAAGTTTGCAGCCCCTGAATTTTGACGTCACCCCTAACTGTTGGCCATAGAGGGGCATTCACATCGATGCAAACTCATCAAAAGTCTACAGTGGGCTGTCAAGTACACTCATTATAACACATTGATTTATAAGGACAGTACAATCAGTGCAAAATCATACAGCACAATTGTCCATTTGAAATGCCACTCTTCCAGTTTTTTTCACACATATAACATTTTTTAAATCCAATATGAGAATTGAAATCAGACTTGTAGAACCTTAGAATCACAAACACGAAAGAAAGGAGTATTTGTTTGGCAAGGTTGATATAAGTAATGAATAGAATTTTCTTAGTTACAATGGTTTGAAATGTGCTTGGAAACTGGGAGAGGCCATTTGACGACTAGAATATATTGCAAAATATGTTGTCACTGGCATAGATTTATATGGATCAAATCCTCCGGGAAAACGGCTTTAAATACATTTGTCATTGGAAGTATATTAATTGTAATGAAATGAAATATTACTTTTTATCACCACTTGATATGACTGGTGTGTAGGGATCCATGCATGAATATTAATTAAGGAATCCCCACGTGACCTGTAGCCTCCCTCTACTTGCCGCGTCCTGTCTCAGAGGGCAGAGGTGCAGCAGCAGAGAGAGAGAACAGACGTGTCACTAGTAAGACCCAGTGTGGGACAGCACAGAAAAACATCAGCCTGAGGGGGGTACTTATAATTAGCAATTTCACTTCCATCAAGTTCATCGTCAACTACACGATCCTGCCAATCATAATGATACAGAATACATTGATTAAATTTAACTAATTTTCTTTTTCTTTAAATTTCTCTACCTTCACCCCCTTGATGCATATGAGCCATGTTTTTATGGTGTGAAAATATGGTAAAGGAAATCATTGAGAAGGGTTCCCTTCTTCTGAGTGTACATTCCCGTTCTCTCCCATTCTAACTGAGTGCACATTCCTGTTCTAACTGGGTGCACATTCTCATTCTCTCCTGTTCTAACTGAGTGCACATTCCTGTTCCAACTGGGTGCACATTCCTGTTCTAACTGAGTGCACATTCCCATTCTCTCCTGTTCTAACTGGGTGCACATTCCCATTCTCTCCTATACTAACTGGGTGCACATTCCCATTCTCTCCTGTTCTAACTGGGTGCACATTCCTGTTCTCTCCCGTTCTAACTGAGTGCACATTCCTATTCTCTCCTATACTAACTGGGTGTACATTCCTGTTTTCTCCTGTTCTAACTGGGTGCACATTCCTGTCCTCTCCTGTTCTAACTGAGTGCAAACTCCTGTTCCAACTGACTCACTGAGTGTCGCTGCCATTCTAACTGCTCCACTAAGTGACCTCTCCTGTTCTATCTGAGTGAACAATCCTGCTCTGTCTAGTGCTATCAGTGAAGAAGATTAACATGCAGCCCATCCTCAGGAGACTTTTATTGATTTCATTCAAGTTCAGAATATAATACAATGAGATAAACCTCTGAATGAGCATCATTGACAAGTGTTGCTGTAGTATGAACAGGGCCCCAGAGGTTCACTGATCTACTCAGTGACTGCAGTATGAACAGGGCCCCAGAGGTTCACTGACCAGCTCTCCTCAGTGACTGTAGTATGAACAGGGCCCCAGAGGTTCACTGACCAGCTCTCCTCAGTGACTGCAGTATGAACAGGGCCCCAGAGGTTCACTGCTCTCCTCAGTGACTGCAGTATGAACAGGGCCCCAGAGGTTCACTGATCTCCTCAGTGACTACAGTATGAACAGGGCCCCAGAGGTTCACTGATCTCCTCAGTGACTGCAGTATGAACAGGGCCCCAGAGGTTCACTGATCAGCTCTCCTCAGTGACTGCAGTATGAACAGGGCCCCAGAGGTTCACTGATCTCCTCAGTGACTGCAGTATGAACAGGGCCCCAGAGCTTCACTGATCTCCTCAGTGACTGCAGTATGAACAGGGCCCCGGAGGTTCACTGATCAACTCTCCTCAGTGACTGCAGTATGAACAGGGCCCCAGAGGTTCACTGATCTCAGTGACTGCAGTATGAACAGGGCCCCAGAGGTTCACTGACCAGCTCTCCTCACTGACTGCAGTATGAACAGGGCCCCATTGGTTCACTGATCAGCTCTACTCAGTGACTGCAGTATGAACAGGGCCCCAGAGGTTCACTGATGTCCTCAGTGACTGCAGTATGAACAGGGCCCCAGAGGTTCACTAATGTCCTCAGTGACTGCAGTATGAACAGGGCCCCAGAGGTTCACTGATCTCCTCAGTGACTGCAGTATGAACAGGGCCCCAGTGGTTCGCTGATCTCCTCAGTGACTGCAGTATGAACAGGGCCCCAGAGGTTCACTGATCTCCTCAGTGACTGCAGTATGAACAGGGCCCCAGAGGTTCACTGACCAGCTCTCCTCAGTGACTGCAGTATGAACAGGGCCCCAGAGGTTCAGTGATCAACTCTCCTCAGTGACTGCAGTATGAACAGGGCCCTAGAGGTTCACTGATGTCCTCAGTGACTGAAGTATGAACAGGGCCCCAGAGGTTCACTGATCAGATCTCCTCAGTGACTGCAGTATGAACAGGGCCCCAATGGTTCACTGATCAGATCTCCTCAGTGACTGCAGTATGAACAGGGCCCCAGAGGTTCACTGATCGCCTCAGTGACTGCAGTATGAACAGGGCCCCAGAGTTTCACTGATCAGCTCTCCTCAGTGACTGCAGTATGAACAGGGCCCCAGAGTTTCACTGATCAACTCTCCTCAGTGTTTAGTTCCTGGCTGTGTGAGGTCAGTCCATTCCTGTATTCAGAGAGAGCGGTGTTCTGGTTCTCATTGATCTTCAGAGAGAGCGGTGTTCTAGTTCTCAGTGATCTTCAGAGAGAGCGGTGTTCTGGTTCTCAGTGATCTTAATAGAGAGCGCTGTTCTGGTTCTCATTGATCTTCAGAGAGAGCGGTGTTCTGGTTCTCAGTGATCTTCAGAGAGAGCGGTGTTCTGGTTCTCAGTGATCTTCAGAGAGAGCGGTGTTCTGGTTCTCAGTGATCTTCATAGAGAGCGGTGTTCTGGTTCTCAGTGATCTTCAGAGAGAGCTGTGTTCTGGTTCTCAGTGATCTTCAGAGAGAGTGGTGTTCTGGTTCTCAGTGATCTTCATAGAGAGCGCTGTTCTGGTTCTCAGTGATCTTTAGATAGAGCGGTGTTCTGGTTCTCAGTGATCTTCAGAGAGAGCGGTGTTCTGGTTCTCAGTGATCTTCATAGAGAGTGGTGTTCTGGTTCTCAGTGATCTTCAGAGAGAGCGGTGTTCTGGTTCTCAGTGATCTTCAGAGAGAGCGGTGTTCTGGTTCTCAGTGATCTTCAGAGAGAGTGGTGTTCTGGTTCTCAGTGATCTTCATAGAGAGCGCTGTTCTGGTTCTCAGTGATCTTTAGATAGAGCGGTGTTCTGGTTCTCAGTGATCTTCAGAGAGAGCGGTGTTCTGGTTCTCAGTGATCTTCATAGAGAGCGGTGTTCTGGTTCTCAGTGATCTTCATAGAGAGCGCTGTTCTGGTTCTCAGTGATCTTTAGATAGAGCGGTGTTCTGGTTCTCAGTGATCTTCAGAGAGAGCGGTGTTCTGGTTCTCAGTGATCTTCATAGAGAGTGGTGTTCTGGTTCTCAGTGATCTTCAGAGAGAGCGGTGTTCTGGTTCTCAGTGATCTTCAGAGAGAGTGGTGTTCTGGTACTCTGCTATGTGGTCCGGCGTAGTATGTAGGACACTGGTGGTTGTGTGCCTGGTGCACTGCACCATAGCACTACCACCCTCACTAAGGGTAAGTACAAAGGAGGAATATTTATAATACACTTTCCTTTACAGTAGGCTTCATCCTTTCTAAACTCCTTGCTTAATGGCTTGATCTCCACACATGTCACAACTGGGTAGCATTTACAAATTGACTGTGAAATTGAATATTATCACTGTCGTATTTTGTTTGTTATCAATATTTGTGTTGTACACAGATTTTGTATATAGATATAATCATTATATTGATGTCAATAGAGTGAACAGATGTATAGCCTTATGATGTCCATGTACTATTGACATAAGATTGTTATACATTAAATTCTGCGACTAGATTTAATATGTTATTTATACTACAATATGATTTCATGAGTATGTATCTACACTGTATCTACAATGAAAACCAGTACCCACTGATGTCGGTTCAGTATAAATAAAGAAATTAAAAGAAATATGTATATATTGTTCATGTAAGGTGAAACATCAAAATCAATGGGCTGCTACCAAAGTCTGGGGTTAAAGTCAACACTAGAAGCATGGTAGAGGCTGCAGCTGTGATTGCCAACTGCTTGGAGAGGGTTGACAAGGGTGGCTGGAATCTGTGACGCCACAACCGGTATACTCTCATATATATATATATAATTTTCAGTGTTGGGCTGCAGTAAATGTTGATGTCTCCCCTACCGATGAAAATATCAAAATTCATTTATAGAGTATTGTGTCTGTTGTTTAAATAGGAAACAGATGAGACTATTTAAAGTCTCACAGGTAATTGTGTCATCAATACTATAGAACAAAACATCACCTGATTCAGGATGGCTTAATGGTCATGTTTAATTGATAATGAACTTTTCGAAATGAGTAGGGTATCGCACACGGTGGCGGGTTTCTCCTAAATCATATCAGATATACGAGCACCCGTAAGCTGAAAAAAATTACCTTGTGCAGTCTGGAAAAAACCTTGAGTGGTGGACCAAACTACCCCAACAAACAAACAAACAGATAAAGAACATGTGCCTTTTCATTCTTATTTACAAATCATTATTATAATTTTGTTTGTACTCTACTATCAGATGTTGCGACGTGAGCTGGCAATTGAAGCTTGTGGAGAAGTATCCATGGAGGAGAGGAGGGATTGTGGGTTTAATGATGTTTCACCTTCTGAGTGTCTCCGGAGGGGCTGCTGCTGGCAGCGATGTGACCTGTGTGAGACCAACTCACCATGGTGTTACCAACCTCCACGTAAGCTACTCTCATCCAGGGCTTTCAACATCATCATCATACTGATTGATTTGAATGGCTTTGTCACTGTAACAATATTCATCAAAACACCCCAAAAGAAGTCTTTGCCACATGCTGATAATAAGCCCATCCTAGTATACACCAACATAAACATTTACCATGAAATATATTCATAGTTGCTTCCATGCTTATTCCATGAACACAGTTCCATAATACGAAATTTACCAAAGCAATTTGATTGACAAATTGCTCCTAAAATTAGTAAATTTGAAGCTTTATATATTGGCATTTTCCCCATAGGAAGCAATGTTAAAGCCTGACAGCCCGACCTATAATGCCCAACCCTAATTCACCTTGAAATACAGTATATTGATGAGCTGGCAAACCTAAAAATCTGTCACTTGATGAAATTTAAGAAATCACAATGTTTTTTGTACTTGGGGATATAGAAAAACATAATTGTTGCTTATTTCAGTAACCCCAACTCTAGGAGACAAGGATGGCTATTATGGTTATTTTGTCCAACATTTGTCCAACCCAAGGATATACCCCATGCAGGATGGGCTTATTAGGTACCTTTATCTCTGACTCAGGTGCCTACCTGGACAGGTGTGTGGACACCCCATGCAGTCAGAGGGAGCAGTGTGAGGTCCCCGCAGAGACCTGGACGGAGTGCGTCTTCAACGACTGCTGCTGGGTGCCCACAGATGTGCCCAATACTCCTTGGTGTTTCAGGAAACCAGGCAGGTTTGGCTCCAAGATAAAGTTGATGCAGGCATTTTAGGGATGCTATTAAAATTAAGCTTGCCATGACTACAGCTATTTGCAAAATAACAAATCTTGGTACACCCTATACCCCTACTCTCTCCTTCTATAAGAAGAGACAAAGGAGGTCTCTTCTTGAAGGAGTCTAATTTCTTACCCCAAACCTAATATGAGGCTCTAATGCTGAGAGTGGGACCTGGAGGAGAGGTGTGTGAACTAGTCTTACATAATGAAGAAACAGGTGTCAGCATTTGAGCCTCATGTTAGGTTGGGGTAAGAAATTAGATTCCTTCAAGAAGGAGATCCTTTGTCTCTACTTCTTATAGAAGTATAGTGTAGGTGTATAGGGTGCACCATAATGAACTAAATGTAACTGATACAACAAATTGTCATTACTACTCTTGATACTAAACAGTACAGCAATCCTTCAATTCTAAGGCATATTTTATCTAGTTGAAAATGCCCTTATACTACAGATATATTGCATATTAGTCTTATTAGATGCCTAAGTATCTAATTATCAAAGCTTTATTAGATACTTAAGTATTTATCTGAAGTAATTGACCTCTAAGTCAAAATTGATCTTTTTTGTGAAACATACAACTGAAAGGAGAGTATATCTTAATGATTTTGCTGTTTTTTCTTTCAGGACAGATAGCTTCATCTTCATCCAAGCCAAGCCGACCTCAACCCTCAGTGACTACCCCCACATCACCTCCCACCCCACCAGCCACCACCCAGTCACCTCCAACTCTAGGTACTGTGCTCTGATATATATTGTACATAAAGAAGTGTTTCTTCCTCTTTTTATTGTGTATGATACATTGATTTTGGAGGTAGCACCACCAAGTGCATCTGAACAAAACGGAATGATTAATGGATATGGATTACAACTATAATAACAGAGCCATCTATTTGGAGATTTTTTGGTTTATATCTCTCTTTTTATATACATCAGGAATAAATTAAGAACCTCAGAATCAGGGATTTTCACTTTGAAAGTAATTTGCAAATTTGTTTGTAATACAATGTTTCTTTTATCAGCTATAAAAACCTACAAATATTTGAGGGACAGATTTGTATATTGTGGCTCGAAATCTGTCTCTTCTTATTTATCAGTTATCTAATAATCACCAAAATCTGTCAAAAATGTTAAATGCAGAGCTATGATAACATTATAGATATTATTCATCACTTGCAGCAACCAGTCGGATGCGGTGTGATGAGATACCAGATGGTGATTTGAGTGAAGATATACAAGGTCTTTGCTGGATTGATGAGAACACAGTAATAGTCGGCCAGCGGTCCAACAAACAAGTGGTCAAGATGCACTTTAATGCTGTCCTCAAGTCATGCGAAATCATGGAGAAATTGATTCGTAACTACATTGTGGACAGCATGAGCTGCCACGATGGGAAGATCTATCTGAACACATTGTATGGAGAACATGTAAATGCAACCATGATCTATGACCTTAATGATGGAAGCACAGAAATGTGGTCCCCTCCTCAGGTTTCAGAATACATTCGCTCAACGGTTGCAAACAAAGATCTTATTGTACTACTGTTGTCACCAAATGAAGATGGCTTGGTGTATAACAGAAGCTCTAAAACCTTGCTCTACACGATAACCTATTCCGAGTACTTTACCCCCAGCAGGATCTATCTGACAGAGAGCGGGTACCTGTGGGGGTCTGATGGGGGACGGCTGGTGGTGATGGACCTGGCCAGCAGCAGGGCCCTGACTGTGGAGGGGGGTGTACAGACCCAGGTACCTGTCAGGGCTGGAGGGCCACTACATCCTGGTTACAGGCAGTGGGAACAATGAGGTGGGGGTGTACACCGAGCAGGGCACCTTTCTCAACTACCTGGTGTTTGACCCACCAGACACACAGAGTGGATTAGATCATAGCGATGTCATCACCACCCGTAAGGGACACAGCCTGCTGATCTTTGCTGGTTCACACTCAACATATGTTTACACTCTGAGTCCATGAGACATAAAGTACAGAATGTAGAAAAAACTGCACTCTGGTGGCTGGGTTATGAATGACTCACAAAGAATATGGACAATTTCTGTTTCTGATTAATTTGAACAACTGTTGTGTTTATGTTGGCTGAGATGTATGGGGAATAAACAGAAAGTTAGTTGCAATTAGGTCATCTTGTTTGGGTTCTGTTCTTTATGAATGGATTATAATACAAATGATTAAGTTTCGTTAGCTCCTATTTACTTTTGGGTAGAGATATTCTTCACTAAGGGTGTTCAAGCCCAAATGAAGACACTCGCTTGCAGAGATACTAATGTCTATTAAGAAAGATTGTTCAAGGCTGGAGAATACAGCATCCTTCACTTACATTGTAGTGCATGGCCAACCAACTGGTAAACAGCTGTTGCTCTGCTTCATATAAAGGTCAAACTCCTTCAAGCATAAGCCCTTCTCTTTAAGGACTGTGTATAGTATCTGTTTCTTAACTCCTTCCTATAATTATGGTTCGGGTCTATAGGTTAGTCCACAACTACCCAGCATAGGTAAAATCCTGTAAGTACTCCAAGTATGGTCACCATGGAACGCCCCCAGCAACAACTTACAATCCCATCAGTTCCTATATAGGTTCAACTTACCTGTCACTTTTTACAGCCGCTCGTACGCTCCCTAATCAAGAGTCATGATGGCAGTCTCATCTCCCCTAGCTGCAACTGCATTCATCATAACATATTATGTTGTTTTAACTTTACCATTATTATCATATTGATTATTATAGTTCTAGTAACATAGCCTGGTGACCACTGTTTTCTTTCTAGTTCTGCTCCTAACTATTGTCATAGTGTTAAAATTGTATTTTGTATTAATTGTATAAAATTGTATTGTATGTATGGTAGGATACATGTTCCAGTAAGTGTACTGTATGAACCCTGACCGAACTCTCAGGTTCATGATGCGATGGACGCGATGAGTCATCAGAGGAATCAACAAGCACACGTCAGCTTTACGGTGAACAAAGGGATAGGCCTATTTAACATAAGGCTGCACTGCTGCAGTAGGCACTTCACGCCCAGCCCTCAACCTGAACGGACACTCTGTAACACCTCTGGGCATTTAGGACTTTACCACCCCAAAATTGTATCCCAACACTATTGTGAGCTGTAACATCTATTACACATTGGACACTGTATCTGGGATATCTCATGTGATCTGGAATAAATAGTTTGTCTCCTACCTTGTCTCCAGGATCCATTATCAGTACTACTCTCACAGCTCAGTGGAACTAACACCTCTCATCATTTCACAACAACCTAAAAATATGAATAGTGAAGGAACTTCTCTCATCTCCCCCACCGTATCATAATTAGTGGAGATGCACTATCATCCTATCCTTTCAATTCTACCAACGATGATTGGGATTAAAGTAAATCATTCTATCCACCTAGCTGAGAAGCAGGCTGATCTACAGCTAAAGAGTATTGCACTGCCCTCTGCTGAAAAGCAGTGTAACTGTTGTTAGCACACCCCAGGCCTTTACGCATAAGGTCCCAAACCTCAGTGCAAATGCTTCGTGAAAGATGATGGACAATGCAGATATTGACAAATAGTTTAGTTCCACTGACTGTTCTAATTTAAGCCTATGACCGAATATAGGCTATAAAAGACAGATTAGACCTTGATAAGATAGTATTTAAAGAGAAAAAAGCTATTTAAGAGGTTGAAGAAAAAAAAAATTGGTTCCATAAAGTATATGGTCAGTTTTTAAGCCAGACATGGCAATTTGTATGAGAGTGTATCATGAGAGCTGGAGCAGTTTACTGAGTATGATACAAACTGGAAAAAAATATTTACAGCTGTGAAGATTTAAATATAAGAAATATAACCCACCATTTATCACTGTACCTCTCAAAGATGTGTAATAAAGATGACTTGTGGATTCAAAGTTATCAGCTTTCACTAACATTTACTGAGACAAAGTTACATTGCATGCTCTACACCCTGCAGTTCGCAGCCGACAACTGCTTCTGTTTTTTTAGGACTCACCCAACAAGGTTGACAATATTACAAGATGTAACTAGTACTTTTAATGATATCAACATATGGTTTTATTGTTTCAACAAGATTCAGGTGACAAAATGAACAGATACTTGGGCTTCTGGGAAGCTTATTATATTGTGCTTCACGCACAATGTTAACATAACTGGCCTTTATCAAAGGTCCTTTACAAATAAGATAAGCTGGAATAAATGTCAAACTGGTACAATATAAACAATTGGGCCAGCTGGGCCAGCTAACATTTTTAACTGGCCAACTTACATATGGATGGTCCCAAGTGCCAAAAATAAGTCAGCCCTGTTTGGGTTAAGGGCAATTGGTACAATAACACACACAGGGCTAATATTACCTGGGGGACTTTCTCCTCCCTTGGCACATTGAAAACTCATGTATTCAAACACACCATCTTCTTACAGGTAAGATCTTCAAGAAGGTGTAGTTAGCAGACATGTAAGATGTGTTAGTACAAAATGGAAATTGTGAATAATAAAGATATATCATTTTATGTGCAAGCTATGTCAAAAGTTAGCTTACTCCTGTGGCTTTCCATTGGTGTATGATTTCACCATTTCATAATTTGAATACCAAAAAGTTTCAGGAAAACTTAGAGTGTGTGCATTAGAGCATGACCATGGTCAGAGCCCTTCTGGTGCACCCTGACAGTGGACAGACAGGTAATTGTGATTGACAGGTGAAGGCTCATTGACTACTGAGGGTTTTAATTGCTGGCACCCATCTCAATGACCACTGGCACCAGTATTACATAATCGTTTCGGTGCACATTCCCATAGTCATTCCTGGTGCCCCAGTAAGTCACGCATAACAGAGGTATCTTAGCACACACACTATCTTCACTGAAAATGAGACAGAGGTTTTCTAAACACTATCTATTAGGTTTTAAGTTGAGATTTTTGTATTTTTTTTACATGTAACTCTAGCATATCGTCTCAGCTTTCAGAATAAAGTACCTTCTTTCTAATGCTTTAACACATTCTTTAGTAGTTTCACTTTTTGGACACATCCATAGACACTTATTGTTGCCTGAGAGGAGTTTTACAATTGAGTCAAAGATAGCCTGTTCTCGGCTAGCTCAGACATATTTTTGCAAACTTGAGAACGGTTTTAAATGCCATTTAAGAGAGGCCGACCGACTGCACACTCAAGAATGCAATGCTCAAGAATAGTGTCTAAAAATATTTAAGTTAGCCAAAACAGGGTTAAAAATAGGCAATCAATAACACAGCCCTGAACTTTAAGTGCCCATATCTGACCAACTGTGACAACAGATTGGCTCTGAAGTGCATTCTGAACTCTGTAATTACCCAGGAACTACCTCTATGGAGAGATGGTAACTGAGTCAGCTATCAGATCAGTGTAGGGATATCACATAACTGTTAGATAATCCATCACAAGCCACTGTAATAATTTCAGCATTAGTCTCCATTACAAGAGGAGATACCCCGATTCTGACCAACTAGTCAGATTTTGTGGCTCTTTTATAATTTCCAGATGCAGCTCAATGTATAAATAACTATATGTTTGTGTGTCTCATTTCTTGTTGTCAGTCTATATAACTTCAGCATCCTTTGCCATGGCATAGAACAGGCCCTTCTTGGACAGAAGGTGTCGTGGGGAACCCACTTCAATGATGCGCCCTTGGTCCAGAACCATGATTCTGTAAATAAGTGAATCAAACAGAGTGTTAAAGAACATTGGTCAAAGGAAAATAATACATAGAACAAGCTGATAACCCCATCCCCCAAAGGGTATATCCCAGGGATGGACAAGGGTTGAACAAAATAACCAAATGTAGTTATCCTTGTTTCCTAGAGTTGAGGTTGGTGAAATAAGCAAAAGTGGTATTCTTCTATATCTCCAGTACTATGATGGTTTCTTAAAATTTATTGACTGACAGATGTGCAGATTTGCCAGCCAATCAAAATGCTGTATTTCAGGGCAAAATAGGGTTGGACATTATAGGTTGGGCTGACAGGCTTTAAAATTTGTTTCAATGGGGAAAGGGCCAATATTATACAGTTGCGTTTTATAGATTTTAGAGGCAAAATCTCAACCGAATCTCTTTCGTTAATTTTGTATTATGCAACTGTCTTCAGGAGGCAATATCAATTAATTTCATGGTAAACATGAATGTTGGCGTAAACTGGGATTGGCTTATTATTGTTTTACATATAATAGGAGAGTATCAGTGAGTGGACGGTCCAGTGGTGTCAGGATGTATGACCTCCACATGAGTAGGTGTGTGGTGCCACAAATCTCAGGAATCACTGAAAAGCTCCTAATTGTAAGTAGATATGATTCATCTCTTTTCTGAAAATTTGTGTTGTCATGATACATATTATTTTCAATTTACCTGTCATAATCTAGTATGGTATGTATCCGATGGGCCACAGTGAGCACAGTGCAGTGTTTGAACTTCTCCCTGATGGTCGTCTGAATCAGCGAGTCTGTCTCAAAGTCTACAGCTGCTGTGGCCTCGTCTAGGACAAGGATCTTGGACTTCCGCAGCAGGGCACGGGCCAGGCACAACAACTGTTTCTGACCAATACTGAATTGAGACATCAGTGGAACTTGAATCATAAGCATTTAGGTATTAAAACAGGCAAAGGTTCTTGCTTGTTTTCTTTTAAGCTTAAACCTTGAAATCCTAACAGGATTTTATCAATGAATTTATGCAATCTCACCATTGGGTCAAAAATTGTGCATGAAAAATTGCAAATCACTGTTTACAGATTGCCATCCATGCAAGGGCTTTTCTAGCATTATCATGTTACCTTCAATATTCCTTAATTACGATTGCAATTTATGATTTTGAATGAGCTTGCCTGTGATCCCTGGCATTCTCAAATTCACTAGGACTTAAATATATCTCAATTATCTTTCATTCAGATTTTTGCTTTGACACAGGGTTTACTCTATTGACTGCCCTAAAGTAAAGCAGAGAATACCTGAGGGCCTCTCCGTTCTCCCCACACTCATACTGCAGCCCCTCGTTCACGTCAGACACGAACACCTGTAGGTGGGAGTGAAGCAGCGCCTGCCAAATCTCAAGGTCATTGTATCGGTTGAAGGGGTCCAGGTTACACCGCAGGGTCCCAGAGAAAACCACCGGCTCCTGCAGACAACCACACGCAACCAGGGCATATTATCACAGTATCTCATGTAGGACGTACAGACAACCACAGACAACCACGGCATATAAACGCAGTATCTCATGTAGGACGTACAGCAGGGGCGGATCCAGGAATTTTCTAAAGGGGGGGGCGTGCAATTTGGAAAATTTCCCCCTGCCCTCTGGGCAGGATCATTTTATATTAAATATATCTAAATTTTGGCCAAAAAAGGGGGGGCATGCGCCCCCCACGGACCCCCCTAAATCCGCGACTGTACAGACAACCACACACAAGCATGGCATCCAACCACAGTATCTCACGTAAGACGGACATTATGAACTCTTTGAAATGATTTACTCCATCACTTTAGAAAAATGAGAAACACCAACCAAACTTTTCTCAGCAGCTTTTGTCCTCTGATTCATAGCTTTCTAGAAAATATTAACTTAATCAATGATAAGCCCTCTGAATGTATCATTGGTTAATGCTCAGATGTTTCTCTTTGCCAAGTACCTGTGGAATGATGGAGACTTTTCTGCGAAGATCATGGAGCCCAATTTCTAAGATGTTTGTCCCATCGATGTAGATGCCACCGCTCTCTGGTTCAGTAAGACGGAATAAGGCGAGGGCCAAGGAGGACTTCCCAGCACCAGTTCGCCCCACAATACCAATCTGAAACACAATAAATGAAGCTAACTTTACAAAGAAATGTTTTGTCCAGTAAGAGTGAATCTTTTATTGAAATATATGATCAATTTAATTTTTCCTTTCCCTAACATTCATATATCTAAAGTAAAACACATTTAGCTTAAAGATACATAGTCTTGGATGTGTCCTCAACAGTCAGCTACATCTCCAAGGAGCAACACATTGTCTTACAGTTACTTGATTGTCCATTCAAGGTCCTTCACCCCTTTGCTCAAAGCCACTTATAGTACAACTGGGAGATATGAAGGTATGAAGGTTTTGCTTGATTCCATAAACCAAAACATTGATCTTACTATATATATATATATATATATATATATATATATATATATTCTAACAAGTCACACCATGTTTAGAGGGAAGGGCTAGTGAATATG
Source organism: Lepidonotus clava (assembly GCA_936440205.1). NCBI lineage: Eukaryota > Metazoa > Annelida > Polychaeta > Phyllodocida > Polynoidae > Lepidonotus > Lepidonotus clava. The sequence continues at coordinate 49,837,853 of OW387145.1, forward strand.
AAACTATACGATTCTCATGATTCTCATTTTCCAGGGAGTGCTCATACCAAGTTATATTATATCAATACCTATAATACTTTATATTTTATACATATTTTTCTTACTTTTATTTAACTTGTGTTTTCCTTAGAATTAGAGAAATAAGATGTTTCTTTACAATTAAACCAATTTTCCACATAAAGAGTTAATCAGTGGCATTGAAACTTTGCATACTTCTAAATTAGCATTACATCTACTAATTAAAGTGTAAAATAATCTGAATTGAAATTTCACTGGCCCCTCTCTTTAACTTTAACCAGTTGATATATTGACAGACCTTCTCTCCAGGTTTGATGTAGCAGTTGATGTGTCTGAGTGCAAAGCCCAGCCCGGGCCTGTAGCGCATGCTGTAGTCACTGAACTGTACCGCACCCACCTCAGGCCACGAGGCAGCAGGCTGCTTCTCCTTGACATGCCATGCAGCCTGGCGAAAAAAAACAGGGACCTTCTATTTAGAACATAAAACTTCCTTGTTATAAGGAGTTGAACCAGTCAAGTATTAAAGGATACAAAGTAAAAATATAAACTTTATATATGGCATTTAGAATGTTCATGTAAATCCTTTTTACATTTCGTATATAAAATTCAGTACAAAAGATTAATAGTCAGTGTACCATCACATAGCATATAATCAAAATTGGAATCCATCTTTTCTATACAATTGTGGTCTATTTTTTGCAGTCCCATACATTTACGAGGTTAATCTAGGAATTCTTGTGCATTTCTTGCATCATTTTTTTTTTTTTTTTTTTAATTGGATCAAAACTATATCACTTTACAGTGCTCTTCCTACAGTTGTACAGTGGTGAAATACGAGTGAAAATGAAATTGTACGATAAATTAATGAAAGTTCTATCTTATTAAGTTCAATGTACAAATTCCGTAATTTGTCATTCCACACCAGTACTCAAATAATCATACATTCAATATGTTTAGCTTTAAGCACCTTCGTTTTACTGGGGGAAAAGAAACATTGATTTAATCATAAAAGCTAAAATGGAGTGACAATACTGCTGCAGACCATAGCAAACCCACCTCCCCTGGCCATGTTGACGCAAAGCTTATAAGGTGAAGTTTTCTTCTTGGACACATAGAGGTTTAGTAGTGATGTATACCACCAGGGGGTGCATGTATGTCCTCTTTTTGACTTGAAGCAAAATCCCTCACCAAATGAGCCGAACATAGGTATAACACATAGTAAAAGGTATGCTTCAAAAAGATGAGAGAAACCTTTCTCTTCTCCTTAAAGAGAAAGAATCCAAGTGTATGGGGTGCATCTACCCTCTCCACAGAGACTCTGACCAACGCACCTCACTTTCTGTGTTGATGTATTCATCTATCCTCTCTACGGAGACGGCGTACTTCTCCAGTTCCGATAACGTCCTCAGAACGGCGTTCATGTATTCAGTCACCTAACAGGAACAAAGAGTATCACATTGGTATCGTAATGAAGAAAAACCTATATTTCACTTAAATCAGGAAAAGCTTTCCATATCCAAGAGAAAAATCATGAACGGCAGGTATTATTGGTTCATGAATATTTCTCCTTTTATCTGTTAATACTTTACAAGGCAGAATGACAGCCTTTTTCATTATTCTTTGAAATCAAGTGAAATGATAAAACCAGGTGTTTCAATGTACTCAGTCCTGTTCTAATGGCTCCCCATCACCCACCTGTAGTGCAAAGCTGACAGAGAGCCCTGCCAGCCCCGGACCGATGTTGTCTCGGTCGAGGACAGCGAAGAGACAGGCAAAGAAGACAACACCTGCACCAATACACTCCATGACCAGGCTGCACCACCTACCGGCAACAACAGGAGGGTTGACGTAAACCGACATGCTTCATCTTGGACCAGGCGGTTATACATTGGTATTAACACTGCGATATCAACAAGGGGAGGGTTCTGACGTAAACCGACATGCTTCAACTTGGACCAGGCGGTTATACATTGGTATTAACACTGCGATATCAACAAGGGGAGGGGTCCGACGTAAACCGACATGCTTCAACATTAGCCAGGCGGTCATATATCGGCATTAACACTGCCATCCCTCAAACAGATTTTATATTACAGTTACTTCTGATCACAATCTACACAATAATTGTTTATTGAACATCCTAATAGAGGACATCAGGGCCAAAGTAAAGTGTACTTGATGCCACACACCACATAACGTACCAAAATGGGTGTTTTTGTTGTTGGTTTTTTTAATTTCTTTTATCTAGACAGACAAAAAATAAGTTACATGAACTTGTTTCACTTTTCTGCCTGTGAGATAAAACATATATCCAAGGTAATACACGTATCACAGGTTATGTGTGTAATGTCATAACACATTGATGTCATAACATTAAAAAGTTTCACTATTTATACATATCACATAGGTAACACTAAATCACAGAAGTGACTGTAAGATATTTAATTACCAAAAATATAAAAAATTAAATACATATCTTGCACCTAACATAACATAGCAACAAATGGGTATCTTGCACCTAGCATAATATGCCAACAAATGGGTATCTTGCACCTAACATAGAATAACAACAAATGGGTATCTTGCACCTAAAATAACGTAACAACAAATGGATATCTTGTACCTAACATAACTACCAACAAATGGGTATCTTACACCTAACATAATGTACCAACAAATGGGTATCTTGCACCTAAGGGGCCATCCATAAATGATGTCACGCAGGAGGGGTGGGTTAATGGGCCTTATTTTCGTGTTTAGATTAGAGAATTTAGTGTGACACAAATACCCTGAAAAAGTGTGACATCATTTATGGATGGCTCCTAACATAACAGAACATAACAACAAATGGGTATCTTGCACCTAACATAACATACCAAAAAATGGGTATCTCGCGCCTACCTATTTGCTGTGATGAGCATGAAGCAGGGGCGCTGGCTCTCGTCAATCAGGCGGTCACACTTGTCAACAAACTCCTGCTCCTTGCCATAGGCGTGGATAGAGGAGGCCCCGACCACGCTCTCATCAAAGTGCATGTAGAGGGGGGAGTGGCGAACAAGGTCGATGCGCTTCCACTGACGAACAGCAGTCACGTACAACCGCTGAAAACACAAAAAGCTTTCATTGAATTCTACTTATTCTGAGTTGAGAAAGGTTTGAGTCTTCTATTATTCATGGTTTTTGAATGTCAGATTGGTTTACCTGCAGAATGATGTACATGATGGCGAGCGGTACGAAGACAGCAGCGAAGATAGGCGTGGAGTAGCAGATGAGGATGATGGTGACCAGAATCGGGGCGATGGCGAACAGGAACTGACTGATGAAGAGAGGTAAGTTGGTGTCCACTATGTCCAGGTCCTGCAAACATAGTGAATGGCTTTTCACACATGCACATAGAACAAAAGAGAGACAGGACCATTTCTTCAGTGTGATATGATGCATGTAAATGATATGATATTTCAAGATAATATCTTTTAGGCAAACAGGAGCCTGTTTCATAAGAAACCCCCACACTGCTAAGTGAGTTTTGTGTTTCATAAAGTTACAATAACCTTTTTGGGTGCCGTAGCTATCTGAGTTTTGTCTTTGATTATGTGAGGTTGGGTGGATTTAAGCAAGTTTTGGGCTGATTTACGCTAGTTTTGGGTCGATTTATGCGAGTTTTCTTATGAAATGGGAGTTTCAAACTCTCGCACAGTTTCCGAAAGGGAACATAAAAGCTCCATAGCTACGGACCTTTTTATGAAACACCTTACTGTAACTAATAGAGACTAACCTTAGAGAAGCGGTTCATGATGCGCCCGAGTGGAGTCTTCTCAAAGAAGGCCATCGGAGCCCTGAATATACCCCCCAGCAGCCGCTCGTGGAGGGAGTAGGAGGCGGTGTAACAGCCCTGGGCCAGCAGGAAGGCCTCCACCAAGGCTGACAGAGCTGGTTGGATAAAACAAGAAATATATGGTATTGCTTATGTTTCTGTTTAATTTTGGAATATTGGATGTAAATGTTTTCCTTTATCGAGGTATACTATTCAATTCATCCTTATTGTTGCATTCAACAAATATGATTACATTTAACTGTACATAAAAAGCCCTGTTTGGTCAAACAGAAGACATAAAATACAGACTGACTTGATAAGTAGAACTTGGGTAGTGATGAATGCATGTTGTTTTCCCATATATATATATATATATATATGCAAGAAACTCTTGTTAGAGAAATAATATATGTGATAAATTGACTGATACTGCATTACTGTCATACCTAAATTGAGGCATGGCATATCCTCCCTCTAAAAATTACAGCTATTTACAAAATCTATTATATAAAATCTATCAATATGATAATTTCCTTTATTACACAAACTTTGTGTCTAAATAATAATAATCAAAATATCAAATATGTATATTAGATACTACATTATAGAGCTGATGGTAATTAGACAGTTAGCAGTTCCCCTGCCCCTATTGGTAAGTTGTAATTAGCTCACTGACCAGAGGTCAGGTGGGGAGGTGCAGGTATGCTGTGGGACACTCCAGCAGCCAAAGACTACGCAACATATAACCACTAAGCAGCAACAGGCCTTTAGACCCACTGTCCTGAGACTGTAGAGAATATATTTAACATCAACAACATCTCCTGCCTTTAAGACTTCATTTACTTCACTATACAAAACCTAAGTCTCACAATACCCACTTTGGCCGATGCCCAGGTATCCGTACACAGAGAGCCTAAAGAGCACCTGGTCCCTGTCAGAGGTGCCATTCACCGGCCTGTCCTCTGTCCACCGGGCCAGCCAGATGTAGGTCAACACCTGGAGGGAAAATAGTCCCAAGTAAAGGTGGAGTGGATGTGTCAGACAAGAAGAAATACTTAGTTACATGACGGCCCTAATAGATGATACGTTACATGGTTAGAGAACAGTCCCGACAAAGGATTTGTTACTTAGTTACATGACAGCCCCAACAGATGATTAGTTACATAAACAACGGTCCCAACAAAAGATTAGTTACACGGACAACAGTCCCAACAGAGTATTAGTTACATAGACAAAAGCCCCAACAGAGTATTAGTTACATAGACAAAAGTCCCAACAGAGGATTAGTTACATAGACAACAGTCCCTACAGAATATTAGTTACATAGACAACAGTCCCAACAGAGTATTAGTTACTTAGACAACAGCCCCAACGGGTGATAAGTTACATGATTACACAACAGCCCCAACAGAGCAGTATTCACACCACAGCCCTAAAAGAGGATAAGTCAAGTGACATAGTTACACAACAGCAGAAACAGAGAATTAGTCTCAAAGTGTCAGACATGAAACAGTGCATAAGTACATAAAAACCTAACAAAAGATAAATCCTAAGTTATGGGACAGCAGAAAGGCCAGGAAGCAATAACAGCCATTGATACCAAATCTTGGTAGGGTGGTGAGATCTCACATCAAAAATTGACTGTTCATAGAAATACCCAATAAAGTAAGACATTTGTCCAACAAGACTACCAAGATGATGTGATGTCTAAGTTAAGTTCTTGTGAGATTTTAGCAAAGTTCTGACCATAAATTTCTTTCACATCTTCATTGGAAGAGCTGAAAAAGTTGTTACAATGGCACAACCATTAATTATTATGATGAAACAAAAGGTTTTTTTAAAAGAATCCCTGTCAAAATCAGTTTCCCACCTGGAATGTGATGTAGAAAATGTGACTCCACAGGATGAAGTTCATGATGACGTAACCGCAGGCCTTGACATATGACATCAGGACTCGCAAACTGATCTTCATATACAAAGATAAATGGCAGATTAAACCTCTAAAATTCATTTTAAATTATAAATTGAATAAAAATGATATTTTGATAAGGATACTAGTTAAAACATAAGGATAGCATTGTCTAATATTGTACATTTTCTTAGCTACTGTCATTCCAGGAAAGGCAAATCTATGATAGTGAAAGGTGATTCACTGCAATGGAACCTCCTCCTCTACTGCTACAACCTTTTACATTGATCTGTGGTTAAAAGTGATATCCCCTTTCGGTCAGAAGACATTCACTTACCGATCCCTCCTCCTCCCTCTCCTCCTCCACCAGCCTGGTCCCCTTTGACACCACCTATAGGTAAGACAGTCACTTACAGATCCCTCCTCCTCCCTCTCCTCCTCCACCAGCCTGGTCCCCTTTGACACCACCTTTAGGTAAGACGTCACTTACAGATCCCTCCTCCTCCCTCTCCTCCTCCACCAGCCTGGTCCCCTTTGACACCACCTTTAGGTAAGACGTCACTTACAGATTCCTCCTCCTCCCTCTCCTCCCCCACCAGCCTGGTCCCCTTTGACACCATCTTTAGGTAAGATGTCACTTACAGATCCCTCCTCCTCCCTCTCCTCCTCCACCAGCCTGGTCCCCTTTGACACCACCTTTAGGTAAGACGTCACTTACAGATCCCTCCTCCTCCCTCTCCTCCCCCACCAGCCTGGTCCCCTTTGACACCACCTTTAGGTAAGACGTCACTTACAGATCCCTCCTCCTCCCTCTCCTCCCCCACCAGCCTGGTCCCCTTTGACACCATCTTTAGGTAAGACAGTCACTTACAGATCCCTCCTCCTCCCTCTCCTCCCCCACCAGCCTGGTCCCCTTTGACACCACCTATAGGTAAGACAGTCACTTACAGATCCCTCCTCCTCCCTCTCCTCCCCCACCAGCCTGGTCCCCTTTGACACCATCTTTAGGTAAGACGTCACTTACAGATCCCTCCTCCTCCCTCTCCTCCCCCACCAGCCTGGTCCCCTTTGACACCATCTTTAGGTAAGACGTCACTTACAGATCCCTCCTCCTCCCTCTCCTCCCCCACCAGCCTGGTCCCCTTTGACACCATCTTTAGGTAAGACGTCACTTACAGATCCCTCCTCCTCCCTCTCCTCCCCCACCAGCCTGGTCCCCTTTGACACCACCTTTAGGTAAGACGTCACTTACAGATCCCTCCTCCTCCCTCTCCTCCCCCACCAGCCTGGTCCCCTTTGACACCATCTTTAGGTAAGACGTCACTTACAGATCCCTCCTCCTCCCTCTCCTCCTCCACCAGCCTGGCTCCCTTGGTCAGGGCCTCCTCCTGATCGCTGAGGATGGACTTACGACTGCCGACCGATGACACCCAGCTATTACGACTCCTGTAGCCATTGGAAATTAACAAGAAAAAGATGTCAACAATGGCAGATCCAAGGGGGCTTGCCAAAAGGGCCAGTTACCCCCCTGTAGAACGAGTGATTTTTTTCAGTATTGTCTACATTTGTTGATTTGTACAAATCTGATGTACTTTATTTTCACTTTTTTATAGGGGGAGGGGGGAGGGGGTTGGTTTGCCCCCCCCCCCCCCCCCAGATGGCTGATTCTGGATCAGTCCCTGGTCACCTTGTCCCTCATGCCCTGCAGTATGTATTATTAAAGATTCAATGATGAACTTGGTCTTAGCAGTACAAATTAATGAGTATTTGCTGGGAACCACAAACTGGATATGTTGTATTATGTGGCTTCAAATGCATAGAAAAACATTAAGTTTTACCGGTTCTTTTTATGTGATATTTTGTGACATAGTCTCTGGTGAACAATTTACCTCAGTCGCCTCGGGATCCTGGACTTTGAAGGCTCCCACTCATAACTATCAGAGACCGACCCAGTCTCTGAACCATCCATACTCAGCATACGGGAGATTTTCTCTAGTGAAAAGATTAATGTTTAAAAACACTTTTAACATAAAAGTGTAGAAGACAGTTCTAGTTCTTTGCTATAAATTACAGCTTCATTTTCACCATATAAGGCAGTTATAGGATAAGGATCATAATTAAATAGAGAATGATGATATTTTTTATCTTCTTATTGTATCAAAGTATATTAACAAATTACATCAGACTTTTCTGACTGATCTGCATTAAAATTAGTGAGTTACAAGAGATGTTTTAGCTGTGCAATATCAAAATTTACACAATCAGGGTTGCGACAAACCAGAGAAGCCAAAATTCCCTGACATTTCCCTGACTTTTCACTGAAAAATTCAATTTTTCCCTGACTAATAAGATCAGAAAATCCTTTCATTAAACAGCCTTGAACAATCCCTATAACAGTCTTATCCACATAAGCTCAGATTTTGAAATGCAGTACCTTAATTCTTTCTTGGCAATTCCTGTAGCCAAGGTAATGTTACTGGACGACAGCAACATGCCTTAAAATCACTACATGCCTTTCAAGGGGCTACAATCTATCAAATAGTTCTTGCTGCACAAGATTATTGTGACCTGATGCACAAATTCTAACTTTGTAATTTAAATTTGGGGCTATAACAAGTTTGAAAATTCCAGTTTTCCCTAACCAATTCCAAAATTCCCTGACTTTTCCCTGACCTTGAAAAAAAGACTTTTCCCTGACTTTTCCCTGACCTGTGCCATTCTGACAATTTATAATGATAGATTATGCAACTTGACTAAACCACTCAGCTTTCCAGCTAACTAAAAACCAATCAAAACTGTTTTATGGGGATGGGGAGGGGTCATAAGGAGGAAATTCTAATTTTTCTTTCATCACTGATTTACATATGACATACCCTCATTTTCTTCTCCTTGATACTCCATCTCAACAAATGACCTGACGATGTCAGTGAAGGTGCCTTTTTTCTTCACGAGGTCATCGTATCGACCGATGTCAGTGATGCGTCCATTTTGTAGGACCACTATGACGTCACACAGTGGGAGGCACGTGATGCCATGAGTCACAAATACCCGCGTCTGGAATGGGAGTGTACAACAAGGACATGACAATACCCAAATTTACAATGGCTTGGGTTTTATTTCCCCACTGAAACACTGAAAGGTGAATATAGGGGTGATAGTGGGGAATATACGGTTGATATTCCCCTCTGGTGTAGAAGGGAATATAGGGAAGCTTTGGCTTCAGATTTACGCTCAAAGAATCTTATCAAAATATTTTCAAAGAAATTCAGTAAAGCACTAAGCCATGGACACACTACCTTATCCTTGAGTAAGCCCTCAGGCCCTATGACTTGGTCAAAGATGTGTTTCCCGACGTGTGCGTCCACAGCAGAGAGGGGGTCGTCCAGGAGGTAGATGTCCTTGTCCTGGTACACGGCCCGGGCCAGGGAGATGCGCTGCTTCTGACCTCCTGATAGGTTAACACCCTGAAACATTAGAAACAAAGCTATTCTTGTATGTCTGGCTTGAAGATGAGAACAGATTATGAGGAAGTGGCATTAATTTAAGTTGAGAATGATAAAATTAGTTATATTCGACATTATGAAATTTGCAACCAATAGTCAAACATGGAAAAGTGTGTATGCTAAGTAAAACCATAGATGAAACGTTATGTAGATGGGACATTGAGTAGAACTGTTCCTACCTTTCCTGAGGAAAGTTTTAAGTGTCTTCACTCACCTTCTCCCCTATCTCAGCATCAAACCTCCCCAGCCTTCACTCACCTTCTCCCCTATCTCATCCCTCCCCAGCCTTCACCCACCTTCTCCCCTATCTCAGCCCTCCCCTGCCTTCACTCACCTTCTCCCCTATCTCATCCCTCCCTAGCCTTCACTCACCTTCTCCCCTATCTCATCCCTCCCCTGCCTCCACTCACCTTCTCCCCTATCTCAGCCCTCCCCAGCCTTCACTCACCTTCTCCCCTATCTCATCCCTCCCCTGCCTTCACTCACCTTCTCCCCTATCTCATCCCTCCCCAGCCTTCACTCACCTTCTCCCCTATCTCATCCCTCCCCAGCCTTCACTCACCTTCTCCCATATCTCAGCCCTCCCCAGCCTTCACTCACCTTCTCTCCTATCTCAGCCCTCCCCTGCCTTCAATCACCTTCTCCCCTATCTCATCCCTCCCCAGCCTTCACTCACCTTCTCCCCTATCTCATCCCTCCCCAGCCTTCACTCACCTTCTCCCCTATCTCAGCCCTCCCCAGCCTTCACCCACCTTCTCCCCTATCTCAGCCCTCCCCAGCCTTCACTCACCTTCTCCCCTATCTCATCCCTCCCCAGCCTTCACTCACCTTCTCCCCTATCTCAGCCCTCCCCAGCCTTCACTCACCTTCTCCCCTATCTCATCCCTCCCCTGCCTCCACTCACCTTCTCCCCTATCTCATCCCTCCCCAGCCTTCACTCACCTTCTCCCCTATCTCAGCCCTCCCCAGCCTTCACTCACCTTCTCCCCTATCTCAGCCCTCCCCAGCCTTCACTCACCTTCTCCCCTATCTCAGCCCTCCCCAGCCTTCACTCACCTTCTCCCCTATCTCAGCATCATCCCTCCCCGGCAAGGCAGCCAAGTCCTCTTCTAGGTCACAAGCCTTGATGATCATGTAGTACTTGGTTTCAGTGAAGGGTTTTCCAAACAGTATGTTTTCTTTGAGAGAGTTGTGTAATATCCAGGCTTGCTGTGGTACATAGGCAACAGACCCCTGAAAGAACCACGTATGAGATATCATTTGAATGTCAGTTGTAACAATTGATATTGTGCACCAAGCAAATGGGTGTCACTTCAGTAACATAAGATGCATTTGATTCCAATTTACTGATTTTATTGAAATGTTTTGCTCAAAATTATCTAAACTACTCCTCTGTAACTTGGCTATTTTTGGTGTAATATCTAGCTAAGTGAATTTATTGACTAAAAGAGGTGGAATACATCCTACATTTCTGTAACTTACATTAATCTTGACCTGACCGGAGACTTTGGTCATGTCTCCCAGTATGGCGGATATAAGGGAGGACTTCCCAGAGCCGACTGGCCCGACCACTGCCACCAGCCCACCACGAGGCACCCGCAGGTCGACTCTGCAATTGTCACATAATACAACCATGAATACAGAGTACATGTCTGCAACAACGTTGCATTGGTTTTCCAATCCACACTGCATCAACGGTTTTCATGGTTTAGTAATACATGTGGAAACTATGTGTTCCCTATATAGGTAAACAAAATGGTGAATGCAAAACCACACTGAACATCGCAGAAGTGTATTACATAAATGTGGTTGCTTCGGGTGCTTAGCTTATACCATGAATGATCTGTGTGAGTGACCTAGCAGCAGGGCTATCCCAGAAACATGTCGTCTTAAGGAATGAGCAGAAAGTGCTAACCACATGTTTATGTCTATAAGGGATGTTAGGGGTTTTGACTGCAGCAGCGATCCATCGGATAATGGTCTCGTAACAGTGCAAAAATCCAGCATCAATTCACCCACTTTTAATAATCTTTCTAGGCTGAAAACTTCAGGAATCTTAGATCTAAATGTCTGTTTTTCAGAACGGTTTACAGAATTAACATTGGCACAGTAGAACAGCCCATTCCAACAGCAGGACCCGTCGCAACAGTGACGTCCGTGTCCAGTAACGTCCCCGTTATATACAACTTGATTATAGGAACCCCTATCAGGGCCAGATCAGGGGGGTGTCTTTTGTTGGGCACTTAAAGACAATCACGCTGTTTGCCACTGCGCACATGGGCTGCGCAGCCTGCAGGTATAGGTGTGCAGTGGACCATGACGACCAGTGGCTAGTTGCAGTGGCTAGCTGCAGTGGGGGAGGGGGCAGTGCAATAATAGGTATAACTTTTTTAATATCTATCCAATCTTCACAAAGTAAGCAGTAAAATAATCCTTATGATGTAGGGAACAAAATTAGAATATAATACTTCAGGATATTTTGTATTTTGATAGGTTAAGGGACCATTCAATCAAATAGACCTAGTCGGTTAATTCCAGACTTGCAATAGATAATTAATTTTTCTGGCTAAATTCATGTGGTGACTCCATGTTTTCTTTGATGAAAATGAAAGCTAACAGTCCAATACACATTATGGGTCACTTTTATTGATTTTTCAACTTTGATTTTTTGTGTGTGGACTTTCTTGTCAGAAATCTGATTTTTTCACTAAATTGATTTTTAAGGAAAATAGAATGAAATACAGTAAAAGAAAAACTATTTTTTCCAGGACATGCATAAAGTCTGTGAACATGTGTCTTGGCTTTAGATTTGAGTAATTAGATTGTTTGTCTGAGGATTAGTATGAAATTTGTCACAAAAATTGTACCTGTCAATATGGCTCTAGAAAACCTTAGTTTTGAGGGAATAATGCTTATATTATTCCACCTGTAGATAAAAAGATAGCATGATGACCCCCTAATTTTTTTCCATTTTTGGAATGTAAACATATTTATCTGGTATTTCTCTGAGTTTCAACAAAATGTCAACTTTAGATCTATAATGGCGCCATTGCCCTTAAATGACACACAGAGGAAATCACATCATATGGAAACTAGACATCCTAATGGAGGATGCCGATATACTCACCCCTGCAATGTCACTGGTTCATCTGTACCCCAGGAAAATGTTCCCTCCACTATCTCTATTCTGTTTTCTGCAAGACAACATTTACTCAATCAGCTGCTTTGACAAACACACACAGAAATGTTCTGAGAAATATGATTTTGTCTATAATATGTACAATGTCTATAGGTGGTTAGAGGCCTCTGATTGTTCTGAGAACCTTGGTAAAACTCACCATCAAGGGAGACATCCTTTTCTGGTCCATCATTGTCCAGCTCTTCCAAGTCTAAAAACTGGGCCACTCTTCTTATTGACGCTATGCCCTGACATAAAACAGAAAATTATGATGCTTCGGTTGCCCTTTTTTGTTTGCGACCCCAAGACGTGAGATATTGGGTACAATAGGCGAGCAGGTTTGTTTTATACTGCCCACCTTGCTACACTGTATACAATTTTTTTTCTCCTTATTTTGTGAATTCTGAATGGATTTCCTTGATTCCTTTTTTAATTTCAGGAAAATGAGGCAGTCTGATTAAATGGAGATAGTGATAGAGCCATATATTTGAGAGAAACTCAAGAATTTTAGGGTAAACTGTATGAGACTAGTCAAATTGTGTACATAGGCAAGACAAACTGCCCACTTTGCTCCACTGTTAATTTCCTTTCTAATTTCCTTATACCTTATAACTTATATGGTATATGATATAAGGAAAACTACCCTCTGTTGACAGTGCAACCCTTAATACTCAGGACATCAGAAAAATTACAGCCTCAGGCAGTAACATTTCGACACCCACCTTGTATCAAGGGTTGTACTGTCAACCTCTGTATGTTTTCTTATAACATTTGACATATTCAACCCACCTGGGTGGTCTTGGCGACCCCTAGGGGCAGGAAGGACAGGGGGAAGTGGAGCAGGTTGATGAGTGCGTGCGTCACAAAAGCCTTGCGTGCAGTCAGTACGTTCTCCTCATCCACAAGGATGTACATCGTGAAAATCGCCAAAGATACCTACCATCACATAAAACATTAAGCATTAATCTTATGGAGGCAGGTCAGTTTTATTAAATATGTTCTCTCATACATGATTTCTACACTATGGGGAAAGATGTGAAGGATATGCAGAAAACCTTGATAACTTCATGAAATCATTATATATCTTATTACATAGATCTACTATGTCAACCTGCTTACTCAGACAAAAGCATCTTTTGTGCTATTTCATTGCCAATCTTTAGTGTTTATATCATTACAATTGCCATGACTACCTTTTGATCTACAATTCCTCCAAACACCCTAAGGAAAATATCTCAACAGTGACATTAGGCCTATTCAGACAGGGTGTAAAGTATACAGTCTTTTCTATAGAATTTAAGTTTTAAAACTTTGGGTTTTATATTTGATAAATCTGACTTACCAAATAAGGAGTAAGTATCCAGCACATGGACCCAAAGGCATTGATGTAGTTTACATAGCGAATGGTTGACAGCTCCTTCCTGCGGTACCCCAAGACTTTCCTCTCAAAGGATGGTTCCCATGCGTAAAGCTTAAGAACCTAGTGAATAATGTCAGATTATTGTTTAATCAGAGTGAATCATGCCGCATTGGAATCAATGCAATGCTACATATGGGTAATTTATAAAGATGTTAAAGATGTCATAAATTGCAAAACCAATTGTATTTTACTTTAATTACAGGTTTTTGATTCAAGGGTTGGTCACAAATTTCAAAGAAGATTTAAGATAAGCAATGTTCATTGGTATCATGTCCACAGTGGCTGGAAACCCCACCCTGCCACCTGGTGAGAGAATCTGTAACTGAAGATTAGAACTCCCTAGTGTAGGGAGCTTAATAAAACTAGTTCTGGTTCCTGTGGATTACATCCCAGAGGTGTGTCACCTAAATGCAGTTTAGATTCTCAAATATGACATGAGATCTGACAATTGGTTATTCCACTATACTAAGGTCCTACCTACCTTCATGCCAGACAGGACTTCGTTCATCAATCGGAACCGTTGATCTTTCTGCATCATTTGGGATTGCTAGACAACAGTCAAGAAAAGAATAAAGCTGGTTAGAATTTTATGATGTAGTTGTTGCTTCACTAAGATGTCAGAATAACCATAACAATAAAAAAATAACATCCACTTATACTTATCACGTGAGCCAAGTCTCCTGATGTTAGTAGAATAGGCTGAAGCTTTCAGTTTGGTGATTAATCCCAGCCCCCACTTTTTAAGCCATTTTGAGCACCCAAAGACCTATCCCAGCCAATTTGCAATGTAACAGAAATGTTCTGCAACCATATTTCTTTGGTCAGTTTGTTACTTACTAAGATGGCACCTAACAATTATGTTATTGATGATGAAGTTGAAACCTTACCAGATCAGATGATATTATAACATTATTTTTTGTGAGGTAAAAACAAAACCAAAACAGAACATGATAAGTATATTCTGTTTAGGTTGAAGAATGTGACCAGAATGTTTTAACATCACAGTGCAACATCACAGCAGTATGGTGCAGCAACATTATTGGAGCCATCAAAATAATGTAACAAGAACCAATACTGTTACTGCAATGTTTTATCACCCGCGTAGCTTAGGAGCAGTGCATACAGAGACTAGTGTGTATAATTAGGCTGTACTTACCGCTCGTCATTTTCAGTATTTTTAATGTATTTGGAGCTTTGTTTGGGTGATAAAATATAGAACCTTAGGGGGCATCCTCGGGTGTGCGTACGACCCATGGGAATTATACGGCCCTCAGAATCAGGGTACAAAGCGTCAGTTGCTTTTCACTGTAACACTGTAACACTGTTTGCCTTTTTTATTCCCTATTTTTCCTCTTATTTCTCTTAAAGGGAGGGGCCAGTGACCATAAATTAGTACACTGCCGTGATCTTTACCATCCAGGGAATAACCATACCAAATTTCATGCTTTTATCTCTAAAAGTTTTTATTTTATTCACATTTTGCCTCCATCAAACTGAGTCCCCCTGCCTGCATCAGACACTGCCTGCACAGACCAATTATCTGTATGTGACGTCACAAGCAGAACAGCTGAAAAATGATAAAACTGAAAAAATAACAATATTTAATTTATCTAAGTGTCTTTTATAAGCCTAAATGTATTTGAAATTACCAAAGAAAATGATTCATGAAAGAAAAAATCAAAAATATATTTTATTAGGGGATTTATAATTTTGAAATTTGAATATAACTGTCATTTTGTGTGACGTCACACACAGACAGCCTATGCCAGGCTTACAGGGGACTCAATGTGTAATATGATATAGGAACACAGTTTTCTATTATATGGGATCACTTAAAAGTTATAATAATGTCATATATTTTTACTTAAGCACTATCCCTATGGTATGATATGAGAATTTAACAATATTGAAATTTCACTGGCCCCTCTCTTTAATTCTTCTATTCAATGCATAATCTCTTTCACTATTACCATTTACACTGTTCTAAATCCTTCTTGACTCCCAAATTCTCTCCTCCTCTAAAATAACTAAACAGTGAAACAGTGAAAAGCAAAACAGGCTGTATAAATACAAATCATTTTATGCAAATCTCTCTGTGATCTCATTTACATATCTTATCACTTCAGTGGCAAAGACAACTAATGTTATGCAATTCCATATGTTTCCCCTCAAAGAGATGAAAATCCTCCCCCTGTTATGAAAGGTTATATAATCCCCCATGCCTGCACCAGTGGGAGGCAAAGGGAGATTTGCATGAAATGATTTGTATTTACACAGCCTGTTTTGCTTTTCACTGTTACACTGTTTTGTTCTTTTGGAAGAGGGGGGGAGGGAAATAAGGAGTTAAGAAGTATTTGGAATGGTTTAAATGTTAATTATGAAAAGGATTATGTATTATATATAACACTTAAAGGGAGAAATGAGGGGAAATAGTGACAAAAAAGGCAAACAGTGTTACAGCGTTACAGTGAAAAGGAACTGACACTCTATATACTGATCCCCCAGGCTTTGCCCTTGGGTTGTGACGATTCCCTCTGGGTCATACACACACCCTTGGATGCCCCCCGCAGTTCTTCTTATATCAATAATAATGTTCCATGTTGTTTCGCTGGGAATTGCATTAGTTTGTACTACTTTGCTATACACAATTCAGCATGGAGTGAGTGCAGGAAGGTGCTCACCTGTAGGCTGTAGGCCCTCCTGGCCAGGAAGACAGCATTAAGGGGCACGAAGAGGAGCAGGACCCCTAACCCCGCCAGGCACGAGGGGCCGATGGTCCACCAGAGGAAAAAGAGGGCGAGGGTGATCATGATGGGCACAGTCCACAGCAGGGTGCTGTAGGCACACATCTCCTGGATGCGGTGAGCATCCACCGACATGAGGTTCACCACCTGACCCATGGTCGTCTGCTTACGGGCCGAGTGGGACAGTCGCAGGGACTGAAAGAGGTAGAAACTAGGGTCAGGGTTAGGGTTAGATTTAACCTAACCCTGACCCTAACCCTGACCCTGGCCTATTTTGGTCTGCTTACGGATCGAGTGGGACAGGTGCAGGGACTGAAAGAGGTAGAAACTAGGGTCAGGGTTAGGATTAGATTTAACCTAACCCTGACCCTAACCCTGACCCTGGCCTATTTTGGTCTGCTTACGGATCGAGTGGAACAGGCACAGGGCCTGCAAAAGGTTGCCACTTGTGTAGAGAGAATTACCTTCAAGTGTCTGTTCTCATGGACCCACAAAAGTCTACACCCACCTTCTTAATTATGAAGAAGAGAATTACTGCTAGTAATTGTGTCACTAACTGCACACCCACTTGGCTGACAAAGTCATCCGTTGACAAGTTTTAACCGTTACTACCGGTGACATCAAGTGCTTGTTGGTGGTACTGGTTGCATTGGTTGAAAAAGGTTAACCCTAGTCAACCACCAAATAAACTCAACCAAAACTAATTAAAAATAAACAAATAGGGAGGCAGTTTAAAGAACACTAATTTACTGATAACAGAAAGTTTGACTAAAGTGAACTGCTCCAACAGCGTTTGATTTCTTTGGTAGATACCAGTGACCAACTGTAAGGTCTGGATTAATTCTCCTTTGGTTTTGCTGCTAATTATCAGATTATAAAACACTTGCTGATTCAAAATTACCTTGCGATAAACGATTGCGTCTATCAGGGATCTTGCTTTCATGCCTGCAGTGAAGGCGCGGAACAAGAAGTTGTTGACGAAGAGAGAGAGGGTGAAGTTTGAGGTGAGCATGAGGACGGCCAGCAGCAGGCCCTTCCAGTGGTGCGGGTCCCTCGTCTCCACAAAGTAAATCAGCAGACTGGAAAGAGTTGGTATGGTGAAATAGTAAAGAAAGGTAAATCATTCATCACAGTGAGACGACACATTGTAGCAGTTAGCACGGATTCTCATAGGGGGCGCCACTAAACAAGACGGCACGAAAAATGTATAGGCGTTCATCCAAGTCACATATCTTTGTGTAGCTATATTATTTTTGTTCGGATGGACACATTTCCTGGGACTTACCCAAGTAACTGTGGGTTGACATAGGAGATGGGGATGGACACGAGCCGTAAGGACACCGCCAGGAGAAAGTCAGCTTTGATGCAGTGAAAGAGAGCCCTCCACAGGGGCTTCTTTCTGCCAGGGGCTGAAGGGGCTGGTGCTGGTCTGTGTGTTAACATCATGTGTAGCAGGAATAGAGGGTCATATCAAAGAGATAAATCATAAATATTTTACTCTATACCGGCAAAGACGACTCAAGGTCTGTAATCGGTTTTTGTCACAATCTTTTTAAGTTACGACTGGCAGGTTTATGAATATATGTGATTGTTCAGAGCCTTTGGTTGTATTTCTTGTTCTTTTGACCTAACTATGTAAATATTTACTTTAAAAAAAAGGTGAAATTCAGTTTTTGGAGAAGACTGTTAAAGAATAATATTTGAAAAATGGAACCACACTAAAAATTTTTGAAGCTTTGTATATCTAGGTAATGATTGGTAAGGCCAATAAGAAATAGTTGTGGGAGTTCCTATGCTGAAAGCTGAAGGTTAAAGCATTCATTGTCTAAGAACCAAGTTTGATTATTTACCTCTCTCCATGTGTAACAGCTGTGAAATAGTAGTCGGTAAACCTTTTCAGCAGTGTCTTGCATCTCTCTTGAACTCTTAGGCGATACAACATTTCAAATGTGATTGTTTTTCTACTTCCTTTTATCACATCCCTGCAAGGTAATGGTTGACCTTAGATGATGACATGAGCTGATTGGTTTATCAGTACTGTATGTTATACAGAAGGGTACATTGAAGATGCAGTCTGTGAGATTATGCTAAAACCTTTATTTTCCCACTGAAACACTACAGGGCCGATATCGGGGTGGTAGAGGGGAATATATTGTTTATATTCCCCTCTGGTGTAGAAAGTAATATAGTGAGATTTATATTCCCCTCTGGTGAAAAAGTGGAAAACAGTTATCAAAACTTTTTTTATATATAGGAGTAGGGAAATGAAATAAAGAACACCCACCAGGGGTATATCTGAGAAGAGATATTCTCAGGGAAGTCCCAAGAAGCTCTTGGCCTAGGGCCATGGGCTTCTTGGGACTTTGTGGGGAATATCACTTTTAAAATAAACCGCTGGCGGGTGTTCTTAAATTTTATAATATTGCAAATACTTTGAATCTTGGTAATATTATGTGTCAAATGCACTTATTGTTTACTGAACAATCATAAACCAATGACCCGTTACATTGTATTTGTTACCGAAAGGATGTTTGAGCAGTATATATTCAAGAAATGGTATTTTCATAGAATTTATAATTCCAGTGTTCCCATATGGTTGGTGAATCTACTTGTTTAGCCAGTAAGACCAGTATTCCCTGAACCTCACCATGTCAACCACTGAAAGGTGAGCTTGGACCAGAAGGACACCAGCTCGTGTGTACACGGCCTCTACAAAATGAATAACACTCATACAGACAAGGACAGCAAGTGAGCTTGAGTGATTCTTCCAGTAGAGCACTGATCTGGGACTATTTTCTTGAAAATGAAAACTAGAGAAATGAGGAATAAACTGGCTTAGGACTACCATTTTGACAGCAGATAACTTAAAGAGAGCGGCCAGTCAAATTTCAATTTTGATTATTTTACACTTTATATGATGGATGGAATGCTAATTTAGAACTATGCCTAGTTTCAAGTCCATTGATTGACTCTTTCTTATGAAAAACTTGGTTTATCTTAAAGAAATCTCCTATTCCTCTGATCCTAAGGAAAACACAAGTCTGTGTGTGACGTCACACAAAATGACAGTTATATTCAAATTTCAAATTTCTAAATTCCATAAAAACCATATTTTTACACATTTTCTTTTATAAATAATTTAATTTTGTGATTTTATTCTCTTCTAGACCTTTATAGAACATTTAACAAATTTCTTATTGCATTTTTCTCAGATTTATGATTTTTTCACTGTTCTGCTTGTGACGTCACACACAGATAAATGCACTGTGCAAGGTGCATCAGGTGCAGGGAGAAACCTGTCAGTTAAACTTGGAAAACGAACATAAAAATGGTTGTGTTATAGATATAGATATGAAAATTGGCATGGGCAATCCCTGGGCTATAAGGATCACGACATTGTATTATTTCACAGTTACTGGCTCCTCCCTTTAAGAAACAACATCCATTGGTGGATCCAGAGGGGGGGGGGCATTGGGGCGCGTGCCCCTCCCTTTTTCCAGAAAAAATTGAGGTTGTTTTTTTTACGTAAAATTCGGCAAAAAAGTCATCAAGGAAAGAAATTTCCAATATTAATAGCGCCCCCCCCCCCTTTTTTTTTTTCAAAACCCTGGATCCGCCAGTGATATCCTAAGTTTTTGAAAATGTAAATCTGATAATTTGCATTTATTTCTGATTGGTCAGGTTGTTTATACTTACAGCAGTGCTGTTCCCCTCAGTGTCCTGTCCCTCCTCTACCCCACTCCCACTGCTGGACAACAGGGGCTGGGTCTCCCCTGCTTTAAACTTCACTTTGGGCTGTTCTGGTCTGTCCACAACAAATGTTAACAGAAACTGAAGGATGAGGAGGGCAAAGAAGATGTTGTATGAGATGAAGTAAGGCAGTGAAGGAGCATCCCCCTGTAAAAACAAAGTATTATTATGTTTATTCAAAATACAGATCTAATATTGATGATAGAGTTTTAGTTTATAGTACAGAATGAATCAATGGCTAGTATCTTATTGTTAAATAACAATGATTGTTTACTAAATCCTTCAGTACAGCCTTGCAAAATTAATTAATTGAATTCTACTTTATTGTCTTTTTAGGGAAACCATCTAGGACAATTTTAGATGTATTGATGATTATAGGAAATACCTGTTGTAAGAAACAAGTCATGGTGATGGGGCTTTTTTACAAAATTATGCAAATACTATATCAGACTGTGTTTTAGATAAAAAGGGGCTTTCATACTTCTACAAATATTGATGATTTTGCTTTTTCTTTAAAAGAACCTATGCATCTTTTACACTGACACAGTATCATTAAATAGGGTTGGTTACTTTATACCAAAACATCATTCAGTTTTACAGTTCTTGATCACTTGCGTCCCAAAAATAATGATAGATATTGAGATTTCTATCAATGGCTTTTGAAATTCCTAAATTACTAATCTTTACCAAACTATTAATTTTTGAATGCATGTCGTTCCAAACTTTCCTTTCTACAATTCCTATTATCTTTTAATAAGAGCATTAAGCATCTGAAAATTTCACAGGTAAGACAAGATTGCCTAATTCATACAAAATTCCCACCTACCAACCTTTTTTTAAATTCCTGGATCCACCCTTGTTCATTTGCATGTAGATAAACACTTACCACCTTATCTTGACGTATAACATTGGAGCGACATTGAAGTATTCCAGCTATGAGTGAGCTCAGCCAGTAGAGCGGTAACCATGGTGATGCAAAGTCATCCTTAATAAAGTCCCATCGGATGAGCAATAGTGCTAACAACTGAAAGTGAGCACTAGGGTTATGAGAAACAAAATAACACAAACCTTAAATTCAATCTTGTGCTACATAACTTGAAGACTGATAAAAATGTTTATTATCTATTACAATCCAACTATTTGGGGTAATTATAACTTACCCTAGGCTTTACTTGTGAATATCTTAGTCCTGCTAGTCTTTGAATCCTGGTAAATTGAGTGTTTGCTACAGTCAATTCATGTTGCTGATACTTCTCAAACAAGCTTTTAGACTACTTACCAAAGTAAAACATTGGAGACTAGTAGCTACATAGTCGGCTGTGGTCACGTAGAGCCCGATATCAGGTACGGACCGCCCCACCCAACTGACCATTAGTATGGACATTATAATCATTAATACACACACTACCTGTAAAAAGAACAAATTGATAAACAGTATTTTCAGTTTCAGAGTGATTTATTTTAATTTTGTTTATTCCTAAGCAAAATTTAGTATCTAACCTGGTCTTCCAAGAGTGATGATATGGATACAATATTGGCACATGTGGCTGAGTACATCATCATCATTGTGTAATGTAATCATAGGTATATGATAATTTGCCATACCATACTTTCCAAATTTGTGCATAATTATATATGTTTATGAATTCTGCTGCACTGACTTCTCATTGAGATGTTTATATGAAGGTTTGTGCAGCATACTTTTCTCTTTAGGTGACCAGCAGTAATATTTTATCTATTTAACAGTGGTAAATAATACTGTAAAGCCCATATTCCACAATTTTGATGCTGCCGATTTTACGTTTGGTCGATTTTCTCTCAGAATATGACATGAAACATCACACCCTGTTGAAAGAAAGTGGTAAGGCCTTTCTTATGATTCATAACATGGGTATCTTTGACCTTTAATCCCAATGTCGATTTCTAAAATCAGCAGCAAAATCGGTATGTGGAATACGGCCTTAGTACCAGTACATACTTACAGTTTTGACCCCATTGAGGAGGGAGAAGTCCCACACCCCACACCCCACACCAGTACATACTTACAGTTTTGACACCATTGATGAGGGAGAAGTCCCACACCCCACACCCCATATCAGTACATACTTACAGTTTTGACCCCATTGAGGAGAGAGAAGTCCCACACCCCACACCCCATACCAGTACATACTTACAGTTTTGACACCATTGATGAGAGAGAAGTCCTACACCCCACACCCCATACCAGTACATACTTACAGTTTTGACACCATTGATGAGGGAGAAGTCCCACACCCCACGCCCCACACCCCATACCAGTACATACTTACAGTTTTGACCCCATTGATGAGAGAGAAGTCCCACACCCCACACCCCACACCCCACACCCCATACCACTACATACTTAGAGTTTTGACACCATTGATGAGAGAGAAGTCCCACACCCCACACCCCATACCAGTACATACTTACAGTTTTGACCCCATTGATGAGGGAGAAGTCCCACACCCCACACCCCATACCACTACATACTTACAGTTTTGACACCATTGATGAGGGAGAAGTCCCACACCCCACACCTGCTGGGCCTGGCCCTGGTGGCCCAGAGGTGGACAGGTGCGGACAGACCGAGCAGACAGATGGACGGCCATGTTAGAACTGTCCTCTGGAAACACAAGGTAAGGTCCGGGTTGCTTGTGTTCACCGTTAGAGAGTAACTCTGAAAGTATACCAGAAGTAAAGGGTTATGTAATTATGTAAGATACTGGCATGGGATGGCATAAGATGACAGGGGGTCATGTTAGAATCTGGGGGTTTCTTCGAGAACCTCCCGGAAAAGAATAGGTTCCTAGCAGCCCCTTGCTGATCATAAAAGCTGACAAATTGGTAGACCAGACTAGGTAGCTCATTTGGTAGAGTGCTTCCTTCAAGTCTGGGATGGCATGGGGTCTAACCCTGGCCAAGTCACCCCAAAGACTTAAACAATATTAGTGGATTTGTAAATTATTTTTACTAAAGATGATAAGGAAATCTATAACAGAATTTACCTCTCTAACCCTAGTGAAAGCAATGTTATTACCCTACATCAACATGGGCAATATCTACTTTTCATTGATTAAAACAACAGAAATAACTACAAAAATGGATGTATGTAGCATTGAGACTGACTTTTAATGTACAGAATGCTACGGACATTTATAAACTCGAATTGTATAACAAAGCAAACTTATTACCTATTGATAATAGAAGGAAATACTTTCTTATAAATATCATGTACAGATTAAAACAGTCAATAGGCCAAGAAGGTTAATAGAAGCATCACTCATTTAGCTATCCAGTTCAAAAAAGGAATATGTCCTCAAATCACCTATCAATATGGCTAAATAATATTGACCAGTCCCTACTTCTGACCCTCCCCTAACACAAGAAATGACCAGTCCCTACTTCTAACCCTCCCCTAACACAAGTAATGACCAGTCCCTACTTTTAACCCTCCCCTAACACAAGTAATGACCAGTCCCTACTTTTAACCCTCCACCAACACTAGTAATGACCAGTCCCTACTTCTAACACTCCCCTAACACAAGTACTGCACAGTCCCTACTTCTAACCCTCCCCTAACACAAGTAATGACCAGTCCCTACTTCTAACCCTCTCCTAACACAAGTAATGACCAGTCCCTACTTCTAACCCTCCCCTAACACAAGTAATGACCAGTCCCTACTTCTAACCCTCCCCTAACACAATTAATGACCAGTCCCTACTTCTAACCCTCCCCTAACACAAGTAATGACCAGTCCCTACTTTTAACCCTCTCCTAACACAAGTAATGACCAGTCCCTACTTCTAACCCTCCCGTAACACAAGTAATGACCAGTCCCTACTTCTAACCCTCCTCTAACATAAGTAATGACCGGTCCCTACTTCTAACCCTCCCGTAACACAAGTAATGACCAGTCCCTACTTCTAACCCTCCCCTAACATAAGTAATGACCGGTCCCTACTTCTAACCCTCCCCTAACACAAGTAATGACCGGTCCCTACTTTTAACCCTCCCCCAGTACACACATCTCTGGTTTGGGTCCCAGATATTGACCCTGAAGACCAGTTTGCTGATAGTCTGATCTCTGTAGTAGTTAGAACGATGGTTAGCAGTGGGGGGATGACCTAGTTGAAAGCTCTATTCCACTGTGCAATTTTACTCCCGATTTTCAAAATCGGCATTGCGAATTTGGAACAATCATGGGCATGTTACATATCATTAGAACAGATTTTGAATTCTCTTTCAAATGGTATGTAACATGCGTGAGTTTCTGTAATGAACAAGCAGAAAATAACAAATTCTCAGTAGTCAGAATCGCCCAGTGGAACACAGGCTTAGTTCCCTCACATGACTCGGCTGTTTGGTGGCCTACATGTGGCCCTTTGACACGTGACATGGGGCTCAGTGGGAGAGAGGTAAAGACCCCTAATATCGACATGGCGACATGGCTTTTTCTTAAATTCGACATGCGACATCGGAAATTCTTGAAATTGACATGGAAAATTAATTTATAGAGACAGGCGACATGGCCTTTTTCTTAAATTCGACACGCGACATTAATGGAACCCACTATCAACACCCCCTGTGAGCAGTGTAGAAAAATAAATATTGTGGCTTTCAATTGTATTTGAAATAATGATGTATTATTAGATTTGATATGGACATAGAAAATATACCATGTGAATGAACAACGACACTGAAGATTCTGGTATCACATTTTATCACAGTGACAGGTAGTAGTGAAAGTAAAAACATTTTTCAACTTCAGAGCTTGACTTATCTCGTAATTCTCACCTCACAAAGTGTTACATGACGTGCACAAATAAGAGAGGGCTGTGAGTTGTTATTTTCATACCGTAAGAAAGGGCAAAAGATGAGTAAAGAGATCAGACAGAGTGGTACAATTCGTCTTACCGGATAAAATCGATTTGTGTTACGTTACCCCAAGGTATACAGCATCCACATTCCCCTCAAAACACAGGTATTGATATTTCATAAAGACTGAAGTGAGTTAACTGATATCAAGAAGCAGATATAGGATTTCCCAAAGGTGGGGGGGGGGGGGGGGGTCAGCACACGGGCTACGAACTAAAATGGTGTGTATTTACGCGCACGCATGTGACTTTACCTCCTTTTTTAGTTCAGGGGTCCTTCGAAAGGGGGGGGGGGGGGGGGGTCAGGACCCCCTTGACCCCATTCCCTGAATCCACCCCCGCAAATTGTCAAAACTTAGATAATACAATTTTTAAGCTCCCCCCCCCCCCCCCCCTTTTTTTCTTTTTTTGCCAATTTTACTTTTTTTTAATGTAAAGCTCGGCCAAAAAGTCATTAGAAGACATTTTTTTCCAAAAGCTTGCCCCCCCCCCCTCTTTTTTTTTTTTTTCCAAATCCTGGATCCGTATCTGGACGATGCTTCAAAGTTGGTGAAGCTTCCGATCTAATATCAACATAGCCTGCCTTAAGAACAGTCCACTGTCACTCAGATATACATCAATTCTTATCAGTTGTCACTGTTATTGCTCGGTTTACCTGTACACTGTAAATGATAAACCTGAACATATCAAAATACTTAATTATACAACATATACAACTATACATAACACCTAAACATACCAATAATACACCAATAATGCACTTATTCATGCAAATTATACACCTTTACAGGTGCGGATCAAGGGGGGGGGGCTCCTGGGGGTCTTGACCCCCATCTTTTTGCTGGACTCTCATACTACAAAAAGAGGGGAAAATGTCGCAAACCTATGCACAAATGCAGGCTGTTTTAGTACTTAACCTTTATATATGCTGACCCCCCCCCCCCCCTTTGAAAATACTTTATCTGCCCCTACTTTATATACTACTAAAAACATATATTGTATACAGCAATAAAAAGACCTATACATACTGCGTCAACAGACCAGGCCTCTTAGAGATCTGATTATCTACACAAGGTCTATCTAGGTCAAATCGTCTTTAACTAACCTCAGGGATACTTTTACCACTGTTTAGTAGACCTACAACTGCGATGTCTCAATGGTGGATATTTGATTAAATATATATGGAAGCATGCATGTATACATGTATACTTATCCATCAATGAAACCTGTATTGTTTACCGTGACAGATCCAGAGAGGGGGCGCAGGGGGCGCGCGCCCCTACCTTTTTTCCGGAGAATTTTGCATTTTTTAAATGTAAAACTCGGCCAAAAAGTAATTAAGGAAAGAATTTTCCCATAGCGCCCCCCCCCCCTTTCAAAATGCTGGATCCGCCAGTGTATGGAGATTAGATTGTTTATGTAGGTGACCTGAGTGCACGTGTCCTCAGCGGCCTATGATAGGCTGATAGTATATGTATGTTATGAATCTATCTACCCAATCCTTAAGACTAGTCATTGTAAAGTATTTATGACCAGCCCGATACTCATGGACTGTTAACTAGTCACTTTTGTAAGACAAGTATTATCATTGGTGCTGTATAAATGTTATACCAGGTGCTGTATATATGTTATGTAAGTTAAAGATGCATCCAACCAGCATCTATATGCTAATGTTGCTTGTTAAAATGTTAACCTTAGTTTTTTATAATTCGTTTGGTGCTAAAGTGAATGAAAAGATCTGTTTACAGTTGTTTGTACCTATTGTAGTGTTTGTGTGTGTTTATACTCCATGTATCAGTTTACTATGTAGGACACATGAGATCAAATGTATGACTCTTTGTTGTCAATAAAATCACTACTACTACTACTAGTATCCGCCGAGGTTTTGCTGACTCTGGAGAACTGACCCTTCACACACTCAGAGAGTGGCCCACAGGGGCCTCTGACTAGGCCTGCCCGGGGGGGGGCATGTCGTTATTACGTCGCTACTTTAAATATGGCCCAGGTTATAATTAGATTGGAGACATCGTCATGTGACTAGCCAGGGGCGGGTCCAGGAATTTTGGAAAGGGGGGGGGGGGCTATGAAAAAGGGTCCCAGCTACTACTCCTAGGTTTTGAGTTTAGGTGGGGACTTAAACTTGCCAATGAGAAGGGAAAAAAGGGACACGGACAGTTAATAAAATCGACAGGA
Organism: Lepidonotus clava; assembly: GCA_936440205.1. Lineage (NCBI taxonomy): Eukaryota > Metazoa > Annelida > Polychaeta > Phyllodocida > Polynoidae > Lepidonotus > Lepidonotus clava. Next base: position 49,865,278 of record OW387145.1, read on the forward strand.
ATACTCAAAATATAGTGACATGGGACATGGCCATTTCTTAAATTCGACATGCAACATGGGGACCCCCCATCTGCACCCCTTATAGGGACAGGTACAGTCACGGTCAGACCGCACAAGGCGGCCCTCAGAGGTCCTGGGCCCTCACTCATTGCCCCCCCCCCCTCCCTCCCTCCCCCCGGGGCATACGGACCCTGTCAGTACCCCCCGGGGGGCATACGGACTCTGTACTCACCCAGAAGGCGTCGTATTCAGTGCTGTTACCACAGAAAGAGGCCCAGTACACATCCTCCATATCGGTATCCATGTCGGCCTCCTCCATGTCGGCCCGTTAGTCCCGTGTGTCCCGGCCCCGACCACGGGGATCTCTGTACAGAGGTGAACGGGGCCTCCCACTCCTAGAACCCACTGCCACTGGCCTTCATTTATCTATATCTCTGTGCCGAGGTGAACGGGGCCTCCCACTCCTAGAACCCACTGCCACTGGCCTTCATTTATCTAAATCTCTGTGCCGAGGTGAACGGGGCCTCCCACTCCTAGAACCCACTGCCACTGGCCTTCATTTATCTATATCTCTGTACCGAGGTGAACGGGGCCTCCCACTCCTAGAACCCACTGCCACTGGCCTTCATTTATCTATATCTCTGTACCGAGGTGAACGGGGCCTCCCACTCCTAGAACCCACTGCCACTGGCCTTCATTTATCTATATCTCTGTACCGAGGTGAACGGGGCCTCCCACTCCTAGAACCCACTGCCACTGGCCTTCATTTATCTATATCTCTGTACCGAGGTGAACGGGGCCTCCCACTCCTAGAACCCACTGCCACTGGCCTTCATTTATCTATATCTCTGTACCGAGGTGAACGGGGCCTCCCACTCCTAGAACCCACTGCCACTGGCCTTCATTTATCTATATCTCTGTACCGAGGTGAACGGGGCCTCCCACTCCTAGAACCCACTGCCACTGGCCTTCATTTATCTATATCTCTGTACCGAGGTGAACGGGGGCCTCCCACTCCTAGAACCCACTGCCACTGGCCTTCATTTATCTATATCTCTGTACCGAGGTGAACGGGGCCTCCCACTCCTAGAACCCACTGCCACTGGCCTTCATTTATCTATATCTCTGTGCCGAGGTGAACGGGGCCTCCCACTCCTAGAACCTACTGCCACTGGCCTTCATTTATCTACAATTATATCTACTCCAAAGCAATGTAGTCAGGCTGGGATATGGGATGGGTCAGGGTTCAAGCTGTCAACCTTCCTCCCCCTGGTCCGTTTGCACATTTCTCCTCTCTTGTCTTGAATCAGAACTCGGTCCCAACCTCCCCTTTCAAATCCATCCCCGCCAAAGTGCGAGATAATGATTATGTCATGCAACCATGCTTTTTTGGTTTGTGAGTTACTTACTAAAATGTCATGCAACTGTTTTCTGAGAGGTTGAGACCTACCCAAAACAAAATGTTATTATAATGTTCTCGTGTGGTTATGTCAAACCAAAATCCAAACAAAATGCAATTTTGAGTTTAACGTGACCTCTTAGAGGAGGTCCCAACTTCACCTAAACAATACGTTATTATGCCATTCTGATTAGGTCAGGTCTGAACTGTACTTGAAGAGAATATTGCTGTGACTATCTTATTAGGTAAGATGTCATCTAAACAGAACATTATTGTGACATTCTCTGTAAGTGAGGTCTCAACTTCACCTAATCAGAACGTTATTGTGACATTCTTATTGGGTGAGGTCACAACATCAACCTCATGATAACATTACAAGAACATTACCAGAATGTCACAATGTAACATTACAATGTTATTGGGAGTCATCAAAATAACATTAATGAAAAATTACAATTTAATGTAATGAGGATCAATCCAGCCCATTGCTGCAATGATATTACGATGTCAAATACTTGACTGGGTCGATCGCTAATTATCATCCGCTGATTCACTGACAAAAAGTCAATTGTAAAGACTCCTCCTGTCCTGTGACATTACATTCTCTTTTCTGGGTCAGAACAAGCTTCAAAAAAGTCCCATGATCATCAATAGCTGACTGCACTTGTAATTCGCATCTTGTCTAAAAGGTAGATAATCTAGGGAGGGGAGCAAGAGGCTTTTTAAATGAGCCGTGCAAACATCATGATCACTATAGGGGTATGGTGAATACAAGAAGGTGCTGCTCTCTGTTAACTGTCTGATGTTAAATCAGATTCACAGATAAGACAGAGATAATTTGTCGCTGAGTGATGGTTGAGGTTAACTATCTCTGAGCCATGGGTTAACTATCCCTGAGTCATGGGTTAACTATCTCTGAGTCATCGTTAACTATCTCTGAGTCATGGGTTAAGTATCCCCGAGTCATGGGTTAACTATCCCTGAGTCATGTGTTAACTATCCCTGAGTCGTTGGTTAACTATCCCTGAGTAATGGGTTAACTATCCCTGAGTCATGAGTTAACTGTTCCTGAGTCATGGGTTAACTATCCCTGAGTCATGGGTTAACTATCTCTGAGTCATGGGTTAACTATCTCTGAGTCATGGGTTAACTATCCCTGAGTCATGGGTTAACTATCTCTGAGTCATGGGTTAACTATCCCTGAGTCATGGATGAAGCTAACTATCTCTGGGTCATGGGTTAACTCTCCCTGAGTCATGGGTTAATTGTCCCTGAGTCATGTGTAAACTATCCCCGAGTCATGGGTTAACTATCTCTGAGTCATCATTAACTATCCCCGAGTCATGGGTTAACTACCCTTGAGTCATCGGTGAGATTAATTATCCCTGACTCATGGGTGATGTTGATGATTTTGTGCTTTGTTATTATGGGTGTACTCCAACTCTCTTGTTTCAATACATATGTTTGGGATGTTATGTAAGAAGAATCAAATACAAGAAATGATTTAGGATAAATCATTTTCTATATATCAGAGGCCCTATTACAATTCTTGGTAAGCTGTCCAAGGCCTCTCTGTCAATGTAATCTTTGTGCTTGCTAAAGCCCCATACCCACTAGGTGATTTTGCTGACAACAGGCAACTGTACAAGATACAGATTGCTGGCACAATCGCCGGGCGATCATAGTTGCTGGGTGATTTTCCATGAGTATGATGTGGATTCTGGTCGACGTGTGACCGACAACAGGATTGCCGGGAAAATAGCTTGGAAAATCACCAAAAAAATATCAAAATTGTCAGATTTTACAATCGCCCCATGACAACAACGGACATTATCACAGCTGCTCATCGCCCTGAGACGGTAAAATCACCTAGTGGGTATGGGGCTTAAGAAACAAACTGCTTACATGGAAAATGTGCCATTTTTCTTTCTGCACACACATTCTGTAAGTCTGGTGATGACTTTGAATCACTTTCAAGGCATGTGAGTAACCTGTTTGCTCAGATACGTTTTTTAATGTGGACGTTTGGGAGACACAGTGGCCTCTGTGTGTGTGTTTGGCCTGTCTCACCCACTTGGAGGAGGGTCCTTACACACTGACAGATCAACGACTTATTTCACCATATCAGATGTCTGACCCTTGGCGTGAAGCCTGTCTGCTGTGATGTCACAGAAGGGGCCCCTTGTGGTGCAACAAACTGAGTCTTGGAACAAATCCTTCCCTAACAAATAAGGGAAAACTGTGTCTGACAGGTGAACAACCTGAGTAAAGGGGAGGAAAACAAGTATATGGGTTTAGATATAGACCATTTAGGCCTGTATTCCACGATGCGTTCATGAACTTGCGTTCATCATTTTACTTGCGTTTCATGACTTGAACGCAAGTGAAACACAAGCTTCTTTAGCATCTGCTTGTATTCCTACTTGTGTTTTACTTGCGTTACATAAACGCAAGTAAAAACGCAAGTAAAAGGCTATATTCCACGATGCGTTCAGTCACACTTGCGTCCCTGTAATCATGGAAACGCAAGGCTGCTTGCGGAAATTTATAAACATGTTGATAAATTTCCACAAGTAACCTTGCGTTTCCATGATTTAAAAATCGCAAGTGATACAGAACGCATTGTGGAATATAGCCTTTACACAGGGCCACATCAAATTGAGGTAGTTTAACCCTTTAGCTATATAGACCCCTCAGAAATCCCTAATTAAATGCTCTATTTCTCAAGGATTTTCCAAAAGCTGCTGGAAAATTGCTCTTAAATTAGGCCCCTTTGAGGTTAAAAATATTCTGAAATATACACCATGATTACTAGTGGTTACTAAGGAATTTTATTAGTTTTCAATTAATGCATAGAACATATTTATATGCTGCACTGCCTCCTTTAAACAAATTGCCTGTATGAAACAGCCTGCATAGCAATGTGCATTCTAATCTCACTTTAATCAACTTTTCCTGATGATGACATCTTAGTTACACATAATTTTAGCTCTTTCTTATTCCCAATCAAGATTTGTAAATGACTATGAAAATGGAAAGCCGATACCTATATCTGTAGTAAAGGTTTAAAAGCCCCCTCCCCTGCAGTGTACCCACTGAGCTCATACGCCCCTACCAGCATAAGGGTTCCGTTCACACCAGTCCCCACTTGTCTCCTTCTGCCTGCTGCACCTGCTGGATAAACCCCAACCCAGGCATCAGCACCAGGTAATCTTACGTCACAACTTGGAAAATGATCTAATTTACAAAAACCTCTGTTAAGAACATTGTGGTTTTCATAATTTAAATAACAATAACAAGAAGGGGACATTTTCTTAATTCAACCTCCTCTCAGGGAAGACATTTAACACTGGTTATTTGTGCACCAGAATAATGGAGCAGTTCATTTTCTTGCATAGTAAGTCTATTTGTAGTAACAATTTAATCTAAAACAGGCACTGGGAAAATGGGGAAGTAGTTATTTAACATTTAGTTCCTGAGAGACAGGGTTTTGCATATTTATAATTTTTTCCCAAATAATAACTGCTCCCTCAGCTACTATCCACTACGGTATTTTTTCCAATGTTTTGGAAAACACGGACAGACACTCTGTTTGATACCAATATATTTTAGTTTGCACACCAGTGACATTTTGGGTCACTGTTTCCTGGAGTGTTCATTGATAACAAATGGTCACCTTCTCCTTCACCAGAAAACAATTATTCAACCAGTCTGTCATTCTGAGTGTTACATTGCTGCTCCATTTCAGAGTTGATTTGAAAATCAGCCACTTATCATTGCGTCATGATCAGTATCTTATAATATGTGTTAATCTCAGTTTATGAATAATGATGATAGAAAATAGCTACCTCTGTAGTCTCTGAATGTCATTGTTTTCATTTCCTCAAGTTCCATAGGTTATATATATCTATATATTTTGGAGCACAGGAAACTGTAAATGAAAGGAACACATAACTGATATCCAAGTGATTTGAAAATATGGTTCTGCCTATATAATGTTATGGTCTCCCTGTATTGTCTCTTCTTATGTAGTTTTTTGACATCTGTATATCATTTAGGTATCACAGAAAATATTCATGGTTAAATGAGTTAAGTTGAGAGTTAGGTTGATATTACCCTCTGATAGGGCATTAAAACAAGAAAGAAATCTATCACGATTTACACCAGGTTATTATCTGCCAGTCCTTTTTCTGTCTTTAGGTGTTGAAACACCTTTGTACTATTTCTGCCTTTGTACCTTCTAACCTCCATGTACTATGTCAGCCTTTCTGTGTTATAAACCCCCTGCACTATTTCTGTCTTTGTGAGTTAGCTACCCCTACACTATTTCTGTCTTTTTCTGTGTTAGCTATCCCCTGAACTATTTCTTTTGACCCCAGACACTCTGCCACCTCGACGCTCGCCCTCCCGCGAATCATCTCTGCACTGTAGCCACCACTGGGTGCCTGCTCCTCTGACCTAGATAGCACCAGCGAAAACCGCGGACTATTTTTAGGTCACCGTTAATCTAGGTCAGTGGCGTAGGAATAATATACAGGGGTGTATAGTTTTCTCCCTACATAGCAGAGTCTACTCTCACGGACTATCTTTCTGGAGCGGAGGGTGATTCGGCTGCAGAGTGGACCCCAGACTTTGATCATGGTCCACGTGACGCATGTTCGGGGCATGACCCTGCTGTGGGTAGGACTAGGACTATCCTCTGCCAACAGCTAAGGCCATATGCATACTTATTCAGCTCTCCTTCCCCCTGATCCGACTACCCACCGTGGAATACCCTTGGTAAATAATCCCACACCTGAGCCCTTACTTTAATCTTTACTAAACACAATACACTTGTTCGTGGTTGGGAGTGGATTCCATCTCACAAAGAACCGATTCTTCCCATACCCTTAATCCATAATTATACCAATCCTTATTCTATTTGTTTTGGATAGACAACACCTTTAGAATAAATTCAAAGGTATTCCTAATCCACTGAGTTTATTTTTCTTAGGTAATCCTATTCACTATTACACTGAATTAAGGGCTTTAGCTGATCTTTAAATCTGTAAAGATATAATCTTTAGTATTCTTAAGTGATTTGTGACTCCAATAACTAGAAGTATAGTGCTCACACATAATGATATTTTGAAACCTAAAATAGCCAAGTAATTACATGCCTAGAGACCAGCCATACTTACAGGTTAAGTATAAAGAGCTCGCTTAAATCTGTGGGTAGTGCTATTTCTTTGTGAAGAAAGCAATGCATCAAAAATAGGGTTATGTTTAATGATTCGTAATAACAAATAGGTAACAAGAATAACAAAGGTTTGATAGTGTTTTATAGCTTAACGAGTCCCTCTAGCATTCAAACCCAAAACATAAGTGTTTAGAGGGGGTTGCTAATCCTTACATTATGAAGCCACATAGAGGATGAGAGTGGAACTAAATAATGGTGTCATGACCTAATTTGCTGGTTCCAAACAGGTCCTACAAAAAGCTGTTTAAAATCAGCAACCAAATAGACTGGCGTGTAACAGCCTACTTCACTGGTTCTGGGTATGACCTGAAGTAAGTTCTGTGTGACATAACATGCAAAAGGACATCATTTTAGAAGTAGTAGGGTAAAAAGTAGCATATGGCTTAGCTATACTCATGGTATGTTTTTATATGGCCAATCGTGTCTGTATAATTGTGATGCTACATTTATTTCACTTATGATGCCAATTGAAACCCTGTGCTGCAGAGGGAATTTCCAATGTTTGAAAGCTAATTGTGAGGCTCTATTTCTAAATTAGTTACAGTTGTTTACCTCTACTTTACTGATATGGTCTATTCTGTATAAAAAGACAATACACCTTCTTTGCATGTTTACTTCACCTGAATCATTATGCTGATACTCAATTATTCATGGCTGTTAACCTTGCACTTACAGTTTATTCTATTAAAATACCAGTATGCTTTCTTTTTATGTTGAAATACTAAAGTTATGTTGCAAAATATTCTCCCTAGATGTTCAAATGTGCTTTTGATTGTCTATCCATTACTGAAATCATAGTATCAGTTTATGCAACTTAAAAGTATATTATTGAAATACTGTTTGTGGATGTAAGATCCAACGTGGCAGGGTACTGCTGGGCAATGCACATTTGAACATACAGGGAGAATATATTGTCCACGCAGAATTGAGAAAAACTAGTTTTTCCTATTTCAGATGAAAATATTTTCAAACATTATTGAGACAGTCCTCTCAGAAGCACCTCCAACAAAGGTCTTACAATGAAGACACACATTATGTTGAATATAGTATAGATGTTCAAATGTGCTTTTGATTTTCTATCCATTACTTAAAGGGACGTTCTCATCCTTGAGTTGAATGAGATACACCCGCCGACGTTAGCCTAACGACGGGACAACTGGCGACATGTTTTGTGACGTTAGAACGTAATCCAGCAATGTGATTGGTCACGTCACGAATTTGGCGCGGTATTACGGGAGTTACAACGAAGCAAATAACAGCTTACTGACGGACGAGAACGTCCCTTTAAGTGAAATCATGAATAGTATCAGTTTATGCAACTTATAAGTACATTATTGAAATACTGTTTGTCGATGTAAGATCCAACGTTGCAGGGTATTGCTGGGCAATGCACATTCGAACATACAGGGAGAATATATTGTCCACGCAGAATTGAGAAAAACTAGTTTTTCCTATTTCAGATGAAAATATTTTCAAAACATTATTGAGACAGTCCTCTCAGAAGCACCTCCAACAAAGGTCTTACAATGAAGACACACATTATGTTGAATATAGTAGGTTAATTATCTGTTAAAGTTAAGGTTTCATTTAAGACATTGTTTTGCCTTTGGATAATAGCTAGCTCCTATTGCAGTCTCTTCGCTTTCGACTGCTGTCGTCCAATACATAATAATAGTTCTGGTATTATGTAAGACATAACACCCACATGAAAGGATGTTCTTTATTTATTCCTGTCTGTGTTATGACGTTTCCATGACAAGATCTCAATGAAATGAACAGTTCCAAGGATAGAATCCACTCAACCACACTCAGTCAACACTCTGCCATCTAAGCAGTCTATCAGCTTCAATTCCACTCCAGGATTAAGCTTATAAAGCACAACCTTTCCAGCATGGTTAACTCACAACAACGTTCAGCTTTACTTTAACTGAGTGCTGCCTTGAACATCCCTTATATATGATGGTACAATACACATCGCTAACTAGACTCCTCCTTACTCTTCACCTTTGACAAAGAGTTATAGCTAAGGCGTGCTGACGAAAAACGTTACGCTGAGCTACTGAGCATGGACTGACCACCCGTGTCAATACAATGTCATCACTCTATAAAAGAGGTTGGGGCACTAAAGGTGTTAATCTTTCGTGATGGGAGGATGAATTGTTTTACCCTCTCAAGTTTTGGACCAGCAGTCACTGTACCTTTCTGGAATTGACAAATCGGTATAGATTAAAAGCGTCAAAAAGTGTGACCCTGAATCACTGTCAAAGTGTCCCAGTATGTTTAGGACCTGTTTGCTCAGACGTGTTTTTTTTTAGTGTGGAATACCTGACGTTTGGGAGACACAGTGGCCTCTGTGTGTGTGTTTGGCCTGTCACACCCACTTGGAGGAGGGTCCTTACACGCTGACAGATTTTATTTCACTGTATCAGATGTCTGACCCTTGGTGTGAAGCCTGTCTGTGATGTCACAGAAGGGGCCCCTGTGATGTGGCTATCTGAGTCTTCGCAATACCAGCACCCTCGAATTTGGTCTAGCGTATGCATTATGTTTAAGCCCCTTTCATGTGGACCCCCTTTCTGATGGAAGATATGACAATATTCACTCAGAAACTAAGACAACCATATTACTATGTAAGGTGGTTTACAAAGGAGGGTAAACAGGGATCTGTCGGGACAGGGTCAGGGGACAGGGGACGGGACAGGGTCAGGGGACGACACAGGGCGAAGGGTCTAAAGCAGGCCACGTGTGTGTGCTTTGGACATACCACTTACAAGGGGGGGGGGGGGGGGGGGGGTCACAGTTCTCACATTGAGGTATTTAACCCTTTAGATCATACAAATCTTTAAAAAGACATTCTAACGAAACATACTTTCCTGTGCTTAATAAGGAATTTGATAAGCTTTTTTTGTTTTATGTATGGGACATATTTCTACAATGTTGCTACTATAAATGTCAGAAAAAAAGAAACCGTTGGATTTTCAGCTGACTTCAGGGGTATTATAAGGTATGGTAAAACACCATCAATGTCAGCATGAGGAATTAGGAGCCAATGCAAGGCGTTTGGAGGCAATGTGAGATATCGTGCAGAATGGTGAGGCATGGTGAGGCATAGCAAGAAACGGTGAGGCAGAGTTAAAGGAAAGCTTGCACATAAGTGCAGCATAGTTATATTTCATTGAACTCAATTCAGTATAATTATTATTCACAACTTGCACTATCAATATAAGCAAAATCGCAGGAAAATCCCTAGTATTTACACAGTTATGGGACATTAAAAAACTTGTATTTTATTTCATTTTTTAAGGGAAATCCCCTAATTTATGACATAGCAAGGGGAATTCTTGGGGAATCCGATCTTCCTTTAGAAGGTAATCCCCATCCCTGTAGAACTTATAAAAAGAATCATGCTCTCTAACCCAAATTATATATACGTGGCCCAATGAATCTCATAACAAATTGATATGTATATCAATCTACATCCATTAATTAAACAGGGAATCCCAAAATAACTTAAGAAGGAATTCCCTTAGCAGTGACGTAGCAAGGGGAGTACTGTGTAGCCCAGCATTCAGGGAATTCCCAAAATTAAATTCCTTTCCTGAATAATTCCTTAGGAACTCAACTTTTTTTTTACATTCTTACTTTTGAAATATGTTTAGAATACCTAAATCACATTAATCATAAAAAAAATAGCATTTAGTGAATTTATGTGCAAGTTTTCCTTTAAGCATGGGGAGGCACTTTGAATTTTACTATAGCACGCCCCCCCCCCCCCCCTTTTTTTCAAAATCCCGGATCCGCCCCTGCAGGTACTCTAATTCAAAATGTACTGCCTCCTTTAATCCAATTGGCAATCACAAAAACAGCCTCCATAGGAAGAAAACATTTAATATAGTGTGATTAGAATGCACAATATGCTGCAACATGCAGAAGCAATGTGCATTCTAATCACCCTTTATTCAACCTTTTCTTACACTTATATCCTAGTTACATGCAATTGTAGCCCTTTCACTGCTAAGAAATCAAGTTCTACATATGATTATAAAAAAGGGGAAAATGACATCTATCTGCAGAAAAGGTTTAAAGCTCCCTGCCCCCACCCCTCCCTGTGGTTTACCCACTGACGCCCACACACCCTGACTAGTATAAGGGCCCGGCTCACATCCGTCCCCACCCGTCTCCTTCTGACTGTGGCACCTGGTGGATATACCACCACTACAACAAGGTAATCTAACCTCATAACTTGTTAGTAGGAAATGATCTAATATACAAAACCTCTCATATAATTATTGAACCAGCGGAAATAATTATGGTGCACATGTCTTTAACATTAGTTTTTGGTTACTTGTGCCCCAGCAGTGAGCTATTCTGACCTGACCTGTTCCTTAAATATGATACCTGCCATAAGTACATTGTATGATGGAGCGGTTTGTTTTTGCATACTGTAAACATATATTTTCATGCTGCTAAATGTTCATGCATTTGACACTCACTGTTAAAAGAAATCCAGTCAAATTTACGGTAAAGTACTGGCAACTATGTTGCCGAACTTTTACCGTAAATTTAACGGGTGACCGTAATTCTGTATGACTGTATTTTTTACAGGCATACAACGTTTAAGTTTAACAGTGATATACCGTAATATGTACAGTGGACTTTCATTCTTACGGATTGAAACCGTTTAAGTTCAACAGTAATATACTGTAATACATACGGCGGACTTTCATTCTTATGGATCAAAACCATTTAAGTTCAACAATAATATACTGTAATACATACTATGGTAAAATACCATACATTTTACACTGGATGTAATTTTAGTAGCATTGAAAGTTTTATTTTTCCTGTAATCACACTTCAGGATAATTTAGCCAATAACCAAGTACATCCTTTTTCTCTTGCAGTGTATCCCAAAAACCACCGGACATCTGGACATGTCCAGCAATATTTAATCAATGTCCGATGTTTGATCCTTTAACACTGGACATTTTGTCCGATGAAATTTTCAAACTTTTCCCACAAAAAAATATTATATTTCATGAATATCTTTTGCAGAATTCTTTTCTATATTTCATTTGTTTATGACATGTCCGGTGCAGCTAGGAAATGTCCGATGTGGTCCCTTTAAAGCTCGGACAATTTGTCCACCTTTTCAAAAAGTTTTTGGAATACACTGCTCTTGGTTTAGCCTTGCATGGGTTGTTTGATTGTTGGATGTAAAACCTACAGGTCTATAGCTGAGTTCTTGTACTAAAAAGGTGTCTACATGTTCATCCTACTGAAAAGGTGTTTTAAAACATCTTGTAAATGTTTGAGGGTGTTCTGGTTAGTTGGCCATATCAAAAATAGGATGCCAATGAGGTGATTATCTTAATAACAATATAAAAATCTAACATATTTAATCACAAAGTTCCCAAATTCCTAAATGTATTTTACTAATCATGGCCAAAAATACAGAGGGCATGCTGCAAACCATTACTACTGATAGTACCATTACCGCATAGTAGTATTTTGATAACATGACTAGCCGAGGTTTGAACCCGGGATCTCTCACATATGAAGCCTGTGCTCTACCACTGAGCTATGGAGGCCTGTAGGTAGACAGAGCCCAGCTTTGCTACTTAACTGAATAAGTAGGGGTATGAAAGTAATGACTTATGTCTGTCTAATGTTGACCACCTGTATAGTAGTACTGATCCTACTCATTGGTGCTGAATATGACAGTGTACACCTCATGCAGTCCAAGTTAGCTCAGTTGGTTAGGCTTCTACCTTGAATGTGGAGAACGTGGGTTCTAATCCCAAAGTGTCCATTTTTCTTTTCCATACAGTATGCAATTCCCAAATAAGGTATATTACTGTGAGGCTAATTTCAGTTATAAATACAGTTATATACTGTAAATTGCAATCATATTATGGTAGATAACTGTAAAATAAAATACAGTATTATACTGTTGAGGTTTACAGTATATAACTGTTAAAGTTACGGTTTTTTTTTAACACTACTGATACACATTTTCATGCAATCATGAATTCACACATTTTGTGATTATTTCTATTTGATTCATAACAATATAATTTTTCACTCAAGTTTTATTTTCATGCATGGATGCCAATGTGTGAAATGCATGAAAATAAATACGTTCACAGTAGTGCCTCTGTGCATTCTAAACTGCCCGTACTATTTCTGCCTCCATACATCACAACCTGCTTGTACTATTTCTGCATCTGAACAATAAAACATACTGGTACTATTCCTACCTTTGTTTGTTACAAGCCCCCTGGTCTATTTGTTCCTTTAGGTGTTACAAAACCCCAGTTCCATATCTGTCTATGTGCGTTACAAACCCCCTGTACTTTTTCTTTTAGCCCAGACTTTCACCATGGTCCGCATGACGCTGGTTCTCGGCGTGACCCTGCTGTTTGCAGGTCTAGGGTTTGCCTCTGCTGACAGCAAGGCTGAACTGAAGGAGCTCTCTTCACGCCTGATCCGACTACTCACTGAGGAAGCTCTGGGTAAATAGTCCAACACCTGAGCCCAAAATCTACAATGAACACAATACACTTAGACCTATTCATGTTTGGGAGTGGATTCAGTCTACAAAAGAACCTATTTTTCCTGTACACTTAATCCACAATCATGCCATTTGTAAGGTGATAATTTTATTTGGTTTGTATAGACAACACCTTAAGAAAATAAATCCAAATATATTCCTAACAACAAATTTATTATTTTCATCTTACATGGTTTTTGTTTAGAGTAGCCCTGCCTGCACCAGAGCTTTTTTTTCCGGATATGAAGCGCAGGAGAGCTTATCAAATTTGGACAATAAAGTCTAGAAACTTTTGAATGATACTGAAATTTTTGTGACCCATGGTTGGTGGCCAAATTTTACAGCAACATTGGAGCTCTTAAAGCTAACGTCAACTATGTGGCCCCATGTCTCTGCCAAAAATGCAGTTAGAGCATTTGAAATATTACCCTTAGTTCTACAAATGTACGCTGCAAGGAGGAATTAAAGTAGGTTATGCTAGAATCTATAAAGAAGAACAGGAAGTGCATACAAAGGCAGCTAAAAACAGGGCAGTATTTGGGAATATTTAACAACTCATAGTGATCCCAGATACTCAAATTCTAACACTACAAAACCTAGTTGAGTCTCGTTACGATATGATATTTTGTGTAGTGATACCTGTAAGTGGAACTCTCCTATACTGGAGTAAGGAATAAAACAGATTGAAAAGATGGCTTCTACTACCTAGTCAGACTTCACGTTTGTCCATGTTTTATCCCAAGATTTTTTGTCTAAATGATCACATATGACAAGTCTACATGAGAATAAGCAGTATTGGAGGCACAGGTTAAAAATTCTTTTTTCTATGAGGTCCCTGATATTGCCATTTTATACTTTTACATCTCTTTTTGTCATGCACATGTTCTCTATAACATCTGGTATGACCTATTTCTGGAATTGGATGTGCAAATTTGAAATATGTCACCTTAATATTTTAAGGGAGATATTCTGAGAGGTTAACAGAAATTCTGAGATGAAGTACAAGGGACTCTCCAAAATTTGGTTGATTTGACACAGAATGTCCCTAATGTTTGAGGATTCATTATAATGAATGATAAAAAAGAATATAATATCGCCTGGCTATATGGAATATATTCTAGGGCAAATAGAGTGCAGAATTGTGATGCTACACTGCATTTAGTCCGTGTCCGTGTCCAGATTGGAAACCAGTTGAAGCCCTGTGTTGCACATGGGTTTCCCCTTGTTGGAAATCAACTATGTGGCTCTAGATCTGGTTCTCAGTTAGCTGCAGCCGTTCACCTTTTACCTTGCTGTTAAGGTTTGTCCTGTATTGACCAAAAGAAGAAAAACAACCATTCTTGGCATATTCACTTGAAATCTGTTAAACATTTCAGTGTTATACTTATGTCTGAGGATAAAATATTTTCCTTGTAAAAATAAACTCCCTAGAGTTCCAATGTGCTTTTGATTATATATCTAGTGTTCAGGTGAAATCATGAAACTTGTTATGAGACTGCAATTATATGGAATTGCACATGTCGAAATGTTCAACTCAAACACTGAAAGGTTTACATGGATCTGGAATACCTTCCAGTTTGCCCCGAACCCTCTCAGATGTTACGGCTGAGTCTACCACTGCAGCCTGAAAGCAATAATGTATTGCTGACATCTATGTCAAGAGTTAACAAGACTGTTAATGGCTGGAAATGTCACCTTTTTCAGAACAAAGTTTCAAAGGTCCTACTCTTCATACTGATTGTGAATTTTCTTTGTTTTAGAGAGGCGGAGTATGTACAATGTGGTGCGTGTACAGGACAGGACAACAGTGTACTTCCAGACCAACTCTCAGTGTCAGGGCTGCGCTCATAGCATCACCTACTGGAACGGATCGGTAAGTGAAAATGGCCCCATTCTCCATATTATGGTTCGCCAATACGGGCGACTATTGCATGCGACACCACCGGGTACAAGTGGTCTCCTGCCTATCCTTTGGCATTGGCAGTGTCCATTTTTCCTCAATAGTTCCAAGATTGGAGGGATTTTGCAAATATTCTATATATGTTATAGAAAAAGGAATGCGCTTTCGATTGGTACTGGAATTGTAATTTAGTTTGGGATATTTCAATTCCTAGGATCTGAAACAAAAATAATACCATAGCCAGCATAGGACCGGAAACTGTTCAGAAACACTGTATTATGGGAAATCTTGAGGAACTGTAACACGCTGAATGAGTCAGGGACTGTTCACTCCCTCTGGGTAACATTGGACATGAGTCAGGGACTGTTCTCTGCCTCTGGGTAACATGGGACATGAGTCAGGGACTGTTCACTGCCTCTGGGTAACATGGGATATGAGTCAGGGACTGTTCCCTAACTCTGGGTAACACAGGACATGAGTCAGGGACTGTTCTCTGCCCCTGGGTAACATGGGACATGAGTCAGGGACTGTTCTCTACCTCTGGGTAACATGGGACATGAGTCAGGGACTGTCACTGGGTAACAGTAACATAGGACATGAGTCAGGGACTGTTCTCTGCCCCTGGGTAACATGGGACATGAGTCAGGGACTGTTCACTGTCTCTGGGTAACATGGGACATGAGTCAGGGACTGTTCTCTGCCTCTGGGTAACATGGGACATGAGTCAGGGACTGTTCTCTGCCTCTGGGTAACATTGGACATGAGTCAGGGACTGTTCACTGTCTCTGGGTAACATGGGACATGAGTCAGGGACTGTTCTCTGCCTCTGGGTAACATGGGACATGAGTCAGGGACTGTTCTCTGCCTCTGGGTAACATGGGACATGAGTCAGGGACTGTTCACTGCCTCTGAGTGGATGTGTGATCACTCCCCTCAGGGCAGAATGATCAAAACTAGTTTTAGACCCAAAACATTTTATCCAAATAATATTATTCTTGGTACATATTAATGGAAAATAGGAATGGTAAACAAGATTCTGATCTATACTTACTCTTAATAATTACTTTGGCTTTGATGTAATTATTTTGCCAGAAGTCTAACATTACGTAATCATTGCATAATTTGCAGCATTTCTCCTCTTAAATAACATTGCTCGTTTTCATATCATATTTCTTTTAAACTTTAAAGGGAGCCAAAACCAATAAAATTGACACAATTTTCAAAACTCAGATAAATATAGAAATATGTTAGATGAGTCCAGTTATTTAATTGAATTTATTGGTTTTGGCTCCCTTTAAGAATATAGCAGATTAGCACTTTTCCTTTATGATGTAAGTTTCTTGATCAATAAATGTTCTGATCTCTTTTCTTTCTCTATTTTACCAATTATCAAACAATTTCCTTTTCTTCTTTTAAACTGCAGGGTGAGAAAATTTTGCGCCACTTGAAGGGAGAAAAAGCGGTTCTTCCATCCACTGACTTTGGCAAAGATTTGATGATCCGGGTGTGTGAAGAAAATGGTGGCAATGCAAAAGGCAAAAACTGCTTGTATGCCTTTCTGGAGGCCAACCAGGTGGGTGGAGGACTGCGGTCCTTCTGCAAGCATGTGGATCATGATAAGGGCATAATTATGATGAATAGGATAGTTGTGATGTATCTCTTCTTTCATGACTTCAGCCCAAAGTAGCATATTTCTATTCTAAATGGCTATTTTAAGGAATAGACCTAATTGAACAGCTCATTTTCATTCTGGACTTTATAGTATACAATACAATTTTTGGTGTACCAAATATTTCTTACTTACATAATACAAAAAAAAGCATTTCTGCACAGCCCTGACAGCCATTGTTATGATCATGTTCAAGGGGACATGTTCTAAATTTGGTTGGGTAAAATAGCTTAAAACATTGCTGCAACAAAAATAAAGCATGATATTTCTTTTTCAGTCCAAAACCATGTTTGGCACTACGCATGAGAATGGAATTTAGGAACTCCCTTCTGATGTCAGCAGACAAGACGAAGATATGACCAGGAAGATGAAGTAGATGTATATGTATATGACAAGAATGTGACTTTATTCAGTACATTAAAGACCGTCCTACAATGATTGTACTAAAGCACTTCTAAATAAAACTATTTTCTTAAATAGTTATATGTTTATCTGTTTTATTATCAAAAGATGCCTGTATAGTTAGAGTACTAAGCCTCATTTATTACTAACTCCAATGAATACCCCATAGCCCCAGCTGATTGTAAAAGGTGACAATAAGGGGGACCCAGCACTGACAGCACTGACTGAATGGCTGTAGGGTTCAATTCCCAGTAGGTGTCTGGGTTCACTAAGGGATGAGGTATAGCTAAAATGATTTCCAGGCTTTAATTCCCTTGCTGTTTGCCTGCCCTGTCTTCCTCTTCTCAATAGATACAATCACCAAAGACTGACCAAGTCAAAACACATGTCTGAAAAGTTAGAATTTGTCCCAACTTGTTTTCGCCATGAAAATTACCCTGGTATGGCGTAAAACATCCATCACTCACTAACTCAATCCAATGACTATTAACCTCCCACAACTGGCCTATATCATGGTGTATGTTTGTCTGAGTGTCCCATCCTGAGTAGCAACACTTTCC
Organism: Lepidonotus clava; assembly: GCA_936440205.1. Classification (NCBI taxonomy): domain Eukaryota; kingdom Metazoa; phylum Annelida; class Polychaeta; order Phyllodocida; family Polynoidae; genus Lepidonotus; species Lepidonotus clava. The sequence goes on from OW387145.1 coordinate 49,883,000, forward strand.
CTTTCAGAACACTGCTGACACTGTTATATTCCCCGAGTTCAACTTTTTAAATAGAAATCCGGAGGTCTAATGAGGAACTCAATGCCTTAACATTCACACTACATTGCAATGCCCAATACCCTCTAAGCAATTTTACTGGCGACCGACATCGGCACAGCAACAGTTTCCTCACTAGAATCGCCGGGCGATCACAACCACCGGGCGATTTTCCGTGGGTATGGTATGAGTTCTGGGCGATGGACGATGGACAATAGGATGGCGATGGGATCACCGGGAAAAATATCAAACTAGCAAGATATTACCATTGCCCGGCGACGACGACGACAATGGCCTGTCTTCCAGTTGTCTGTCAACGGTAAAATTGCCTAGTGGGTATGGCCTTTTAGGAACTCAAAAAGGGGGAAGCAATGCCAACTGTTCTTTTCTTTAACATGTAATAAGGTATACATCTGTATTAAAGTGCAAATTAGACTTTTTTTTACAAATCTTGTACAAAACAAATAAATATGTCAATTAGATATTTTCTAAGACACTTCTGTTATTCACTAACATGTCCAGCATTTCCTATTTCACTCAGTTTTTAGAATGTACATGCATGTACTATGGGCTCCCACCCTCAGTAGCCTGGTCCTACAGTGGTTATGGTATCAGGCGGTACGAGTCTGTCATTCCAGGCCACCCTGGGTCAGCAGATAAGGCGACACCAATGGAACAACAAACAGCACCCTCCCATCCCGGAAACCCCTTGTCGGTTTCCCGAACACCACACATTTATTCTGTATTAATGAACTATTTGGTAGGTTTATTTAACAAATCATGAATTTAATATGTCCTGAAATACTAAGGAGGGGGGGGAGATCTGATCTCCCCCTCTGGAAAGATATGCATGTGCAAAGTTCCATGATTTTTGTCATTGACCACTTTCATCCTTGAAATGAAGTATTTCTAAGGATGGTACAACACTCCCTATTGCAACACCTATAGGGAAGGGCTTGTGACAGTAGACTATTGACTAACTTGCTGCCTATTGCAACGCTTTCTATTTCATTTTTTACAATGTTTTCCAACTTTTTAGGCTACTAATTAGAGTGTATCTTCTTCCACACTACCTTTTCAGTAGAGACTGCCTGTCTATGAAAACACAAAAAAATATCAGTCTTCATAGCGATGTGCAATTTGTCAACAGGCATACACCTTATGAATATTACTATATCGACCACACACAGGATGGGCCGGAATCCCAGCAACCACAAAACCACATCAAAACCAACTTGCACAATTTTTTGGACAACACACAGGGGAAGCAAAATCATACTTTATTCTTATCTTCTCCTTATTTAAGTTCAAAATTGAAATAGAAAAGGTAAATGGTACTACAAGGGGAGCAAGCAATTGATGCTGAGGTCAATTCACCAAACCCACAACTTACTACAATAAGATTTAGCCAAAGGACCGAGAAACTCTTCTCATCCAGAGACTCTTTGCAACAGTGGCGAATCACACCAATGTTACTGATCGATTTAGGAATTACACAATATAAAATGTACTCGCTACATCTAAAACAAAAACAAGTGGTCATTCTTTTAAGCATCATTCAATTTATTCCCGAATGAGAAGGAAGATCCTGTACAAGATGTCATACATCATAGTGTCCTATGTGCTGGTTTAGGTCATACTCTCCATTGAGACATAACATTTAATAGTATAAGTTTCTTCTAGTTGGTGCACTACTATGTTCATATTGATAATGCAAGATATCATTAAATATTACCAACACAGATATTACAATGCACACACCTATTACACAATGTCATAATAGTAATATAATTAAGATTTCATTTCATTACTCTTCAAATTTTAGAGCCTTTGAGGCTAGATCCAAATATAAATAAAAAATGGACCTTTAAATATACTTAATTAGTACATTTTGTATCTATACTGATATAATGTGGCACTGGGGAGAAGGGTCGGGAAGGGGGTCTAGATGGGTGGGGGGGGGGGGTCCCGATGTCGATTTTAGGAAAAAAAACCCGTGGATTGTCACTATAAGCTATGTCACGTGTTGATTTTAAGAATAGGCTATGTTGCCATGTTGAATTTAAGAATTGGCCATGTCGCAATGTCACTAAGCCCAAAAAGGGCTGTGTTGCCATGTTGAATTTAGTGATCCACCCCATAGGGAACATCAGAATCACATTGCTTGGGGATGAGGGGGGTTTGACCGTATGAAGATACATATGAATGATGCAATTTCTCTCGTTGTAAGCCAAATGTTATAGCGCCAGTCTCCTCCGTGAGTTGTTAGGCTTACATACACCGATGTAAGCCTAACGACGCACTGGCCAGCAACATGTTTTGCGTTGTTAGAATGTAATCCACCAATGTTATTGGTCACAGACGAGAGAGCAGCTTTAACCACTGTCGCCCCCTGTTTGTTGATAAGGGAGACACCCCCTGCCCAGCTTTGTCTATCTAGGTCACTCCTTGTGGTCTCTGAACACCCACAACCAGGCTGGCTGGTTACTGCTTTGGGCAATAATATTTGCCTTGTAATACTGAAAACTGCAGCAGATGTCAATAGAAGGGCCTCTTGGTGATTACTGAAAGTATTACCTATGCCTCTGAGTCATATCTGGGCTGAGAAAGACAGTATCTCTGAAGAAAAGGGCAATATCCTGTGAGGAAAGGATTCTTACTTACAGCTTAAAAATTAAAGAATGCATTTTGGTGATTACTGAAAGTATTACCAGTGGCCTGAGCCTCTGAGTCATATCTGGGTTGAGAAAGACAGTATCTCTGAAGGAAAGGACAATATCTTGTGAGGGAAGCATTCTAACTTACACCTTGAAAATTAAAGAATGCCTGTATATGTCACATATATTAAGACATTGTTGGTGGAGGTGCTAAATCGGCTATTTGATAGAGCCCTCTCGGCACGCGGCAGGCAGAGAGCTGTGATTGGTCGGTTGGAAGTCGGAACGGGCCGTGTTCCCCCATGTAGATGTGACTGTAGGTGGTCAAGGCTAATCAACATCACTTGGGGCTGTCAACTTAAGATGTTCTACATCATGCTGGACAACATGTCATGCAAAAGATAAGAATCAAAACATTATATAATTATTGTATCTTATCCCTTATATATAACTCCTTTAAAATTTGTATTGCACATAGATTTCCTCTTGGAGTTTGGATAGAAAACTGACTTTTAACTTATTTTCCTTAGAAGAGGTTTTCTGGATGATTATTGAATCAATTTCTTATGTATTTCTCTAAATCTCTCAACAAATTGCACATGTCATATACCATAATATGTAAGGATACGGCAGTCGTAGGACCCAGAGGTGTCCGTTGGTCAGGGTGATGGGGGCGGGGTTACCGGGGTTGAAGAGGGGGCAGGGCGGCGGCCCGGGCTGTACCAGGGGCTTCAGGTTGACGGTGACCGCTGCCTCGGGGACTGCGACATACACCCGCATCAACTGGGCCATGAACCCCTTAGAACTCCTGAAGGAGACAATAGGAAATGTAAGTCAATGATTTGTATGATAAAAGATTTACAGGAAATGGACAATTCAAGGGTGTGTGTTACAATACAAGGCTTTGGTCAAAAACTGTGATTCTGAATGTTAAAAAAGTAATGAATTATCATCATACTTTATTGGTTGTGATTAACTGGTAAAGGATGCTGGTAGATAGCAGTATGTTGTGTGACAAATGTGGAAATCATCAAGACGGATGACTTACCGACAATGACAGGGGAAGTAGAGCGGCATATCGGTGCTCAGCAGTTTGTGGGCAGTCTCCTGAACAGGGAAGAGGGAAATGAACAACACTTCATGTAACATGTTACTAGACAAGTAAGCAAGTGTAAAATGTACTCAATATAAAAAAATGCAGAAAAATGCAGAAATCATTGTGGCATTCTGAGTTATGGTGAATGTACTGGTCAGCTTTCCCCACTCCAATGGTGGAAAATATGTTCTCCTTGGATCTGGACTAATCTCAAAAGTGATCTCAAAATACACATACCATCTTTGACGCCATTCATAGGACCAGAGACTTTGTATGTTTATATAGGGTATTTCGAGACTGGAAAGCTTCTCTATGGTCCTATGTGATCAATTCCCTGGTGGTCGGTTGGAACCAGGCCAGTCAACCATGACCAGAGTCTAATCATTACCAGAGTATTTTTGGAATAGCAAGTGGTTCCCACCATGCCATTTTAAGAGTAAGCATAATGGTCGATCCAAATCAAGGCCAACCAAGGCCCAGGTGGCAGGCCTGTAGTTCATAACAGGTTTTCCCCTGACTTTCCAGTCTCAATATATCCAAGAAATACATACAAGGTCTCTGGTAGGACCCTATGGAAGCACCCTTTCAGCAGTCCTCACCTTTGGCACTCCACCCACAGGAACCTTCAGTATCTTCTCAGGACTGCTGCAGAAGAAGCGATGGCCCCGCGGACACTCATATTCGTTTCCAAAGTATATCCTGGCTGTTGCATCACCTGGGTCTATGGGTTTGAAAACAAACAATGGTCAGATAGAATGTAAAAAGAGTACAGGATCTGTGTATATCCCATTACAGCCAAGATGTTTTTCTCATTTCATGGTTTATGGGAGAGAGACTTCTTGGACAATCTTAAAAACAGTTAAATTTCTCTTACACACTTTACCCACCTTTGTCTATGCTACCCTCTTATTTTATTTTATGCATTTTACCCTTCTAGGACTATTTTAAACTATCATTCAGAATGATTCTCTATTTCATCCTCTTTACATATTCTAAATACATCTATATTATACATCAACCACCTTATACTTTACAAACCTCCATGTATTTTACTGTGATTCACCATGCTTTGTGTATTCTACCAGCTTCTGTGCACTTCACCCACCTTTGTGTAGTTTTCTCGTCTTTCCCTTCTTGCTCTCCCCGAGCACAGGCCACTTGTCCCGGTCCACTGCGATGATCACGTCATACGGTAACAGGAAATTACTGCCGTGCAGGAAGCCAGGCTGGTCCAGACCTATGGAGGATTGAGGTTTGGGGTTACTGATTTCACATACACAGTCACACCTACTACTCTGAACCCTTTCATTGGAATACCTCTAAAATCCATCGATAACCCTTGTCTACTGTTGTCGATCCTTTGACTGCATTAGGTATCTTTTGTAGAATCAGCCAGAAAGGTGGTCCAATAAAAAATCCTTAAGATACCCTTTAAACACATTTACCCAAATTTTAATCTAATTAAGCTCTTTATCTACAAGAACACCAACCTTGGTTTGGAGAATATGACGAATACTTCCCCAGCGACATAAGCGACCAGGAGGGGAACTTGGGAAGTAGCCCAGGGGGGCTGTTTGAATGTAGCATCCCAGGTAGGTACTCCGTAGTCGAGTGTTGGCGAACCAACATGGCTACTGAAGCTGACTCGGGGGTGGGTGGTTCTATGGGCTCGGCCTGCGGGTCCTGCGAGACTTGGGACGACATGTTGTCTGCATCTGGGTTGAAGCTGGAGCCCTGGGGGTCGGTGACGAAGAGGTCACTGCCTCCCGACTGACCTGTGGAATGGGAAACAAGTTGCGTGGTTTTAACAGACATACACAGATACACTTTATCTTATATCATATTTGAAACTGTGTCATGCACAGTGAGTATTTTCAAGTATTTTTGGTATTAAAGATAGTTCTTGAGATAACAGGAACCCTTTGAGTGCTATTTATAACTCAAAAATAATTTGTACACAGAATAAAGACAGCGCTGCCCTCAGATGTGTCCAGTTATGTTGGTGTTGACACAAATGACCTCATGGTTCTTCAATGTTCATCTGGGATAAGTCATTTGGACCACATGGGGCCACAACATGGGGATCACCATGTGCAGAACACATGGTAACAACAGAATTACTTGTCAGCATGACTACAGCATTATGAATACACTATTGAGATGAGGCTTCATGTTCTGAATTTTATGTTTTAAAAAATGTCATTCAATTTTTGATGAACCATCACGGTCAGGCCTATTCAGTACAGACAAGTACAATGTGTTCTGGGTTCCCTTAGACCTTTAGGTTGTCTCTCACTTGGTAAGAGCATACCCCTAGGTCTATAAATTATATCAAATATAAGTAGATACTGACCAGGTCGTGATCCCGCATGGTGTATTTGGGTGAGGGGTTTAGTTCTCCACGGGCCCTCTAGTGGACCCACAGCAAACTAAACCCCGAGACAAAATGCGGCGAGTGGGACCACGACCAAGGTCAGTACCGGATTTATTTCACCTCCTCTTACACATTTTTTTTACTAATTATGCATTTTGGACAGTGTTTATGTGTTTATTATGCGTTTTTTATGCGTAGTTTTTTGTTTACGTTTTGTTTACATGTGACGTCATTGCCGGGCAATGCGGATTTCGTGACGTCACACCCGGGCAACACAAACTCTTTATTTCACCCCCGATACGTAGTCACCTATCTTTTAACATGCACGGACACCTGCGAGTCAGCCTGGGCAATAGAGGGTCTGTATAGCCCTGGTGTGACGTCACGCCAGGGCGATCCAGGTCGCCGCAGGGCAAGGTAAACAAACTCACAAAACATGCGTGTAATACCCAAAAAAAAAGCAAAATAAAGGCACAATAATGCGTAAGGAGGTGAAATAAATCCGATACTAACCTTGTCTGCGACCCTGTGCCTTGTATTTCGTCTCGGGGTCTGGGCCGCCGAGAGGGCCGCTCTCGGGCCATGCAGCCCTCTAGTAGCCCCTCGGCAACCCAGACCCCTCGACCAAATACGGCGCCCAGGATCCCAGCCCGGTTAGTATCTACTTAGTATTGCCCGGGCTGGCTCTCAGGTATCCGTCAGTGTTAAAAGATAGGCGACTATGTATCGTGGGTGAAATAAAGGTTCAGCAGTTAAGAGTTTAGGGCATCACTGATATGGGCAGGGTGATAACCCAAGTGTTATCACCCTGCAGAGTAATACAGGAAAGTAGTTACATCAGTAGAAAACAGTTCCATTTGTACAGTTAGCCTAAGCTTTAAGATTTCACTTTAAAACGTTGCCAGGAAATGACAAGTCTTGATGTCACTGCTGGAGAAGAGCTTCCATGAGAGGCGAAATAGTCTTAGGAATTTGTCATTAAGTTTGAATGAAAGTACAGGCTAATGTTTGTCCTAAGTCAGTAAGTGATGTTTGCCTTAAGTCAAAAAGTTCGTGAATTCAGGGGCCTGTCGGGCACCTTAATGTAAAGGTTTGGGGGCCTAAACTACTTTTAAAATAGCCTTGATATTCTTTTCTGTCAAAATATTGGATTTTCCAGGGGCCAGTTGGGCCCCTTCACTTTACAATCTGGGGACCCAACAGATTTTCTAGGCACTCGGGCCTCTGGGCCCGTGCTATTTCGACCCCTGGTATGGAATAAAGGGACATGTTCATAGGCTTCCTTGAAACTTCGAACTACCCGACACTGTTTGGAGGCTTTAGTACATGTGCACTTCAAAGTCTACGTCACTGTTGCCGGGCGCTTCAAAGTCCCGAAGACTATCTCCAGCCTTTAGTACACATGTACTTGCCCTGTTGCCAGGCAGTTTGCACTGGTGGTTTTGAAGGTGTACCGGTGCTTTTTGAAGCCACCATGATTTGTCAAAAATCCAAATTTATGATCATTTTCAAACTTCAAAATGTCAGGTGTATGTGCTATTTTTGGTAAAAAATGGAATGAACTATTCTTCCCCATATCTGAAAGCATCACCAGGACATATCTATCTATGTGTCAGAGTTCATATCTCTGAGAAAAAAGGGCGGACAGCACCAGTCAAATTCACAAATTAGAGTACAGAGGCGTAACATCATTTCGCGTCTAAATAAAGGAATTTAAAGGAATTTTCCACGAAAATATAGGAAAATAAAGGAATTTTGCCTATTTTCACAAAAATAAAGGAATTCAAAAGAAAATTCCTTTAAAATAAAGGAACGGTATGATGCCTGCAATGTCACCAGCCTCCAGCCTTGCGGGAAAAAGTTCAAGTTCAATGCATGTCACTGTTGCCGGGCGCCTCAAAGCCCCAAAGACTGTCTCCTACCTTTAGTACGCATGCACTTAAGCTGTTGCCGGGCACTGGGTGCTGCTATTTTTCAATTTGCACCGGCGTTTTTTGAAAGCACCATGACTTGTCAAAAAATGGAATTTCTCACATTTCCAAACTTCAAAATGTGACTTTTATATGATGTTTTTTGGGAAAAAATGGAATGGACTATTCTTCCCCAGATCTGGAACTGTCACCAGGATGTATCCAATTCTTTGTAACAGTTCATATGTCTGAGAAAAAAGGGCGGACAGGAGGACATTATGTCACAAATAACAAATGTTTTTCCTCATTATTCCAGAACTAGAGGCGAAATGTCATTTCGCCTCTAAAATAACTCCATAAACAACCAGGGAGAAAGTGCTCTCAGGCTGATATCCCTGACACACCAAGGGTTGATAACCTGCAGAGGACCTCCTCCCTGGTTGGTTATATATACATTTTATTTCCATTGGCACACTCAAAACAAAAGCGTTTTCTAAAATCAATTTAACAACTTTTTAAGACCTATTTAAGACCTAAGTTTGGAAAATTTAAGACCTATATGTAACAAATTAAGAAAAGTTTGATCGCATGAAATGCGGCAATTTTGATCATGATGTCATTTGATTTTTGTATCCTAATCAGATCCAATTTAAGACCTTTTTAAGACCTCATGCAATAAAAACGTTAAATTTAAAACCTTTTTAAGGCCTTAAGTTTGAGAAAATCAATTTAAGACCTTTTAAGACTTACATGGGCACCCTGTTAGATGCATTCACTGTAACCTTTATGTAAACACTATTTCTATGTGTGTGTGTACCATATAACCCTGCGCTAGTATTACGTTTCTCTCGATGTAATAAATGTTACCTTCCCCGACCGCTACACGTGCCTGGTGCATACTGACCTGACTCGCTGTCACTAGACCCACTCAGGTCCGAGTCGTCGGACTGATCAGATCCTTTAGAGCTCTGATCTGAAACAAGGCAAGGCCATGCAAAAACACAGGTAAATGAACAAACTATCAAACAAAGCCTACGGTTAACAACTCAAACCTCCTGTCATACAACCGGGGACACTGTGAAGTCAGCACGGTCAGTGTGATGACCTTCTCTTCAGGTTATATGCATTGCAAGGAAAAGGCTTTTTAGCTGCAAGTTCCTTGAAATGGACAATTGTTTTTAAAAAGTACTTCTCCTGGTTAAAGGGACGTTCTCGTCCTGTCGTCGTTAAGCTAACATACGCCGACGTTAGCCTAACGACACTGTCAGTGGTGACGTATTTTGCCCTTTCAGAACGTAATAATGCAACGTTATTGGTCATGTTGCGGATTCGGCGTGCTAATTAGATGGTTATAACGTAGCCAGTAGCGACATAGTGGGTGACAAGAATGTCCCTTTAAGATCTTCCAACAGTCAATATCAGTTCAAAGAAGGATGTGAATTAGATCTATTTTTTTATTTCAAGGCGGAAAACAGTCTGTGTTTTGCCTGTTCCCAGTAGATGCTGTCTATAAACAGTCTGTACCGAGCATGTTCCCGGTAGGTGCTGTTTATAAACAGTCTGTACTGAGCCTGTTCCCGGTAGGTGCTGTTTATAAACAGTCTGTACCGAGCCTGTTACCGGTAGGTGCTGTTTATAAACAGTCTGTATTGAGCCTGTTACCGGTAGGTGTTGTCTATAAACACTGTGTATCTCGCCTGTTACCGGTAGGTGCTGTTTATAAACAGTCTGTATTGAGCTAGTTACCGGTAGGTGCTGTCTATAAACAGTCTGTACTGAGCCTGTTACCGGTAGGTGCTGTTTATAAACAGTCCGTATTGAGCTAGTTACCGGTAGGTGCTGTTTATAAACAGTCAGCATGTTTATAAACAGGGCATATTCAGCAGTACACAAAGTTCAGATCATCTCTTCAGACCAGTGCCAACTCAAAGTATCCCAGGAAGGTTGTATCAACATACTAAAGCTGTTTGAAGATATTAACAGAAAACTAAAAGTACATGCACTGTTCCTCTCAAATGGGAGCAGATATCCTATAACAAACATGCATTTTGAATCCTGTTAGATTATTCAAGTGCTATGCTGTATCCATGCATTTAAATCAAAGATTCTATTATTCTATTGAAAGATACCCTAGCTAGTGACGCTTTGTCGTAATCACTGTGATAGGTGCAGTAGTATCAGAGTCTGTCTAGCAATGACCTCTGTGGAACGGTTTAAACAGTATGAACTGCAACCAATGAACTCATCAATAAGGAGGAAAATTACTTTTCTGTGCCACTGGGTATCAGCTCTAAGCTATCTGTGTACCTTGCCAGAAACAAGCAGCAAAGAAAGTTCCCAGCACAGCACGTTGATAACCTATTGCTGGTATCCAAAGGCCCAGAAAAGTAGATTTCCTCCTCATTAAATATATTCTGTTTCTATGTAGTTTTGTACTGACTCGAATAATCAACGTTCTCGTTGGTTGTGTCACAAGAGGCTAGGGTATGTTTCCAATTTACAAAATTGTTAGTTAAACTGAACTCAATCTATAAGAACCTCTCTACTATGAAAAGCATGAAGATATGAAAGATATTGGGTTATTTCTGACAAAAGATTTGCAAAGCAAACTGAAAATGAACATGGAAAGCTGTGTTTTCATAGAAAGTAAAATCTAATGGAAAATCAGTATGTTAAATAATGTCTTTTTTGTTTCTGTGATCAGGAACACATTTACCTGGTCCTGAATCAAGGTTGTTTCTTTTACTTGCTGACAATTTTCTCTTAGCTTAGAATTTGTCTGAAGAGTAAAACAAGGTATTTGTTTCCTCAGCTATCTATACAAACGAGAGTCTGCAACTTGCGTTAAACCCACTAATTCAAGTGTGAATTTGTAGAGAAGTTAAAAGTTAGAAATATATACGGGGCATGGCAGACTGGTAGGACACATTTCTCAGGGTTACTGAAGCAAACACAGATGACAACATTAATGCACTAACCTAGACTACCACAAGTATAGGCCGTAAACTACACTAAGATAGACTGCATGAAAGGCTAACAAACTGCACAAACTTAGACTGAGGCCAGGACTCTGCAAACTACACTAGCCCAGATTGAGTACAAGATTCTGCAAACTGCACTAACCTAGACTGAGTGCAAGACTCAGCAAACTGCACTAACCTAGACTGAGCCAAGGCTAACAAACTGTACTAACTTAGACTTAGACTGAGTGCTAGACTAAGGCCAAGACTCTACAAACTGCACTAACTTAGACTAAGGCCAGGACTCATCAAGCTGCACTAACCCAGACTGAGTGCGAGGCTGAGGTTGGACATGGTGTGGCCGATTTCGAGGCGGGCCGAGTCCTTGCGGGAGAGGGCGGCCTTGGACGGGGTGCTGGTGCTGAGGTTGGTGCTGGAGCTGCTCTCGGAGGTGCCGCGTGTACGCGCCGTTATGGCTGCCTTCACCTCCGCCGTGCTCGGCTCAAACACAGGCAGCGAGTACGTCTCCAGCTTGCTGCAACACGCCTGGTTGAGCCGCTCGTAGAAGTCGTAGTTGGCCGCCTGTAGGGAGGGATAACGTGATGTGACATTTGTAGTTACCACTCTGATGAGGATACCGGTCATTCTCCGGGACACACTCACTTTATTCTTTTATCTTTATGCACCTGCAGGCTGATATGGCACATTTCTGCGAAACATGCAGAAACCAATAGGAATTTATCTTTTTTTTATTCATACCATCATTTTACACACATCTACATCAATACATTCTTTATACTCATAAATCAACTTTAGCCAGAGTCTGTTTGAAAATTCATGTAGATACATTTACTGAGTTTTGACATTCTGACGAGAGCTGATTCCATAGATTTACATAGATAATATGGACTCTAGAGTACACGATTCTTTTCTCTAGTATACATCTATTCATGTATTAATCTTGTGAAAGAAATATTTTCAGACCAAATTATGAAGAATAAACATACGCTAGAAGACTGCTACCTTTCCGCTATCTAAAACAAAAGATCTCATAGGTAATAAAATGTTGAATGTTCATTGAAGGAGATTCACAATGCGGCCCTGCTGCACCTCGCCCAGGTCTGCCGGCACCCCCAAGTTACGAAGAGAAGGAGGTTTGTGTCTAGAAGGGCTGTATAATAAACTTAATGCCATAATAAAGCACCAAGATCATAGCGATGTACACAGAGGTTCTTGGCTATATGCGAGAGGCATCCTGACCGTTTGGTCAGAAACACATTGAGTCAATGATGCAAAATTTACAACAAAAAAAGCCAGCGTGTCTCACCTTGTGGTCAAAGGGGTCGTCCTTCTCGGCCTGTTTCCGGCCACAGTTACATGCGGCCTTCGTCTTCACCTGACTCGAGTGGGGCATCATGGGAAGGTGGCGCGTCTCGTCCGTCTCAAAGGAATCCGGTAAGACGTGTAACTGAAATAAAGGTGATCTGAGTCAATGTGGGTACAAATTGTGTAACTGTTATTCATAATGGTGTGACTAATGCAGATCATGTTTTCTATTGAAGCACTTAGCACACTAAACAATCTCTTCATAAACCATGTTTAATTACTTTGTAATTATTTATACCAGCACCTTTAACCATAAGGTATGATTTTTTAGATGGGGATGTACCAGGAGGTACTTTCTACTTTTAGTTCTACTAATCAAAAAGAGAAAATGGAACGTGCTTGACACAATGTCTGACTACTTAGCCTATACATGCAGACTTAACCCCACTTTCCCACATCATGCCCGTGCCCCTTGAATTTCCCCTTTAGATACCCACCGGGTTGACACAGTGGTTCCCCGTCAAACTGACGTCCTCACAGAGTTGTCGCCCGGCCAGCCACAGCTTCTCGCAGCCGTTGGCCAGCTGCCCCAGGTACTTGTCAGCTGCAGGGCCCCGCGCGTGCTGCTGGAACACGCGCTTAGCGGCCAGCAACTGAAACACAACAGGATGAGATGAACCTCAGTGCAGCTAGCAGCTGAAATACAACAGGGAGAGACAAGTCTTGTCTTTGCTGGGAAAGACCTTGTACTTATAAAACATCTTTGATTACAAAAATGTATCTTAAGTTAGGGACATCTGCAGTCTTATTCCAAGCTGTGCTGGCTCAGAGTTAAAGCAACCAGTTGGTTATACATGTAGTTAAAAGGTCTCGGTTATTAGGCCTGTAGACCGTACCTTGGTGAGGTGGTAGGACTTGGTGTAGTGCTGCGGCAAACCTTCCTGATACGCCCCCTCCGCAATAGGGAGCACCTTCGCGCAACGCCTGCCAAAAAGAAACAAATCTTAACCAAATCTGCCTGGACTAAAACTCTGCATTACTTCTTGGAGCTTGAGAGGTTACTGAATAACATCATCTTAACTGTCAACTACCTCCACTATGAAGCCCCATAGTTCTCCTTTCCTCAGGTTGTGCTCTCCCCCATAGTGCGCACGTTAACTCACCCCTCAGAGAAGCGGATGTCCACCTCCAGCAGAGACTTGAGCGTGTTGAAGTGTGGTCTTGTTTTGGTGTCCATGTGGTCGACCAGGAAGAAGTCGTAGACGGCCGCGCACACCTCGCACCACACCTCGGCCGAAGGCATCTGTGGATGTGATTGTTTTACCAGTTATGATAAATTCTTGTTTACAAGAGGTCTTCCAATAACAACGAATGTACAAAAGGGGGTGAAGGACTTTTAAACATTTTTCATGCGCATCATACCCTTAAAAGGGCAAAATGCGTACTTGATTAATGGATGGGATTAATGGATCGATGATTAAATAGACAATTAGATGTGAAGAACAATGCTAGGTCTCTCTGCTTGATGCTACCGCAGTAGTCAGGAGGCCCCCTAGGAGGTATTTCCTGATTGGTCAATCTGTCACTGTCTCAAAGAAAAAAAAAATTAAATAGACAATTATTAGAATGTTCTTGTTTTTAAAGTAACGATATAACTAATAAACAGGTTCTTCAATTTGTCAATGAATCTTTACAGTAGCTAATACATTACTGGTATAAAAAAAAGATGTTTGGCTCCTAGATTCTACACCTAACTGGAATAGATAAACAGTTCACTACATCCCAATTCTCCCCGGACTTACAGTTACACAGGTACAGACCTCAAAGACGGCGGGTTGAGGGTTGCGGCCCACGTTGTCGTCGAAGCCCTTGCTCCGGGCCAGCTCCACGTGCTGCCAGAGGAAGTCACGGAAGGTGTTGGTTTGGGTCGAGTAGCTGCCCCCGGCTGACACCCGCCCCGAGGCGGGGCCCTCCGCCTTAGCCGAGTTACTGTGACTACTGTTACCACGCCGAGTGGTCTGGTAACTACGACTACGGGGACTATCTGCACAGTGAGGATAAAGGGTAATTAGAAGTATGAAACATAACCAAATAGTTGGCAATGCAAATGGGATTTATCAAATATAAAGGATTAACAAGTCCAAACGTCTAGCCATACTGATCAATTCGGCGGCATGTTTTAATGTTTTAATGTCTTAATGTAATATATAGTAAAAATGTTTTATACAGTATCAAAGCTTCCAGTGGTAGGTCTGAACTGACACTATAGTGTCAATTTCACAAATAATTTAATCTTTGAATAATTTAAAACTTAAATCTGTGTGACACTGACAGCACCGGAGAACTTAGTGACAGTGTGACGCCTATGTTTTAACATTGAGTGGGAATGATTCAGACACTGACAGTGACTTAAGCCTAGACATATTAGAACTCAGATTTAATATTTTGATGGTAGGTCTGAAAGAATGACACTATAGTGACAATTCAACAAATAATTTAATCTTTTGATCAGAAATAATTGCTGTCAGAGCCGCCATAATACTTTGACAGTGTCGGAGGGCGCTTAGGCCTATCTGAGTCCAGTAATTTTTTCATACCATCTGATCTGTAAAATATTCTTGCAAGCGTTTCTAGGCCTAAAATATCAATCTATTTTATGATATATAGGACCCTGAGATATAGGGGAACATAGATATATACATGGATTTCATTTTGGTAGGGGTAATAAGGCCTAAAATAATTATTTTTCAGATTGCCAGTGTCGAATGCCCGAGAGGCTGAGTCCAGCAGCTTGTCTAGGCCTATCATTTGTCATTTGAACTGCTGAAAAAGATATATGTACCTACCTGTATAACCTGAGTCCTGAATGCTTCCGAATACTTAAATCCTCCACAATTATTGGGTTTAGTCCAAATGTCATCCTGGTTTTCTGAGTTCAATGTATATCGATGCAGGCGTGATGGGGAGCGAACCCGGCGAAGGGTTGACACCCGGGGTCAGACGGTCTGACAGTAGCAGTGACAGTGCCTCCTCGTGTCCGATTGATCCAATGTTTTGCCTTCGATACGAACGCATAGTTCCCGCATGAATTGTCAATGCGTTGTATGCGTTTAAGGGGGTCCAAACGTCCAAAATATATATATTGAAACCATCATATAGCGCTGTAATCCAGGCATCCAGGCGGAGAAGGACGACTCCCCGGGACCAACCAACCGTCCTCGCCGCCAGCGTGGGGCGGTCTGGGCTCTGTACCGACAGCAGGGTTGTGACAGTGCCTCCACGTGTCCGATCGATCCAATGTTTTCCCTTCGATACGAACGCATGGTTCCCGCATGAATTGTCAATGCGTTGTATGAGTTTAAGGGTGTCCATTCGTCCAAAATATATATATTGAAAGCATCAGATACCGCCGTAATCCAGGTATTCAGGCGGCGAGAGAGCAGCCTCCCGCCAACACGTCCGACCGCGGCGACTCTACCCGGCCGTGTGACAGTGTCAAGCGGTGGGGCGAAAGACCAAGAAAATGGCGCGATGTATTTTCGCAAATTGTCGCGTTATTTCGCAATCTATGAATTTCTGGACAATGACATACCTACCTATGGGTCGAAATCTATCTCTGCATATCAATAACTAAAGTTAGAACGACCGATTTCATGGTGAAATAGGTCTGCATAGGTTGATGACATTGACCCGATTCAAGTAAGATGGCGGGGCGCCCGGCGATCGTACTGATATAACGGTTTGGATTCCGCGCTTGAATGTCTAATTTGGCCCGATTTGGACGATTTTAACGATTCCTATGTCTTCTATATATCCAAATCTCTGTGATATAAGCTCAAATAAGCCAAAATATGTGGTCATTTAAGCTCAGAAGCGATTGTCTCATCGGGTGTTACATATAAACGCGTCACAGGTCATCGTATAGACGAAAGGGGAATTCGGCGACATAAGATCTTAAGGTGACCTAGGCCCTGATTCGAACTTAAAGCCTTGCCGCCTCATAAAAAGGTTATGGGACAATTTTGTTTTCTGTTCTATTTATCTTTTAACTTTACTACCAATAAACTACTGGAACTAGCCTTGATGACTACTAGGCCTACAAAAATCATGAAGTCCAAAAGATATTATATAAAACTTAAACGCAACTTTTAAAATCACAAAATTTAAAAACAGAACATGTAAATCAAAGTAAAAGAAAACAAAAAACAAGTCCAGTTACCTGCGTCTCTTGCGGACATACAGTTGGTGCGTAGCTGGTTGAGGTAGTAGCCCACGAGGTCGGTCGTCTCACTCGGCTGGGGGTTCACGTATACAAACTCCTGGTTGGCCGGGACCGCAAACAACGAGTTGTTACTGAAGAGTAATCAGAGAATAGGGATTAGTTCAGTAGTTTATACGTGCACCATGGCATCTTTTAAAAGAGTGAAACAAAGAATGACACTGACAAAAACTTGAGTCCTATCCCCGACCCACCTGATGTTGGTGATGATGCGCGCCTTACGCAGGATGCGGTAAACTTGGTCCTCGATGGCATGCTGCAGACGCTTGATCGGGGGAGTTTTCTGAAACAACAGGATAGGTCCAGGGGTTAGATTTGTGTATACACCCTCTGAATATAAAGCAATAAGGACCAAAAGTGTAGGTAAGACAGTGTCATACAACATTCCCTCAAACAGAAAACATAATCCCTATTTCAATCCATTAAAAACATACTATATTCTTTTTAAATAAAAAAAAACTTCATGACATACTATTGTATATAATGAACATACAGACACATTAGAGGCCAAAAAAAAGCCAAAACTGGAGAATAGGTCCTGGGACTCAGCCTGTACCCTAGGCCACAGTAGGGCTTGAACAGATATGAGGGTCCCAGCAGAGTTTCCCATCATGTAATACTGACCGCCTCTCAATAATGACAGTTTTCTTTGCCTTGGTCAGTAGTTGTTTCTCACCTGACTGCGGCTCTTGCTCAGGACGACGGTATCTGACTCCGAGTCTATGGTGCAGCTCTCGTAGACGAAGAGGACGCGGGGTGAGCAGGGCCGGCCAGCGAGCACCCAGTCGCGGGACACGGGCAGGCCGTGCAGCAGGTCCGACAGCGACGGCAGCAGCTTCTGCCTGGACACAGGACAACATAGCGGGTCTGAGGAATGGGGCGATACGTGCAGTTCATGGTTTACGGCCTCCTAGAAGACCGTTTCTAGTGGTAACATTATGAATAATCCTCACTTTTCAAACATAAAGTAAGGGGTGCCGCCTATTTTAGGGGTTGTCTAAGATTATTGGGAAATTGGAGACAACTTACGGTATTTGGAAAGTTGAAAAAGACAATTCAGATTACCCTTATATGAATTATAAGGGCCATAAGATATGAATGTGAAAAAGGCTTTCCGCAGATCAGTCATCCTTGTAGGTTCTAGAGTTTGGTCATAAAGTAACTCCTCAACCAGACAAAGGCGAAACATTGATGCTATTTCAGTGACCAAACTGTAATAAAGAGATGGTCCCACGTGATAAAATGGGCAGCTGACAGAGAAATAGAGTACAGATCTATAATCCTAAAGCTTAGAATCAAGTCCGTACCTGATTGTGTCTAGAATCCGGAAGAAGCGGACATATGTCACGTCAAACGAACTCCCCGGATGAACCAGCTGTAGAGGAGAAAAGCGAAATGCATACATTTTATTTTTGCCAGTTGCAAGTTAAATATACCCAGTGATTGTGTCAGAAATTTCCATGATGAGAAAATTGTGTATTCATGCTTAATATAATTTTGAAAGTTGTATCCTAAGAAATAAAACCGCATTACATTTAAAACCGTGTCTTTAGCTTGTTTATACCCCTCATTAATACTTTCCTTTGTATGCTATTGTGCGGGAGAACTTTGTTTGTGACATGATTAAACCATCTGAACTGAATTTTCAAATAAACCTTGAGTTCCTTAGTCATACTCTTCGCCAAAACTTTACAGCTTGAAACCATGATTATTGCTAAGTGCATGTGAAAGTGGAACGTACCACCAGGATGTGTGAGACGGAGAAGAGGAAGAGCAGAGCACGCGCGTGGACGTGTTCCGCCTTCTGCCAGAAGGAGTGGCTCCCCTGTAAGAGAAAAACATGTATAACTGTTACTCCCCTGTAACACAAACAGCAAAAACACGTATATATTTGAAGTAGGGAAAACAACACAACATTGCTGGTAATTGCCGAATCAGGAAATAGTAAATGTCGGCCCTTTTATTCAAAAAAATAAAGAAAGAAAGAAAAAATTCTAGAATCAGAGGGAACATGTGAGGCTAATGGCGTCTGTGGATATAGTAATTGCCGCCAGGAAGTACCACGTGACTTACATGAACCCATGAACAAACTCTGCTGCATGACAGGTAATGTATAAAACATTTAAAGTATGTCATATTTCTCTCATTTTTGCATTGTTGTTTGTGTTTGTATTTGTTAACTCTTCTCGCAGCCTTAAAGCTTCTCACTGACCACAAACCTTCCGCCGGGATAGGCCTTATTGGGCATGCGCGGAGCACCGCAGTTACTTACTTCTCAGCTAATATATTCACCTAGGGGATGGACCCAATGTTGTTGATAGGCCATTTTGTATCACAGCTCTATTGAGGTTAAATCTCTGCAGTATTTAGGAAGCCTTTCTTGGATCCAGCTCTAATATCTTAATTATTCTTTTAAGGTCCTAGACATTACCAAGGAGCAGGTATTTTGCAGTTCAAGAAGAATTTCATTGTTAAAAAGATCCTGACACTGGCAACAAAATGCTTGATTACATTTACCAACTTTACTTTCTGACTTGCGAGTACATACCTGAGACGAGATGACTTGGTTGGCATGGCGACACAACTTGACCAATGTGGTGGCATCATACAAAGACTGAAGGTGAAGGTATATAACGTGTTCCGACTCGTCGTAGTAACCCTCTATCTTAAACTGTAACAAAAAGGTGAATATATATGATGTGTTCTGAATCATCGCAGTAACCCTCTATCATAAACTGTAACAAAAAGGTGAAGGTAAATTACTCGTTCTGCAACCACCACCAGTGACCAATGAGAAGTGAGGTGACCACCTGAGGTGCAGAGGGGCACACCAAATAAACAGTCAGTTACATGGTCTACTGAGTTTCAATAGACCCTAATTCAAACACCAACCTATCCATTTGTTTCTATGTTTCCTTCAAACCAATACAGGCTACAGCAAAAATGTATTTTTCAAAACTGTTAAATAATTCAATACTATGCATGACGATATTGACATGATCCTATTGACATGATACAACGTAGTATATAAACTCACCGGGGCGGCGCCACCATCGGGGTTACTGTTTTCGTCGTGCAGAGGACCCTGAGGTGAGGGGACAAAGAGGGTCGTTAGAAATGGGGGGGGGGGGGAAATGTATTTTATCTCTAAACAGATTACAAACATATTCATTTCTAAGAAACTGTACTTGTGAATCTTAGTTCAAGAACTAGTGAATATGGAGGATCTTTCTAACGCAGAAGGGTCCCTGGTTATCTGATACCTGCTGACTTCAAACAGATATATGTGTGCAGGGCACCATGTCCAAAGCATAGGCCCCGGCACACGGCACTTCCCCTCTGATGACCCTCTGTGACGCGGGCCAGGCCTGTTGCTCATCATATCGGTCCATTGGTGAGAATTTGCACACACGCAGGGAACTTTTTACAGCCAGTTATATTTCAGAAAAATTTGATGTGCTTTTTAAGTTCTTGATTTGATTGCTGCTGTGCTCACCACAAAGATGTCTCTGTCCACGACTTGGTTGATGAGTGACGCTTTACAGTGGTGGTGGTTGAACCGACCTTTACCCACGATCGACACCACGACCACCTTCTCACTGCGTCCCGCGAACACTCTGAAATGAAATGTCATATTGTCACAGTTTTTATATGAATAATAGCTTACTCACACGTCTACATCTTAAACATTAACGCAAGCAAAACAAAGAATATAATTTTATTGCGGTTCCAAGGTCTATGATATTAAATCAAAAAGCATTTCCTGAAATGTCAAGAAAATGCTCTGACTGAACCACATAATTTTGATATATTGGTTTTTTCTTTTATATGTGCCCCATAAGATTTAACTGCATCACAAATCAGTCACGACAGTGAGGAAAAAAGACCGTGGCATTGTAGGGCCACTATACTACCTCAGGTTTTGAACTGACTAGATTAAACTAGGGTCTACCATGGTCGCTTAAATTTCGTCTACCACAACACAGGACGTTTTCTTTTCTTAAATTCGACAGGGCGACATTGGGACCCCCCTATCATGGGGCCAACCTTAAAAAAAATTGTGTTTCCTGTCCAGCGGGTGGACAGAAATAAAGCCAGTCGGGAGGTCGGAAAATCTTTCTTTTTTTTTTTTTTTTTTTTTTTCTTGGTAAGGCTAAAACTTAAAAAATTCTTAAAAAAAAAAAAAAAATCCCAAGAACTGAAAAAAAAGTCTCTAGTCGGCCCTTAAAAAGTCAGTCGGGCGGTGGACAGGAAACAAACTTTTTTTTAAGGGTGGCCTGGGTCCCAACAGTGACATTCCGACCCTCCAAGCCAAGTCTATGGCTAGTCTACAGACTATATAATCTGCGCCGCAGGCTCCCCCCTATTCAGGACCATGGAATGACAATATCCAGAGACGATTGACTCATTGAGAATGAGACAGTGGATTGCTAGACGTAACGGCCCCTCCGCGAAACGGCCGCAACTTGACGGCCCCCAGGCCTAGCTTTCACTGCACTCACTGCAGTGAGCGCCGTGTAGTTTTGGGGGCCGAGGTAGCGCGAATTGCCACCACCTGACTGGCCCCCCCTCCCCCCCCCCCCCTGTTGCCGCTACCTTCTGACAGCGGTAGCGTCTGGGGGCCTGGTTTGCAAGGATGGGCAGTGACTAAAGAGGGTATTGTGGATTCAAGTAGTTTCTCTGGGTTTCTTATTTATGCCGCGAAATGTTAAAAAGTTAGAAATTGTGTTTGTAACATATAGAGGCTAAAAGTTATTTAGCCATGAAAATATTGTTAGCTAAAATAGTTTGGTTCTGTAATTGAAAGACCCCACTCTTAGGGTATAGATTGTTTTGTCAAACTTTATCTATAACTAGCTCGCTTAATCACATAATAACAGACAACCACTTAACACTATTAATAACAATGAGAGACGGGTTTGGGCTAATAATGCAGAATGTATTATCACACAAAAACACAGCCAACAGTTACATGATAACCACAAGTAACAATACAGCGTACCAAGAATAAAGTTAAGAAAAAATTGTTCGTGCGGTTAATCCGGCGTCGACGGCAAACTGAGCCGTTACGGAATGTCTGTGACGTCACCGGCGCGTGTTTCCGGCCGGCTACTTGGAGACGCCATGGAAACTTGCCTAGCGATCGTCGCTCGGGCACGTTATACTTGAATAAGTGGGATTATTCTCCCATAATTTTAATTTTGTTAAAAGTGATCTCACTTTATCTGGTTAAACCCTACCTGATCTAATACCCGGTACTATACATCTTTTTACTGGTATGAAATGAAAACCGAACTGTTGTATGTACGATTTCATGTCAGAAATTAAAAAAATTGAACCTAAAAAAAAAAAAAAAAATCTAAAAAAAAACACGTCATGGCGCCCCCTCTGCAGGCTCCCGAGTCTGTAATCCACAAGCAGCCCTGAGCTGCGTATATCTATTATGTAGATTACGAGTCTGGGGACACCAGTTTTACATTGGAGAAATTATAATTGGCCAAGAAAAGGGAGTGGGGCCTGGGGGCGCACGCCCCACTGAGCCTCTCTCCGTCCCTTGGGCTTGGCTGAGGTAGGGGGGACCGTAAGAGGTTGACGGGGCAAAACCCCAACGCCTGCCGGGGGCCGTCAGGTCTAGCCGAACCTTCGACGCCACTGTAATAACAGTAGCTTCCCGACCTTTAGGGTATAAATAGGTAAACAGACCCTGCAGCGGTCCGACTCGACTACGGTGCCTGTGCTAGTCTAACTCTAAGACAGTGTCAACCCTAGCCGAATGATCGACTCTCTACTCCTAACCTCGTACACTGCTTGCCGTGAGGGAAGGATCCACATAGTAGTGGTGTGCCTTATGTCGAAAGGTGTTTTCGGAGGGGTAAAGTTGATTTGAAAACAGTTTTGGAAAGCTCAAGACTTCCGTATTTCAAAATGACATGTTGTCCAAAATTCTTTTTGGGGCAACATGGTATTTAGCAGCCATCTTGAAAATTTCTGAAAAAATCCATTTTTATTATTTAGTTAATATGTTGCATCATAAATCTTCATACATATTGGGGAATTTGTAGCTGCTAAGGCTTGTAGATGACCATTTTGAACCTAGGAAACCTCAGACATTGAAATGAATAGATAAAAATGCATATACATAGAAATTATGCATATTTTACCATAGAAATTATTAAATAAATCATTAGGATTATTTTCTGCTCTTTAGATCTATCACTTTGATTAACTATTAATGTATATTGGGGGTTTTGGCTTAAGAAATAAATCATAAGGTCTAAATGACTTTTATGGGCTCCCCTTTTCCACTAAACTAGTCACACAAGCTGGTTACTGCATGGCATTATTTTCATCAATCAAACAATATGTTGTGAAAACCTTTGAACTCACTACACAATAACCCATTTCACCTGATTAGGCCATATTTGGCCTCTCCATGTGTATCCCATATAGATGAGGCCATTTCTATGGGTATTTATTGATTAAACAACAGATATTTGACTGACAGCTTCAAGGGAAATACCATAACTTTCCTAAAAGTTATGGTTCCAAGGATTTTCCTACCATTGATCTTCATCATGTTATCTCAATTACTTCCTCTTGTATCTGATGTATAATGCAAGCCATTATGGGCAATTTCGACCAGATTTAGCCATACCTGGAAATTAGCACTAAAATTCTATTATTTAGGATATTATTGTGAAAAAACACCATTCAGATGTATTTGTATGAAAAATCATGACCTAGAATTTCTCAGAGCTTTTGACAATATCCTCAAAAAACTTATTCTTTAAGAAATGATTGCATTATGGGGATTTATAATGGAACTTCTTTTTAGATACATTCTGAGTATCTGGAAGGTTGCAAGGTTACCATGGTTACAGATTATTGAATATATTTATGGAAATAAACTTGTGCGCCCCCTTAGTAGGGATTGATTAGTCTCAGTAATAGGTAACGGGACGTAATGAACAGAAGATATGGTTGGTGAATCAGGAAGACACAGAGGCCAAGGTGCCCAAACACAGATTCAGAGAATAGTTCTGAGATAAGATATAATCCAGGGCATCAGAATGGTGAATGTAGTGAAAGACAGCCAATGAAGCCCAGACACAGCAGGCCCTAATGTCCATTAGAGAGGACCTAAGGGTTGACATAAGGGAGGTCCCATCATGGTGAATTGAGTGCGAGCCAATGGTCGCAGCATCCAGTCCAGACGCAGACACTGAGGCCTTAAGTTTGTTATTAAACCAGTGGTATTCCATGGGCAAGAGGCCAATTGGCCCTGCCATCAGGAACAAGGGTTCTGACTCACATGGGTTGAGCCCGGTGATGAGTTTAGAATTATCTGCCAAGGACGTTCAGCAAACTGTTCAGTTTTTTAGGAACGGATAGTGAGAGCCAGATGGTCTGGGTAAAAGGATGGGTCCCTCCAATGTATCATGTTGGAAGAGACGGTAAAGTGACACTTGCGAAGGAGCGCACAAAAGGCTAGAGTCAAGGCAGCCCAGAATTTTAGTTCTTCTTCCAAATCTACCATTTCTGACATCAGTTGCCAAAGTTTTCCTAGCATCCCTCAACAGATATTGGCTATGTAGACAGAGGTATGATAAGAGTGGCAATCTATGTTGATCATACTCTCTTACTTTAAGGCTATACCCCTAACACAACTGTCAAACCTTATTGCAGATTAGACTCTGTGCACCAAACCTAACTGTTAGTTTTAATATTAAAATTCCACCTATCTTATCTATTAACTGTTCTAGCCATAACTGGGTTTTTAGATTTTTTTAAGCACTTCCAGTACATCCTGTAAAGGATGGAATTTGTGACAGGATCTTAAATAATACATTTACAATTTGTAATGTTATGAACTCATATAAATATCTGGGAATAGATCTTGACTGCAATCTATCATTTGACAAAATGATTGACACAACTTATGGTAAGGCAAATTGTAAACTTTATATTTTGAAAAAAAATCAGACCATTCATAACAAACTCAGTAGCAAATCTCATCTATAAGACTTCTTTATTACCAATATTTGATAGTGCTAACTTTTTAGTTGACTCAGCTGCTGCTTCAAAAAGAAGTTAGAATTCATACAAAAGCGAGCAATGGGTGCAATAGATTATCAATCACATAAACATTTGAAAAGTAATCAGAAAATTAAGTTTTCCCATAAATTCACAAAAATAACAAAATTCCAAAGTAGCCCCTATTACAGAGGTGTTCGTATTTGGCATATGTTACTATTAGTGGTTCAACGGTTGACAACTAAGGTAAAATTCAAGAGGAGCATCAAGCCATTTTGTAGGTCTTAACCTGCGGCTAATCCACTTTGAATCCGATGGCAGCTGAGATAATCTTGAATTCTATATATTTATATAAAAGAGCCATACTATCTCAAAAAACAGATTCATATTGTTGAGTGTATGGTAATAGTGAAAAATATTTGTTTACTGTAATGTGTTTTTTCTGTTGTTTTTTTCATATTGTTCATCTCAATATAATTTATTATTGTCTTGAGAACATGCTACTTTATGTATGTGAAGTTGTTTGAATAATAATAATAATAAACTTAATACTGGTTGCTAGGCAAGTGTATTATGCACTAGGCTGTTGCTATACAATAGGACCCTTCTATCTCCCTAAACATCTCTTCTACTTGCATCATTGCCTATATGTATAATCTCAGACAATTCTAGAATTCCTAATACTATGTTGTTAGGGAAAATAGACAGTCTAGTTCTGTTGCTAGCTGAACCATGTAGGTTACCATGGTTTCCAGATTCCCAGAGAATATACATATTAATTCAAAATGACACACCTACATGATACAGCTCCAAACACACATTAGATATGTTTGACACAATCATGATGCATGTTGAAGGGTCATGAGGGAATGGTTGCTAAGCCATTTTGTTGTGTAAAAGGCTGTTGCTAGGCAACATAAAACCATAGAAAACCTTACATATTAGCAAGGAAGTCTTAACATAGGATTGGTCTTTATTATAGACAATTGCAAATGGTTTTAAGATTGTAAATACCCAGTTGCTAAGGAAATGTGACTTCCTAGTGCTGTTGCTAGGCAACTAAATGGGCTATTATACAAACCAATTGTAGTTCAAATGAATGATTAGTGAATACAGTTGGGTAAGTGTTTTCAAATTTGATCTAGAATCTATAAAAATACTAGTCCCTTGCATATAAGTGATATTCTAAGAAATTGGAAAGATGGCCGCTTGAAACCCTGATACCAATTGTTGTTTTTCTTAAAACATAATTTCTCCAAAAATAGACATTCTAAACATTCCAATACTGTCTTCAGACCACGTTAATTCCTCAGAAATAACTTATGTCCATGACAAACCATAACTATAGGCTAATATTCCTATTTTTCAGTTTTTTTAAAGATGGCTACCAAAAATAATGTTACCCTAAAAAGATTTTTGGACAACATGTATATTCATAATATAGAAGTTCCAAGCTTTCAGAAACTACCTTCAAAACAACTTTACCCCTCCGAAAACACCTAAGCCATTTTTCTGAAATAAGGCATGCCACTATACGCCACATGCGGGTCTAAAATTACGGCATCGCGCGGCGAAATTTCGCGGAAATCGCGAACGGACGTTGGGGGTGCGTTTAACATAGGATCCTATGGGAGAAAACAGGTTATTTCGCCATATTTTTTAGAATATCCATCCAATCTTCTTACAGTAAATGAGAAAAAGTTTGGAATTGATCCCATGCATGCGATACAATCCTTCAAATTTTCCTCATATTTCCAGTTTTTCCACATTGGTCAAAATTCCGATTTTCTCCATAGGCGCCAATGCTAAACGTGGTCACTTCTGGAGCCCAGTATTTCTCAGCGCGATGCCGAAAATGACGGGAATACCGCTGACCCGTTTACTCCGTATAGCCTCAGGCTAGGTATGTCAACCCGGTTTGTAAACAATCAAAATCACTGGCTTACTGTGCAGGATCGAAGTCAAACGGCAGAAGGAACTTATCGGGGAATGCAGACCCCATAGTCTGACGTTTTCTGAGGGCAGAATAACGCGGGGAATTTCTACAATCTGAAAATATCACAAAATAAACATTTCTTCAGCAGAAATCATGTTTTCAGCGGAAACAGGAAGTAGTTTTCACGATTTCCGACAGGAAAATTTGCGACATGTGTCGTGAAGTATTGTCGAGTAAATCGCTTAATTAGTCAGCAAAATATCTATTAATTTTCTATATTAAAGTTTATTTACACCATTTTAACATAATTACATCAGATAATAAACTGTATTTCGTGTATTTTCCATCCTGTGACGTCACGAGGTCGGCCTTCACGTGGGTCGTTTACCGCCATCTTGGTCCTGGTCGTGCGGTTTTAGACGACAATTTGGGCCAATTCACGGTTAGATACAGCTCGGTTATGTGAAAAAGAAGGCCTGGTCAACTATCAACATGCCGACCTTCTTTCAAAGACCAGAAAATGCCCTTAAACGGGCGAACGGTGAGTTAATTTGACTTCTTTCATCTGTCGGTGGCGGACGCCGGGTCGGCCATCTTGGCGGCGCAGAAAGTGTCCGACATACGGCGACAAAACCTGCGGCTCTTTGCGGCTAAAAACTGCAGGATTTACAAGACTTTGACACTTAGCGAAGCCGTTATGATTTACTAGAAGGATCGGGCTTTAATGTTAGGACGCCTGTAAACTATATGATATTGTTTTGTAGAAAATAATCTGCCGATGAACCAACCTGATGGAGTTTTTAATTCTTCATCTGACACTGACACAGTGACAGCTGTCAAGACTCAAGTGTCATTGATTCTAAAACGCCTGATTTTTGCTTTTATCATGCAATTATTTATCCTGATTTAGGCCTATGACTTATTTCTACCTCCGATGAATTCTCCGTAAAATGTTACATTTTTCTCTGAATAAAACATGTTTATTATTTCGCAATATCAACCATATGGCACTTTTTAGCAATTAACATGTCAGATTCGTTTATAATCTGGTCGGCCAAATATATTTACAGCTATAGCCTTCACAGTTTTCCACATTATAGGGACATATTCACAATAGGAAAACTCTTAAGATTTTTAGCAAAAGAATTTAAGTAATTGTTTTCAATAATCTCGTTGTCAGGAGGACAAAAAAATCGATTTTCTTGTCATCCACAACCATTTTCTGGACACGCCAATTTTCCTAGCCTGCACTAGACTATTCCCAAATCATAAGGGGGAGGGGGGGGGGGATAATGTCAATGAATCTTTAAATCTCCACCGTGGTGAAAATAAAAGATTGAACTATATTCTTGTGATCTCAACAGTCATTGTATTTTGGGAAAAAATTAAGGAAAATTCTGAGCTTCAATACTTTTAGTTATTTGAGGGCAACCACTGGCCGTTGGCTCTGAATCTTATTGACAGGTCTGACGACTTTGTATGTAACATCTCAATTTACTAAAAAAAAGAAAAAAAAAAAAAAATCGCCATTTAACCAAAGTTGACGTTGTTTATGAATCCTCTCATCAGAATTCATCGATGTGGGCAAGAAGCAGCGGGCGCTGGACGCGCTCTATGATGTCATCAAGTCCAAGAAGCATCGAACATGGCAGAAGATCCACGAGCCGATCATGGAGAAGTACCTCGAGCTGTGCGTCGAACTCAAGAAGTCGCACGTGGCCAAGGAGGGCTTGTACCAGTACAAGAACATCTGCCAGCAGGTAAGACTGGATAGACAATTTGTCATGAAACGAATTTGCAAAGCCAAAACTTGCAGTAAATGTTTGGAAATAATGCTATATATGTAAAGGGTTGTGATGTTGGCCGCCTGCCCAGAGGCCTAGGCCAGTTAGAATGAGCTTGGGCCAGTGGGGTTACTGTTTTATGAGGCCAGTGGTCTTTTCCTCAAATTTGATAAAAGCAGTTTGAAACTAAATGCAGATAAATATTTGATGTGTCATAGCGTTATGCAAATTTATATGAAATTGTTGTGTTTTTTTGGGTGGGAAATTGCCAATTTTGCAGTCTGAGTTTGAAACGAACCATCTGAGTGTTCTTGTAAGTTAGTAAAGTGTTTCTCTGTGGCCCCGACAGGTGAACATCAAGTCTCTGGAGGATGTGGTGCGCAGGTACCTGGCGCTGGCCGAGGAGAAGACGGAGGAGGCGCGCAAAGAGTCGCACCAGGCCGTGATCGACGTCGACGACCTGGACGTCATTCAGCAGCCCGAGACGTTAGTACCAGTAGGACCTGAGATCCTACTTAAACTGCCCTCTTTAGTGATTTAGCTTAGCATTTTCATATGCCACCCTAATAGCGCTATGACAGCCTGGTTGTATGTCATTCAGCTTCTATTTTAGAGTCAGACACCTGAACATGGCTTTCCTTGTACAGTACTGTCTATTAAATAAACTAAGATATTGCTCTGTACTTCAACGTCTTCAGTCCTTAGTGCATCTAAACATTGAAGGAAAATGTATTAACTTGGTGACATAATGATTAAGCATAAAGAAAATTGATAGTTGTAGGCCAAAAACTGGAGTTAATCCTGATGTATCGTGTGAACTGTTGACTGGGTATTAACCGTCTTTGTGCCGTCTCAGCCTGCTGCTGGGGGCGGTGAGTGGGGAGGACACCCAGGACAGGACCGACCGCGCCATCCTCACTCCCTGGGTCAAGTTCCTCTGGGAGTCGTACCGTCAGTGCCTCGACCTGCTGCGTAACAACAGCTCGGTGGAGAAGCTCTATCAGGACATCGCGCAGCAGGCCTTCAAGTTCTGCCTCAAGTATGCCCGAAAAACCGAGTTCAGAAAACTCTGCGACAACGTGAGTTTAATGTTTAAAGTTGATGGGGTTATTAAGGGGGAAAATTAGTGAAATATTTATAAATGAATTTGTTTTACAGTAAATACTGAGTGATTTCGGAATTTTCTAATACAATAGTTACAGTGTGAAGTATTGTAAAGTGAACTTTTTACCAGTCTCAACATCTCTAGAAGTTGTCTATGTGGTAGGCACAGTTCAAAAGATGTCTGGTGACTTTTTTCCCCGTGGAATAAAACAGCCATTGTGATGGGGGAAGCAATCTAAAGTCCCCCATAACCACATTACTTGTAACCTGACTTTGTCATCGTTGTCCGTTGCCAGTTGCTTACCATAACCCTGACACGTTACTCATTATGTGACTTTGTCGTCGTCGTCCCGTTTCCAGCTGCGTACCCACCTGGGCCACATCTACAAGCACCAACACCAGCAGAGGGCCATCAACCTCAACAACCCCGACTCGCAGGCCATGCACCTCGAGACCCGCCTCGTGCAGCTCGACTCGGCCATTCAGATGGAGCTCTGGCAGGTCAGTCACCACAGTAATGTCTGTTATCTGGTTTTGGTGGTCCCTTTTCCTTCTACAGGGTGCCCATGCAGGTCTCAGAACGGTCTTATTTTGGGGTCAATCTGACTTTATTATAAGATGTGATATTTCTTCTTGTCATTTCAATCTTAACAACTTTATTGTAGAATGTGTGGATGTTTAAAAAGGTAGAATAAATAAAAAGAAAAAAAGGTTCTAAAAATGTCATGTAAAAGTCTTATTTTGGTACCCCACAAGGTATTATAAAGGTCTTATTTTGATCGTATCTTGATTTCTGACAAAGCGTGGGCACCCTGTTTAGTCAACTCTTTTCTCACCAGAGGCTTGTGCGGACACTGGTTTCACCTGCATACGTTAAATATTTATGTGTCACTTTGGCTGTCAAGAACTGACAGGAAATAAATTGTCAAGTTTTAACTACAGAAACCCGTCATTTCATACACTAATCAGTATCATGGAAAGCTACTAAATTTGGTCAAGAATATATTGTTCTTTGTTATTTTTCTGGAAAAAAAAATTGCATTGGTCAGAGTTATGAAAGTTGAAATGAGAGCTTGGTTTATCATAGCAACGCCAATATGTTGCCAACCATTCTGTAGCTAACAAACTTAGCGCTCAAATTGATTTGAGCGAGTGAAAACGCCCAAATAATGAAGTCCATGCCTTTCTCTTGTGTTCAGGAGGCCTTCAAAGCTGTGGAGGACATCCACGGACTGATCGCGCTGTCCAAGAAGCCCCCAAAGCCCTCCCTGATGGCCAACTACTACCAGAAGTTGGGCCTCGTCTTCTGGAAGTCGGGCAGTCACATGTTCCACGCCTGCGCCTGGCACCGCCTCTTCCACCTGTCCCGGGAACAGCGCAAGAACCTCACCCAGGACGAGCTGCAGAAGTGAGAACCTTTTTCTCCCAGACCTGTGGGTCTTAGAGTTTGTTGGGAACTTTACTCAAAATTTTTAACACCGAAATAATAGATTAATTAACATGAAAAGAAAAATGCCAATTTATTAAATTGAAGGGAATCGTTTGTGTTCATTATTATTTTTTTTTTTTTTTAATACTTTATTTATTCTGGCAAAACATCAGTACAATACCGGTCTTCTCTGAATCGTCAGAGAGACAGCAATACAATGCAACAAACAGGGATTGATAGCGTAGACTAGCAGCATGAGCGATAAGTGTGAACTCACGCCAGTGATCAATAGATATCAGGTAGACCAGGCAATGCCCGCATTTCGATACTTGCCTGACTCCTAAAAGACAGGCTTGGGCTGAACTTGCAGCTTCCAACCACCTGTATTTCTTTAGTAGGAATGGCATCTGTGATCCTCCAAAAACGACCCATCCCCACAAATAAAGACCATTGCCCCTATTAGTGTTGCCACGGGGACCGTTGACTGTTCCCGTGGTGTCAAAGGGGGCATAAAGAAACAACGAACGAGTTGTAATTTGAACACTGGTTGATATGTACTAGTATTTATTTTACTTGTTCAGCTACAGAGATCTATACCTTAGGGTTTTAACCTATTGGCCCAAGACAAATTCTTATGACAATTGAAAAACATGTGCAATTGAAAGTATCAGAGTTTGATTTTTGGTGGTAAAGCTAAAGTTGCTCGCATCTTAAAAAGTGAAATGTTAATTTGGCCCCAAACAAGTAGTTTTACTCAGGTAACGTAGGTCAAAAGAATAAGGGTAGGTAGCTCAGTTAAATTTTAACATACTAAAATAAACTTGGGCATTCTTGAAAATTCAGGAATCACTTAAAGACACCCTCCACAACAATTTCTGAAATGTCATCTCTTTTTCTATGGTTGTTAAAAGTTCATACAGGCAGCTTCGACTGCTCCATAAATTTTTCATTTTTTTTACAAGTTTAATGTCATCTCTTGATCAACTATACAGCAATTCCTTCATTTAACCAATTTTTATTGAATATTGATATTTCTTTTAGAAAAATATTCAACATAAAAAGGTTATGGGTAGGGTTGAAATATTAGGGTAGGTTGGGTTACCTGAACGTATCAATGTTTTTAGGCCTTATGTGGGAAAAGCTCCGAAAAAGAATCTGGGAAAAACGACCGATCTCCACAAAAAACACCATTGCCCCTATTAGTGTTGCCGCGGGGACTGTTGACTGTTCTCGTGGTGTCAAAGGGGGCATAAAGAAATGACGAACGAGTTGTAATTTGAACACTGGTTGATATGTTCTGGTATTTATTTTACTTGTTCAGCTACAGAGATCTATACCTTAGGGGTGTTTTTTTTGTGACATGTAAGTAACCTACTAACCCAAGACAAATTCTTATGACAATTGAAAAACACATGCAACTGAAAGTACCTTGGGCTTTTTATGTAAGTGGTAAAGCTAAAGTTGCGATTAGGTAATATAGATACATCAATTAATATTTTTATGTTTTAACTTTTTGAACCTGTTAATGAATGACTTAGCCATTCTTCGAAATTAAGAAATCACTTATGACACCTCCAACAACAATTCTAAAATCTTAATTACATCTTGATCAAATATGCGCCATTTTCTTCACTTAACTTATTTTCTTGATTTTCTTAGAAAAATGTTTCAACATGAAACGGTTATGGGTAGGGTTGAAATATTAGGGTGGGTTGGGTAGCTGAACATATCAATGTTTTTAGGCCTTATGGTGAAAACTCCCAAAGAATCTGGGGAAAATGACCCTTATCCCCACAAAAAAAGCCCATTGCCCCTATTAGTGTTGCCGCGGGGACCGTTGACTGTTCCCGTGGTGTCAAAGGGGGCATAAAGAAATGACGAACGAGTTGTAATTTGAACACTGGTTGATATGTATCAGTATTTATTTTACTTGTTCAGCTACAAAGGTTTTATAAAGTGCAGTGATAAGCTTGTAATTCTCTGGTATCCATCTAAAAGCCCGTTGAATTGAGACTCGTTCCCTCTCTCCCGCAGACTGGCGTCCCACGTGGTGACGGCCACCCTGGCCATCCCGATCCCCACCTCCCGCCAGCAAGGCAACCGCATGCTGGACATGGACGAGGCCACGCTGGAGAAGCAGCGCCGCCTGGCCACGCTGCTTGGCCTGACCAACCCGCCCACACGCTCCTCACTCATCCGCGATCTGGTCAGTCACAAGTCCAATTTCACTTACTTTTTCTTAAGCAATTTAAAAATTAAAGGTAAAAGAAAAAATTCTGCAGAGTTTGCAATTCTCATGCCCAATTGGCCTGTGCTCCTTAAAAGTTGGATTTCCTCCCCAGCATTATAATGATTTTTTTACGGGCTTGTCCCTAATTTCACTAATCTCAGGCACTGGTCTAGTTTGCGAGGAAAGTGATATTCTCCAAAAAGAAATTACGTAACTTATTAGTTGTAATTAGCCATCCCAAAATTAAAAGAGTGTTACCTTGTTTAAAAACAATGTGGTTTAACCCATATACTGTTGTTTTGTTTCAGACTCGTTACAACATCATCCAGTACGTGCACCCCGAGGTGGGCAACCTCTACCGCTGGCTGGAGGTGGACTTCCACCCCCTCAAACTGTCCAAGCGTGTGGCCGTGTCCCTCGAGTACATCAAGACCCGCGACGAGCTGGTTCAGTACATGCCCGCCATTCAGGACATCACCGTCACCCGACTTCTCAAACAGGTAAGGCGCGTCTCAAACTAGTTATCAACCAGCTGTAGTTTGGGCCATGTATCAGAGATACCATTTTCCCTACTTTTGTAGGATTTCCTACATTTTGGTGATTTTGGATTTTAGACCCGATTTTTCCTACATAGCTGTAATATTTGTTTTGGAGTATTTTTGTGTTTTTATTCCTTAAGGTTATTTCCCTCCTAGTTACAAGCAGGGTTCTAGAGAGACTAAAAGCAGGAAAACTAGATGAAAGTTGTCTTACAAAGGTCCTTAATACGTAAGGTCTTCATGGAGACGTTTAAAAGTTTAAAAAGTAAGTGTTGGAACACAGATTTGGAGAATTTTGGTTAAATCCCGAGACCTTCCCTGAGGAAAGTATTGCCCCTACTAGTGTTGCCGCGGGGACTGTTCACTGTTCCCGTGGTGTCAAAGGGGGCATAAAGAAACGATGAACAAGTTTAGTTTACACCAGTATTTATGTGCTGTTTGAACCACTCGTTCAGCAACAAATGTTGTTAGAAATATTCCTACAGGTAAACAAGTTATCATTTTGTGAGTATTGACTTGCTCGCTAAGACCTCTCATGATCATCACCACCACTATGGCTAAACGACGAGCATACGAGTAAAGAGCTGCTTATCCATCAAGTGTTGGTGCGTAACTTTCATTAACAAAATTTACTTCAAACTTTAACTTTAAAAAGGTAATCAAAATTATTTACGAATCTTAAGTACAAAGACAGTTGTAGGCCCACACTTTGTAACATTGTGTTTCTGTTGCACTACTGATGTTTCCTGCCAATTGACAAAATATCTGTCCTTATTTTTCGTTAAAATGATTTCTTGACTAATACCCATCCAGCCGGCACCAATGAAAAGAAACAAATCTCCTGACTTGCATACTTAATTGTTCAGAAGAAGAAAAGTTCGGTGTTGTTGGAAATTGACACTATTCCCAGCGCTGTGGATTGGACCATGTACATACAAGCAGGGTTCCTGTAGAGATCCTTGCCCCTACTAGTGTTGCCTTAGGGACCTCTGTCCGTCCCTGAGGTGTCAACGGGGGCATAAAGAGACGATGTCAGGGTTAGCCGCGAGCCGTGTGACTTAACACTGGTCGCTTTACTCTGTCATCAACACAACAACAGTGTACTTCACGATAAACAATTTTAACACATTTTCATATTTTTTTTTCCCTTCTTTTTCCAACACCTCGAATCATGTATGCTGATGTTTCATTGGTGTAGCCTTTTAGTGTATAACCAGTAAAATTTTCGTCTCTTTCTAACCCCCAGGTGTCCCAGGTGTACCAGACCATCGAGTTCTCCCGTCTCGCCGCCCTCGCCCCGTTCGCCTCCGACTTCTACCTGGAGCGTGTCGTGGTCGACTCTGCACGGAAACTAGATCTACAGGTAGGTGTCAACTCTTAGACACGAGGACTGTAAACTGCCCTCTGGTTTCTGGTTCTGTAAATGGTCTTTTATAAAGCCAGGCAGTTAATGACGGTGATGGAAAAGTCCTCATAGTGAAAAATATCATTTTGTGCATAATTGCGAAGATGCCATTTTCCCCATATTCCCATATCCAATTGCACAAAATCTCGATAATTTCCGTCTAGAGTGCCATGTATAGTTTGGTAGTGGCTTATCTCAAAAATCAGTTTCAAAATTTGATGTTCATAACACATTGGATTTCACAATATTGAAGGGTGCAATTAGATTTTCTTACTGCTATTTCCGACTTTTTTAATATCCCCAACTTACATCCCTGGTATTAGATGATAGGTGAACTGAACTTGCTCTCAACTTGCATGTTGATAGTGTTGCCTCTACTAGTGTTGCCGCGGGGACTGTTGACTGTTCCTGTGGTGTCAAAGGGGGCATAAAGAAACGACGAACGAGCATAAATTGTACAGAGAGAACTGTCTCCGTCTTTGCACTTGTTTGCCTACAATTGAGACTACTTTTAGTGTAGACTAAACATAGTTTTAGACAGTGATTGAATGTAGTTCCATTAAAGTTATTCATCAAAATATGCCGTACCCTCTATACGATTCGTAACCTCAACAGTACCATTTCTTTTCTCTTTTCTTCCTTTGAAACTCAAGTGAAATTGTTACAGTTATTTTTTAAAAGAATGTTGAATTTATCAAAAGAATCCGTTGTGTTGTTGCCTCAGGTGCGGATTGACCACCGCACGCGGTCGCTGAGTTTCGGGACGGACCTGGGCATGTCTCAGAAGGAGGACGTGCCAGAGGGCCCGTACCTGCAGAGTATGCCGAGCGAGAACATCCGCAACCAGCTGACGCACCTGTCAACGTCACTGGAGAAGGCCATCAACATCATCCAGCCCCGCCAGATCTGCGTAAGTCACATACTGCATATTAGCACTTTTTTTTGGGGGGGGGGGGAGAGAGAAAAACTAATTCAGAACAGGATATTGTAGGTGGTTGCTTCTAGTTCATACCTTTATACCCGAGAAATTATGAATTCCAATTTACAGAAACAATGATATAAAATTTGCAGGTATATTTCGTAAAATCACCAAAATGGCAACATAGAAAGCAGGAATAAACTTGCATCGGTAGAAAACTTAAGTGGTAACATTCATGTGTGAGCTTGCATAGAGCCTTGGCGGTCATAAATTTGACAATTTTTGGCCAAAAGTCAAACATTGAATTAGGTTTGATAATTAATCAAATTCACATTGTTACTAGCCAAAGGCCACACACAAACCCAAGGTGTATGGATTTGGTAAGCCCCCAAAGTTGATACTTATTATTTGGTTTCCCTCTGCCTAGTCTAAGCGTGAGGAGATGCGGACTCAGATCGTGAACCGTTACCGGCTGACGGCCAAGAAGGACCACGAGAACATTCTGATGAGACGACAGATCATTGAGGAGCGCAAGGAGGAGATCGAAAACCTCAACGTCAAACGGGTAAGTCAAGAGTTTGGAAACGTCTTCTGTAGCTTAATCATTTCAAACCAGTGCGGTATGGACCTCACATAAACTCGAACGGGCACACTGTGTATAATAAGATACTAGATAATTCAGTATATCGTGACTCGTTCCCTCTATCAATCTGTTAAGGATAGACAACTGTTGAAGGGGCACCTTTCATACAATCTCGCTTCTCTCCATAACTTAACATGCTACATCAACATACTATATATCAAATGAAAGATAATATTTTTCTCTGTCTAGTGATAATATCATTATCTTGATGATATACCGAATAGAGAAAGTGTCAATAAAAAACTATTTTTTTCACTTTTATTTTTTGAACATGAATATCTCTTTTGATAATAAAGATACAGTGACCAAATTTTTTCCAGATGTCAATGATATTCATTCAGAGGGAACCGTGTCTCAGAATTTTGATTTAGGCACTAGTTCATATTTTATGTAAAAAAACGGGTAACTTTTAAACATTTTTTAAAACTTAATTTTCTACATTTCATAAAATGAGAACTGGGGCCTAAATCAAAATTCTGAGACACGGTTCCCTCTGAATGGCCTTAATCTGCATATATTTAAAATTTCAAGTGTGTAGATGGAATATCAGCTGAGATATCCTTGTTCAAAATATAGTAGCAAAAAATGGATTTTTCAAATTCCCGACCATCTAATACAGGCACCAATGCTCATGTATTTATATCTTTTATATCATTAGGTAGGATTTTTAATTCACCTTTGAATGATATATGATATATATTTGGAGCTAAAGAGATCACAACAAAATGACCATATCACCCTGACTTCGGCAAAACACCTCAATCAACAGTTGTCTATCCTTAAGTCAACTGTAGTGGTGAGATAGACCCCCGTAATTACACATATAATAAACCCTCGTATTCTATCGTCCCCTATCAGGAGCGTGAGGAAGTGGAGCAGTGTTGAGTTAGCTATAGTGGTGAGATAGTCCTCGTATTACACAGGGTACCAACCACACAGGGAAAACAGGGAAAATGGCAACAACAAAATTCCCTGAAAGGGAAAACACAGGGAATTTGCAAAAATTGCCAAAACACAGGGAAAGCACAGGGAATTGCATTTGGCCAGGTTCTGAAATTCCTGATTCCCAAGATGTTAGGGATTTGACTTCTTGTTGTTGGGTTGTCGTAATTTTTTCTACACACAGAGGCTTTTAAATTTGAACAAATTGCTGGATATGACACAGGGAAAAATTGCCATGGGACAGGGAAATCTCAGGGAAAACACAGGGAATTTGAAAATGGAATTTTGGTTGGTACTCTCATATAAACCCTTGCAAAGTTGTGACTCGTTTTCTTTATCCCCCTCTATCAGGAGCGAGAGGAGGTGGAGCAGGCGGAGCAGATGAAGCAGCAGCGGCACCAGGCGGAGATGGAGCGCCTGGAGCGGGAGGCCCAGGAGCGCGCCCGACAGCGCCGCCTGGAGGAACACAAGGAGATCCAGATCAAGGCCGCTAAGGAGAAGCTGGAACAGCTGCGCAGCACCGAGCTCGGTGCCAAGGTAGGACCACATCGCTGTTAGCTGGGGCTGGTTGTAACCAGTCGTAACGAGGGAACAGTATATTGACACTTCTTCAATGACTTAATTGATAATCTCAGACCGTAAGTTGGGGGATGGAAGAGAAAAGTGAGGTTATCTTCCATTAAGGCTAGGATTGATGTCATGTGAAAAAGACCATTTCAATATCTCATAGCTAGCGATAATTAATACAATTAGAATTGTTCCACTCTACTTTTAACACTTGTAGCTTTAAGTCTTAGGGCGCTCAGTGTAACTTTCGGTAAAGAACCCCTTAATCTGATTGCCCACTGTGTTTGGTGACCAGGTGTTCAAAGACATGGATGAGGAGAACCTGGCCGAGCTGGACCCGGACGAGATCGTGGCGCGGCAGGTGTCGCAGCTGGAGAAGGAGAAGAAAGAGATGCAGGAGAAACTACGGCAACAGGAGAAAAAGGTGAGCAAACCCTTCTCTGTCCACATCCAACTAATCGCCAAGAACCCCGGGACACTTGAGGGGACTATTTAAAATCAGCAAAGTGCTGCGAAGGGGAAAAAAGTCCCATGTGTATGCAACGTACCACAAACCCTAAAAATGAAGTCTTTGACTCAGTGTTTATCACATTATAATAACATTATCGTGTCAATATCATGAATAATCATTTGATTTAAACTTCCGAATGTAACAGTTGTAGTAATATATTGGAGATTAGTTAGCGCACCTTGAATGGAGCCTTCATGGGTGGTCTATTAGTAGGTGAGGAAACTGTACGTTAAGTCTGACTGTGGTGTTGTGTGTTTCAGATCGACTTCATGGAGCGCGCTAAGCGCACGGAGGAGATCCCGCTGTTACTGAAACAAGAGGAAGACGATGCGGAGGCAGGCCGCGCCTTCTGGGAGCAGCAAGAGACGGAAAGGGTCAGTAGCCTGTTGGAAACTAGAATGTGACGTGGTCGTGGTTTCTGCCTGTCCCGGGTATCAAACCCTCAACTGTATAGAATGAGTAAAGCAGAAACATACCGATTGGACTATTCACATTAGACATGTTCCTGTCGTGCTGGCCACTTTTCACCAAAGTCTGTCATCTGCACAGACAAATGTAATTTGGTACTCAATATTATTAGCCTTAACCGAGGTGTCTTCTGGATGGTGGAGGGAAACTTG
Source organism: Lepidonotus clava (assembly GCA_936440205.1). Classification (NCBI taxonomy): domain Eukaryota; kingdom Metazoa; phylum Annelida; class Polychaeta; order Phyllodocida; family Polynoidae; genus Lepidonotus; species Lepidonotus clava. The sequence continues at coordinate 49,922,301 of OW387145.1, forward strand.
ACTGACGTGTGATCATTGTGTTTGTAGATGGAAACTGACTAACATATGACCGTTGTGTTTGTAGATTGCGAAGATGGAGTCTGAGCGGGAGTTGGCCCTGGAGCACCGGGACCGGCTGCGGCGCATGATGCCAGACAAGGAGTCCTTCGTCCAGCAGCTCAAGGAGGCGCGGATGTCGGTCTACAAGGTCAGTGGGCGCTTAAAGGGACGGGGGCTGATGGGTCATCTTGACCACTTAGTTGACCCTGTTATAACCAATTAATGGTCGCTCGTAGGGCCGGGGGCGGTGTTAGCGGGTTATGACGGACCCAGGGACAAGTAAAGCCCGCCCCTGTAAGTACTTCAGTACGTACGTACTCGTCAGCCTCCCTGACAACCACTTGCACTGGGACCCTGGATCACCCTTGGCAACAGCCAATCCCTTGGAGATTTCTGACTAAGCACCAATCAAACTGGATCCCCCCATCCAGGCACTTAAGCGGTAGCATCGATAAGCAAAGACACCTCGCCTCGTACACACCATCTGTACGTACTTAAAGGAAGGCCCCTTAAACAAATGGGGGGTGAATTTCTTAAGGTTGAAATCCCAAAGGAGAGGTAATGATTTATTCCAGTATAAGATGCAAATGCAAATCTTAGTAGGTCTCAATTCAGTTAGGGTTTGTGAAGACTTCAGAGTCTAAGTTTCATTCGACCAGAGTGGTCTTTCTCAACATGTAAAAACATTGAAAATCTGGTTTAGATTGTCGTCAAAGGGTATAAACGGCAACACCAAACATGCAGGTCTCGTCTTAGTATTCATATGTATAACACTGAAAACAGGTGCCACTATCTACTTGAGAACAAACCTTGCAAGTGTTTCAAAACAGAATGCTTTCTTGCTCATTCCAGGAGAAACTTGCCGAGTTCGAAAAGCATCTTGCTGAGGAGCGTAAGCGTCGCCTGATGGAGCGTAAAGAGCGCCGTAAGGTGGAGCGTCGTGAGAAGTGGATCAAGCAGAAGGAGGAGGAGGAGCAGAGGCGCATCGACGAGGAGATGATCCGCAAACGGGAGGAGGAGGAGCGAGAGGAGAAGGTAACGCATCCGGTTATATCCCTTCAGCACCCTGTAACTCAACTGGGTATATCCCTTCAGCACCAGGGTATATCCCTGCAGCACCCTGCTTCTGATACTTGAAAAAAGTTAAATTGTAATTTCCAGAGGCTGGAAACCCTAAGATATTAGTGAAGGAAAAGTAAACTTGGAACAAGTAATAAAAGTCATGGATATATTCATCATGAACTTTATTGTCTCAACATTGACATGTTTTTAAAGTAACTGGGGAGAGGTGGGAAGTGCAGGTCTGCTGGCCATGCTGATCTTGGATCCGGGAAACATAATTTAATGAGGCGTAAATCTTTAATAAGGACATGAATTTGCTGTCGCTAAAGAAAGATATCTATTTTGAACCAGAATCCTGTCCCTAATCCTGTCTGCAGTCGACAATATAACCAGTCGATGGTGGAACCTTTGGTTTTTATTTTTAAACCCCCAAAACACTAACAAATTATGTTAACTTTTCTTCAGGAAAGGAGAGAGGCAGAAGAGCGAGAGTACACGGAGAGGCTCCGCAAGTTGGAGGAGATCGCCGAGAAACAGCGGCAGAGAGAAGCAGAGATAGAGGAGCGGCTGAGGAAGAGCAAAGAGGACACTCCATCCAAGGACCGCGGGGCCAGGTGAGGATCAGGAGAGGCTAGGAGGACAATATGTCACTCTTAAACTGGGTTTGGGTTCAGATCGGGGCGACACTCCATCCAAGGACCGTGGAGCCAGGTGGGGATCAGGAGAGGCTGAGAGGAACATGTCACTCTAAAACTGGGTTTGGGCAAAATGGCAAAAACAATGCCAGGGAAAATGGCAGAAACAATGCCAGGGAAAACACAGGGAATTTGGAAATTTTGCCAAAACACAGTGAATTTCATTTGGCTATGTTCTAAAATTCCTGATTCTAAAGATATTAGAGATTTGACTGTTTCGAGTTTGTTGTTGGGTTGTCCACTTCTTCTGCATGCAGAGGTTTTTAATTTTGAACAACTGCAGGGAAAAATTGCTGCGGGACAGGGAAATCTCAGGGAAAACACGGGGAATTTGAAAATGGAGTTTGGGTTGGTGCCCTGGGGAGGCTGTGCTCATGATGATGACCCAAGACGAATGTCAGTTAACCGTGAGACGCTAGCATCGTTTACCTGAATGAACACCCTCTCCAAGACGTACCATGATTCCTTAAATGTTGAAAAATGGCTACTGTAAATAGATTTGTTATATTTATTAAATATATCTTTGTTATATTTATCAAATATATCTTAATCTACCCCAAATGGTTATAAAGGATTCTATACTGAAAGACCGTAAACAGTGAATAAGCCGAGGTTTCAGTTTGCTTCTTGTTGCTGCAGAGATGAGAGAGACACGTGGCGTAAGCGTGGAGGAGAGGAGCAGGGGGGCGAGCGGGAGTGGCGCCGGGGCGGTGACCGGGACGAGGGAGACCATGACGAGGAGCGCGGTGGGTCACGCTTCAGGGCTGCTGCCGGAGGAGGTGGGGGATGGAGAGAGCGGGAAAAGGCCCGCGAGGAAAGCTGGACCAAAAAGTGAGTCAAGAATCGGTGTTAAATCGACTTATACTGACAACAGTGTATGTAATCCTGTCAATGTCCCGTTGTTTGTGAATAAGAACACGCGTGCCAAAATTTTGATAGTGCTTTTAGCAACAAGAATAATTGGATGGCATATTCTACAGGGATGTAAGTTTTTCATTTTTTGTCGATTTCCCTTTTTTCTTCTCCAGCACCACCTAAAATTAGTTTCAAAATTTGATGTTTAGAACAAATTTCACAACATTTAAGGAAACAATCAATTTCCTTACTGCCATTTCCGACTTTATTTACCGTACCCAACTTACATCCCTAATTCTTACATTTAATAGTAGCACACACAAGTTGTAATGTTTGGTGTTGGCCTAAGGTTTAATAAAGTGCAACGTTACCTTTGCAGGCCTGAGAGAGACGACCGTGACGATGACCGTGAGGAGCGTCGTGGGGGTGGTGGTGGCTGGCGTGACCGTGCGGCCGCCCCTCGTGACAGGGACGACCGCGGAGGGCGTGATGACCGAGACACATGGAGGAGAGGTCGTGATGATAGAGACGATCGCCGTGATGATCGTGACGACAGAGGCCCACGGGACCGCTTCGGAGACAGAGACAGGGACGAGCGTGGCGGTGGTGGGGGCTGGCGGCGCGGTGGAGACCGTGACCGGGATATGGGCGACCGCGATGGAGAAAGGCGTGGATTCCGTGATGAGGCTCCCAGTGACTGGCGGCGTGGTGGTGGTGGCGGCGGTATGCGTGACCGTGATGAGAGAGGGGGTCGTGACGACCGTGACCGTGGGGGTGACAGTGAGTGGCGCCGCGGGGCGCCCAGCCGTGACGAGCGCGGACCCCCTCCTCGTGACCGCATGGACCGTGATGATGACAGGCCGAGTTGGCGTGAACGGTCAGCGGCCATGTCCCGAGATGTACGCCTGGACGAGCCGGGCGGCCCGGCCTGGAGACGGGGCGGGGGGTCCGACCGGGACCGGGGCGACCGCGTGGAACGCAGCGACCGCGACAGAGGAGACCGCGACGAAGCACCCAGCGCCTGGAGACGGGGAGGGGCCCGTGAGGAGCTTGCACCGCCCCGTGAGGAGCGTGCACCGCCCCGGGAGATGGCGCGGACAGAGGACCGCGGGGACGACCGCCCCAGCTGGAGGGAGCGGCAGGCGGCCATGTCACGGGACGCGCGACTGGACGACCCCGAGTGGAGGAAGGCCAACGAGAAGAAGGCCAGCCCTGAACGTAAGACATGATTCATATCACCAGCCCTGACAGAAGTACACTCAGGTCGTAATGTGGGGGGTTGGCAGGCGGGGGTCTAAATCGAAATATCTCAAAACTTGATATATTTTGTGAGGGTGTTTTAAACAACGTGAATATAAGTATATTTACACCAGCCATTGTCACGGACCACAGATAAACGAATGAAGGGTAAATACCTGATCTTCCATAGAAGCACAGTCTTTAGCAGATTTCTGTAGCGGGTAGCTAAAGTTAATTGGGACTTCTGCAGCCCGGACTTACAAAGTACGTCACAGTGGTATCATCGAGAAGTAGTGTTATGGTCTGTTATTCTATTCATCTCCAAACCAAGATTATATCTAATTAGTTTGATTTGAATATTTTCTGATTGTTTAGTGTATTCTGTACTATTTTCCATTATTCGCCTCACCTTAGCCTCGTTCCTCTACACCTAGCCCCCATTCTTCTCCGTCCCACCTCCCACTAACTCTTGTTACCTCTTTGCAGCGAGTCGCCCGGACCCTGAGCCCGAGTCGGAGGACCCCGGCTGGACCACGGTGCGGCGTTAGAGCGGCCCAAGACCACCGTGGGCTGGTCTCCGCGACTAAATACAGGGGATGGTAGGGGAGGCACCAAACACCATACAGGGACGTACCAGACCAGCCCCGGCCCCTACCCGCTGTACTTTTACTCATATAACAGTCTTAGTGTTTGACATCTGGTCAGAACTAAAAACCCAATATGGCGCCGTCTGCACCTGGTGTCAAACCGGGAAACTAGGTGACAAACAGAAATGAAAGAACAGAGAAAGCGACCACCCCCGAACTAGGGGACACTTCAGTATAGTGCCCGGTTTGGTAGCTTCTGTAGACCAGGGCCTTTAAATAGGAATAATAATTATAAATCCCCATATACAATATAATGTTTAAAATTGGATAGACAACCCCGCATTACGCCATGTCCTTCTGAATGTATTTACACAATATACAATATAATGTAATCGTGTTCTTTACATCGCGTTCTCCAGTTGACTTCTCGTTGGTTCGTATCTAGCTGAGACTCATTCCGAGTTGATAGTTTATCGGCCCCTGATATCAGACATGTCTGACGTATCGTTCAATATTACAGCTAAACGTAGAAGTAATCATGACACGTGACAATTCTCGGACCTTTTCTCTCTTCTATATATATATACGTAGATGTCAGAATATTCCCACCTATACGATTAAGTTCACATAATTGCTAATTACTGGATTGAAGATTTTGATTTGAAAAGGTGAAAGGGGTCAAATTCTGTTGACCTTGGTGGAAAATTTGAGAACATGAAAAATGACTGATTGTTGACTTTAAAAAGATAGTTACGCTTATTGAATGTCACCAATTCATAGTCAGTTCACGTATAATAGTCAACAATATATATCTAACCGCCCAGTATGTATATCGGTTCCAAATAACCAATACATGTATTAGGTCCTGAATTTGGTGAAATGACAGGAGAGTTTGGGCCCATTTATTCGGGCAGATTAGATATATTTCTATGGGTATGTTGAATCTATACCTAGATGAAGAAATTTATTTGTGAGATTAAGGCCAGACGAAACATCAGAACTTGGCGAGTTTGAAGCATCGTAAAGATGCAAATTAAATAAAGGAAAGAAACATCAGAGCGCGTTTGTTTGTTCATTGGGGTAGTTCAACGTCCGGCCAACCCTCTAGGGTTATTTTTAATATTCTGTTATTCCTGAGATCCTAAAAATAATTTGGATGTATGATACACCTTTATACGACCTCTATAAAAAGAGAAACGAGAAAATATCTATAAAAATGTTCCTTCTGGCAAACTTCTAATTTGAACCTTTAACCAGACGTATTTATGAGAAGTTTTGAGGACGATTGAAGAAATTTCATATTTGGGACATCTGGTGGGGAGCCTGTACAACTTGGGAGAAACGGGCCACTGGGTTCCCTGCCTACTGTCTTCGCGAGTGGCAAGGGACCACAGAGCACAGTGACCTGGTCATAGGTGCTGGAACGGTGAGGTTCATAACGGAGAAAACATGGCCAGGGTACCAACCACACAGGGAAAATGGCAAAAAAAAAAAAATCCCTGACAGGGAAAACAGGGAATTTAGAAATCTTGCCAAAACACGGAATTTTATTTGGCCAGGGTCTGAAATTCCTGATTCTCAAGATATTAGGGATTTAACATTTTGTTGGGTTGTCCAAATTTTTAAATTTGAAAAACTTGCTGGATATGACACAGGGAAAAAGTGCCGCGGAACAGGGAAATCTCAGGGAAAACACAGGGAATTTGAAAATGGACTTTCGGTTGGTACCCTGCATGGTGCATTTTGCATATCAGAACTAGAGATAATTATGTATCCGTTTTGTGAAAAAAAACACCAAAAAAACACTGAAACTTTTTTGTCAAGGAATTTTGTGATTAGGCTTCCTTGAAAATGTATATATAATTTTTGTTGCATTGGTACATGTAAGTATTGATCATATAGGTGTTAAGTTACCAATGCAACTAAGGTATAGGTCCGTTTTTGAAGTGGGTCTATTGTTGTGGACCAGTGGACCGTGTAATTGTTTAATTGGTGTGCCCTCTCTGACCCCCAGTGGTGGTCAGACTGTGGGGCCTCCACTCAGTGTCTTCTCATTGGTCACTGGTGGTAGAGGTAGGAGGGACAAGTATCAGTGATTGACATCCACTGCCCATGGGTCTTATATATAGAGGTATGTCAAGTTTGAGAGACTGGAAAGCCCAGGTTGCCCTAAAAACAATATTAATTTGTTGTTTCCAATAAATGTACTCATGTATTTATATCTGACAAATACTTAAAGTATAAATGTTCAAACTATTTTTATCAATACACATTTGATTTATCATTACTTAATTACGTAAAATATCTTCAATTCAAATTGATTTTAATTCCAATTTTAGTAAGGGCAAACAAAGAAACAGAAATCCAAACTACTTTTGGCCTTAACTGGCTCCTCTCTAGCCTGACTGGTGAGGTGGGGTGTGTGTGTGTGGGGGGGGGGGGGGCTTGAGTGGCCATCCACACCCTACACCACTCAGTGGTCAGGCTGGTCACACTCTCCCACCAGGTGAGAGGTTACTGAGTAAAGAAATTCAATGGTGCAGTGATCTGCTTGGAGATGTCAGTGGAGTGGCTGGATTGGGCTGGATCACTGCAGAGGGCGGGGGGGGGGGGGGGGTAGGCTGGTACCCGCCCCTATCCGCTACCGCTATAAGGGGCCGGTCTTGAGATGCGATCTGAGCGAGCGGTGTCAATGTTACATAATGTGTCGTGCAGGGTTGGTAGGGGCCCACCTGACACCTCTGACTGAAGAAACCACCCTTAAAGTGACACAGCCTCTCACCTCCAAACTTTGAAATAATTTCAGAAATCCCCCTCAAAGTCACACAGCCACCCTGTGATGTATCTTCCACCTTTAATGCATTAGAATATCCAGACAATATGATGTTTTTTTATTTGTTTATATAGAGTGGTTTCTGAGAAGGTGAAGGTTGCACATTTCTCAATACCAGTGGTATATGTAGAGTAGCGGAATTAGGCCTACCACAGGGGACCAGTGTGGGGGGGGGGAGGGGGGTTCCCAGTAGTGTCCATTGGACAGTGCAGCTGTCCCGGGCAGCCGTACACTCATTGGTCAACCTGATTGACCAATAGGACTCCAAACTCCTTTCCCGCTTCAGATTCCCTTGTAATCATCGCTCCGACTATAGCATTCTGGGCAGTGCCGGGACTACTTTTTGCTGGAACTTGTAACCAGCCTGACTTGACTATTTCTATAAGAACTACTTTCTCGCGGCGGGCCACAGGCGTGATGCGGTCGCGCAGTACTACAGTACTACACCTTAGGGGGAGTATGATAGGACTCCCCCCCCCCCCACCTCTCCTCCCCCTACCCCGCCTTGCATACCGCCCCGGCCGGCCCAGTAGTGGTCCGTGACGAGGGAGGTGGTGGTGGTGGGGGGGGGGGGGGGTTGTTAGGCAGGCCGTGGCCGTGGCAGCTTCGGGGGGAGGGCGGTGGTTAGAACAGTGGGCAGCCGGTTCCAGCGAGGGGGTTAGATTTACATTGTGGGAGAGATGTAACAGAATAATGATACATTGCACGATATTAGCCTGATATATGTGATATCAAGCCTAAAGGGTACATTTTGCATTATGGTACCCTAATCAAGATACGTCTCATAGGGTTCTAAATTGCAATAATAAATCCGGATTTTCTGATAATTGGCAGAGCAAATTATAGCTGCGATGTGATATGTGACCCGTTTTGGCGAAATGAGTCGGATGTCGCACGGGGAAGATTTTTAGTTAGGTATACCATCAGAAAATACTAATTCTTAGCTTTAAAACGAGGTATAGCATGTCTAGGTCCGATATCTAGGGCCTGAGATAAGTTGCGACGAGAATAAAAAGAACCGCGCCTATGCGGGTATAAGAAACAGAGGTAAATGAGTTGAAAGTTTTTCTTACCGCGCGCTACCGCGGTCCTCCGATAAATCCCTAGCAACGTACACTTGTAATCAATCCTTGGTCCTGAAACTTTACATAGTCATTCTACACTATTCTAGCTAACAAATACCAGTAATTCATGCGTTTATATACAAAACTTTTATTCATGCCGGCGCTGCAAAAAAGTGACAAAAATCCGGATCTGAAACAACAACTTAACCTAGAACGGCAAGCATAAAGGATCACAATACCTCATCTTGGCTTCTTAAAAACGACTCTGTGATGACCCTAAGTACCCTGGGTATCCATAATGTGTCTATAAAAGTTCTTGGAATGTTCATGATTGTCTTTGGTCGTTAAAATAGTGAAAAGCCACCGAGGTAAAAATCTTAAAATCAGAAAAAGTCTTAACAACTAAAAATAAGTTAACAATGTTCAAAACGGATTCTTAATAGTTCTCAGGTGGTCCTGGGCCTGCCACGACCACGTTTAGCACGTTTACTAGGACGGCCCCTGCCCCTAGGTGGGGGTGGGGGGCCTTCCTCCTCTGAGTCAGATGAAGATTTTGATTCCCTCTCCAGCTGTCTGACCAACTCCTCCTCCTCCCCCTCCGATCCTGATGATGTGTCTGGAGTCTGTCCTCTGCCTCTGCCTCTGCCCCTGCCCCTGCCTCTGCCTCTGCCTCTACCTCTGCCTCTGCCCCTGCCCCTGCCCCTGCCCCTGCCTGGCCCATCCCCCTCGCCAGCCTCTGGCTCTGATTCCGCATCTGGTTCCGGCGGAGGTACGGCACGGGGGCCTGGGCCGGGTGCTGGTTCTGGTACAGAGGGCTTAGGGCACATGATGTCCTTCGTGTCCTCAGTACAAAAATCCCGAATGTTCTTGAAGAGATACCACTGTCTTTTGGCCGGGAGGCCAGGGGATTCGGTGGGCTGAGGGCCTTCCTGGGGGACAGCTTCAGGGGCGACAGTCAGCATCTTGAAGGTCTCGGGGGCCGAGTCGGCATACTGCCGGAAGGTGACGTGGCCCTTGTTCTGGTCAGAGAATACAAAGTGATGATACTGCTTAATGCCCTTGAGTGGCTTGATGAAAGGGGTCAAAAAAGATTGCCAGTCATATGACTCGACAAACACCTTCCCATTCTCGTCCCCCACAAGTTGGGCAATGTTGACACGTTCTTGGGTACTCTTCACCACAGTCGCCTCCATCTCCGAGAGGCTCGAGACAGGCTCACGACGAAACCTTTGTTTAAGCAAACCAAAGCACCAGTCCGGGGCAAACTTGGTGTGCCCTGTGATCAAAAAGTTTAAGGAAATGGACTGGTGCCGGCCAGTCAGGACCCGCCAGAGAAGATACGCTAGCACAAACTTGTTCTTGTTCTGACCGCTACAGTTGTCACAGTGCATGTCCACCGCCTTCTCCCCCAGGGAATACTTTTCAAAATAGTGGTGCAGGTATGAAATAACAGCATTTGACCCCTTACTACCGCAATGGCTTTCGTCGATCAAATAGTTCACCTGTTGGGGGATGGCCTCGGCACAGACACCGAAAATGCCGACCTTGCGGGGGACAAGGAAATACAATGGGCCAGGCTGCATAGGAAAGGAGGGAAGGTGGACCTGCTGGGCATAATCAAAACTGATGTGGACCTTCGTGTCAGAAGAACAAGGGGGGTGGGGGCCAAGGGGAGGGGACTCTGCTTCCTTGTAGGCAGCCTTGGCAGACTTGACCATGTCCTGATAAAAGCCCCTCTCCCGAGCCACCACCTCCAGGTGAACTTGTTGCTTTTTCAGCTTGGCCTGTTTCACAATGTCAGGTAGGTTACTAGAGGCAGAGATATCCCTGTTGTTGCGCTGGCATTCCCAGCAGAGGTCAGTCATAGGGCGGGAACACACTATGCGAGGGAGGAGTTGGAGCCACAGGTTTCTAAAGGTTGAGTCAGCCACACACCTGAAGTTAGCCTCCTCCATGGCGTTGCTGTAAAACCTGTAGATGTCGGCCTTTGTGGAAGAGGAGGGGAGGAGGAGGATGTCATCCCGTTTGTGGGAAGACACACGACCAGGCAGGACGAGGGCGTTGGTCTCGGCATAGGAGTTGATGAAGTCCACGACCCGCCTGATGTCCTCCAGTTGGAGGATCCTTGCAGTCGCCTGTCGCCCGCCAGACTTCTTTTGCCTGGTCACCACCCCGTAGCACTTGTACCACTTGATGATGGACGTCAGCTTGTTCTGGCTGATGCTGGAAAGGTCACAAGGTAAGAGTTACATTAGGCCAATAATTATTGGACACAGGCAACAAGTACAGGTAAGTATTGTAATATTAATATGGACGATTTGTGATGGTAAGTGCCATGATCAGATTCTGTTATGATTCATTACAGTTCATCTTGTAATTTACCTCAAGTAGTACAATAATAGTAGGGATATCTAGGTAGACCTTAGTTGAGCAAAGAAGGTGAATATCAAAGCTACTCACGCGTACATGAACTTGAAAGTGTCCCTGCAGACTGGCCGAGAACCGACGAGGTAGTGGCTTCTTTGGTGCTGCCTCTCCCCTCTCCCCTTAATCCCCTTCTTCCAGGTGGACAGCCTGCTGCTATTGTCTGTGCAGGTACTGGCGATGCCCAGTAGCAACATGTCCTTCTCGCCTAGAAAACAAAGTAGATTAGGATAATAACAATCTGTACATGATATGCATGTGACTCAAGGAATGAGGTTTCTGGATTGACCCATGAACTAGGTTAACACGCCCTAAATACTACCTTAAAAACGGTCTGGTTGAGTGTTAATAGTTGTCTGTTATACTTCAAGACGTTGTCATGGATTATGGGATAGTTTTGAGCAAGAACGACATAGCTACATGGTCGTGGCGACAGGTTTGCATAACATGTATCTCATGAAAAACTTACCTGAGGACAGCTGAAAGACCTCCTGCCGACGCGCGACCAGCTCCGACGTCGTGAACTGTTTACTGCACTCCTTGTCTTTGTAGTGCTTGCAGGAACATCTAAAGACAACAACATACATGATATTAGACTTAGTTCACCTTCCTGAGGGCCACAATGGCATGAGACATGATTGATAACCGTTACAGGCCGGCCGGATCAGCTGACGCCATTAAGTAGGTCACCGGACAACCCCGACGGATCATCCCTGTTTATGGCATGAAATCAACTTTGAAACTTGATAAAAACTAGTTAGGCAGTTAGAATACATACTAGGGCACAATCGTAGGCAGTTTCATCAACATTGAAAGGGATTTAGGCACTTTGCGTACTTGTTTCAGAGATAGGGCAACCGACCGCATGTCGGCCATTATAAAGTTTTTCAAAACTCACATGAAGCGTTCGCAGTCGTCCCACTCCGCCTGTAGAAGGTCGTCCGTGGGGTTAGGGATGACTAGTGGCTCATCCTCATCGTCCTCAGCATCCTCCGGTTCCCCTAGATCCTCCTGAACATCTTCTTCTTCCTCGGGGGGATCGTCTTGCCCCTCCTCCCCGTCGACGAAGAGAAAGTACTCGTCGACCAAAGTCCGCCATTGCTGTGCCTCGGCTACACCACGTAAATTTGCCCGATTTATCGTATTCAGGGCATCCGCGACAGCCTCCTCGCGATCCATGTCCTTCCCGACGATGTTGGGAGGTAATCCACATCAAAATCCAGCAGTGATCCAGGATTAAAACAGCTAAATCCGTCGGAGAAGTGATGTCGCACGTCCGTCCTGCTCGCCATGCGTCCCTTTAAATTTCCACAACAACTGAAACCGGAAGGCACGCGAGGCCTCTCAGCCAATCAGCGCGCCGCATTCCGCACACGTGACCTCCTTGACGACGATTGTTTACGGGACGACGATCGGGGAAACACGTTCTGATTGGTCCTTGCCGGCGCGAATTCAAAATCCGAGGCTGTCATTGGCCAGTTCACTTCGCGCCCTTTCAGCAGGTACCCGGAACATGGGGCTGGGATGGGATCCAGACCGACAGGCAAGCCGCGAAGTTAGGGGAAAATGGCGTGAATCGAGGGTCTTTTGTTTCAGATCACTGAGGCGTTGCGCGTCTTTGGGGCCTATTTAGAGGGACTAAGAGATGGCTTTGGGACCTAAAATTTTTTTGGGGAAGACTTCTGATATAGGAGATATGAATAAAAGAAAAAACCCATTTTCGATAAAAAATGCGAAATGCGACTTCAGAGCCCCATATCTCAGTTCGACTTTCTGCGACATCCGACTCATTTCGCCAAAACGGGTCACATATACCAATTTTTATTATTTCTACAAAATTCTATTGACAGCCACGTCTCTCATCTATCTATACTCGTTGGTTGTAGAGAGCATTATTTGGAGTGCTATTGCCCCTTAAAACAATAGTCGTATATGTAGCTATAAATGAGTTATAATTTATCTATGTTAATGAACATTTTGTACTTCGATCCATCCTGATATAGGCTTATAGGAAAGTATGAATATAATATTATGTATATGTATATTTATGTATACTGTATATATATATATGTTTATAGATATGTATTCACGTATACATAATCATATTTGCAGCTGGGCATGTTCCTTTTATAACATTTAAAAACCACCAATGCAACATCGGCCAGTTTCTGGCCGACAATCTTCAGATTTCTAGTTATATATAAGTAGTTTATTTTTTAAGTCATTTTCTGGTATTGCCATAAAAATAATCCCAAAATTTATATATATCATATTTCTAAACGTTGCCTGGCAGTATTAAGGACAGACGGCAGCGTTAGGTGCTGATTGTACAGCACTCATGTGACATTGATTTTTTCTTTTTGTTTAGACTTTTATTCCTAAGCAAATCTTTCAGGGAGATTCCTTACACAGCTTCAATCATGTCAAAAACTTATTAATCCAACATTCAGGATCACATTAAATTTTATATTTATACATGCTGACTAGTTTTCAGTCGATACCAGTTCTTGGCACAGTAACTGTTGATATCAACCATTGAAATTAGGAGTGAAATGTTAGCCAGAGGGAATAGGAAAATTGAATAAACATATTTTCACTTTTTTTAGCACAAATATCTCGCTTGATACACCAGATTATCGTTATACAATTTTCGGAATGCATAGAAAACTTTCAGGTGTGGTAATGTAAACTATGTCTCAGATTTTAAAATACAATCAATAGAGACAAAAATTACTTTTCACATAATATATGATACTGAATCTTGTTGATTCAGCAAGTAATGAGACATAAATGAAAACATATAACTCAGAATCCAGGGTCACACATAGGTGTGAATAATGTGTACCAAAGCAATCAGGGCGGTGACCAAAACGTGCTCAATATTTACAGTTCAATAAGATTTATTTCCCTGGGCAAATATACTTTTGACCAACATTCTAATATGCAAATGCTAATTCTAACAGTGATATAATATTGTATAAATCATAATATATTCTTCATTCATACCCTATCAATGTGTAAGCTTAGGGAAATTGTACGTCACATCAGTTCCTCGACTTTAAACAACAGATCTCTGTAGCTAGTGAAAGTTAATCCCATAGTTAAGTTGAAGAGAGGCGTGGGAATGCTGACATGTAAACCTCAAACAGTATCATTTTTGAAGTAAGCATACTCTTGTGTTTCGGTTTGCCTATTGCTACAGCAGAAAAGTTGTCTGATACATGTGCCTTCTGGTTCTCCGTTGGTGGCTCCTCCCACCCCCATAATCGGTTCTCGTTCCCCTTCGCCCACCTCGCTGCCATCCCGATCTTCCACTATTGGCAGTTTCCGTGCCCCTCCGCTTTGAACCCTCAGTGCCCTGCAAAAGGTATTAAAAGTATCCATCATGAGGCGTTCCATAACTCTTTCCAATGTCTAGATCCCTTCCAAGCTCCAATGGATAAAAAAATCTGCATATTGTCGGCAGCCTTCAGTCACTGTCTCATCCTTAATTCAAATAGCTATTCTTTCAAAGATATTCCAATAACAATCTACAATTTCTATTCAAGAAAGGTGTATCATTCATCAGCTTATATTCAATTCACAAGTTCCTTCTGGTCCTTATAATAAACCTTTAGACCCCTTTAATGATATTAGTGTTTCGTTGTCAATGCCATGCAAGAAACAGCTGTTTTTGTATCTTTATAATACAGATGACAATTTGATATTCCAGGATGTCCGGAAAACCCCCCATAGGCTTTCAACAGATTTTATATTTTTAAAGTAACGATTATTGTTCACATGGGATTTAGTCTTGATGTTTGTATTTCAAAAATTAGCCAACAATTTTATGTATGTACAGAGAAGTATTGAAAATTGCCTGCGTAGCCTTAATGCTGACACAAATTGCCGATCGCAATGATAATCTTACGTGATTTAATTAGGCACCCTCAACGTATTCATCTCCAAGCAGGATATACAAGTTTGCTTCAGAGGCTCCATAGATTTATCGTGAGATCTCCTTATTTCTTTACCTTTTCTGAAAGTCTCCCGATCTCTATTTACGCGCACATAAAATTACTGATATAATCATGATTTCCTTCATGTATGTTCACAAGGAGATGGAAAATCTGTCTTTCCCTTCCATAGATGACTTTAATTGACAGGGGAATGAAATAGTTTCAGCAAGGTTATTTAGATGTTTAAATTGTATAAAGAAAATTCTAATGCCACAAAAACAGGTCATTAAAGGCTTGATTTTTTCCTTACACTAGCGTAGCTAATCAAGGGTTAGTAAGGCTAAGACACCCTGTAATGGCTCTGGACCCTTAAAATCGACACTGCGACATGGGCATTTCTTAAATTCGACACGACGACACAGCCGTTTTTTAAATTCGACCTGCGACATGGCAATTAAGTGACAAATGACATGGTCCTTTTCTTAAATTCGACAGGGGACATGGCTTATCCTTAAATTCGACAAGCAACAGTGCTAATTCTTAAATTCGACAGAGGACATGGGTCTAAACCAAGATATATGGACAGGCGACAGGGGCGTTTTTTAAATTCGACACGGGACACGGGACCCCCCATCTAGACGCCCCCTGTAGCAAATTCGCCACAGTGGCTAGCGCGACCCCAGCTTTACAACAACAAAATCTTGAAATCAATACGATATATGACAATGCTTCTTATACCAATAGAGAGGAAAAAATGTATAGTATCCAGAGATGTGAAGTTCAAAGACATGGGATAGAAAATAACAGTTTAGCACAAAAAAGCAAATGGCGGATTTAGAGGGGGTTGCAGGGGGAATGTCCCCCCCCCCAACCCCCCAACCCTCTATTTTGAGCCAAAAATTGATTTCTTTAATGTAAAATTCTTGGCCCCAGAAGGTCTGGAGAAAAATTTCACATTAGGGTGCCTCCCCCTTTTGGAAATTTCTGGATCCGCCCCTGAAAACTCTGCAGAGGGCCGGTATTTTCAAATATTTGGGTTGTTCCTTCCTTTAGGGCTATAGCATAAATCAGCCGATGTGTTGGGTCTGACATGCCATTGCCTATATTTTTACAGGATATTTAGTTACATAAGAAAAGGGTAAATTTATTTAAGATATGAACATAATTTACTATGGACTTTTTTTAAAGATAGGTAGCACTGTACTTGTTAATTGCCAAATACCTAGATAAATATGTTCCAAACAACTGTTAACATATTGTTACATAAGAAAAGGGTAAATTTATTTAAGATATGAACATAATTTACTATGGACTTTTTTTAAAGATAGGTAGCACTGTACTTGTTAATTGCCAAATACCTAGATAAATATGTTCCAAACAACTGTTTACATATTGTGATAAAAAATATTTTGAAAAAGGTATTGAGTTTTTACTTACCCATAACTAATTAACTCATGTTTCCCATGAACTATTTTTTGGACCTCTCTCACTGCTGCTGTATCCTCTGGACTGCCTTCATCAACATAACAGGTAAAGACGAATAGCTTGATCCGCACCACTTTCTGGTTCACATATAGCTTTGTCCACTTACACAGATCTTGAATGTCAATTCTGCCATTTTCAAGTCTTACATCTCTCCAGTCTCCCTCCTGCTCAACCAGAAGATGTTTCAAATATTGCTGAGTGTCCGGCTGCAGGAGGACATGGAGCAGGCCTTGACACCGTACACGAGATTCCCAAAAGATCCTCAGTCTGTCAGCCCTGACCCTCCCACTCATCTCCCCCAGCAGGTCTGCCCAGGGCTGGGGAGAGCTGAGCTCATCTGCAGGTGCTGGTGGTAGACCCAACCAGCCTTCGGAACACGGAACATACATATCCAGGTTGTATTGAGATCCAGTAGGGTTGTGCAAGTCCATTTCAGAAGATAGTCTCAGATGTTGTTTCACAGCTTTCTGAGCATCACCTGGGGACGAGGCATGTATGGTGACCCAGCCATCGTTGTTTGTCACAGCAGACCATCTCGTCCGGCCATTGCCAAAAAGGATGCCACCCTCCTTTGGGCTGTAAGATAAAAGTGATAAGTTGTTTGAAAATTAATGATCATGTTGTTTCAATCATGAAATTGCAATCAGGTAAGTCATGCCTTATTTGTTTTGTGATCCTTAAGCAGGTTGGGGCTATGATGGGAAATCAGGATGTCCTGTTTTTTCAGGATGCAACCCTTTAGATCATTTAAAAATATTCCATTATCATTTTTTCCAATTTCAAAATATGATCCTATATGACAAATGATTATTTGGCTAAATCAAAATCAAACTAAACAATTAAAATACTGGTTTTAATGGTTTTTGAAAATGGGACAAGGTCTATATGTAGAAGTATTATATCAGGTTTGTGTTGTGTATTATTCGTGTATAATTTCATGTACAATAGTTAGATAATACACCTTTTCATAATTGCTTGTTATTACAGGATGTACCGTTTTTACAGGACTGCCCAGTTTTCTGTGGTATTCTCAACATCTTAAGTGATGCATGCTGTACCTACTAGATCTAAATCAGGAATTTAACTTTTTAACTCAAATTATGAATAAGCTCAATTAAGATTAAAGAGAAACAGGATTGAATAGGAAATATAATTCTAAAACATACAATGACGTGAGTACAAAATGTATTTCAAAAATCAAAATGCAAAAGACAGTAATTTGAACTGTATCTGAAGTGAACTGCAGAAACAGGATTGAATAGGAAATATAATTCTAAAACATACAATGACGTGAGTACCAAATGTATTTTAAAAATCAAAATGCAAAAGACAGTAATTTGAGCCATAGCTGAAGTGAACCGCAAGTAGTACTGTTATTCAGATCTATGAAAAAAAGTGATTTTGTATCAAAACAGCTTTACATTTGAAGCAAAGCCATACATTACATAGCTAAATAGTTCTCCACTCACATTATGGAGGGCAGGAAACAGTTGTAAGTCTGGTCAAAAATGAGCTCTTGGTTTTCTTCTGACAGTTCCAACAAGCAGTCATAAAGATGGCTGGTCAAATAGTGATCCTCTTTCATCTGATAGAGTAAGCCTTCTTCCTTTGCCTTTTCTGTATTATCTCCAAAGAAATGTTGGATATCATTCAAAAGATCAGTAACTTTACTGGAAATTCGTCTGAAGATCCCTTTTGTCATTTTTGGATTGTTGTTGATAAGCTGATGTGGCATGGACTCCAAGACCTTGACAAGATAAGTAGCTTTTCGTTTGATTTCTGCCAGTTCAGGAAGTACAAGAGCCTCTTCACTCTGAAGAATTAGTGTGCTCTGCATCATGTGAGTTAATTTGTCCAGATGAGCAGAGTCAGCACCTAGAATACTGAAAAGTATCTTTTGGGTGTTTCTGAATTGCTTCTTGTAGCAGAGGACAAGGAGGACACACATCAGGTTCTCTTCTGGTAATGCCTCCAGTGCACGAGCAGCAAAATACTCGAAAAACAGTTCATGGGTAAAATTCCATACCATGACCTTTTGGAACTTTTTATCATATGACTGTCTGCTTTTCATAAATGTAAAGTATGGGTTTTTCTTGTGGATTTGAAACTTGTTCAAGAGATCTTGATCAAAGTCTCTAATGTCATTCATCAGTGCATATAGGCTCATGCTGTAGAATCGTTCTGTTTGGTCAGAAATGTCAATTTTCTCTGAAACCTGTTGAGGATCTAGCTCTGCCTCTTGGTCTTTCTCTACCTGCCGCATTTTCATTGAAATTTCTGTTGCTTCAAATAGGTCTTTCAGTGAAATTGACCTCCCCTCCTTGAGCTTGAGGGTCCCGTCAGATGTGACTACACTAAAGATGTGTGTTCTCAGAGGGTTTGTAAGGATGTGGTCAAGTTTTCCTTCATCTGCCAGAGTTGAAATTGATTCAAACAGACTTTGTCTAGATGCTTCTTGACTTGCAAAGAAGAAGTGTTGAATGTAATCAAGGCCTTGTTGTCGAGTGAATCCTTCTATCTTCATTCGTCTGTCAAAGAATTTCTCTTTGATGGGACAAAGTCCAGATCTGCAAGTAGCCAGCACTGTGAATTTATATTTCCCTTCATGTGTATTCTTCACCAGATCAGTGAGCATGTCCATCAGGTCTTTACTCCGGCACTCGTCCAACCCGTCTGGTATCAACAAGACCTTCAGCTTCTCCTCACCCATGCTCTTCATGATGACCTCTTTTCTACCCCCATGTAAGCTCTGCCTGATCGCATTCATGATCTGATCCTTCAAAGTCTTTTCAGGAATTGCCTTTAGTGTGGTGATATTTAAAATCATGATAAGATCCCATTCTCCTGGTGTCTCTTTGCTCCTCTTGTAAACAAAGTTTCTAATGAAGGTAGACTTCCCAGACCCTGGTGGTCCAGAGAGTAAGGCAGTCGTCAGGTCCGGGTCTCCAGGCTGTGTCACCAGGATATCATCAGGAGAAGCATCAAGAGGTTCACTGTCCAGAGAGGGTATGAAAAATAAATCAGTTCAAGTTAAGGAACAACCTAATGTATCTACTTACACAACCTTAGAAAAAAGTATTCTTTATAAGCTCAATATGCTCAATATGCTCATCTGACAATTTGTAATAGCTAATCTCTTTTTGCAGATAGTCATTATATTATCATCAACGGGTATACAACAACAGTCAAACAAAGATTATCAGCCTTTATTGTGAGAAACTCTCACAAACTTCTCACAAACTCTGAGAATAGTAAGCCAACACTTAGTTACCTGAGCAGCTCATCAGACATGGCAACAATTTGGATGTAGCAGTTTTTCATGTCATAGCGCATGTCCAACTCCTTCCTATCAAACAGGTATCCTTTCATGAGGGTCCGTTCATAGTATTCTCTATGACTCGTGATAGCTGAAGAATCAAGTAATCAATTATTACACCCCATGATATTATGATGAATATCTATAGTCGAACTCGTTTATAAACTGTCAGGGAGGGGGAAGGAGAGGGGGGATGTGGAGGGCAGGGGGAGGGGGAGGTTGAGGTCAATCATCCATAGATGCATCCAGCCATGAAGGTGGTGATGCAGGTCATTCAGCAGACAATAGAGGTGACAAAACATAGTTTATTTAGATTATTTGGCTGAAAGAACAATACCCTACGTTCATGATATGTTACAGTGAAAAAAATCCTTCACAAATTCACAAATTTAAATCAATTTGCAGATGCCCAAGGATTTCTTCCACAAAAAAGGAACTCATGTATTTGGCTATTTGAGGCTCACGAATCTGTTACCAAGCACAGTTTACCTACCATGATATCTGACAATATCACTTGCATGTCTAGAAGCTGTCCTTACTTATGGTATCAATGTGACCTTGTTGAAAAATGTGGTGAACTAACCTGGTTTAATAAATCCTAGAATTAACCCCTGGAGTTAATGGTTCTTGTGTTGATTGAGGATCTAGCCTAACCACTGGAAATGTCTATTTTACTATCTACCCATATCACAGTCTTCACTAAGTACCAGAATAACAGTGGAAACATATGATACCGAATTAGGAAAACAACAAAGCTCAATATGTCAGAAACATGGATAATCTAATCTAGTTGCTTATTCCAAGCGAGAATAACAAAAAAGATGACAATAAAAATATTCTGACAACTGAATTGCTTTCTCAGAACTAGTTTTCTGCCTTAATGATTAAAAAGATATGTCATATGCACCAAAAGAACGAATTTCACATCACAGTTGTAACAAAAATTGGATTTGTAATCACATTAAACCTTTGGATTTTCTTTGTTTAGCTGGTAACAGCTTGTAGATTGATACTGAATAACTAAGTATCAGTATTGTGAAAAATATGTTTTTTATAATCACGAAATTAATATAAAGCCAGGGTAACATACCTTGCTGTAAATCAGATGGCAGACCTGATGTAGGTTCTGAGGGTCTGGCCTGTTTGTCTGACTCTTGACTCTGCTCCCCATCACTTGGTTTGTTGAACTGTTCCTGCTTCTGCTGCCCATAAACCTCAGGGTCCAGCCCAAAGATCTCAGTGACAACATGGCTCTGGTTGCTCAGACAGAGGGCTCTCAGGAAGCCATGGAACCTCCATAAGGGGTTCTTCAAAAGGTGGTCAACCAGCTCTTCGATCTGATCACAGGCCTTCCCTGCTCTCTGAAGGAAACAAGGAGTGCATCACCAAATCAAAGAGATGAGTCACAACTGACCAGACATCCTTTGATTATTAGAACCACATATTTCAAATTGCTATATAGAACTAGCTGAATGGTCGTTGTTTGTATGCTGTTATTTAATAATTGGGGAACCGTTCTTACAATGTTCAATGAGATTGCCTTTATCACTCCTTTATGAATGCTAGTCAAGTGGCAGATAAGTTCACGAGATGGGCGCTCATATCCACAACGCGAACAACGCTTGGCTGAAAGTCAGGTTTTATTTGTGGACCATATTGATGCATACAATTGCCGGTGCGATGATGGTATAAGATTCCTAGGTTCACAATTCCCACCGATGGAGAGTAAGCTTTCCCTTGAGGGTCCGCCTAATCTCACATTCAGTTCATAACACAGTAGTTCCTTCAACAGTCACCAGATGTCCCTCTATGTATAGCTAATCAAACCCCTCTAATCCTTAAGATCCGTATTGTCAAAACGGTAAATAATGTTCTCCTCCGTACCCCATAGGTTTTACCCAATATATAGTAGTCTGGTTTATTGAGCTTCCCGAGAATTGACGCTTGCTGGGAGATGCACCCTGTCTGCTATTGCTCAACAGGTATATTTACACCTACCAGCAGTCCATGCTGTATTTATACTATATGAGACCCGTTTTGGCGAATTGAGTCGGATGTCGCATGGGGAAGAATTTTAGTTAGGTATACCATCAGAAAATACCAAATCTGATATCTAGGGCCTGAGATAAGTTGTGGCGAAAATAAAAAGAACCGTGCCTATGCGGGTATAAGAAACTGAGATAAATGAGTTCAAAGTTTTTCTTACCGCGCGCTACCGCGGTCCTCCGATAAAGCCCTAGCAACGTACACTTCTAATCTATCCTTGGTCCTGAAACTTTACATAGTCATTCTACACTATTCTAGTTAACAAATACCAGAAATTCATCCGTTTAGAGACATAACTTTTATTCATGCCGGCACTGCAAAAAGTGACAAAAATCCGGATCTGAAACAACAACTTAACCTAGAACGGCAAGCATAAAGGATCACAATACCTCATCTTGACAGCTTAAAAACGACTCTGTGATGATCCTATGTACCCTGGGTATCCATAATGTGTCTATAAAAGTTCTTGGAATGTTCATGAATGTCTTTGATCATTAAAATAGTGAAAGCCACTGAGATAAAATCATAAATTCAAAAAAAGTCTTAACAACTGAAAATAGTTAACAATGTTCAAAATATATTTCTCAAGTAGTCCTGGGCCTGCCATGACCACGTTTATCACGTTTAATAGGACGGCCCCTGCCCCTAGCTGGGGGTGGGGAGCCTTCCTCCTCTGAGTCAGAAGAACTTGATTGCCTCTCCAGCTGTCTGACCAACTCCTCCACCTCCCCCTCTGATCCTGATGATGTGTCTGGGGTCTGTCCTCTGCCTCTGCCCCTGCCTCTGCCCCTGCCCCTGCCCCTGCCCCTGTCTGGCCCATCCCCCTCGCCAGCCTCTGGATCTGATTCTGCATCTGGTTCCGGTGGAGGTACGTCACGTGGGCCTGGGCCGGGTGCTGGTTTGGGTACAGATCGAGGGCTTAGGGCACATGATGTCCTTTGTGTTGTCAGTACAAAAATCCTGAATGTTCTTGAAAAGATACCACTGTCTTTTGGCAGGGAGGCCAGGGGATGGGGTGGGCTGAAGGCCTTCCTGGGGTCAGCTTCAGGGGCAACAGTCAGCATCTTGAAGGTCTCGGGGGCCGAGTTGGCATACTGCCAGAAGGTGACGTGGCCCTTGTTCTGGTCAGAGAACACAAAGTGATGATACTGTTTTATGCCCTTGACTGGTTTAATGAAAGGGATCAAAAAAGATTGTCAGACTCGACAAACACCTTCCCATTCTCGTCCCCCACAAGTTGGGCAAGGTTGACACGTTCTTGGGTACTCTTCACCACAGTCTCCTCCATCTCCATGAGGCTCGAGACCGGCTCACGACGAAACTTTTGTTTAAGGAAACCGAAGCACGGCCAGTCAGGACCCACCAGAGAAGATACGCTAGCACAAACAGTTGTCAAAGTGCATGTCCACCGCCTTCTCCCCCAGGGAATACATTTCAAAATAGTGGTGCAGGTATGAAATAACTGCATTTGACCCCTTACTACCGCAATGGCTTTCGTCGATCAAATAGTTCACCTGTTGGGGGATCGCCTCGGCACAGACACTGAAAATGCCGACCTTGCGGGGGACAAGGAAATACAAAGGGCCAGGCTGCATAGGAAAGGAGGGAAGGTGGACCTGCTGGGCACAATCAAAACTGATGTGGACCTTCGTGTCAGAAGAACAAGGGGGGTGGGGGCCAAGGGGAGGGGACTCTGCTTCTTTGTAGGCAGCCTTGGCAGACTTGACCCTGTCCTGATAAAAGGCCCTCTCCCGAGCCACCACCTCGAGGTGAATTTGTTGCTTTTTCAGCTTGGCCTGTTTCACAATGTCAGGTAGGTTACTAGAGGCAGAGATATCCCTGTTGTTGCGCTGGCATTCCCAGCAGAGGTCAGTCATAGGGCGGGAACACACTACGCGAGGGAGGAGTTGGAGCCACAGGTTTCTAAAAGTTGAGTCAGCCACACACCTGAAATTAGCCTCCTCCATGGCGTTTCTGTACAACCTGTAGATGTCGGCCTTTGTGGAAGAGGAGGGGAGGAGGAGGATGTCATCCCGTTTGTGGGAATACACACGGCCAGGCAGGACGAGGGCGTTGGTCTCGGCATAGGAGTTGATGAAGTCCATGACCCGCCTGATGTCCTCCAGCTGGAGGATCCTTGTAGTTGCCTGCCGCCCACCAGCCTTCTTTTTCCTGGTCACCACCCCGTAGAACTTGTACCACTTTATGATGGATGTCAGCTTGTTCTGGCTGATGCTGGAAAGGTCACAAGGTAAGAGTTACATTAGGCCCATATGGAAGATAGGCAACAAGTACAGGTAAGTATTGTAATATTAATATGGACAATTTGTGCAGGTAAGTGCCATGATCTGTTATAATTCATTACAGTTCATTTTGTTATTTACCTCAAGTAGTACAATAATAATAGGGATATCTTGGTACACCTTAGTTGAGCAAAGAAGTTGAATATCAAAGCTACTCACGCGTACATGAACTTGAAAGTGTCCCTGCAGACTGGCCGAGAACTGACGAGGTAGTGGCTTCGTTGGTGCTGCCTCTCCCCTCCTCCCTTCATTCCCTTCTTCCAGGTGGACAGCCTGCTGCTATTGTTTGTGCAGGTACTGATGATGCCCAGTAGCAACATGCCCTTCTCGCCTAGAAAACAAAGTAGATTAGGATATTAATAATCTGTACATGATATGCATGTGACTCAAGGAATGAGGTTTCTGGTTTGACCCATGAACTAGGTTAACGCGCCCTAAATACTAACTTAACAATGGTCTGGTTGACTGTTAATAGTTGTCTGTTATACTTCAAGACGTTGCCCTGGATTATGGGGTAGTTTTGAGCGAGAACGACATAGCTACATGGTTGCGGCGACAGGTTTGCAAAACATGTATCTCATGAAAAATGTACCTGAGGACAGCTGATAGACCTCCTGCCGACGCTCGACCAGCTCTGTCGTTGTGAACTGTTTACTGCACTCTGCGTCTTTGTGGTGCTTGTAGGAACATCTAAAGACAACAACATACATGATATTAGACTTAGTTCACCTTTCTGAGGGCCACAATGACGTGAGACATGATTGACAACCGTTATAGACTGGCTGGATCACCTGACGCCATTAAGTAGGTCACCGGACAACACCGACGGATCAACCCTGTTTATGGCACGAAATCAACTTTGAAACTTGATAAAAACTAGTTAGGCAGTTATAATACATACTAGGGCACAATCGTACGGCGACCGACCGCATGTAGGCCTTTATAATGTTTTTCAAAACTCACATGAAGTCTTCGCAGTTGTCCCATTCTGCTGTAGAAGGTTGTCCGTGGGGTCAGGGATGACCAGTGGCTCATCCTCATTGCCCTCCAGTTCCCCTAGATCCTCCTGAACATCTTCTTCTTCCTCGGGGGCCTCGTCTTTCTCCTCCTCCCCCTCGGCGAAGATAAAGTACTCGTCGACCAAAGTCCGCCATTGCTGTGGCTCGGCTATACCACATAAATTCGCCCGATTTATGGTATTCAGGGCATCTGCGACAGCCTCCTCGCGATCCATGTCCTTCCAGACGGTGTTGGGAGGTAATCCACATCAAAATCCAGCAGTGATCCAGGATTAAAACAGCTAAAATTGTTGGAGAAGTGATGACGCTCGTCTGTCCTGCTCGCCATGCGTCCCTTTAAATTTCGTCAACAACTGAAACTGGAAGGCACGCGAGGCCTCTCAGCCAATCAGCGCGCCACATTCCGCACACGTGACCATCTTGACGACGATTGTTTACGGGACGACGATCGGGAAAACACGTTCTGATTGGTCCTTGCAGGCGCGAATTCAAAATCTGAGGCTGTGATTGGCCAGTTCACTTCGCGCCCTTTCAGCAGGTAACCGGAACATGGGGCTGGGATGGGATCCAGACCGGCAGGCGAGTGTTGAAGTTATGGAAAAATGGCGTGAAGCGAGGGTCTTTTGTTTCAGATCACTGAGGCGTTGCACGTCTTTGGGGCTTAGTTAGAGGGACTTAGAGATGGCTTTGGGGGCTACATTTTTTGGGGGGAAGACTTCTGATATAGGAGATATAAATAAAAGAAAAAACCCATTTTCGATAAAAAATGCGAAATGCGACTTCAGAGCCCCATATCTCAGTTCGACTTTCCGCGACATCCGACTCATTTCGCCAAAACGGGTCACATATGATATAGTGATTCATATGATTTTAAATACTCTGATATCCCCTTTGTGCAACTGGTGACGTTTTCTTCATTCTATTTCTATATGATTAGTTATATGCGCAAAGTGTTTTACTCTCTACCTTTGCAAACAGGGAGAATTTATGACAATCAATTAGTTTAATCAAATTCTGTCCCTGTTAACGACTCAGCAAACCAGAGAGTAACAATTTATTAATTCATGGATTTATTTATTAAGACATGGATATGAGGGTAAACAATAAATTCTGTAAAGGAGCTACAATTGAAAAATCAACAGAACACATGTAGGAGATAAAAGGCAGAATCCCCTATGGGAGTCCCTAGCAGCCACTTGCTGTTCATAGAACTCTAGCTGAGTCACACCAAAGACTTTGACAATGGCAGTGGTTACTGCTTGCCTGGCACTCAGTATGAAATTAGAATCACAAAAGATTACTGGTTGGCCTGATGTCAGTTTATCATCGTGATTGGAAATGGTATCATGTCAGCCTATGACATGATTTCTCAGTGAAGCAGCACTTTAAGAGGGCACCGGGTCTCACTGCTACAAAATAATAAGCACTTTACCTCATAGATTCGATCACTGCCCATGTCACATAAAACTAATGTGAAAAGCATTATCTTGTGCATTCTTGAAAGAACCCTAAAGGGTTGACCAGACGTTAAACTACTCCAACAACCAAACAACAAACAGCCAGGATTAAGTGGCGGGCGTGGATTTAGGGGGTGGAGGGCTCAATGTGCCTTGGCCACCCCCTCCCCTGATGAATCATGTTTATGGTCCTCCCTTCCCTGTACATTCATGTTTGTGAGGGCCCCCACCCCCCACTCTTTAAATTCCTGGATCTGCCCCTGAGGGGTGTGTGTGTGTGTCCATATCTGGCTAAGTACTACAACGATTCCCTTCCTTTTAGTTTTTGCATGTGTATTTTCTAATGGTTACTTGGCTGAACAGTGATGTAGGCCTTTAGAAATTAAGTAATGCACAAGGGGGTGGGTAAGTAAATTAAACAGTGTGACACTGCCTGAAAACAGGCTTTATTTTCATGTTTAAAACAGAAAATTCAGTGTGACACGGGATGGGCATCTTTAAAGTACCTAGAAAGCATGACATCATTCATTGATGGCTCACAAATTATGTAGATATGTACTGGTTTTCATTTTTGTTCCTTAATAATTGTGAATCAATAAAACTATTGGTCCTAATTAAAACTTACTTGCAGTTCTTTCTTCTTCCTCTGATCTACAACCTCGAGCTGCCGTAGGGGTATCCATAGGGGGTGAATGTCTATGGTGCTGCTCAGCTTAGCGATGTTATTTATAAGGAGGTTGGAATATTGTTCACGCATTGAGACAATGCCTTGATTCCCTGCGTTGTCCTTTGACCACAGGGGGACGTCTACTGCGTCCATGCTTGCTGAAATCACTGTAATGAAGTAAGGCAATGGAAAGAGAAAAGTATATCTAATGACAATTCATGTCAAAATCTGTTGTTAATTTGTTCTAACCATACCATACCCAGTCACATTACACTGACACTGGTCCACCTTGTGTTCAGATACCAACATGTTGGTATCTGAAGTGTGAGCTACTTGTGTTTCCTTATCAGAGGGAATGCAAGTGCCACTGAATGCATAGTGGAATATAGGATTTAGTATTGTTCATACACAGAAACTATATGAAGGTGGATTTACGCAAGAAAAGATTTCTAGTGACAGTCTTTGCAAAGTGTATGAATGTGCTGATAATTACCATTTATTCAGGACTGTCTTTATGTTTTTGGTCTGTGTAAACGGATTTTATGTCAATCAAGACAGTGGTCCTGACAAAGTTATCCCAAGATTATCGCAAGGCTCTTATAGGCATTTCTTAGATTGTCACTGGTATTAGGGTTGAGCAATAGTTTGAACTGTCTGAAAATCTTCTTAAGCCATTTTCGTCCATTTCTCACGAGGTTAATCTAAATGCACTAAAAAAAGACCTTTGAAGCTTCAATTATGTATGACATTTTAATTCTTTATAGAATGTTAGTATTGTCATAATTAACCTATATGTAAGATGAATTTTATGTAAAGTGAGTATTGTATGGTTTAATTGAAACAAAAAGATAAAGAAAAGAAAAAGTCCAACAACAGACTCTATAAACGAGTTATAACCAGTTTGTTAACAAGTATCTACTGTCAAGTGTATGCAAAGTCCTCCCTTTTATCTCAGCTTGTGTACACTTTCTTACAGTTAAGAATGCACAGATAAGATGAATTCAGGAACTTATTACTTGTATGGAATTACGTATTTCCCATTGCCCATGATATTTACATTATTGTTTTACTAATTCCATCTTTCTCTAGAAATAAAAAGTAATGCTATATATGAAATACATATGTATGTAATATATATGTAGAAAGGGGGAAATAAAGGAAAGATACAGATACAAATCTATCTTTGTGACCAAAGCTAACAAGATTTGAAACAATCATTATAATCATGCATTTGCAATGGTGTCATGAAATCTATATTTTGTCATAAATTTTGCCTGCCAATATCAAATTGAAGAGATCCTACCTTTCCTTGATTGGAATTGTCAGGTGAAACCTGTATGCCTTGTTTCCACCAATCCAACTACTCATTTGCCTGGACACAGGTAAAATAGAGTAAAGTATAACAGCACCAGAAGGTCAATAACCGGCTATGTAATGATTGGAAGACTCAAGGTGGTGTGACGTGTTAAGATTATAATCTAAGATAAGGAGGTAGAAGTTTAAGTATGAGAGAATATGCCACAGATAAAAGAGTTTACACACAAGCAGACTTACCAGCGCCCATAAGCACCACTGTATGTGCGGACCCAAGGCCACATAATATGTTAACTATACTGTACATGTGGACTCAGAAACTTCGCAAAAATGACAATCGTATACAAGGACATTATATCAAATCCTTCTATACCATATCATCAAATTATTTAGAAAATATATCTAAATCGGGGGCCTAGCCCTGAACCCCCTTTTCCCTTTTTGTCAAGCTAGAATCTTACTTATTCATGAAAGGTCCGTGTATATAAGAATTTGATATATACACAACAGTCATGGCATAAGGTCCACATGTGTAACCAGTCCCGATAATAGCTTTAAGTTTTCCTTTTATTATGACCATTTCGCGATTCACTTCTCACTGTAAGCCATATGAAGAAGTATATGTTTTAATTTCGACCGTTCACTGATTCACTTCATGTGGTCAGCCATACAGGGTGGGTCAAGATTTAATGACGACATTCACTGATTCACTTCTCTCTGTCACCCATACAGGGTGGGACAAGATTTAATGACAACATTCACTGATTTACTTCTCATGGTCACCCATACAGGGTGGGACAAGATTTAATGACGATGTTCACTGATTCACTTCTCTCTGTCAGCCATACAGGGTGGGACAAGATTTAGTGACGACATTCACTGATTCACTTCTCACTGTCAGCCATACAGGGTGGGACAAGATTTATTGACAACATTCACTGATTCACTTCTCACTGTCAGACATACAGGGTGGGACAAGATTTAGTGACGACATTCACTGATTCACTTCTCACTGTCAGCCATACAGGGTGGGACAAGATTTAGTGACGACATTCACTGATTCACTCCTCACTGTCGGCCATACAGGGTGGGACAAGATTTAATGAGGACGTTCACTGATTCACTTCTCACTGTCAGCCATACAGGGTGGGACAAGATTTAATGATGATATTCACTGATTCACTTCTCACTGTCGGCAGTACAGGGTGGGACAAGATTTAATGACGACGTTCACTGATTCACTTCTCACTGTCAGCCATACAGGGTGGGACAAGATTTAATGACGATATTCACTGATTTACTTCCCACTGTCAGCCATACAGGGTGGGACAAGATTTAATGATGACATTCACTGATTCACTTCTCACTGTCAGCCATACAGGGTGGGACAAGATTTAACTACGACATTCACTGATTCACTTCTTACTGTCAGCCATACAGGGTGGGACAAGATTTAATGACGACGTTCACTGATTCACTTCTCTCTGTCACCCATACAGGGTGGGACAAGATTTAATGACGATATTCACTGATTTACTTCCCACTGTCAGCCATACAGGGTGGGACAAGATTTAACTACGACATTCACTGATTCACTTCTTACTGTCAGCCATACAGGGTGGGACAAGATTTAATGACGACGTTCACTGATTCACTTCTCTCTGTCACCCATACAGGGTGGGACAAGATTTAATGACGATATTCACTGATTTACTTCTCACTGTCAGCCATACAGGGTGGGACAAGATTTAACTACGACATTCACTGATTCACTTCTCTCTGTCAGTCATACAGGGTGGGACAAGATTTAATGACGACGTTCACTGATTCACTTCTCTCTGTCAGTCATACAGGGTGGGACAAGATTTAATGACGACATTCACTGATTCACTTCTCACTGTCAGTCATACAGGGTGGGACAAGATTTAGTGACAACATTCACTGATTCACTTCTCTCTGTCACCCATACAGGGTGGGACAAGATTTAATGACGATATTCACTGATTTACTTCCCACTGTCAGCCATACAGGGTGGGACAAGATTTAATGATGACATTCACTGATTCACTTCTCACTGTCAGCCATACAGGGTGGGACAAGATTTAACTACGACATTCACTGATTCACTTCTTACTGTCAGCCATACAGGGTGGGACAAGATTTAATGATGACATTCACTGATTCACTTCTCTCTGTCAGTCATACAGGGTGGGACAAGATTTAATGACGACATTCACTGATTCACTTCTCACTGTCAGTCATACAGGGTGGGACAAGATTTAATGACGACGTTCACTGATTCACTTCTCACTGTCAGCCATACAGGGTGGGACAAGGTTTAATGATGATATTCACTGATTCACTTCTCACTGTCAGCCATACAGGGTGGGACAAGATTTAATGACGACGTTCACTGATTCACTTCTCATGGTCACCCATACAGGGTGGGACAAGATTTAATGACAACATTCACTGATTCACTTCTCACTGTCAGTCATACAGGGTGGGACAAGATTTAATGACGACGTTCACTGATTCACTTCTCACTGTCAGCCATACAGGGTGGGACAAGATTTAACTACGATATTCACTGATTCACTTCTCTCTGTCAGCCATACAGGGTGGGACAAGGTTTAATGATGATATTCACTGATTCACTTCTCTCTGTCAGCCATACAGGGTGGGACAAGGTTTAATGATGATATTCACTGATTCACTTCTCTCTGTCAGTCATACAGGGTGGGACAAGATTTAATGACGACGTTCACTGATTCACTTCTCACTGTCAGCCATACAGGGTGGGACAAGGTTTAATGATGATATTCACTGATTCACTTCTCTCTGTCAGTCATACAGGGTGGGACAAGATTTAATGACGACGTTCACTGATTCACTTCTCACTGTCAGCCATACAGGGTGGGACAAGATTTAACTATGACATTCACTGATTCACTTCTCACTGTCAGCCATACAGGGTGGGACAAGATTTAATGACAACATTCACTGATTCACTTCTCACCGTCACACATACAGGGTGGGACAAGATTTAATGATGACATTCACTGATTCACTTCTCATGTCAACCATACACATTTTAATCATCTCTTGTCTATAGGTTGCTCTTTTCAAGTTCCTATTTTGAAGGGCAAACCAAGGATACATTCAATAATGACAAAACAAATTACTCTTGGCATCCTTTATTTTTGGATAATTTTGCATGACAAATTCAAGGGTTTGTTCTAGCGCAAATATCCCAGTCAATAAGACAATAAATCAATAAGGAACACACAGTGGGAAACAGGGACACCGCCAGGAACGGATCCAGACATTTTCAAAAGTTAGGGGGGGGGGGGGGGCTATTGTGAAAATTTCCGCAGGACCTCCAGGGCCAAGAATTTTACATTACCAAAATGCAAATTTGGCCAAATTTGAGATGTGCGCGCCTCAGGCCCCCTCTAAATCCGTCCCTGACCGCATTGGTCATTGTAAGAGCATAGCATTATGGCAACTGCTAAATCTTTATCATGTCCTACTATTATTTATTTACAGTACTTGAGGTTTTGTAAATATTCCTTTTGCACAGAGCGGTACTCTGTTTGTACTCAGTAGTCAGTGGTCGGGTCCTCACCCTCAGGTACAGGTTTAGAGGGGTGTGCAGGCAAACCACCCCACTATTTTGGCCTAAATATTACATTCTTTAATGTAAAATTCCTAGGCCTGGAGGGCCCAGGCAAAGATTTTGCTATAGAATCCCCCCCCCCCTCTTTTGAAATTGCTGGGTCCCCCCACAGTCAAGTGGACTCTATGTATGGTTTTTATACAGATGTGAACTACTTTTCTGGGCCTTTGGATACCAGCAATAGGTTATCAGTGTACCATGCCAGGAACGTTCTCTGCCACTGGCGCAGTACACCAATAGCCTATGGCTGATAACCGGTGGCTCAGAAAAGCCATTTTTCGCCTCATTAACTTGGCTTCCCCTGTCTCCTTCCCCTCTGTCTCTCTGCCCCACCTACCGTCAAACCACAGAACTACTCCCTCACCTGCCACCCACGTCCAGCGCAGCATCAGATCCATGACCTTATCATTGAATATCCTCTGTTTTCTTTTCAAATTAAATGTAATTTTCATTCAGCAACAACAAAATGATCTTATCCGGCACAGCAAAGCGAGGATCAAGTAGTCATATTGTCCTGGGACACATAGTGTATTGCCGTTCGGTATATAAGATAAGACAATTCCAGACGTCACTTGGTTTCTGGGATATTTCCATGCTGTTGCAAACATAATACAAGGAATACGGCTAGTTGTGCGATGCATGAGCCATAGCCATTCCACTGGTCGGGAATTGAACCCTGGCCCTTTAGACGAGTGAACAGGTCCTTTACCAGCTTTGGGCTAGGGCGGGAAAAACGGGACGTCCCGTTTTTCAGAGCGCAACCCTTCAATCACTCTAAAACATTCCATTATCTTTTTTTTTTTTCCAAATTTGAAATATGTCCTTATATGACACATGATTTTATGGTTAGATTAAATTGAAATTCCATCTATATCATGTGTATCATTCATGTATAATTTCATCTGCAATAGCTAGATACTATCCTTTTTCATAATTGCCAGTTAATACAGGACGTCCCGTTTTTTACAGGACGTCCCGTTTTTTACAGGACGTCCTGTTTTTTTTTGTGGTATTCCAACCTGTTTACCACAATGGTTGTAATACGTCCAGCTTGTTATCATGCATTCATATGTTGAGTTGAAAAATGTCCTTGTATCTTCACTCGGAAAGGTAATGGCAAAAGTGTGGAGGACGATATGAGAAAAAATAAAGTATCTATGATCACAGAAATTCCTGGTTAATTGAACCAATGAAACTAACTAAGTAAACTATTTTATGATAAACATACTGGTGTGTGCTAATAGAAAATTTGTGAATGAGAATGATGGGAGAATCCCAGTTTATCAAGGCATCCGAAGTTAACTGCTTGATTTGTTATCTTATGGTACTTTTGTGCAAGAACATTTTACCAGCATGGGAAGAATCATAATTCAGTCCTTGCTAGATGGGGGGGTGGGGGGTGCGACGCTGTCTAAATTTGTAAACCCTTACCAAGATGAATATATAACAAAAGTGATTCACCAAAGGCCCTATTCAAAATACCAAAAGTATGCACTGTTGAAATTGAGCCTCTCCATGGTAATGTTCTATATCCTGGTCAACAATTTTCGGTATGCTTTTGGTACATTTTTAGCACTGAAAGTTTACCAAAAGTGCACGCCACCGACATACACTTGTTAAATCAGCTGCTGATATATAATTGGCAGGAAATTATTACCAACATTTTGGTAAATTTTATCGGTAATGCCGCCGATTAGGCCTATTCATCGGCAGCTGTGAATCAGCGGCATACTTTTGGTATATGGAATATAGCCTTTACTCCTCATCAGATTACCTATACATATTAGACGTCACCTTAGATTTGTCTAATGTTTGCTTCTCATACTATGTTGAATTAAAACAAACGTTCATATTGGGTTTAAGGAAATATGCATAATCCTGTTACATTCAATAATAATTGCAAGGACTAAAGTATTATCCTTCAGCTTAATTATAATAGATGCAACTTACAAGATGTTAGCTGGTATGAGGGAAGTGTTCAAAGCAGGGAGGCGGGGAGCAAGCTGTTAGAAACCTGAACCCCTCCCGCTCTCTAAGGTAATCCAATCCACTTGCTGGCACTTAGATGTTAGATGAGAGACCATTCAATTTAGTCTTATAAAGTCTTCACTGAGGTCTTCAGAAAAATCACTTAGCTTCAGAGATTATTTTTACCAGAAGAAGCTCCTATGGGGCATCTCAGCTTACAGTCTCGGGAGGATCTAATTAGCTGCTGAGCGGGGTTTTCTGAGCCTCGTCAAAACATCAGATACACACATCAGCTGTAGGGAGGGGTATTCTGAACCTTTGTCACCTCATCAGATACACACATATGCTGTAGGGTGGGGGTTTGTTAGCCTCGTCAAAAATCAGATACATACATTAGCTGTAGGCGGGGTTTTCTGAACTCGTCAAAACATCAGATACACACGTAAGCTGTAGGGTGGGGTATCTGAAGCTTTGTCAACACTTCGGATACACACATTAGCTGCATGGTGGGGTTTTCTGAACCTTTACTATGACATCAAATTGATACATCAGCTGCAGGTTGGGGGTTTGTGAGCCTTTGATATATTCTGATTTGATTCTGACTTAGTCTATAATCAGCATGTACCATAGTTTAAGTAGATCTATGAAAATAAACAAACACAAGTCACACTGTAAGCATCTATCATTTTAATCAATCATGAGCATCTTTAATGGAACCAGAAGAAGGGCCACTGATGTTTGATACATATCTGACAAGGTAGGACACTGTATTCTCAAATGACGTGATATATCATAACAACCCTCTCAATGTACACCTTACATTTTCACCTTTACTTGGGATTTACTTGTCAGAAAAGCTTGTTTAAAGAGCACTTTAGCACCGATATCAATATATCAACTTTCAAATCAATCTCAGCTTGGGGTAGTATAAATCTGGACACATTCAACTCAATACCGATATGTTATTATGGAAAGTAAAGATTTCATTTACTTGTTGCAGTCAAAAGTAGACAATATTTCTATATTTTCTGTAGCAACAACATCCAAAAGATCACTTGACACATAAACAATATTGATTCATTATAATTAGTACATCATGGCAGCAGAGACTGTATAGTAGAATGACGATAGCATAGAAATGACAATTATGTATAAAACCCGTAAGCACTATGCAGGTTGAGGCATAGAGACAGAAGCACATTATCCTGCACAAATATCATAGAGGCACCAAACAGTTTCAACTTTCATCTTTTAATGTATTGTAAGTCTTTATGGATGTTTCTGTTGTCCAATTATTCAAATCCACCTATTATTCTATGACTCTTCCAACAAAAGACTTGTTCTCTGGTACAATTCAAAAAACAAAATATACATTTGGTTCACACTAGCACAATACAAAAGGAAGGCTCAAAGTAATTTTTACACCTGGATGAATTAAAGGCTTGGTGTTGGTTCTTCGGTTAAGTTGCCAAACGGAAACATGCTTTAATCCTCAAAGCTTGGAGATGGGAAATCAGAGACACCTTAAAGGTAAAGCGCAACATGGAGCAACCTCTCCTAATCCAGCCCACACACATCCCTTATGTGTAGGTGAGAAACTACTTCTCTCCACATCTCTTCATCTACTACTGCAGTCCATACAAAGTGCGTTCTAGAGCAAACTGTGTAAAGGGTCTATCAAATGGATCTTAAGAAACATGAAAAAATAATAACATGAGCTGGTAATAATAATAAGCATATCAAGACTATGAACTGTCCTTCCTTCTTTTTCTCTTTTTGTATTGATCTAAATGGGTCCATACTTGTGAAAGTCTTTTTTGTCTGCAGTCTGTTTGGTAACATGGGTATGATATACAAAGGTAATGGTCTGCTTGTACTTCTCAGATGGGTCAGGGTAGGCCAGTCTGCATCAGGAGGGGGAGTGGAGAAACAGGTCCACCATCTCCACCTTGGCGTAGATGACAAAGGGCAGTGACATGATGGACCTGACCATCCAGGTCACCAGGACAACACACACACCCATCTTGGTGATCATTCAGGGCCTCGGGGGGTAGACGATGACAAGGTTGTTGTCTAAGGAGATAGCAGCCAGGGTCAATATGGAAGTGTACACAGCCACCATCAGGATAAACCTGATCATACCACATACAGAACAACCAAAGGGCCACTTGTGACCATGTGGCTGGCCAAGTTGAAGGGGATATTGAGGAGGGTGATGAGCACATCTGATATGGACAGGTTGACAACGAGCAGGTTGGTCACCATGTGCAGCCACTTGTTTTTGTAGATGACATGAAGGTGTTGCTGAAGGTGGCACAGACAATGACCAGGGTGTAGGAGAGATCCAGGAGGACTACCTCAGGCACCGCCTTCACCATCTGGCCGTGGGGGGGTGTTACCCTGTGGGTTGGGGTTGGTGAGTAATGCATCCAGGGGGATGCTGTGCTGGAAGGTACTGTTACCTGGCGAGGGGTGGAAGATTGGTGCTACTCCTGATTCAGATCAATAGCAAAGTGTAGGTCTGCTGGAGACCAAGCAGGCATGGAACCACAATTAGTTAGTGATAGGCAGACAGGGAGGAGTGGGAGATGGTGAGATGGAACCTTAAATTCACAGCTTAGCTGTTGGGTAGGGTTTTCCGAGCCTCTGTCTAGACATAAGATACACAAATTACCTGTAGGGTGGGGTTTTCTGAATCTTGTCAACACATCAGATTCACACATTAGCTGTAGGCGGGGTTTTCTGAGCCTCATCAAAACATCAAATACACATAATATAAGCTGTAGGCGGGGTTTTCTGAAACTTTGTCAACACATCAGATTCAGATTAGCTGCAGGGTGGGGGTCTGTGAGCTTTTGATATCTCCTGATTTGATTCTGAATTCGTCCTTAATTAGCATGTACCATAGTTTAAGTAGATCTATTGAAATAAATGAACACATGACACATTTAAAGCGTCCATCATTTTAAACAATCATGAGCATCTTTAATGGAACCAGAAGTTGGGGTAGCCACCGATGGTTGATACATATCTGACAAAATAGGACACTGTATTCTGCAACAAGGTAATATATCGTGACAACCCTCTCAATATACACCATAGATTTTCACCCTTACTTGGGACTTACTTGTTGGCAAAGCTTGTTGAAAGAGAGCACCAATATCAATATATTAACATTCAAATCAATCTCAACTTTGGGGTGGTAAAATCTTGACACATTCAACTCAATACCAATATATATATGATGGAAAGCAAAGATTTCATTTACTTGTTTCGGTCAAAAATAGACAATATTTCTACAGTTTCTGTAGCAACAACATCCAAAAGATCACTCAACACATGAACAATATTGATTTTCTATAATTATTATGTTATGGCAGCAAAGACTGTGTAGTAGAGTGACAATAAAATTGACATAACAATTAGGTGTAAAACCCGTAAGCACTATCCAGGTTGAGGCATAGAGACAGAAGCGCATGTTGTTACCACATCATTATGCACAAATATAACTGAGGCACCAAACAGTTTTCACCTTTTGTCTTTTAATGTATAGTCAGTCTTTATGAATGTTTCTGTTGTCAAGTTATTCAAATTGGTCTAATATTTTATGGCTTTTCCAACAAAATATTTGTTCTCTGATACAATTCATAAAACATTTGATATTCATTTGGTTCACACTAGGACAATACAAAAGGAAAGTTCAAAGTAGTCTTTACACCTGAACAAATTGAAGGCTTGGTGTTGGTTCTTTGGCCAGGTCGCCAAATGGAAATCGTGCTTTAATCCTGCAGCAAGTGATGTCAGAACTCAAAGCTTAGGGATGGGAAATCAGAGACACCTTAAAGGTAAAGCGCAATGCGGAGCAACCTCTCCCAATCCAGACTACACACATCCCTTATGTGTAGGCGAGAAACCACTCCTCTCCACTTCTCTACATGTACTACTGCAGTCCATACAAAGTGCGTTCTAGAGCAAACTGTGTAGAGGGTCTATCAAATGGATCTTAAGAAACATGAAAAAATGATAACATGAGCAGGTAATAATAATAAGCATAGCAAGACTATGAACTGTCCTTCCTTCTTTTTGCTCTTTTTGTATTGATCTAAATGGGTTCATACTTGTGAAAGTCTTTTTCTCTGCAGTCTGTTTATGATAATCCACCAGTCTCTCCAAGTGAGTTTGATTCCATTAGTCATTCCTGCACAATTTTTGTACTTTTATTCAATAGAATACAAAATCATTTCCAAGTTATTTTGCGTTATTAAGAATTTCATTTGTCCACCTTTCATTACAGTTGACTGTTCCTATTTCATTGCTCTACTCACTGATCCATTTTTAATGCAAACCATTCTGAACGTTCGTTTACCTGTAATGCTCCTTGAGTCTGTGCACTCTGTCTCAGCCCATCCCAGTCACCTGTCAGAACTCCTTCTCCAGGGCTGAGTGTGCTTTGAAGTAGTGCTCGGTCAGAGAGCGGGTCTTGGGGTCGTTCGCTGATTGGTCACCCAGTGTGTCTGTGTGTGTCTGGGAGGCCTCCTTTGTGCTATCCTCCACCTTGTCCGACTCGCGACTGGCCTTGGAGGATCCCGGGCCCCTGGAGGCAATCACACTGGGCAGCACCTCCTGGGCATCCCCCTTATTGAGTTTCTTCCCCACCTTACACATAAACCGGGAAGTGCCCCCGTTAGTAGAGCAGACGGGCGACTTCCGATGGCCCACATGGTCAAGGCGAACGAGTATCCCCTCGAGCTCAACACCTGGGTGCACATGGGGGCTGCGTCTGTAGCAGCAGGTGAACAGGCCCCGGATGTGGGCCCGGAAGTAGTCATTGAACCAGAAGTAGATGAAGGGGTTGTAGCAGACGCTGCTCATGGCAAGCCAGTGACAGACCAGGTAGACCGTACTGTTGTAGATGAACACGTCACTGTCAGGGTGCAGGTCAGTCAGCAGGTGGTACAAGTTTAGGGGTGTCCAACAAATACAGAATATCACAACAATGGTTATCAACATCTTGATGGTCTTCTGTTTCATCTTACCCTGTGACATGTGTTGGGTGATGTTGGGCTGACCTATCATGGGGCGGATCCACAGTTTTCGAGCTATGCGACCATAGGCCACGGCAATGACAAACATGGGTAGGATATACTGTGTGATGACTGTAACTAGAGTAATGGTCTGCTCGTACTTGTCGGCTGGGTCAGGGTAGGCCAGTCTGCACCTGGAGGGGGAGTGGAGAAACAGGTCCACAGTCTCAACCTTGGCATAGATGACGAAAGGCAGTGACATGACCGACCCAACCACCCAGGTGACGAGCACCACACACACACCCATCTTGATGGTCATCCGCGGCCTTAGAGGGTAGATAATCACAATGTAGCGGTCCAGAGAGATGGCGGCCATGGTGAAGGTGGACACATACACAGCAACCATCAGGATAAAGTTGACCATGCCGCACATGAACCAGCCGAAGGGCCACTCGTCGACGACATGTCGGGCCAGATTGAAGGGGATGTTAAGCAGGGCAATGAGCACGTCTGACACAGACAGGTTGGCAATGAACAGGTTGGTCACTGTGTGCAGCCTCTTGTGTTTGTAGATGACGTGACAGACTAAGGTGTTGCCAAAGGTGGCACAGACAATGACCAGGGTGTAGGAGAGGACCAGGAGGACTACCTCAGGCACCGTCTTCACCATCTGGCCATGGGTGCCATTCCCCCGAGTGTGGCGGTTGGTTAGCAGGGCATCCAGGGGGATGCTATGCTGGGAGGTGCTGTTTCCCGGCTGGCGGTGGATGATCCGATCTAACTCCTCAATCAGATCCATCGCAGAGTGTAGGTCTGTTGGAGACCAAGCAGGCATGGAACCACAGCAGGGTGGTGATATTCAGAAAGAGAGGAGTGGGAGGTGCCGGTGGTAAGATGGAACCCCAACTCTGAAACATAACAAAGCGAGTTGGTTAGTTTGTAAACAATTTGTTCTGAAACATGGAATAAGTTGTGTGGTCTCCAGCAGGGTATATAATTTCAACAATTGTTCTTCTACCCTTCCCTTTATGAAAAGTCCAAAGAGCACACTTTCTTAAAGGGATCAACAGAAGTAGTTTTTTGACTAAAGAATGGTCAAACCCCTTGATAATTACTTAGGGTTCCAAGCATACAAATTAACAAGATGGTGATTGAATTCTACTCTTCTCCTTATGTCCCCTTCATATGACTCAAATGCTGATTGGTCAGCTGGTCCTGGCCTGGCATTTAATTAAAGCAGAGACAAAGTTTAGGTGAGGAAGGTCAATCACTTTCAGGAACACTATAGAAGCAAAATCAACACTACTGTCTACTTCCACTCTCATTACTCCTTGCATGTACAGTCATGAACAATGTGCCGACCCATAAAATTACTTTGTCTGCACCTTTCTACAGCCTTTATGTGCCAACCCACAAAGGTACTTTTGTAGCACCCTATCTACAGCCTGTATGTGTCAACCCATAAAGGACCCCCACCTTATCTACAGACTGTTTGTGTTGACCCATAAAGGTACTTTGTCCACACTCTGTCTACAGCCTGTATGTGTCAACCTATAAAGGTACTTTTGTAGCACCCTATCTACAGCCTGTATGTGCCAACCCATAAAGGTACTTTGACCACACCCTATCTACAGCCTGTATGTGCCGACCCGTAAAGGTACTTTGTCCACACCCTATCTACAGCCTGTGTGTGCAGACCCATAAAGGTACTTTTCCACACACTATCTACAGCCTGTATGTGCCAACCCATAAAGGTACTTTGACCACACCCTATCTACAGCCTGTATGTGCCAACCCATAAAGGTACTTTGTCCACACCCTATCTATAGCCTGTATGTGTCAACCCATAAAGGTACTTTGTCCCCACCCTATCTACAGCCTGTATGTGACGACCCATAAGGGTACTTTGTCCACACACTATCTACAGCCTGTGATTGCCAACCCATAAAGGTACTTTGTCCCCACCCTATCTACAGCCTGTATGTGCTAACCCATAAAGGTACTTTGTCCACACCCTATCTACAGCCTGTATGTGTCAACCCATAAAGGTACTTTGACCCCCACCCTATCTACAGCCTGTATGTGTCAACCCATAAAGGTACTTTGACCCCACCCTATCTACAGCCTGTATGTGTCAATACATAAAGGTACTTTGTCTGCACGTATCTACAGCCCGTGTGTGACGAACCATAAAGGTTCTTTGTCCACACCCTATCTACAGCCTGTATGTGTCAACCCATAAAGGTTCTTTGTCCACACCCTATCTACAGCCTGTATGTGCCAACCCATAAAGGTACTTTGACCCCACCCTATCTACAGCCTGTATGTGTCAACCCATAAAGGTACTTTGACCCCACCCTATCTACAGCCTGTATGTGTCAATACATAAAGGTACTTTGTCTGCACGTATCTACAGCCCGTGTGTGACGAACCATAAAGGTTCTTTGGCCACACCCTATCTACAGTCTGTATGAGCTGACCCATAAAGGTACTTTATGATTTTACTCATGGCACTACATAGCAAGGCCTAGAAAATATAAAGAATATCTCAGAGATCTCCATTTTTTCCATAGACACAACACTCCCTTCAATAGAAACGACCATTCATGATAATGCAATTATTAGCCCCTTTCTTGAAACACTGCAATATCCTTTGAAATAAATGCTCCTGTCTAAGGTAAGTGAAGTGAATTACAGCTATTCTCTTATTAAGACAACTTCATTGAGCTGCCATTTAATATGTCTAATGTAAATATAAAGGCAGTGAATAGGTATTTACATTTCAAACACCGTTTCTGCTTCTAAAGAGTTCCTGCAATTAGTTTTAGATTTCTTCAGGAAGAGACTAGTTTCTGAAGACTAATGAGACATTGTGGGCAGAAATGATTAGAGCTTAGGAAGTCAATATGGTACAGACCTTACCTTTTTGTTGTGGAGAAATCTTCACACTGCAATCAAGTCTGCCTGCGGCTCGTATTGACCAAAAGGCGGCTGATTAGCCCAACTATCTGCCCGTGGGTGTGACCATGAGCCGCCTCAAACAGCTCGCGAGCAGAACGATATCATTATCCTCCATTTTCGCAGGCATTTTGGTCCAGTTTCTCATGTCCGCACGCTACCAGGGCCTCACACCAGCCTCAATTATCGCCCAGTCTATATCCAAGCACATACTGGTTTACAGAACACAGTCTGCTGTGGCCATCCCTACTCCCATGTTTGGAGAGTGAGCGGAGCAGTCTGAGACATCCCCCTCATGGCCAGGGCAGGGCGGTCTGATGCCCTTCGACAAGACTTAATCCAGTATCAGATTGCCCTAAGACCTTAGGGCAGTGATTGGTCTGAACGACCCAGGGATCCGGCTGGGCCCCTGGGACAACGATTTCTCCTAGTTACATAAAGAACTTTTTGTCCGCTTTCACATTGGGAAAACAGGTGGTGGAAAACAGCATTTATAAGCTGTTATCACTAGTCATATATATACATAATGTGCATCTAGATCTATTCCTTTCCAGATTATTCAGTCTGAAGAGGTTTCACTCCATGTCCAATAAGTGAGTTGACAGGCAGCAGAACACATACGCTTCACGGGTCAGTGGGCGGTGATAATTTGTCCCGAATCCAGTAATGAATGGTAAATCCATGGTTTGATCAACAGAATGGCATTCTAGGTGAGCAGCAGGTGGGTAGGAGGTTGGTAGTAGGGAGGCAGGAGGTGGGGAGGTAGGTAGGTAGGTGTGGGGAGGGAGGTAGGGTGGGTGGGGAGGAGATGGGGGGAGAGAGGGATGTGGGGAGGGGGTGAATAGGGCTGAGGAGGGGTTAGCAAGAGGGGGCAGGTAATAGGTAGGGTTTGGGCAGGAGGGGGTAGGGGATGGGTGGGAGGAGCAGGAGTTAGGGAGAAGGGGGCAGGAGGTGGTCGGTGGGTGGGCCGCCGGCAGCCAAGGTGTGGTCAGACCGTGTGTAATGTGGTGAAAGTCAGGCTATTAGCAGGCTGTTAATGAAGTGTGAGAGGGAACATGAAAAAAGAGCTATGTAATCAGCCCTCGACACAGGAGCAGTGATCAGTAAAGGGAGCGTAGGTGGGAGCGTGCGCTGAGGGTGGCTGCTGATGGGCAGGAGGCGGGTTATGATGACTCACAGCTGCCTGAGTAGTGAATGGTGTCTCCGGGCCTCTCCTACTGATAGACTCCTCTACAGCTTCCAGCTGAGTGGCTAGGTAGGAGTGGTCTGTGTCTCGGGGCCTCTCCTACTGATAGACATCTCTACAGCTTCCAGCTGAGTGGGTAGGTGGGAGTGGTCGGTGTCTCGGGGCCTCTCCTACTGATAGACTCCTCTACAGCTTCCAGCTGAGTGGGTAGGCAGGAGTGGTCGGCGTCTCGGGGCCTCTCCTACTGATAGACTCCCCTACAGCTTCCAGCTGACTGGGTAGGTAGGAGTGGTCGGTGTCTCGGGGCCTCTCTTACTGATAGACTCTTCCACAGCTTCCAGCTGAGTGGGTAGGTAGGAGTGGTCCGTGTCTCGGGGCCTCTCTTACTGATAGACTCCTCTACAGCTTCCAGCTGACTGGGTAGGTAGGAGTGGTCGGTGTCCCGGGGCCTACTGATAGACTCTTCCACAGCTTTCAGCTGAGTGGGTAGGTAGGAGTGGTCAGTGTCTCGGGGCTTCCAGCTAAGTGGGTAGGTAGGAGTGGTCGGTGTCTCGGGGCCTCTCCTACTGATAGACTCCCCTACAGCTTCCAGCTGAGTGGCTAGGTAGGAGTGGTCAGTGTCTCGGGGCCTTCTGATACACTGACTCCTCTACTGCTTCCAGCTGCGTGGGTGTGGGCTTCAGCTACTTAAAGCGCAGTACGGTCCACAGTGACTGCTGCAGCGTACCCTGAAATATACAAGTAAAGGAGATAAAGTTATACAGGGGTCTTTAATGTATGGTTTAATGCTGCGGTCAGAGCTCAATCACACTTACTGCAATATTTCAATACACAATACATATTCTTAAACTAAAAGGGTGAAGGTAATTTTGAATGTGTGTCACATAATGCTCGTGATTTATAGTTTTTTTTGGCACTTTTTTAGATTTAGAGCAGAATGTCAACCTGCATACCATTTAACACTCAAGACAAGAGAGGCCAATAGTAGTAGTAAAAACGAAGATCGAGTTCAACTCGTGGCGCGAAAATGCGCACATTAGGCGCTTG
The DNA here is from genome assembly GCA_936440205.1 of Lepidonotus clava. NCBI lineage: Eukaryota > Metazoa > Annelida > Polychaeta > Phyllodocida > Polynoidae > Lepidonotus > Lepidonotus clava. The sequence continues at coordinate 49,966,506 of OW387145.1, forward strand.
CGCATTTTCGCGCCAACGAGTTGAACTCAATCTTCGTTTTTTCTAGCTCACGAACTAGTGGTCTAGGCTCTATAATAGCGTGTGCCAATAGTTTCAATAGTCGTGAAAATGTGCATATTAGGCGTTTGTGCATTTTCGCGCCAACGAGTTGAACTCAATCTTCGTTTTTCCTAGCTCACGAAATAATGGTCTAGGTATATGTTTATGCATAATACCAACGCGTGTGCCAATAGTAACTTCATTTCATATTCGAAATCAGAATTGTATAATAGTTTCAATAGCCGTGACTTAAGTCTATGTATATAATTCAATCAACATCTATTTCAGTAGACGAGTTTCATTTCTATAGTAAAGTCTATGTATATAATTCAAGCAATATCTAAATCAGTAGACGAGTTTAATTTTTTATAGAAAAGAAACAAAATAAATGTGGTTAATGCTTTTTATTACAGTATACGTTCACATTTCAATCTTCTTGGGTTTTGTTGGTGGATTTTCTTACAAACGCATATGACAGATGGTGAACCATTTTTCACTCGATAGAAATGATAAGATCTATTGAATAAATTCTCCTCATTCAAGATACACATCTCTTGCGAGTATGAAAGCATATTAACCATTTTTGACTTATGTTCTAAAGCTAACTAAACCAATAAAGCGCTGGTAAAACACTTTTCACTCTATCTAACTAAACAAATAAGCACTGGAAAAATACATTTTCACTCATTAGAAATAATGACATAAATTGAATAAATTCAACTCTCGCATGATACATATCTCTTCTGAGTGTGAAAGCATAATAACCAATTTTAATTCGCGTTTTAAAGTTAACTAAACCAAAAGCATTGGTTAAAAACATTTTCACTCGTGGTAACTAAACCAATAAAGCAATGGAAAAACACATCTATAAGTATTGACTAAAATCGCTTCAATCAAGATACACATCTCTTCCGAGTCAAGAAGCATAATAACCTTTTAACTTATGTTTTATTAAACCTAACTAAACCAATAAAGTTAACACAACCTCAGCTGAACTCGTATACATTTTCATAAAACTTCCTTGATGTACATTAAGAAAGTAACAAATTTAAATAAGCAGGGAAAACAACATGATAGGATAGTAACAGTCAAGACCTTGATGTACATTAAGAAAGTAACAAATTTAAATATGCAGGAAAGACAGCATGATCAGGATAGTAACAGTCAAGAGTAAACAACTAAGTTAATAAAATGAGGGGAGCATATTCAGTCGGGTCTCATCTTACAGTGTTACAATTGTGCTCTTTAAAGAGCGTCAATCATGCTCGATCTTATTAACACAACTTCTTGGAGAACATTCTTCTCTTAGACTCGTCTCCAGGAGCTCGTGTTTCCCAGCAGTAGATCAACGTCGAGCTCGAACTTATTAACATAACTTCGCAGAGGACATCCTTCACTTATACCGGTCTTCAGGAGCTCGTTTTTCCCAGTAGTAGCTCTATGTCAGTGTCACGTACGACCTCTTCTACTCAATGGTGCCAGCTCGAACTGAGTATCTTCCTAGTGGAATCACGTGAAGGTTTATTTCTTCCAGTCGAGCACCTGCGGTTACTTCTTCGAGTAGATTGTCTAGAGTCGTCTTTGTAGTATAATAACGCTTCTCCACCGGATTGTCTTCATTATATAATTCGTAACAATGAAAATATATTCAAGATCATAATACACGTTAAAATCTTGAAAGAAAGGAAACATGTTACTTTTATAATACGAGACAGAAAGAAAAAAGAAAGCTTAAAAATAAATATTAGAAACATTGTGACAATTTGCAAACTTCCTTCTGAAGCTTAGTTCTATACTAAACAAACCATCAAATTGAATTCAATTTCTATAACTGAACTTAACTTGTGATTTGCATACAAATTGTCAGCTTTCTTTAAACTTTGTCCTGAATGTGAAGCTTAGCTCCATAGTGTATAAACATCGAGCTTACTTACAAATATAGGGATTACAATAAACTGGTGCAAATCAACGCTCTACTTAGATGATGCGTTAATTGTTACATCAAATTATTATTCCCTAATGAAAAATAACTTAATATCTCTTGACTATTACATACAATGGTAATATCGGTTTCCTAACCAAAGTTATTCTTTATCCTATGTCACAAAACTCGCATTCATCATTTCTCTTTAAATATATACATGGTAAACAGCTGAGGAAATGTTAACTTCTACTCAAGGAGAAATTTAAGGAAGGTCATCTTGAATAGTATAATTGTATAAACTTCGCGCACTGGCTTGAGCAGTATAGTTGGTTGAACTTAAACGTTTTTTTGAAAAAGTAATATGTTTATCATTATCTGATTTAAGTAACTTCTGTTGATTTTCGTTAAAATCTTTATCAATAACTGGCTGGAATAGTCTTTGATCATTTTCACATCTAAAAAAATACCTCTTCACTTTTTTGTCTCTTCCTACCCCGTTCAGGAGGCAACTAAAATAATAGTCACGAGGTGAAGTAGATGACATGCTTGGCTTCTTAAATTCTAAGCCGATGACAATAAGGCTTATAAATAATGTTACATATAAACCGCCTATACTAAGCTTTGTAGGTGTAGGTTTTATAACATCCATGTTTCATATTACAATGTATTCGAACTTAATACAAACACAATTAACATTTCAGTTCGCGCAGCTTTTCTTAAGGTAGTTTTCTTTAGATAATACATCATGCATAGACTTGGAATACTGCGATCTTAATATTGGGGTAAAATGTACAACCCCTCTGCCCTTTTTTCTAGAATGAATTCGTTTAACCTTTCTTAATTTTTTCACATAATTGGTTACCAACTCATCATTCTTTACAGTATTGCTTGAAAAAGCGGAAAGTATCTGAGTTAAAGACTTTCCTTTACATTTCTCTAAAACATAATATATAGTGTATTGTCCGCACAATGTGGAAAATAAATTTTGAATAGTCTTAGAAGAATATCTGAATTCAAATTTTTTGCTCTGTTTCAAAAAATCAATAAAACCTTTTTTCAAAGGAGGGAGTCCAAAAGAATCAAAATACTCTGGTAGAGCTGCTCTCGACTTAAAGAAAAACGCAACCCAGTGTTCACCAGGTTTTCGACTTTCATGAGTATTTGCAATGAAAGCGGCAGGGTAATGTTGATTTGTTAATTTAGGTAAATTGTTACTTGAAAATATACCCTGGAAAATATTAGAAGATGCACTCTGTGACAAAAGAACTTCTTGAATCTCAGAACCATACATTTTAAATAGTTCTTACGACTTCAGGTAAATTGGTATCTCCAATTGCTAGCATGCTATCATATTCTAAATAAAATATCATAACAACTCCATGATCCAGAGGAGCTCTCAAGGTAGCTATTACATTAATAGTTCCGCTCTCACTTAATTCGAAAGTGGGCGAATTTGGACTATTTTTACTCAAATCAAAGCAATATAGGGTAAAACCATTTCTGAACTCAATAGGATTTATAGCAAGTGAATTACTGGCGAAAAGCCTTCCAGTGCCGTATATAAGAGAAAGGTAAGCTTCATAGTACTTTGAAGTAGTAAAATCTACTTTCATCTCATAAAAAGGAGAAATCTCATTATCCCTTTGTATTTTCATTTCAGTAACGCCAAAATTTTGAAAATTGAATGGATTGAAATTATGGGTACCATCAAAAGCACGAGAATCTAGTAAACCGACTATAATTCTCTTAGGTGTTTCAGTATTTGAAACCAAACGTTGTTCCTGTAAAACTGATTTATTCGGTCCGTGAGTAGAATAAGCCATTCCTATCCGTTTAAAAGGAAATTTCAAAAATTTGCCTGGTAAACGCGCTTTCTCCATTTCATTCACAAAAACTTCATCCATAGTTGATCTTTTCACCATAAGCACAGCCTCTTCAATTTCAATTTTATACTGAACATCTCGAGCGGACATTAAACAAAAATTTTCTTCATTTCTAATAAATCTTACTTTCAAACCAACATCTCCAGGAAACTTCCTTTCTCGATTAAAAATATCATTATGAATCTTGCAAATCATTTGAAAGCTTGAACCATATTGTGTCTTTAAAAATCTCTCCATACTTCCATGATTAGTCTCGGCATCAAACCGATCAACCGCCTCAAAATTACCAGTATCTCTATAAAACATGGAGACTTTACCAAAAGAATCTAAGAAGGCTCTATCGTAATTTAGAAGTATTTCCAAGTAAGACTTGTAAGCATACAAGTTATTACTGCTCGTTAAAAACTTACCTCCTAAATATAATTGTACATCTTTAAACATAGCCCCAGATAAATAATTCACAGGGAAAACCTTTGATTCGTTGTGAATGGCCCCTAAAACCCCATCTTGATTTGCTACTGGAGGTGCAGGAGGTACACCATCAGATTTTAAAATTTTCATCGTTAACTGAAGATAAGTATTACTTAAATCAATAAAATCATTTTTATTTGATTTTATAATAAACTCGATAGGTCCTCCCTGGCTTAAATTTGTAATAGGATATTCTTTAGAATAGAAACTTGCGCGTGAAGAAACTTCTGTTGGAGGGACAGTGAAGTAATCTAAACTTCCGTCCACGCAAGGGCAAGAATCTTTATGCATTGCCATGATGTAAACTTCTTAGTTCGAATAGATCCAATCTCAAAATACTGTAATCTTAAGCTTATTTCTTATGTCAGATTAATCATCAAAAATATCTTTATATTTTACATTTTGTCTATTCCTCCTTCTCCTTTTTCTCTTTGGGCCTGAACTAGTTGATTTTGAAATCCTTTTATTCGGCTTCTTTTCATTCTTTGAATCCTCGTCATCATCTGACATTTCTTCTAGTTTAGATTGAGCAAATTTTAAAGCATCTTTACCGATCTCTCTCATTTGCGCCTTGGCCTCGTCTTTTAATACTTGCTGAGGATTTTTTCCTTCTAGCAAACCCTTCACTGTGCTTTTTCCTGCTTGTAGCCCTCTCTTCATAACCTGCTGCTTAACGCTTCTCAAGCCAGTCTTAAGAATAGGTTTAACTATTCGGGGTAGAGTGCGAAGTAAGCCCTTAAAAAGTGATCCAAAAACAGCACCTATACAATAACCTCTCTGGTGTTGAATTCCGATATAAGGGTTATGATAGAAACCATCCCCTTTCTGCTCAGGTCTTGACTCTTGAAAAAAATCTCGAAAATGCTTAACATGGTCATTGCTGCAATACAGTTTCATATGCTGACTTTGACAATCTTTCGCCATTTTTAATTTTGATTTAAATAATTAACATTATAAGCAATGCTTATCTTACATCAATTTTCGTCTATTAAAAAGGTTACTTATAAGGATCCCAACTATCCCATTTTCGATTAGGTTTCAGTATCCTTCCAAATGAAGATTGTCGCTGAACAGTTTCTTCTCTTTCTGGGGGCTCTTCTCGAGGTTTACGACGAGTTTTCTTTTGTTTCTTTGGTTTAGGTTTGTCACCGAAAATGTCTCCCTCATCTTCGGAATCTTCAACATTGGCGCTGAATTTCACAGGGGTTTTCTCTTCTATTTCACCCACATCTATACTCCCTCTTTTGAAGGGGCTAACCAATTTAGGAGTTTTATTTTCTTCGTCAAATGCTCCTGCAAAATCTAATTTTGAATTTTCATCATCATCATCATCATCATCATCATTGGTTTCATCCGATTTCATCTTACCTTTAATCCAATCATCATCAACATCATCATCAGATTTCAACTTTTCTTTAATCCAATCGCGTGCTTTATGCTTTTCTGGTTGAAGTAAAGGCGATGAAGATAATGCTTCCTTTATCTTCATCGCGTCGATGTCTTCAAGAGGATACTTTTTAGGTTTCAGAAATTCATCTAAAGACTTCTGATGAACAAAATCGCGTCGAAGTCGGAACGGCTTACCTTTTATCCAAGTTTTAGGTATCTTTATATCGTTTAAAAAATTCCAGAACTCATAAAGTCCGAGAGGTTCTTCTTTATAGGATTTAGATTTTGATAAGAACATCATAAGATCTTTAATATTAGAACCTGGAATAGTTTTTCCTTTCAATATGAGTTGTCCTCTATTATCCCAATAACCTCCATTTTTCAAAACTTTATCTAAAATAAACTTAGCATATGGTTTCTGTGAAACAGAAATACTTTTTAAAATTGGTGATATTATCGAAGAATCATTATGAGTAGAATTAATATCTAAATTTTGTAGTGAAGAACGAGAAGGAGGAGGAGGAGGAGGAACATCGGTATTGAAAATTGGGTATGGTTGTTTATTAAACATGCGTTCTTGCAATAATTCTTTCTGTCTTGATAGAATAGGATTGTCTTTACCTCCATCCTCGCTGAAATTACAACTTTTAAACATGGATAATGGAATAATAACCGATTCTTTAAAAGAAGCCATGTTAGTAAATACGATAAATTCCAAAAACTAACTGCAAACTGAAAATGCTTGTTTATCTTAAAGAAATTAGCTTCACTACATCAGCACTACAATAAATTCTGAATAATAGCCCCCAATGCTGGGATGAGGAATGGAAGAAAACCTCCATTCTGCTTCAAAACTGATTTTCGTTCCTTCACAGTTATTTTCGGCTTCACAATCTTTCTTAAAGTATCTTTATATTTCTTCAGTTTATCAAATTCAGCTTTCTTTAATGAAACATTGCCCCTTAATACATTATAAACTGAATCGCAAATAGCATATATTTCATCTGGACTTGCTGATTCCAAAAGTCTGTTACGTTTCTTAGCATTATTTTTTGAATTGCACAATAAAGCTAAGAAATGCTTATGTCTGTGAGCATATTTTTTCTTAGAAATTTTCTTCTTCTTATTAGGAGCTCGTTCAGAACCTGAATTCTGAGTTTTTTTCCGGTTAACTTCTTTATTATATTCCATTTTTACGCTAGTAAAATAATATTACCATGATTACTAGTCTTATCTCAGGAATATTTAAATGCTTAATTTACTTAACGTTCTGAGGTATGAAAACGTGTTGAACATTGCCGAATAAATTTGAGCGGAACATAGCATTTCTAGGAGTTTGTTGGTGACCATCAATAAACAAATAACCATGAGGTCTATCAATAGCATGCGAAAATATATTCACAAAACAGCGTTGATTCTTAGGCATTAATCTTCTTCCTAGAGTATAAGCTATAGTTTGATCTAAAGGAGAATTAAAAATGCAAAGATAAGTAGCATTTTTTGTAAAATTCTTGCGCTCCTTACCTTCATGAAATAAATTCTGAGAAATAAAAATAATACTTATGTTTTCATGATGAGTGCGTTTAGTAAAAAATTCAGTTATCAACTTATTATTACCACACTCATGCATTAAATCATCAAAAACTGCAAGCCCGCACTTGCTAGGATCGATTAAATCATTGAAGGATTCTGGCAATCCTTGGTGAAATTTTACATTCTTAGTTGATAAAAATGGATCGCGAGGAAAAGTCTCACCATAGAACCAAAGAATATAATCAAAATTATTGTCAATTACTCTATCACTATTTTTCAAAAGATCAATTACAAAAGAGGTTTTCCCTGAATTACTAGGTCCTGCTATAATAGAGGAAAAAGGTGTCTTCAGTCTAGCATCGAAGACCTTAAATTGTTCTTCACTTGGCATGTCTGAGCACTGTTATATTAGCTATAAATAAGTCATGTCAAAAATAAATATCATGAATCTTAACACTATTTCTAAGTTGAAATAACTCTCGCTAACTCTTTAGCATAAGCTCCGCCACGTAATATTTCATTATCTTTATCCAGCAAAACGTAAGTAAATGGTTTAGTATGGAGCACAAAAGCTATTTGAAAAACTTCTTGTTTCCAATTGGATAAGAAACCTCTGTTAAAAGTTTTTCTATATTTAGTTAATCTAACTTTATCTCCTACTTTAAATTTTGAATCTAACTTATTTGTGAAAAGGAAATCTTTATATTGTTTCTGCCATAAATCAGCCTCGTTACTTTTATTTACTTCAGAAGGACTTAAACCCAATGAGCGATGTTTTGAACGATTATAACTATAAACTATGTCCTGAAGAACATTATAATATTTCTTTGTATTACTAGCTTTCATATACTTAAATAACTTATTTTTGTAAGTTCTTATAAACCTTTCTACAATGGCGCATTTCGGATCCTGTGAAGTTGAAAATTGGTGAATTCCATTTTTCTTTAAATATTGTGCGAATATTCCTTTGAATTCAGAACCTAAATCACACTGAAGTAATCTAGGTTTTGTTTTAGCTCTCTTCATTATCTTAGTGAAGGCCTTAATGGTTTCAGAAGCCATCTTGGTTTTCATAGGTTCAACATAACCAAATCTTGAGAAACAATCAATTACAGCTAGAATATTGGTATAACCTTCATTATAATCTCTCAATTGAGGTAATACCATGAGATCTATCTGCCACTGATCATTTAATCCTCGTACAATTATTTTTCTACGAACAAAATTCTTTTGAACCGGCTTGAAAGAAGTGTAAATTTTACTATTCTGGAGAAATGTTTTAACATCCTTCAAAGTAGTTTTAGCATTGATCAACTTAGCAGCCTGGTATAATTTATTTATAGAAGAAAAAGATGCCGGATGTTTAGGATTAAAATAAATAGATATCAAAAGATCATAAATGCTTCTCTTCGGAGTAGACATGATACTAGTAATCACAAGAAATGATCAACTTCAACTATAAAAACAACACACAGAAAATCTTGAAAACAACACACACACACAATATCGTTAACAGAAACACTAGATCCACACAGAAAACCTCAACACAGCATAGATTCAAGACTACTAAACTGCAAACACGAGCAAATAAAGCAATCACACATCAAATGAAATAAACCCATGCTGTAACTATGAAACAAACGCGTTAAATCCCTAATCTATATATGCACATTATAAACAACTCGAATTCAAAAAGCATCAACTTGAAATAGAGTGCTTATCTAAGCTTCATACAAACCGGTTATCCGTAGCATGTAATCGCAATAAACACTCGCATTCAATATTATTAAACCTAGAATTTGAGGTAATTACTTCGGTTATCCAGAAGCAGCAATACAGAGAAATAAAATTCTCAATATCGACTTAGTAAATAAATATAAATATAAAGTAAGTAAGTAAATTAAATAAAGATTAATATTCTCGCTTCTCTCAATACGCTTAGTTTATTTTATAAATAAACCTAAATATTAGTAGACTAATATTCTCGCATTGAATATAATATGTCATACTCAAACTAGTTAGAAATGAACAAAGTCTTTAACTCTGCCTCATTAGCTATCAACTTAAGCGGTAAAAACAAGCCTAAACTAGTTAACTCAGAATTTGTAGATTTGTTTTTAGCTCTAATTGAATTTCTATTTCTTGTCTGTCTGCTGGTAGCAGGTTTCAGTTTCTGTTTAGTTTTTTGAACTCTTGGCTTGGAAATCTTATCTTTAATCTGTACTTTTGCTCTAGATCTTCGAACTGTCTTATTATCTTTGCAGTTCTTAATATTAGCTTCCTCCATATTTACTTTTGGAACTAAAGTAGATGACGGCTTTTGCAGAAAAAGATTATCATCACTCGAAACTATATCTTCCTCCCCAGATGTTATTACCTTAACACTACTCTTATCATCATCTTCCCCAGAAAGTGCGTTATTATCATTACAACTATCTTCCTGTGCAAGATATTTAGATGTGCTATTCTGTGCGTATTTCTCTTTCTCCTTTAAATGCTTTTTATGACAAGATTTACATCTAAGCTGATCTTCGGTAAAAGCTTGTGCCTTTTCATATGGTTTGTGGCATTAGTCCAGAGGCTTGTGTCATTTTTTACTTTTTTCAAATAAAAGCTCCTTTCAAAGAAAAAATCTGTTCTATAGAATGTTGTGAGTATAAAAAGTTTTGGTGGCATTTTTTCTTTTGACCTTAAAGATTATTTCAAGGTCATCAAAGAAAAAAAGTATGAAATTACTTTAAAAATCTATTTTAAGAAGGTCTTTGAAAATAAATCAAAGATAAAATGAGTTTTGTATGACATTGAGCATGTGCTAATATCATACAAAAGAACTGCCATATAAGAAAGTTCTAAAGGTCATTCAAAGGTCAACTCTCTATTGGCCTTGTATTTTACATAGTAGTTAGGCAGCCAATGTCTCAACTAAGACATTCATAGACATTTTATGTATCTGTTAAGCACTGTGGCTAGAAGTAAAGAGTATATCCTTAAGTAAAAGATTGGGGTAGATACCAAACTAAAATTTGACCTTGAAGGTCACTTTCAAGGTCGCAAAGGCCACAAATATTTTATTTCAAATTTCAACTCTAATGTCAAATGCCTTTCAGGAAAACTAATATATATGACATTGTGATTTACCATTGTTCATATATAGGCACTTCAACTTTCAATAAAAACATAAATGAACAGGAAATCTGAATTGTATTTGCTGTTTCCTCAGTTCACCTCAGAATGCATAAGGTAATGTCTGCAGTCATCAGCCATTCTCTACAATAAGATATTTCATATGGATGCAAATTAAGAATTCAGAGTATTGAATGCAGAAAAAGACCATGGTGGATATTCTTCAAAGTTGTGACCTTTAAGGTCAATTCCAAGGTCATAAATTGACATAGTAGATTTGGAGTTTACTATGTCAGGTTTCAAAAACACCATTGTTTATTGGATTTCATTGAACCATTTGCTCACTGGAGGCATTTTAAATTGCTAGTTAAACATGCAAAATACCATTTTACTCAGTTTAACTTGACATGGGGTATGTTTTGGTAATAAATGATGGGCAGTTGCCTAAAAAGCTATTACAGTTCTATGTCACTTAAATGATTAACCCATAAGTCATTGCATCCTTTAAAACAAGTTATAAGGTTATTGTTAGGTGTGCTACACAGGTGTTATAAGCAAAATTAAAGTAACACAATTTTCCTGTTGTTAAAACTGCAGCAGTTTTGCCTTCACTACAAATGACACAGATTCGTAAAAACATATTATAGAAGTACGGGTGATCTGCTATTAAATTTCGGAGTGGCTACAAATTATCACAAATGTGGATGACATCACTGAAGATCACATCATTAATGAAAGTGGAGTCAACAGACATAACATAACTGAGTATGATAATTGATATCACCAAAACCTTGTTATAAAGATTTAACCACAGAGATGATATTGTCTGCCTTGATCTCATAATGGTATTATGTTAACAAGGATAACATTATCAGTAATGACATCATCTAGGATAACATCATGAATGGATGATGTCAATGAGGGTGACATAACAAGCAATGATGCCATTCCATTATGTCACAAAGAATTATGTGACCCAGAATTACATAAAAGACAAAAGGTATCATTGGGCCTAACAGCACCTCATTGAACATGATGTCATGATACATAACCTCATTGAATAATGATTATGGTGTCATAAACAATGAGTTCACCAAAACTAATATAACTAGCAATAACTCCACTGAGGGCCACATTACCAAGGATGATGTCAACAGACACAATACAACAAGGAATTACATCACCAAGGATGACATAATCAGGATTACATCACAGTGTATGATGTCACTGAGGTCAATATAATAGTAAGAGTAAACTTGTGCCCATGTACAATTTTATAACTGATAATGACATCAATGGCAAGGCAAATACTGGACATAACAATACTGAGGATGACATCTATGATTATGACATCATAGGCATGATGTCACCAAGGATAATGTATACAATGCCATAGAATATGCAATGGATGGAGGCCATTAAGGAATGTTATACATTGATAGTTTTTATTGATACTTTGAGAACTTAGCTTTTGTGTTTAAGCCTTATTATCTTGGAGTTTTAGTGCTCATAATGACGTAATTATGTCTCAAACTTTGAGAATATATCCAGGAACATTAAATATCATACATGCAACTTGCATATGGTGAAATAATTCTGTATCACTCTCAATCACTTTATAGTTCTTAGATGTACTGAACTCATCTTAAGAGATATCATTGTTATTCTCTTTCTATTGATTAAATTCCGCATTCTATAATATGTAAATGACCTTGACCTAAATTAAGGTCATGAATTTTAAAAAATTGTGCAATTTGATCATTTCCTGAACTTAATTTGGAAAGATACACAAGACTGAAGTATTTTCTGAAATTTATGAATTATTTCTATTTTTAATCATTAGCTTTTTGATATTATATTAAACATGTTGCACCCAGTACTCTTGTTGAAATTTATAGTTAACTATCATATCTATCATCTCCATTCAAAATTTGCCTTATTGCATGTAAACAATTGAAAAAAATAACTTTACATAATAAGTTTCATTTTTCTACCTATTTCAATCCATTAAACATGAATCAAATGACCTTGACTTTCACATTTATGGATAAAAGTGATTTGGAAAAAAGCATAGGCATAAAATGCTGCTTTATGTAAGTTTTCTTGACAATTGAAGCTTTATTGAAGACACACCAGCTAAATATAGCAAAACTATCAATTTCTTACCTTGTGACCTTGAAAGGTTAAAAAATGACCTTAGCATTTAAAAGAAAAAATGCCACCAAAACTTTTCTAAACCAGCAGGACCTATGGAACATATTTTTGTATAATTTAAGGCACTTAGTTCAATTTAAACCCGCTCAGTACTATTTTAAATAAATCCTTATCACATGGATATTTAAGCTAGCTATATATTCCGACTTCTTCGAGGGCTTGATAAAGAACCTAATCTCAGAGATATTTTTCAGCTAACAACCTAATCTTGAATCATTAAAGTTCTTGCGTATCATCATCATCATCGCTAGAAAGAAGACGCTTATCCATACAAGCTTTCTTATTCTTAGAAGGATTTTTCTTCTTACTTGATTCTTCTTCACTACAACTCTCACTTGAAATCGAGGTATTTTTTTCCTTTTATAATTGACTGTCTATCTTCCTAATTCTTCTGTCTAGTTTGTTTTTTATAGAAAATAATTCTGTGAACTCATGTTTACTTAATGTGAAATTCTTAGACTTTAGCATATCATTAAAATGAAGGTAGATCTGACCTCTGAAAACTGTAATATCAATTCTCTTTCTTCTTCCAAAAGCTAGTGTATAATGACGGTGAGACATCTTCGCAGACTTCTCCATCTTAAGTTAACACTGATCACTGAATACAGGAACTTATCGTAGCAGCTTATAGTTCTGATCCAATCACAGGCTAATTTCTTCGTGAAACTCAAATTAGTCGTCTGCTTAAGTCAGGTATCTTGAAATAATCTTTTACGTTTATTTCTTTTATTTATTCTATCTATTTCGTAATTTCCATAAGCAAAAGAGCTTATTCCATCAGAACAAAGCCAGCGTTTGTCTTCAAAAGGAGATAAAGCCAATTTGTTTTCTCTAACTGTATATAACTGATGTTTGAAACTTCGGATAGTATCATATTTTACAAAAGATCTCAAACAATGAAATAAGCATTCTTTAAACTGATCATGATAGAGGTTCTGAACAGTTGTTCTCTTAATTCCTTTAACCCTTTTAATAACTTCTCCTGAACTCAGTACAAAGGAATACATTTTAGGTCTTAATGCAATAAATTCTAATATTCTATTTCCTGCAGCTTCGTCTTTGAATTTTCCTAAAACTTTCAAATTATCCAAAGAATAAAATTCGTTTTTCTCATCTAAATTAGAAAAATCAAAATAATGTCTTATCTTGTAAAGGAGATCTGAAAAACGTTTGTTATCTATAAAATAAATCAAAGAATCGGTATCACTATATAAAAGTTGAATTGATTTCAAGTCGAATGTTTCCAACATAACATTATAATGAAAATTAAACATGTGCATCTTAGATAAATCTAGAATAGTAAAGCCTATATAAACAGGTTTATCCAAATCAACTATAGGGTTCTTATACTGTATACCGACAAAATTAGGATCAAAAGCGTGTAAAGAATGAAAAGTTGGTTTTTTTATTAATGAAGCACACCTAGCTTCACTTGATGTCAAAACCATCTTCATCCGCCTCTTAACATTTTCCATGCATTTACCGAAAGTAGAGTTGTTCATAAGCTTAAAGAATTCTTTATCGAAATCAGAAGTAGCTTCCTTTCTTTTTTGATTATTGAATTCTATATATGGTTTCATCCAACAAGCCTGTTTGAAAGAGACAACGCGGTGAATCTCGAGAATTATTAAACCTAATTGAAGATAAAGTTTTAAAGTTCTATAGTGGATGATATATTTCTCCTTCCTAGCCACAGTTGAAATTAATTTAAGTGGACTTTCTTTATATTTCATCTCAAATTCTCTTAAAACAAATTTAGCATATGGAGAAAGTTGGTTGTATTGTATAGATATTTTCTCGGGACCTAAAGGAAACATGTCATGATAATCATGCAAGTAAGATGGATAATCTAAAGTAACTTCTAAAATATAACCCACAGGAGCATCATCAGAAATCTTAGAAACGTCAAAAGATGAATATTCTTGTGGGTTCACCCAACAGAAATCTTTGAAAGGTAGGGGCTGAATCATAGCATAACCGTACAAATGATTACAGTCATAGTAAACTATATGCTGATCTTTATTCTCAACTTTGGCATATCTATGAACTACATTTGTCATACCGCCTCGTATACCATTCTCAAAAAAATTAAACATATCAATTTCATGGATCAATTCAAGATGAACTTTAGTATGTTTCAACATAGCATCATAACTGAGAGCAGGAGCTGTTAAATATTTTGCAGGATCTAAACCGTAATATTCTAATGCTTTTTCCCTGAAAGATTCGAACACATCTGCTAGCAATAAAACATCGATCTTTAAATAAAGTTGCAAATAGTCCTTAATACTTTTACAGTTAAATTTTAAAAACATTGATAAAGCATGTTCATATTCTGAAATAGTTATATTCTTATTAGCTATAGAATTAAAAAAATCCTCTCGAGGCGGAAGTCTCTTCTCCTTTAGTTTTGACCAAGAATCTATATAATCGTAGCACATAACGCCTTTCCGAATAACATAAGGCAAAAGCTCTTTATTTGGGAAAAACTTTCTAGTTTCTTTTAAATCGTTTTGATTTTTCTTTGCTAATAAGTTAGCTAAATTTGATAAAGAATTTGGTAGAAACTGAAAAGAATCAATAAACACGAAGTTATCAAGAAAGATCGATAAAAACTTTTCTGATGTTCTTGGTATTACATGAATATCTAACTCTTTGAGATATCTATGTATAAACTTAACAATAAAATGCAAATCATAATTCATTGCATTATGCATAACTATAGGTATTTTAAATTTGGAAAAAACAATTGAACTATAAACAAGATTACATGTATTGCAACAGTAGTTAACATCTCTTCCCTTCCCCTCTCTTCCCAAGTGCGAATGATCAATAACTTTTCTCACATTAACATCTCTGAATGAGGTGTCGCAGAGGTAGCATGAATGTTGCGAACTAAGATGAGCTATGTCTCTTGAAGTTAACTCAAGAGGTGATCTGTTATTATCAAAAATATAAGATATTTCAGCTCTCATATTATATATATAAGCTAGAAATCTCTGGATGACTAATGGTCCTACATAAAGAAAAGGTGGTCTTGAATATTCGCTATATTTAGATAGTAGGATAGCTCCTACTGCATTTAAAGTATGCTTTGTTTTCAATGTGCTCTTGCCCTTGGGTGTATTCAAAGTTTCATTGTAAGTCTCGAAATCAGCATAAATAATAAAATGATTTTTAATTTGTTTAGAAATATTATTAAACTTTAGTTTAGATCCTCTGAGAGGTAATCGGTAAGACTGTCCAGTATATATATTACTAGTACAATTTAGAGTCTTATGAAGCTGATGTGAAATCTTAGAATTGAAGGAAACTAGACATTTAGGACAAAAAAACCTCGATCTCTTCCAGAAAAATGGAGTAATAAAAGAATCAAGATTTCTTATCAACATATAATGACTCTCGTATAAAAGAAGATTAACGTGTTTGCGATGATGATTTTCATTAAAATTAGTAGAAATATACATAGGATAAGGTAAAAACTTGCCATGCTTATCTTGGAAAAGCCCGAAAACATTAATAGTTAAATCATTATTTTTCTCGAACTTAACTACCTCACTTAACTTTGTAGGAAAAGAAATACCTTTCAAATCAAAACTTTGCACCAAATCAAGATAAGAAGTGAACCTTCTAGGATTTGAACATCTCTTAAAAGCAGCCATAACAGAATATAAAAAGCATCTTTGATCCTTACAAGGTATATTTAAGATAGAATGCTTCAAAGAAATCGGAAGTTTTAAAGAAGAGCAGCCCCCCAGAGGATTACACTTAAAAATAGATAAACGTAAAGAAATAATCTCTTTCAAAAACCAACCTGATCCCATTTGAATAAAACAATCGAAAAAAGCTAATACTACTCTCTTAGCATGGGCTAAATCTCTCTTAATAGAATGAAAAGTTAAAACTTGAATCATTGGACTATGAAACCAAGGTTTAGTTTCAAAATAGGTCTCTCTCTCCATATGAAATTTACCAAGTAAAACATGTAGAGATAATTGAAATTTAATACCGCCATGAACAGAAAGCGCTTTACTTATTTTTCTAATCAAAACTTTAGACTTTAAATGCAGGAATAAATCAGCATCTATACAGTCATCAGGAATCAAATCATAATAGACAACTAGATCACCTAGTGCCTTCTGTTTCTTTGGAAAAAGTTTCTTCATTCCTCAGAAACCTTCCTGAAATGTAAAATAAGTATAACTACGCCATATTCAAAGCGCACAAGATTTCCATCATCGGTTCTAATACTAATTTCTATTTCCTGTAACTTATCATAGGCCAATTTCTTATAGAGAGGATTAGTATAAGTCATCTTTATATAATCTCCAAATTTACCTCGAGCTCTAACGGTTCGCAGCAGCTTAGTTGTAATATTGCCTACGTATTCAAAATCTACAATATTCGAATATATATACAGATTTGAAGTTTCTGTTGGAAAAACTGGAACTCCATGCCCGATATATTCTATTCCAAACTGAGGCCGTAAGAGATTATCATAAGATCCATGTTCATTTAAACTCAAAACTGCATTAACACCTTCAATAGAATCATAAGGTTGCTTTTTAAACAAGCGAGGTCCTTGAAATTCAATTACATTATTTTCATGATTTATAATGCCCTCGCAATTACTTAAACGAAGAACTCTGGCTAAATATTCTGATATAAATACTCTATCACCAGCTCCAAGATATAAAGTGCATATCAAATTTTGCTCATCTGTTTTAATATGAGTGTGTCTTTTATAGTTAAAATAACCAGGATAATTCTTAATCAGATCCTGGTCTATATCACTGAAACGATTGTTTATTTCTTTAATTAAATCTTGCATTCTATAATTACCAAATTTGTGTACAAAAACTCTTGTAGCAGTTTTATACGAATCTCGATAAACCTGTTCATAAGCATTAATAATTTGTTTAAGAGAAGGATCCTTCAACCGAAAAATTTCTCTAACTAAAACAATAGTCCTATCTTGCTCAGGATGCTTATTAACATTGTACCAAGACTTAGGAAAATCAACTTCTGCTAAAGCTACCTCCCAATAACCTTTGCATTCTAAAGGAATAGGAAGTTGGGTAACAAAAGAGCTTGTCTTATTTTCTCTATTTGGATGAGGAACATTAGAAACTAGCGTATATAAAAAACCGCTTGACTTTCTGTCAGCTGCCATTCTTATCAAAATCAACTCAACTCATGAAAAAGCACTCAATCACAAGAATATTAATTCATGTAGAGCTTGTCTTATTATCTCTATTTAGTTGAGGAACATTAGAAACCGCTTGACTTTCTGTCGTTTGCCATTCTTATCAAAATCAAATCAACTCATGAAAAAGCACTCGATCACAAGAATATTAATTCATGCAGGTAATTATTTAAGAATTTAAACTCCCATTGCGACTCTTATAATACTCAGCATGTGATAAAAATTCTCTCTTGCATGCTGCTCGACTCAAAGGGTTTATTAAAGGGTTTCCTTCAAACCAAAGAGTCTTGCAATGCGGACAAGGAGTATAGCGTCGCATAGATCGAGCAAAGAAATCACTGAAACATGATTCATCATGAATAGGACGTGCGCAACATCTCAAATAAACAACTGGAGTATCGGCTCCTTTATAATTAAACCTTATTGAAGTTTGACAAACTACACAAGGCAGATTGTACTCAGAAAAAATCAGATTGCGATAACGAGAAACATCGCGAATTTTCTTAGCTAGAGCTCTTAAACTTCTTCCCTCATGAAAATTTGTTAGGTTAGCCAACTTAATTACATCATGATCAGAAGAAAGAATATAATCAGATATTGATCTTATAATAGACTTTGTAAAAACATCATGAATACCGAAATACAAAACTCCCATTCTTAAAGCTTTCATTAAACTTTTCCTATCACTCCACATATTTTCCAAAATATATTCTAAAATCATATTACAATGAAAAAAAGAGGCGAAAAAAATAAGTGAACCATAATCATAAGTCTTAAACCCCCTCTTGATTTGGTGCGAAGTTTTCTCATCATCTGACATTAGTTCTAGCAAGTTTAGCGCGTCTTCTTCACTCAAATAAGGTTGTGCAGGAATTTCAATTGTAAGAGGAATTTCAATATCTCCAGAATAAAAAGACACCATAGCCGAAAAATAGAGACATCTCATCATAAGCAAGCGAAAACCCTCATCTAGCTTCATCATGTTTTAACTGAAACTAAATATTCAAATACTCACAGATCCGAATTGAATCCTATAAGATAAATAATTTTTCAACAAAATTAATAAAGAAATGCAATAAGTTGAACATGTTCTTATTGTCGTCTAAGCTTGATATTTCCTAGAAATGATAGAATAAGACCTTATAGGTGGAGGAATAAAAATGTGCCTTTTAGGATCATAATCAGAATGTTTTCTCAGAATATGCAAACGTGAAACAGCTAAAGTTGAAAACCCTTTACGACAATAAGAACAAATAACTAGTTTTTTGCTTTCGGTCCTCTTTTGTCTTTCGTTGCTTTAGAAAGAGCTTGTGCACAATGCAAAGGACAGCTTGAACAGGATTCCATATTAGATGGAAGCAGATTATTCTGAAGCACTTCTGCATGCTTCCTCAATCTATCTGAAATTTCAATAAATTTTTTTAAATTTGCTTCTATTTTATCAGTTTGATCCTGATATCTTATCGAGTAAGGAGAAAAATCTTTTAGTTTTTTACCACTTTCTGAAATATTTACTTCGATGTCCTTCTCTGACTTATTTGATGAACAATGTGCATCATTTACAAAAGAACCTTTATTTGAAGCAGATGCGTGATCTGAAGAAACCTTCAGAGTTTCCTTTAGCCTATTTAATTCCATTAGAAAATCGTTACTATCCTTTGCTTTATTTTCATCAATTTTTTCCTCATATTCATCTGTGTCCGATAAAGAGAGATCCCTAGAGAGGCTATAATCACTAACCTGATTCACTGTACTGTTTACACTACTAGCAGATGGTTTTTTAACTACTGAAGGACGCTTTTTTCTTTTAGAGGGTAATGTGCGCCGTGAATCCGTTATCTCAGCTTCAGAATCTGAAGAGTTGGTTGAAGTGATAACTTCGTTACTTTTAAACTTTCTGTCCAATTTTCTTTTCTTAGATAAAGTACCATTAAATCTGCTTGCTGTTTTAGTTCCCTTACTACTTTTATAAGAATCATGAAATTTAGTTAATTTGTGATATTTCAAATCAGTTTCAATAAACTTATTCTCGCTCTTAGACCACTGAATTACTAAAGGCGTACCGTGTTTAAAAAGACTCGTACAAGGAGAAAAATGACATGATCTCCCATCTCCAGTATAAACTAGAATGCCAATCTTGAGAATATCAACAAGATTCTGCAATAGAGTACTTTGATGCAATCGAAGATCAAGCCGTAATCTCTCATCATCATTTGACAAAATAAAATAAGCATAATTCCTAGTAGAAGAGTTTCCTTTCAAAACTGAAAGAAGAGCGGCCTTCAACTCCTCTCTGAAAATAGTAAATTGGCTATCCTTAGAGCTATCTTTCAGAGAGATATAACTGAAATGAAAGGGATGTTCGAAATTTGTCTTAACACTCTCCCAAAACTCACTGTTTTCAGAATGAGCAGTTGTTAAGAAACTAACTATAGTTTTAATCAAGTTGTCTAGCACAGAAGTCATGTTTGAAAATTATCAAGATAGCATAACCTGATATTGTCACAAAAGTTACAAAAGTCAGAAACGTTGCTAGTCAAGCAACTTCCTCTAAAAGTATGAGAAAAAGTGAAAACAGTACTTTCACCCTTTATCTTGATACGCAAACTAGAAAAATAAAAATCTGAATTCACAAAAGGTAACCACACTGAATCGGAAGAATTTGATTCTTTTATTTCAAAGTCGTATATGTTCGAAAATGTTTCTATAATCTTTAAGCTAAATACTTTAAAACTGATCTTCTTCTGCACCAATATTTGAAAAGTAATTTGAATATTCTTTGGAAACATATAAACTGAAAGCAAATCCTCGACACAAAATTGTTTTATAAATTCGCAAACTTCTTCAGCTAATAATGTAAGATTTCTGAAAAAAATAAAAAATTCCTCCTCAAATAAATCGAACAAAAACCATTTCTTGTTAACTTTATAGTATAAGCTCCTAAGAAATTTTGAGGAAATGTTTGCAATGATATGGAAAACTGCTCTGCAGATTTAATTCTTTGTAGAATTATGTTATATATATATATATATATATATATTAAGAATAAAACCTAATGAGTATCGTATTAATGGATTTCTAAATCCCTTCAATATAAGTATGTTTTACAAAAATAGGATTCTCTCAAAATGACCTAGTTTTCTAGCCCCTCAACACACATAGACATCTGGGCACTGAAGATGGGAAGTTACCTCTCTCGCTTGTGAGTTGCTCTCATCACGTTCCAAGCTCGAGGCGTTCGCTTATTCCAAGAACTGCGCATTTCTTAACACTAGTAGAAGGCCTCTCTTGTTTCAAAATAAACTCAACCATGTCTAATATAGGTATAAGTCTTAAAAACTTCATAAGCGCGATGGAATCTGGGATGATTTGCGCTACAAACAATACTATCTATTTCGGTGAAAGAAATAGATAGACGAATTGCTAAATCTACCCAGTCTGAACATAGCCTTTCAGATAACTTTAAAAATAAAATCTGAATAGTTTCGTCAGATATGAGCAACACATTTTTATCATGATCCAGTATAAAACTTAAAACAATTTCCTTAAGGTCTTCATGATGTATTTGTGTAAAAGCTGAAAGTAAATCGTTCAGGGATGAAAGTGGTCCATGAGAAAAAAACTGGAACTTCGCGCGCGCGGAATTACATGCATAAAGTTTTTTATAACTGTTTTAGCAAAAATAGCTTATAAATAGTTATATTGCAGAATAACCCATGTTTCAATCTATGCTTATTCAAATACCACAATATTTGGTAATTTCTCAAAACTTTGTATTTCTCTTAATTATTGGTCATTTTTGACATTTAACATATCATTTTGCTCACACTGATGTAAAAGAATGTTTTCCATAGAAATATCCAACCCTCATTTAATATCTCCACACTTTTCTATCTTCACTCTAGGAATAATTTTATGCTCCACAGGCAGAGACCACATGCTGTGTCAATCACCCCACCCCTGTCCTTCCTCCAGATCAGATAACCAGCTGGTCACCAGACACCACTAACCGCAGGCTAAGGAAAAGCTTGCCCTATTTTGAACTGTTACTCATCACAAGGGTATTTCTAGGCCAGCAGAAGCGCGCCGTAAAACTCCTAACAGAAATTCCCTGAGATAAAAATGGTCTTAGAAAATAAGCAGCAGGAGAAACTCCCCTGAGATAAAGACGGACTTAGAAAATATGCAGCAGGAAAAACTCCCCTGAGATAAAGTCGGACTTAGAAAATGAGCAGCAGGAGAAACTCTTCTGAGATAAACATAAACTTAGAAAATGAGCGTGAGGGAAAATTCCTCTCAAATAAAATTTTACTTACAAAATAAGCAAAAGGTAAAATTCCTATAAGGTTAATATTTTCATAAGCCTCGTAATCTCAAATGCATTTCCCCGAACTAAAATAAATAAGCCCTAAAATTATAAGAACTGAAACTCCATTTTCGCACCATGACACACCCTAGATCTAGAATTTCGCACGGTGACACGGACCGGATCTATAATTTAGCACGATGACATGAACTGGATCTAGATTTTCGCACGATGACACGGACTGGATCTAGAATTTAGCACGATGACATGAACTTGATCTAGAATTTAGCACGATGACACGGACTTGATCTAGAATTTCGCACAATGACACGGAGTGGATCTAGAATTTAGCACGATGACATGAACTTGATCTAAAATTTCGCACGATGACACAGACTGGATCTAGAATTTCGCGCGATGACACGGACTGGATCTAGAATTTCGCACGATGACACGGACTGGATCTAGAATTTCGCACGATGACACGGACTGGATCTTGAATTTAGCACGATGACACGAACTGGATCTCCCGTACTACTACTAATAGTAACTCTAAATTATGGGGCAATTTGATGCGGAGGGGATGTGGAAATCCTTGTCACATGATCAATTCAAGAAATGGTGCTGTTGCATGTTGTTGTTGCTAGTTATGCCTTATGTCCCCTGTCCAATTAACAAAATAGGACTGTCCTATACTGACCAAAGTTGCTACATTTAAATTAAAGTTGTATAAACAGCTGAGGGTATTCTATAGATCTGGGAAGCTTGAAACCCCTATAAAACTCAAAAGTCAACCTGTCATATCTTACCTCTGTTTCTATTCTGCCTTTATAACATTTTTACAAAACTACAGAATCAGAGAAAATTTCAAATGTACAAATAATGTACTTTCTCTCCATATATATAACCTGACTCTAAACATTATAATTAGTATCAAAGTTATACTCAAAACACAAGCACACTAACTAAACGCACAAGAAATTGAGCCAGGCCTATAGACACCCTCGAACCTCCCCCCCGCCCTCCCCCCCCTCCCTCCCACCCCCCACCCCCACTAGGTAAGGTACCATATATGTTTCTGAAATCCTACCCATGAAGGTGACTGTCTCAAGCCCTGGCCTGTATTCTGGAGGTGTCCCCTGCCTGTTATTGGTGAACTGGCAGAGGGATCTCAACACTCCCCTCCTCCCCCTGATCCCCCCTCCTGGATCCATATTATTGACAGCCGCGCTTATTCTGAGAAGGTATCTGTCTGCACAGGGCCACCCTGGGGGCTGAGGAAGGTGGCACGCGGGGGGGGGGGGGGGGGGTCAGGCTGCTGGTTGATTGGAGATTTGTGTGAGAAATTATTGTATTTTGAATAATTGTGATAATAAGAAAACCAAATATGTTTATTAAGTAGTCTTTGGTTTAACTAGGTCTACAATTGAAATGAAGCATATTTGCCAAATGAGGGATATTTTCATATAACCCAGGTAGGAAAATTCAAACAAGCATATTTCAACCTCTAATTTGAATATTTGAAAATGGTTTGCACCATTTGAAAGAGGAGATTTTGATTTCCAAATTCTGTTTTTCCCTTCTAAGTCACACATTCCCACGATTTATCACACACATAGGAGACACGGTACATGTTTTTTTATTCATCCCAGCTTTCTGCTCAAGTAGTGTAAGGTCCTTCCTCACTATCTTCATGAAAGGGACGTTCTCGTCCTGCCATTGTTAGGCTAACATACACCGATGCTTGCCTAACGATGCAACGGCCGGTGACTAGAATGACGAGAATGTCCCTGTAATAGCAGTATGCACTTTAGAATATTTCTTTTACAACAATTCTCCTTTCTCTATTCAGCAGTTACTTCAACTTTAAATTTCCATGCCTCTGCTTGGTTTGTCACCCGACAAGCGACATGCCGTGACTCAGATTGCATGACCTTCTCAACCAGACTGACTCTCGTCTAAGTCACCTTTTCAACATGACGGCCCACAAATTAGTCCTGACCAATCGGCCTTAACACTGACCATTGGAGCGGATGTCCATTCCAATGGGGCGGGCCACGCCCTTAGTGTGGTAACTCGATGTAGGGGGTGCCACTCAATACCACTTCCGGTAGACCTACAGTGGGACCAAATGACATCGCTCTAAGGTCCGCTCTCTGGAGGGCCTTATAACTGGTTCTAGGACATATAACCCCCCAGACCTTTAACCCCCTGACACTTACCCCCTAGGACCCTTAACCCCCAACCTTGGCTTATAATGTAGAGGAAATTATGTGGTAAGAACTTAGACTTTCTAATGGAAAGCAAACTAAATAAATATCCTTCTCTTCTAATGAATGTCTAGGATTCAAACATAAAAGGCTAACTCATACCTACTCAACTGTTTTTGGATGGGGAAGTGTCAAAACACTTCTCCAAGGTCGGGGGGTAAGTGTCCTAGGGGCTAAGTGTCCTAGGGGGTAAGTGTCCTAGGGGGTAAGTGTCCTAGGGACTAAGTGTCCTAGGGGGTAAGTGTCCTAGGGGCTAAGTGTCCTAGGGGGCAAGTGTCCTAGGGGCTAAGTGTCCTAGGGGCTAAGTGTCCAAGGGGTAAGCGTCCGGGGATAAGTGTCTGGGGGGTAAGTGTCCTAGGGGATAAGTGTCCCAGGGGTTAAGTGTCCTAGGGGGTAAGTGTCCAGGGGGTAAGTGTCCAGCGGGTAAGTGTCCTAGGGGGTAAGTGAGCTCCTCCTGGAGTAATAAATATGCTAATGTTGTAATCGGGGGTCAGGGAGGGAGGTTAGGTAAGGGGGGGGGGTATCATTTACTGATCAGTGTCCCCTTGATGTAACAACCTCAACAGAGGAGGGCCTAAGTGAGGAACGGCCACAACTTTCATCTCTAACTGAAATATTTTCAAAATGATTCTTTTGGTAGAGGTCAATAAAGGAGGATATTTCTCTACATTTTCCCAGCAATAAGTCTTGTCATGTTTTATGTGTTAGCTTAAATACATAGTTAGGATCATTGGTCTGTTAGAATATGAGCCCTACATGTCCAGGATAGATGTTAAAATGATAGAACCTTTGTGGAGTTATTGTTGTCCTATTCTTTATATACTTCTCCTTCAACTTTAACGAGAAACATAATTTGTTTTGGCTAGAGCCATTTCAGACTCATCTTTTTACTGAGCAATGGAGCAGAAAAAAGGAAAAATATCCAAAAACAAAGGTAAAAAAATAAACAAATTTGTTCAATGATTCATCACTGTCTTCACCAGTCTGTCAGAAGCATATAAACTGCGTGTACCAGCGACATGTTGATGGGTCTATGTGAAGCCACTGGTCTGGGCGGGAAGCCCCGAAGGGCCCGCAGGGCCCGCAGGCTTCGGTTACTGCAGTGTGGGGACACCTGTAAGAAGCTGGTCATTTGACAGGACTACAGACACCCATCAGACATAGGAGAACCCCAGGGAGGGGGATATGTCAGGGTACCAGAGATGGGGGAGGGGATTCTGTGGCCATTTTTGTTCTTATTGGGAGCTTAGCAAATCATATGTTACTTAGCATAGCCCTCTATTTATATAGCAAATGCCTTTTCCAATTGTTTCAAAACCTCTCCTAATCAGTACAACATTATACATATACAGTTATAATCATGGGGAAAATATTCCAAATATCCTCTTAAAACATTTTTAGCATCTAGAATACATGCCCTGAGCATCTATATGTTGTTTTATGATTTTCCATGCACTTTAGGTCAATTCTCTACAAATTTCCTAAAAAGAAGTTAGGGTAGGGCCGAAAAATTAGGGTAGGTAGGGTTACCTGAACACACATTTTTTGTTGTTGGCCTTATAAATAAGTCCATGCTGTTCTCTAGTCTCTAGACTTTCCCACCCTAGTAATGGCCAACTGATATGCCCTACTTGTTTTGATTAATCCAGCTACAAGGAAAGAGCTCTCAAAACACAAGAGGTATGAGTCTGGTCTCCATCTATCTGATGTCTATGTACTAAATCTAATCAGGCCTCTGAGAACTTGGCCATAAGAACTCCCTGGTCACATTAGACCCTTGGCCTGATATAGACCCCTTACATCTCCTCCCTCCCTCCTCTCCTCCCTCCCCCCTCCCCTGCCCCCTCCCCTATAGTGATGTCTATGTACTAAGTCTAATCAGGCCTCTAAGAACTTGGCCATAAGAACCTCCCTGGTCACATTAGACCCTTGGCCTGATAAAGCTGACCCTCCCCCTCCCCTCTCACCCCCACCCCTATAGTGATGAAGTTTTATAGTCAGCACCCCCAGCACCAGGGGAGGCAGGCAGTTAAGTCAGGGACATAGGTCCAGAGGTGTCTAATGAATTTGCCATTGAACAAGATATCTCCTGTTTTGGGATGGCTCAATTCAGGAGATTTTTTCGGGTTAATTTTGATGTCAGTGAAAGGGTAAAGATGATTTCTGAGAGGTTATTTTTATGACAAAAGATTTGTATTCTTTGTGTAAAATTGTCATTGGTTAAAGAAATTAAGGACGTTAGGTTGATTTGATTTTCGTTTTAGTTAGAGACTTGTAATAAAAATTTACAATGGTTTCTTGAGTTTAGTGTCAAAATATGTTTAGACGCAATACATATATCAGGTATGCGGGTCTAAAAATAGAGCATCGCACAGTGAAATTTTGAGGAAATCATGAACAGAGGTTGGTGGTGTGTTTAACATAGGATCTTATGGGAGAAAACAGGAAAACCTATTATTAAAACTGGATTTATAAATATGGCTCCAATTTTCATACAGTAAACGAGAAAAAGTTTGGAATAAATCCAAGGAATGCGATAAAACCCTTCAATTTTTCGCATAATCGCAAAAATCTGCATTTGTTCCAAAGCAGCCAATGCTAAACAGGGTCACTTCTGGAGCCCAGTGTTTCACTGTGTGATGACAGAAATTGTGGGGATACCACTTACCCATTGAATGATTTTTAAAAATTGAGCTCAAAACAGGAGAAATGAAAGTGAGGAAAGGAACTCTTCCTGAAATGACCCAAAAAACAGGAAATTTCCTAGCAGAAATACAGGTTCGGCACGTCTGTTGATT
Source organism: Lepidonotus clava (assembly GCA_936440205.1). Taxonomy (NCBI): domain Eukaryota; kingdom Metazoa; phylum Annelida; class Polychaeta; order Phyllodocida; family Polynoidae; genus Lepidonotus; species Lepidonotus clava. Next base: position 49,993,662 of record OW387145.1, read on the forward strand.
GCAGGTAGCCACCCTTGGGTGCGACTGGTGAACTCAATGGGTCTAGACTCCTAAAATCGACAATGCAACAGGGCCCATTTTCAGCTTAGTGACATGCGACAGGACCTATTTTTATATTTGACATGGTGACAGGGCTTATTCTTATATTCAACAGGCGACATAGCCTTTAGTGACATGACATCACTTTTAGAAATATAATGACAGGCGACATGGCTTAAATTCGACATGTGACATCAGGACCCCCCATATAGACCCCCAACTGAGAGAACCAAGGTGGTGATAGTTATGATGCCTTCTCTTTCAGGAGTGCATGAATCCTAAAATCATCATCAATTGAAAGTTTCTAAATTTGCATTAATTTTCTGCAATTACATTCATAATTTACCAGAATATCTCGAGTTTAGAAAGAGCGTCGTTGCATGTCTACTGAAACAGTCAGCTAGTTATGTTATTGTCACTCACTTTTATATGAATGAAAAAGCCATTAATGTCACAGGAATGAATTTATCAAAATCAAGCAAAACATTGGATTTGCCACGAGTAAGAGATATGTAGAAAAGTATACATCATGGTTTACCCGATTTTGGAAAGCGCCCTTGAAGCTTTCTTAGTTTTCAGAGTTTAGCCTGATCTATTACTTACATGCAGAAAACGCTTTAAATGACATGGCTAAAGGCATGCACTATGACTGCAACCTCTAGGGTTTCACAGTTTAGAGATTTACGGTCAATCTTAAGCTAGTCCCAGACAGTGCTGCCTCACCTACATTCTCATTTTCCCCCATTTTCTTTCCATAATCAAAGAGGGGCCAGCGATAGTAGATCCTCAGAGTGGTCTAGTTTTCCCCAGGGCAGTATTCCCCTGTCAGTCTCAATGCTTTGGGCCTGTCAGGTTGGGTTAAACACCAGGCACGCAGCTATGTGCCGACGAGGTCAGGTGATCCCATTTTGGTGATCACCACGTGGGCATCATGACCACATGGCCATAAATATACTCAGAATAATAAATTCTAGATGATATAATTGTTGATTATGAGTGAGAAATTTGTTAAACTAAGATTAACAACGTTTTATAGTAGAGTGTACAGGGAGATGCACATTAATGAGGTGGGGATTTTACAGCCATATAATTTCACATACTGTGCAGGTGTTATGATCTTGCCCTGCAGTAGAATATGTTTTATCTTTCGCCTTTTGTGCACCAACATTGCAGTAATACATTCCTCTATGCCTGCAGGGATGTACAGAATAATAGGTGTCTTCCTCCGACCATGGACTCAGTTCATCCCTTCACATGTGAATGTATTTCCTAGAGCCTTATTGAAACATAGATGATGGAGTGCCATAATGTAGGCAATAAAGAGCAGAGACAAAAGCCTTGCTTTATTTAGGGTAGGAAAGGGGATTTACATGTTAAGTCCTGATGGCAATATTACGGTAGGGGATTACCAATAAAAAAGACATGTCAGGGTTATGGAGGAGGGGCAAAAGCAATGAGACTTTCAAGGAGATGTTCTCAGTATTATATCACCTGCACGGCTGCCGAGCGGTGTTTATTAGGGGCAGGTCGTACTGCCTGGCTGTACGTACCGCTCATCGTTTTCACTGTTTGAGACATATTAAGATCATTGCTTGGGTGATAAAATAAAGAAGACCTTTTGGGGTCATCCTCGGGTGTCTGTATGACCCATGGGGATTGTATGAGCCTCAGGGTTCACCCTCGGAACATGACAAAACCCTCTGGGTCGTACAGATGGCCTCTGACCACCCCCCGCGGGTCTTCTCATATTAGTTCGCTCTGACCTAACAAGCAAGTATATATGTATAGGCTAGTAAAGGTGTGATTGGAGTGCAGGGAATCGGGCATGTACCTTGTTTTAGATCACTTGTCACCATTGTGTTGGTCACCAATGGCATTCCCCAGGGCAATCAAGTTTAAACGATTGCACACATATATGCACACACAAAACCCCTCTGTAGAGTTTTTTCTTGAAGTGTAAAGATGCATGCCCAACTTTAAAAATCCATTTCAATTTAATTATTAAGTTAGAATTGAACTCTTTCTGGGCAGTCTTAAATAATCACGGTATCACAGTCATGTAATATTGGATGAGATGAGGAACAGTAAATGTTTGTAAAAGAATTAGTGTGGATTCGGCTAATTCTATTCCAATATCCATTCTTACATTCTTACAACAATGAGAGAGAACATCCCTCTTTCAGCTCTGTGTGGAGGTAGTCGCTATAGACCTTGTGCAGACGTGGTCACTTGACCATATTTTGGTGATCATAATGTGTTCATCCCAACCACATGGCTTTCAAAGAAGTCTAGAATTTATCAATTTCAAGAAATGAAAATGGGTAATTATTACCTAAAAAGAAAATCTAAGATGGGTTTAGCATAAACTCTGCTCTAGAAGATTTGTAATATCAAATAGTAATAATTTCACATTGATCACCAATATGGCGTCCAGTCCATATTCAGGCTGTGTGACGTCATCTGCACAATGTCTATTGACGGTGTTTTCTGTCCTCCTCACCCGCTAATGAACACACTGAGAAGGGTTCTCCACAATTAATTAAACCTACCCCTCTCCTGTGTCCCGCGGAGAATGACAGCGGGTACTTAAAGGTAATTATCCCCGCTGACGCGAGCTATCACCGTCAGTCTAATTACTTATTAATTTCGCAGCCTCCGTGTCCCCAGTACCTCTCCCCCTCTGACTGCCCTGAATGGACAGCCCTGGGTTAATCAATGAAACACACAATGCTCAGGCCCTGTTAGAAAAAAGAATCTGAAAGGACCTTTAAATTAACGATGAGAAACATGAGAAAAGTGAAACAAAAATGTGAAAAGGATATGTTTTATTACTCACAAGGCTTATTGGTTTACATGATGTTCTACATATTTTTGGAAGTGTTTGTGTAATCAAATACAGAAACAATGTTACATCAAATTCACCAAGGTCATATGGCCTTCTAAAGATGTCCCCAAAGGTGCATCCCTAGGACCCTGGAGCTCCCCCGAGTGCTGATCTTGGAATCTGAGATGGCCAAATGTGACAACCAGAGTAATTTTCACAGCGAAAACAAGTGAGGATGAATTCTGACTTTTCAGACATGTGTTTTGACTGGTTCAGTCTTTAGTGATTGTATCTATGAGATGGAGGTGGCAGGGCAGACAAACAACAGGTGTTCAGAATTTGAAAATCACTTTTGCTGTACCTCATCCCTCAGTGAACCCAGAAACCAACCAGGAATAAACCCAAAGAATCAGTGAGTCCCCCCTATCATTGCCTTTTACAATTAGCAGAGGCTACTGAGGGCCTATATTCTTCCCAGGAGCAGAAGCCCCACACGGGTACCCCCAAGTAGGGGGCTAAATGTTCAGAGACCCAATATCAGAACTCCTGGTAACAGTATGGGGCAGTAATGTTCTGGGACCTGGGTAACAGTATGGGGCAGTAATGTTCTGGGACCTGGATAACAGTATGGGGGCAGTAATGTTCTGGGACCTGGATAAAAGTACGAGGCAGTAATGTTCTTGGACCTGGATAACAGTATGAGGCAGTAATGTTCTGGGACCCGGGTAACAGTACGAGGCTGTAATGTTCTGGGACCTGGTTAACAGTACGAGGCAGTAATGTTCTGGGACCTGGGTAACAGTACGAGGCAGTAATGTTCTGGGACCTGGGTAACAGTATGAAGCAGTAATGTTTTGGGACCCGGATAACAATACGAGACAGTAATGTTCTGAGACCCGGGTAACAGTGCGAGGCAGTAATGTTCTGGGACCTGGGTAACAGTACGAGGCAGTAATGTTCTGGGACCTAGGTAACAGTACGAGGCAGTAATGTTCTGGGACCTGGGTAACAGTATGGGGCAGTAAACTTCTGGGACGTGACCAGGAAACGGTCCTCATGTCCATAACAGAAACTGCCACTTAGCCTATTTTGTGATGCTGGCCGACTGAATAGTGTTACTCAGCTCCTAAACTCTATAGTCAGTCTGCCGGTCCCCTGCCTGCCCCATTAAATCCGTCCCAGAGTAACTCTTAGTCGATGGTGTTTCTATTTTCTTTTTTTTTTTACTCTTTTTGGTCTGTGGGAGTCAATGGTTCGATGATTACCCCTCTTATCATAGATATTGATAAGGTACTCTAGATAAGGCATTCGCTCTTACATCTTCGTCTCCATGTGATAAGAAACTTGTACTAATAAACAAATTGATCTCAGACAAGAGGAAGCTTTAGTCTATGGGCAGTGGATAACAGGGCAATCATAAAGCTGAGGTGGGTCATCATGATGCATACAGGAGTTATTTTATGATAAAAATACTTATCCCAAGGCAAACCGCTTTCTCAGCTGGCAGAGTTTGGTGGGTGAATTTAATTTGGCTTCTGGAAAGGATGAACGAAAACCTTTAGGGGACAGACAAAAGGAAAAAGTTTCTATGTTAACTTTTTCTTGGTCCTGGAGGGTCTGGTTAAAATCTTTACAAAAGGGCCTCCCCCACGGCTTAGGCAATGTCTGTATCATTCCTCGTAATGTTTTGGAAATTTAATTGCATCCCTGAGCAACAAAACTGAACAAGGAAAAAAAATCTTCATAATGTATCAATTTACTGCTTCTATTTCTCTTCTATATGTTTCCATGTCTATTACTTTTGTCCTTCAGTACATCTATTGGATTACCAATATACTTTGCATATAGATAGATAGCCTCAACCGTGATCCCCAAAAGAGGGAGGGAGGAGAGGTTGGAACCAACTGACTCTCCTCCCTTTGGGGATGGTCAGCAGAGGCTGGACCCCCCTGACTCTCCTTCTCTCCCTTTGGGGACTGTCAGTTGAGGCTGGACCCCCCTGACTCCCCTCGCTCCCTTTGGGGACCGTCAGTTGAGGCTGGACCCCCGTGACTCTCCTCCCCTCCCTTTGGGGACCGTCAGTTGAGGCAGGACCCTCTGACTCTCCTCCCTCTCTTTGGGTACCGTGAGTTGATGCTAGACCCCCCTGACTCTTCTCCCCTCCCTTTGGGGACCTTGAGTTGAAGCTGGACTCCCCTGACTCTCCCCCCCTCCCTTTGGGGTCTGTCAGTTGAGGCTGGACCCCCCTGACTCTCCTCCCCTCCCTTTGGGGGCTGTCAGTTAAGGCTGGACCCCCCTGACTCTCCTCCCCTCCCTTTGGGGACCATGAGTTGAGGCTGAACCCCCTGACTCTCCTCCCCTCAATTTAGGGACCATCTGTTGAGGCTGGAACCCCCTGACTCTCCTCCCCTCCCTTTGGGGACCATCAGTTGAGGCTGGAACCCCCTGACTCTCCTCCCCTCCCTTTGGGGACCGTCAGTTGAGGGTGGACCCTCCTGATTCTCCTCCCCTCCCTTTGGGGACCATGAGTTGAGGCTGAACCCCCCTGACTCTCCTCCCGTCCCTTTGGGGTCTGTAAGTTGAGGCTGGACCCCCCTGACTCTCCTCCCCTCCCTTTGGGGGCCGTCAGTTGAGGCTGGACCCCCCTGACTCTCCTCCCCTCCTTTTGGGTACCGTCAGTTGAGGCTGGACCCCACTGACTCTCCTCCCCTCCCTTTGGGGCCCGTCAGTTGAGGGTGGACCCTCCTGATTCTCCTCCCCTCCCTTTGGGGACCATGAGTTGAGGCTGAACCCCCCTGACTCTCCTCCCCTCCCTTTGGGGACGGTCAGTTGAGGCTGAACCCCCCTGACTCTCCTCCCCTCCCTTTGGGGACTGTGGTAGAGGCTGGACCCCCCTAAGGCTCCTCCCCTCCCTTTGGGGACCGTCAGTTGAGGCTGGAACCCCCTGACTCTCCTCCCGTCCCTTTGGGGTCGGTAAGTTGAGGCTGGACCCCCCTGACTCTCCTCCCCTCCCTTTGGGGGCCGTCAGTTGAGGCTGGACCCCCCTGACTCTCCTCCCCTCCTTTTGGGTACCGTCAGTTGAGGCTGGACCCCCCTGACTCTCCTCCCCTCCCTTTGGGGCCCGTCAGTTGAGGCTGGACCCCCCTGACTCTCCTCCCCTCCCTTTGGGGACCATGAGTTGAGGCTGAACCCCCCTGACTCTCCTCCCATCCCTTTGGGGTCTGTAAGTTGAGGCTGGACCCCCCTGACTCTCCTCCCCTCCTTTTGGGTACCGTCAGTTGAGGCTGGACCCCCCTGACTCTCCTCCCCTCCCTTTGGGGACCGTCAGTTGAGGCTGGACCCTCCTGACTCTCTTCCCTTTCCTTTGGGGTCCGTCAGTTGAGGCTGGACCCCCCTGACTCCCCTCCCCTCCCTTTGGGGACTGTCAGTTGAGGCTGGACCCTCTTGACTCTCCCCCTTTTCCTTTGGGGTCCGTCAGTTGAGGCTGGACCCCCTTGTCTGGGGGTCTAGATGGTCCCAATGCCGCATGTTGAATTTAAGAATAAGCCTGTCATTATATTTTATAAAAGTGATGTCTGTGTCACTAAAAGCTATGTCCCCTGTTGAATTTAATAATAAGCCCTGTCGCCATGTCAATTTTAAAAAATAGTTCCTGTTGCATGTCACTAAGCTGAAAATTGTCTCTGTCGCTTGGTCGAATTTAGGGGTTTAAACCCATTTGACTCTCCTCCCCTTCGTTTGGGGACTTGGTGTCCCCAGAACCACTTAAGGTTCGATGAGTCTCCCTTCCCTTCCTTTGAGGGAGTCCTCGTTTCTCAGAGTACCGTTTACTGAGTAAGGTGTTCGGAGACAGAATGTAGAAACCACATATTCGGAGACAGTCTGTTTAAACCACATTACCCTGACTGATGGACAGTTTCCCCTTCCTGACTGTGGCCGTTCATTGGTAATTAGCGACACAGGTTTCTGGGAATGTTCTCACTCCCAATGGTCACCATGGAGACGGGGCAGGCACTCAGTGGGACCGGAATTGGGACTCTTAAAGACTCGAGAGTCGGAGAACATTTGTCTGGCACAGAACCTCTAATCGAATATCTTAATTCACTTACACTAGTGTGTCCACTTTGGTTTTCTGAGCCACAAATGAGAACGATTAAAAAAAAATCTAAATTTTAGGTGAAGTTTGTTGAAAAAAATATGAAAAAATAAATTTGGATGATGTAAAGTACATAAAATATGTTTGTAAGATACTATACCACTTTTAGGCCATGTTTTGTATGGTTTTTGCATCATGTTAATTACCCCCCTTTTTGCACACAGAAAAGCAGAAATTGAGGCTGAAATACCTTCAAACATGCCACAATCACCTTCTGAATGTAATCCAAAGAAATAGATTCATTGAAACGCACCTCTACTGGATTATGGAAATTCATCACTCCATATCCTCAATTTATGATGACAGACCCAACTCAAAATCTTTCAAATCCAAGAACTATCCATTTTAACTGCAAGGCTGATGATGTGATTTCAATGAGAATCATAATTCATTCTCCCTTGCTTCCATAGTTTTGCTGCAGATTTTTTCTTTGATCCAGCAGAGCTCCACCTGTAGGGAGCAGCTGTGATTTGACAGCATCTGTTCATACCACATTAAGGGAAGCCTGGGTCAGATGCAATGTACTGCATGGCACCCCATACACCTACTTTATCCTTATCTAAGAGGAAGAGGAAGGTATATTATACCTCCTTCTCTTTAAGAGCAAAGATTCTCCCTGTTATATCCCACATGAGGCTTATAAGGTGAGGTTTTTCTTCTTGGACACATAGAGGTTTAGTATTGATGTATACCACCAGGGGATACTATGTCCTCTTTTACTTGAAGCAAAACCCCTCACCAAATGAGCCAAGCATAAGTATAACAGGTATAACAGGGAGTAAAAGGTATGCTTCAAGAAGATGAGGGAAACCTTTCTCTTCTCCTTAGAGAGAAAGAATCCAAGTGTTTGTTGACCTGGTTCAAGTGTATTATTAGCGTCTGAAACATACTAATATAAGAAGAACTGCGGGGGTCTTCAGAGGGTGGCTGTATGACCCATAGGGGATTGTCCCGTACCAAGGGTGAAGCCCAAGGTTCCTACGATCCCCATGGGTCATACAGCCACCTGAGGATGACCCCTAAGGTTCTTCTATATTTTATCACCATATCAAAGCTCCAAATATGTTAAAAACAATGAAAAAGACGACTGGTACGTACAGCCTGTCACTACGCACTGACCCTTATACGCACCTGGTGATAAATCTTGTCTTTGGTGACAAAGAAGTTTACCTGTTAAGGGTGTATTCCACTTAGCAACAAAAACACAGCAAAAGTACAGCAACAGTTGGCAATAACCTTTCTGAATTGTTGTTACATTCCACGTGGAGACAAATTTAGAAAGTTTCAATGGCAACACTGGGAAACACAGGTGAATTACACAAATGCCCACTAAATATCTAGAATTATTATTGCTGTGTGGAAGTGCTTCCATTAGACTTACCATGTTTGATTGATTTTGCTTCCCTCAGCAATAGCTGGGCAACGTAAATTTTATGGCCAACACATCAGCAACAATTGGTTGTTGCGATTAGAGCAGTTGGTCGCCCAACCAGGGGACTAATTTGTCTTCTAGTCACCAGCAGATTTATAGCAAGAGCGTCCCAACGAGGATATTAGTTTTTCGTCACCAGGCAACTAGTTAGTCGCTCAGTGACCAATACCTGGTGGCCGATGATAGGTACTATAGATCTGAAACATGAGAAACAACTTAAAAACCTGAACATTTTCTGTCCCCTCCTGTTACTTCGTTTTTTCCTATGTTCTCGTAAATTCATCAATGTGCAACTCTAGTGGCAACATCCAAAGTGTAGCAGCTGTTGGGCTCGATGGCATTTGAGACGTAAACCGTGGTTTCTAAACTGATATTTATTACTACTTCTTGGATAAATATGGAAAATGTAGAAACAATATGTACAGTTCTTTGGATAATTCTTCGGTTCTTTCAGTGTATAAAGTTCACAAATTCCAGTTTCTTGTTCGTACAACTTTGTTCTTAGTTCGTCTTTCGTATCAATAAAATATCTAACTTCGTACAAATTCTTCGTAGTTCTTAGTAGTGAATAAATAACCTTTCGTGCTAATTCTTTGTAGTAACAAATAACGTCGAAAACTGAAAATAGACAAAAAGGATATTTGTGTCTAAATAATAGTTTCAGACAATCTTAGACATGGATCTATATTCATAATTCTATGGTTACCTTTATCCATAAAAGTGTATAATAATACACACAGTCTTTAGTCTTTCATAGTTCTTACACTGACACATTACCATATTCATGAGATTAGGATCAAAGCCTACATAAATCTTTTACTTTGTAGTTCTTTAGAATACTACTCAAAGTACACACTTAGAATATAATGTCAATACTACTGACACATCATAATAATCTTTGGCCTTATTTAGGCTTACTTGTACATAAATCATGGATTCTTAGGCATAAAGCCTACATACATTCTTCTAGAACTTTGTCACATGGCCCAGTTTACAGAGCACATGGTCTTGTACAAAACTGTCTTTTACTACTTAGATCTTGCATGTCATGATACAAAATATAGTTCACACAACTCTCAAGATATTCACACATACCTTTTGGCTTGTCCAAACCCAACAATGCTTGTTCAAAGGTTCTTAAACTTGGTTTTCTTTTGAGAACATTCAGGCAGTTTCATCTTGTTGTTTTGCCTAGGTCATCTCTCAGATCTCACTCCCATGAGATTTTCTTACTTTTTGTTCTAAGTTCTACATGCAGATCAAAACCTATGCATAGGTCATGAAATATAAAAATATAAATTACCATCGAAAGATAATCAAAAAACATTCAGTAGTTCAAAAAACTGACATGAACTTTCAAGTCTCACTCTGTAGAGAAGTGGAGGCAACATGGCTTCCAGCCAAAGGTAAACAGCAGGTGGTTCTTAGGAGTGACAAGTGATACACCTGATTACTCTGAAATACAGGACTAACACTGTAAATATGGCACAGTTACAGCATTATGATACCCATCAGATATCTGGAAGATAGGTCAGATAACTGCAAGATTGTTCAGACTTCTTACAGGTAGGCTGAAACTTAGAATTTCGAGTTGGTTTGCCAAATGCTGTATTATCGCTCACACTGCGAACATCGCAGCGGCTACACAAAGTGTAATGACAATATGTGTCCTGTTAATGTACAACACTTCATATAAAATACATTTATAATATCAATCCAGAACTCTTAACTATTGCCATGTCACGATAAAAGGAACACAAAATGAACTGTTTCTTGCTGACCAGATCTATAATCACCAGGGTGTAGTCGCCACATGGGGATGCGGCTAAACACTACTTTAAGTACCACGTTGTCCTGCCACGTCTCTCCCACCTCTTGGGTAGCGGTCAACGTCCTCGCGGATACTGCGGTAGGAGGTGGGAGTCATTATTTATGAGCCTGGGTCTAAATTTACCACTCGTGGGAAGGCTTTTAGCGCCGAGAAGGTCTTAACAATAGGTAAAGGTTTTAACAATAGGTAAAACCTGGCTTCCTCCTGCTGTGTGGTGCAGGTGTTCCCAGGTGCCTTCTCAGGCTGTTTTATGCAACTTCCATTAAGGTATTACAAGTAAAATGTTATCTTTATGAAGGACATGGTCTCTCTCTGGGGATTTTAATCATACATGTGCTCTTTTTGTTTATCACAAATAGTCTGAGGTTCTGTTAATGTTTTGCCCATTATGGTGTTATAATAACTTATGTTAAATGGAGCCAAAAACAATGAAGCCCATACCCACTATGTGATTTTACCGGCGATGGGTGATGGGCAACGGGCAGAATCATCCGATTCTGAGGGTCCCCTGTAAGTATAGTATAATTATAGGAATGTGCAGGTTTGATCTGAGTCAGTGCCAAATAATCAGCCGATTTTAGCAACAATCAGTCGGTCGACTTGGTCAAAATCACCTAGTGGGTATGGCCCTTAGGGGATCAAAATATGACCAAATTTTGCAAATGCATAATTGTACCGACGCGGGTGGCCAGTCCATGTTTAGGCATTAAGGCGTGAGCTTTAGAAGCATGTTTCACTTTGTCAGTGGTGAAATGGGGGAGGAGTCACGGTGTGACGTACCATTCTAAAAGAGCGTGTTCCGCTCTTAATCAGTCAGAGTTCGCTGTAACGCTGTGTGAGTAACATCCTGGAAAGGATGGACCTTTAACCTGCAGTCTTGGTTCTGGATAGAGGCATAGAAATCGTGTAAGAGCGCGGGAGCATTGACTGAATGTGTTTGAGGGGATTCCTACTTCGGGACTGATCATGGTCAATCGAGTTCTTGTCACAAAACGACCATACACTGGAAAATAAACAACAATATCCTTTCACGCGAGTGTTCATGTCTTACATGATGTGGGAACTATGATTATGTATTGGACAACAGCAGTCGACAGGGAGGAGACTGCATATGGAGCTAGTAATTATCTACGACTTAATCACAACAATCAACGCACACTACAAATAACAGATAATTAACCTCTATAGTTCATAATTATAACTATGAAAATACATTCTAAGTACTTAAGCCACTGATGCAGTATAAATCAGGATAATTAATTTTTAATATACTTTAATTCTAAAATACTCATGTCATTTATGCCTGAAGCCATGAACGTTTGTAAACAAACCAATTTTGGTAGGTCACCAAAATTGGCTGGGGAAGAGTTTTAATTCATTTTAATAAAGTTTTAGTCTGTTTTCACAGTTTATATTTTCCCACAGACTTGGGTTATGGTGTGGCCAGAAAATATTTCAATAGTTAACAGGATTTGCAAGATTCATTGTTTTTTTTGCTTGCTTTAAACCTTACATTATCCTATAGAATCGCCAATAGTTTCATGGTGTTTGATATTTCTCTTCCAGTCAAACATCCACTCTCCCTAGTCTCTGGCTCACTGATCCCACCAACGACATCACTTTCCATTTAATCTGCTTATGTATCACACCGCTGATGTAGAACGGGAGCTCAGCTGGGTTGCAACGTAACAAAAACATTCTGCAACCATACTTTTTTAGTCAGTCTGTTACCTACTAAGGTGGCACATAGGCCTATTACCAATTACGCAATTCATGGGTTGAAACCTCACCATATCAGAACACTATCAAAACATTATTTTTGGTGAGGTTAGGACAGAACCTAAACAGAACACTATTATAACATTCTATTTAGGTTGAAGAACGTAACCAGAATTGTTGAAAAAACATTTTGATCAGTGAAGTACATTAATTTTTGTAAGTCAGTTCGTATGCTGCATCTTCTATATATGACAGAGCTGAGGACTGTGTAATAATGACTGGGGTGGGGGAAGCCCCATTCGCTGTGGTGGATGTCGGTTTTTGTAAAGCTCTGCGATATGCGAACGTTGGAAACGTTGGATAATCGTAGACCTCTGCGATGTAATTCCTTGCGAAATTATTCAACATGCTTAATATTTTCGTAGAGAATCTGTGCGATCCAGGAGGAGATTGCTTGGGAAAATGATCGCAATGGACCTCAATTATCAGTGTGAATGCTATACGATAATTGTCTCTAGCTTACGATCATTTTCTCTAGCATGCGATTATTGTCGCAGGCATAAGATAAACTTTTTGTAGATCTCTGCGACAGAAACATAGGCCACGGCGAATGGGGCTTGGGGGAGGGAGGTAGGGAGGTGTCGGGTGGTGGGGTGTGGCAGGTGTCGGGGGGAGGCTGACGGGACAGCCGGGTGACGTGCGGAGGGAGGGTGAAGTAAGAGCAGCTGTCCTACATGCACTGTGAGCTGGTTTTGTGGGACACCAGTAAAGATGTCAGTAGCGAGGGTTTTAAGTGCAAGCTTTATTTTTCTACTGGAGGTTTTATGACCCATAAAGACATCACTATAGTGTCAGAATGGTTTAAGATGCTGCAGGTCTGCCAGCCTCATAGCACGTCCTGGTTTGAGTGTCAAATAAAATATTTACATAACGGTAGGAGTGAACCTTAAAGCCCTCACTGCACGAACCAACTGAACCCGACGCCACGGTGGACGGGGCCATGAGGGGCCTTGATGGGGGTCCTAATATTGCATGTAGAATGTAAAGGGACGTTCACGTCCGTGTGATGGAAGTGAATTGATGCGTTGTAACTCCCTCACTCCCCCGCCAAATTTGCGACGTGACCAATAACGGATTACATTGCAAAATTGCAAAACATGTTGCCGGCTGTCGTGTCATTAGGCTTACGTCAGCGAATGTACCTCTTTGAACTCACAGACAAGAACGTCCCTTTAATAAATTAGCATGTTGCCCTTTCAAATTTAAAAATTAATGTCTTGTCCCCCTGTCAAATTTAATAAATGGGCATGTCCCAATACACTGAGCTAAGCTGATGTTATTTGTCTCTATTTAATTCCAAGGATGTTTCGTTGTTAAAGTTCGTATCTGATAGTATCCCATATCGAGGCGTCTCATTGTTATTCGACTGCGCGATGTTTTACCGCTTATGTTTCACTTACTCGAAGATATTAATAAATGTTTGTTATGTTGAAGTAAAGGGGAGTTCTTCGTGATTAAACATTGAAGTAGCTAGCTTAGTCCAGGTAGATCGTTATCCTGGATCATAGTTCGTTCCTTAGTGGAAGAGATTCTAAGTAAAGGGGCTCAAACCTATACAAAGAACACGCGCTTGGCAAGAGGTAAGTTTATTATATCCATGTAGACATTCTGAAGATACAGGTATATAGTTCTTCCACCCATACAGTACATGCCATTCATCTCACAATTCTAACACATCAGTAACATTCCAACCAGGTATAGCTATGGTTAAGCTTCCCCCTTCATAAGGTATATACGCTCCATCACTGTTGAGAGAGTCACCTCCCGTCTACCTGTGCCGTAGACCATCGGTAGGATCTCTGTCACGTCCAGCACATTGTCCGTAAGGCTGAGCCAAAGCCGTCCCAATCCTTACTATCACCTAATCATAGTGGTTACTACCATCTCAGCACTACCCGTTTTGATCCGTATGTTAGACTATTGCTCCCATGTGTTCTGATCGAACTCTATCTTGGTCTGCTCGTCCATCTCAAGTCTCATACCGCTTATATAGCGACAGCCAAAGGCTTGGCGCTATACTCATTTACTCTGACACTTATAATAGTGTTCCCTTATCTTTCATACTTCCCATTCTTACCTATATAAACTAATTCTATTTCTAGCTAAGCACAAACTATAGTAGACGACGAAGCCTGTCATCCCCAGTATTCCTTAGCTAAGTATTTCAACTCATAACGTTCCCATACAGGTTTTCCATTGCATGAGTGTCCCTTCCCGTACCTGTGCATACCTGCAGGAGGTTGAGCCAACCCAGTTACAGCCTTTTACGCCTGAGGGCGTTATTTTTCTCCCATACTTTCTACCTAAGCCACTAAACAGTGGCGCCGCCTGGTACCTAGCACACGTATCAGCATTACACGTTTTACTATGAATTCTTGCCAATATGAACGGATTTACAATATTTACTACTAATTCCTAATGTCTATAATAATTCTTTTGCACTGGACTTCAGTGCAACACTATCTTTCAAAAATCCCCTGTCACATGTCACTAAGCCCAAAAATGGCCATGTCGCCAAGTCAAATTTAGGGTTCTAGGGCCATTCCATGGCCCATGACCCTCTGGTCATGGTTAACAAATAGGACCATACCACAGACTAAGGTCCTGGTCACACTGCCCAACTCTACTCTCAGGGCTTTTCATGACAGTTGGGTCGAGTCCTAGACAACTCAGGGGTCTCATAGTACTAATCGTTTTCCTGTATAGTTTAATAAAACCTAGCATGAAAAAAAAACAATCCGAATTTTGCACCACCTCAAATTGACCCATTTACCGGTCATAACCTCTTTGATATCCAAAATATATCATTTTTAAGGTAGCTTCCCATAAAATCCTAAATGGTCCTAAATGTGGATGTACCCTCATTTTGCCAGTCTTGCAGTGGCCAAATTCACAGGAGCCTACTTAAAAATCTCACTGACACCAAAGCAACAAGCAGAGATCAAAGATTCATTTTTACCAAACAACTCACAAATGATAGGGGACACTAAGTGATTTTTCATTAAATTCTGTCAGTTATCCTTCTTTCATTATCAGCCACTCAAAGCCAATCCTTCCCTTCACCTCGGGACCGAAAGGTGGCGACGGCACCACAATAAGTTGCGTGAGACCTAGGCTGGAATGTATGATGCCAGCGTGACAGACCGGAATGACATTCTGCTGGGAATCTGATCTCAACCAATAGAAAACCTTGTTACATCCTGCATGGAGTCATCAGATGGTCCAATCACATCACATCTAACTTTAAAGGACCTCCCGCCAAAGGAGCAATTTGAGGGGTAGAGAATTTAACAAGAAATCCTATTTGGTTTTCCTTTAAGAGGGTGGTTAAAGAAGCCAGGACCAGCTAACCAGCCATAGACGCCTCGTGTTAACACAGGGTTACAGGGGCGGATTTAGGGGGTGGCGCCCAGGGTGACCCCCTATTTTTGGCAAGATATTGATTTTTTTAATGTAAAATTCCCGGACCCAGGGTGAAAATTTCTGGATCCGCCCCTGGGTTAGAATTACCTCTCCTGAAGCCTTTTTACTATTTGAGTTATTCGCCCTTACCATATTAGCTGTGTGTACACAAAACTCACTAAAGTGAAATGTATGGGACCAGAACCAAAGTGGTCATTTCATACACTACTCAGACTGTGATTTTCACTTGCTTCTTGTTTATGAAATACTGTGAACGCAATATAGGTTAAGGTCATACGAATTACTAGGATTTATAGGGACGGATTTAAAGGGGAGGGGATCTCTGATGTTTGTCTACCCCCTCTCCCCCGTTTCTTTTTTTAAATCTCTGAATCCATCCCTGTTTATCACTAGATATTGTCAACATAATTCAGATAATAATGAATGACACGAGAAAGAGTTGCATAACTAGAGGAACCTGTTGAAGAGACGTTGCATGCAAAGTCAGGTATGGCTACTGCAATGTTATTGAGTTCCATTAGGAGACCTTACCCGACAGCTATGTTAATGGACGAGAGTTATCAGAAACAAAATGTTTTAAAAATGGTCCGTTTTATTGACATTTTCGAAGCCTGTTAAGGATGTTAAGAACAAACACAGAGCACTGGTGTTAAAAACATAACGTTTCAGGCCATGCTGAGTATGTATATAATTGAGGACCCTTAATTGCAATCATTTTCACAACCTCCTCCTGAATCACACAGGTTCTCTATGGAAGTATTAAACCTGTTGAATAACTTGGCAAGGGGTACCTGACGGGGGCTAGAGGTCCCTGACGGGGGCTAGAGGTCCCTGACGGGGGCTAGAGGTCCCTGACGGGGGCTAGAGGTCCCTGACGGGGGCTAGAGGTCCCTGACGGGGGCTAGAGGTCCCTGACGGGGGCTAGAGGTCCCTGACGGGGGCTAGAGGTCCCTGACGGGGGCTAGAGGTCCCTGACGGGGGCTAGAGGTCCCTGACGGGGGCTAGAGGTCCCTGACGGGGGCTAGAGGTCCCTGACGGGGGCTAGAGGTCCCTGACGGGGGCTAGAGGTCCCTGACGGGGGCTAGAGGTCCCTGACGGGGGCTAGAGGTCCCTGACGGGGGCTAGAGGTCCCTGACGGGGGCTAGAGGTCCCTGACGGGGGCTAGAGGTCCCTGACGGGGGCTAGAGGTCCCTGACGGGGGCTAGAGGTCCCTGACGGGGGCTAGAGGTCCCTGACGGGGACTAGAGGTCCCTGACGGGGACTAGGTGTTGATTATGGTGACTAGAGGTCGCAGACAGGGACTAGAGGTCCCTGACGGGGACTAAAGGTCCCTGACGGGGACTAGAGGTCCCTGACGGGGACTAGGTGTTGATGATGGTGACTAGAGGTCCCTGACAGGGACTAGAGGTCCCTGACGGGGACTAGAGGTCCCTGACAGTGACTAGAGGTCCCTGACGGGGACTAGAGGTCCCTGACGGGGACTAGAGGTCCCTGACGGGGACTAGGTGTTGATGATGGTGACTAGAGGTCCCTGACAGGGACTAGAGGTCCCTGACGGTGACTAGAGGTCCCTGACGGTGAATAGAGGTCCCTGACAGCTCCTGGCATGTGAGTTGTGACATAAATATGGCAGGTGCAGACAGAATATTGGTTTGTAATATTAAATCATACACGTTACACCTCAATGAACATATAAATAGTTTTAATGATTATATGTGCTGGAATCACAAAAAAAACTCTTTGAAGGAAAGTAATTGATTGATAGGTTACGGTTAGGGATTAATACAAGGGCTGGGACGTTAACATAGCTGATATACTCGATGTAGTTAAATATTCCAGACTTTAATCAAGGAATTTGTGAGAAAGAATAAAAGCATGGATAGTCATGGGGTCTTAGATCCCACAAAATAATTAACCTTCTCACAGCCTGGAGTGATACAGGTTAAGTATTTAAGAATTAACAGAGAAAAGGAGGATGGTAACCAAACTTTGATATAAGATAGTAGCTCCAACAGTAAAAAATAGTTCCACTAGTTAACATAATCTTTGCTTAATAATTTTGCATTAGTTTTGCCCAACCAGTATGGGGTCCTTTATCCTTTAAAAAAGCCCATTTTATTTTTTCCTACTGTGCTTAACCTCTCCAGTCCTGCCTAATTACTGATTACACAAAGAACACCTTTGCAGTCTGACTGCTGATGTTTGACCCAGGAGAAACAGGTTATCGTTATACAAAAGGTAACACTGTTACTGCCCAAAGTGCCTCTCGCCTTCTTACCAGCTTCCTGCCAATGTTCCAGGGAAACCCCAGGTGTTCTCTGGCCCCCTAAAATGTGAAAACCTTAAATGTGAAAAGGGAGGATATTGACCTCCGCCCACCTCGTGGTAAAAGGAAACTTCCCGTCTCCTGAACAGACTCAGTGTGCTGCAACAGGAAGACCCCCAACAACAACGAGTAAAACCTCTCAGCCCACCTACCGGTATACAAAGAGATGGTTTTGTGAAAAGAAGAGAGGGTTTAATGGAGTGGCCCAGGCAGGTGATGGCCAGGTTTAAAGACAAGTATCAGGTAAGAGGTGGGGTAAGGGCGGGTCACACTCTGAGTATGAGGTAAGAGGTGGGGTAAGGGCGGGTCACACTCTGAGTATGAGGTAAGAGGTGGGGTAAGGGCGGGTCACACTCTGAGTATGAGGTAAGAGGTGGGGTAAGGGCGGGTCCCACTCTGAGTATGAGGTAAGAGGTGGGGTAAGGGCGGGTCACACTCTGAGTATGAGGTAAGAGGTGGGGTAAGGGCGGGTCACACTCTGAGTATGAGGTAAGAGGTGGGGTAAGGGCGGGTCACACTCTGAGTATCAGGTAAGAGGTGGGGTAAGGGCGGGTCCCACTCTGAGTATGAGGTAAGAGGTGGGGTAAGGGCGGGTCCCACTCTGAGTATGAGGTAAGAGGTGGGGTAAGGGCGGGTCACACTCTGAGTATGAGGTAAGAGGTGGGGTAAGGGCGGGTCACACTCTGAGTATGAGGTAAGAGGTGGGGTAAGGGCGGGTCACACTCTGAGTATGAGGTAAGAGGTGGGGTAAGGGCGGGTCACACTCTGAGTATGAGGTAAGAGGTGGGGTAAGGGCGGGTCCCACTCTGAGTATGAGGTAAGAGGTGGGGTAAGGGCGGGTCACACTCTGAGTATCAGGTAAGAGGTGGGGTAAGGCCCTGCTGTAATAGGCAACTCTACACTCTGGTGCTTAACCACGCTTTTCACCAGGATGACATCATGTATTTTATTATTCCTTAATCAGTAACATCTTTTTAATCTCTTTTGACAAGCAAGGACTATCAATTGATTAATACAAAACTATTGCAAAATTATGCTTCGATAGATGAAATCAAACCAGTCTTTACAATAAATAAGATTCTCGACCACACCATCGAGTGTGGAACAAGGCTACACAACTACATGTTAGATAAGCTAGGGGGAGTTTTCTCTTTGAGCCTATGTTTTTTTTCTGACAATAAGCCAACTACAACTTTTAATGAATAGAAAGTTGCAGAATCCTGCCTAAATATTCCAAAAAGTACAATTTTTTCTCTGATACATTTTCCATCTCCGCCCATTCAAGGTTTATATGTTAGAATCACTTTATCAGCATTAAACATTTCTAGCCAATCAGAGAGCCCGAATTAGTATTACATACTGATCAGCATTGTACATGAACATTACAATAGAGGTGTGGATCCCCACAGTCAGGTGGTTGTCATGGAAACAGTCTGACAAACAACCACTGGACTGTAACAGGCACTCTGTGGAAAACACTCTATTACTGTTGCTACATCTCCATACCTAGTCTCTGCTATATGAGGTGTTTAGGACCAGTGGGAGGGTCTCATATTGGATTCACAGCCCCGTTCTCTTGGTGTAAAGACTTTCCTTAACTTCTCAGAATGTCAAACTGTCAGACCCTTCTTGAGGGCTGTGCTCCGAGTAAGTGGACCCTCAGACATCTAAGGCCATCCTATCTCATCCCTGATATGGACATAAGGCTAGGTTGAACAGCCCTTCCCTCTGACACAGGTATCAAAGAGAGTGGGTTCTAAAGCGCCACACCCACTAGGTGATCTCACTGTTGATGGGCGGTGGGCGAAGGGGTGAATTGGCTGGGCGACTGCAATATCAAGCAAGTTTGATAATTTACCGACAATTTTCCTGACAATTTTCCTGAAAATTCTCCCGGTGATCCCGTCGTCCATCGCCTGTCACCCAGAATATGCATCATACCAATGGAAAATCACCTAGTGATTATGATCACTCGGTGATTCTGCAGGGAATTTATTATCTGTTCTGTTGCTGGGTGACGGTAAAATCGTTTAGTGGGTATGGGCCTTAAGTGACCGAAGGGTCAGCTTTCATCTGTTATAACTAACAGGACTTACCTACCTACTAGGTTAAACCTGGCAAACTCTATTGCAAATCTAATTAGCATTGCTCTTGCTAATCACTAACAATTTATTACACTATATAGAAGAAACTGAAAATCCATTATCCGGCCATATACAAACCCTGAAAAACTGACTCTTCTGAAGACATACTAGAATGAGACTCTTTTTTGCATACTTGCCCTCCTATCTATGCATGAGAAGAGCACATCTAGGTGTTGATAAATAACACAATGCAAAACCTTCCTTCCCTTCACTTTCCTTGGGATTTAAGGTTTTTTATCTAGCTATTTGAGGCCAAATTTCTTTATTTCAACAGGTCAGCATCAACTATGTGAAGGTCTATGTTTCACTGAATCTAAGCCACTCCCAGAATGAAGCAATCTGATTGGCTGATATATCACTCCACTCCATGTTACTCCACACTAATCTGCTAGGTGGCGCCACCATCAGCAACTATCTGACTGGCTGATGTACCACTTTATCTGACAGAGCCAGCATATGAGACAGAAGCTGGTATATCGAACCATATATGTCAGTGTTATAGAAAAAGGGGAAATGCTGGAACCATCAAAACCTGTTAGCACAGTAACCAACGTGCAGACAAATGTCTGCACAGTAACCACTGTGTAAACAAATGTCTGCACAGTAACCACCATGTAGACAAATGTCTGCGCAGTAACCACCGTGTAGACATAATATACTGGTGGTGTAGCAACTATACAGACATAATGTTTTATAACACCACCATTTACTATCCTCATGAGGATGGACCCATCATAGAATTTGTTTATCAAATTTCTCCTTGGTATCTCAGGGGAAGGGGACAATTGCTCATTTGCATCCCCCCTTGGATCGGTCGCTGTCAGGTGTGATCTGAATGGTTCAACGTTAATGTCAACACTCAGCAGGGAAACCCCACTGCACAGAACTTTGTCAACAACTCTGTCATTAGTATTTGAAAACCTCAGAATTAGTCTAGAATTAGTCTAGTTTCCCAGAACCCCTCAGGCCCTTCTACCTTCTCTGTCTGGGTCTTTATCTGTTCTGAGCGCCGGCCGCGGGGCCCTAGACCCTGAAATTCAACACGGTGACATGGCCATTTCTTTATGTCAATATGCAACATGAGACATAGTGACACAAGCGAAAAAATAAAAGTCATGACATGGCTTGTTTCTTAAACTAGACAGCATTTTAGAGGTGACATGTGACATGGGGTAGTAAGTGACAGTTGACATGGCCGTTTCTTGTATTCGACATGCGACATTGGGAACTCCCTATAAGGGGGCCCACCCCACCCCCGCAGCATGGACCGATCTCATCCTATTAGACCCTCCTCAGTATTAGACCACTCCCAGGCAGTACAAGCAGCTTTCATCAAGGATTAGTAAAGAGGAGATTAAGGCTCGGTGGGAGATGAAAGGTAGGCCTAAAGCCTGATTTAACGTATGCAACTTTTTATTGAAAGTACTCAAGATCTGAGATTTCTGGATCATTTCATATTTAGAATTAGAGGTTTTGTAGATTATTTTAATGCGTTTCCACGAAGATTTCATTTTTTTCTGGGGAAGGGGAGGGAGGGTGGCGGACCTACATAACTAGTTCCACCTTGGTAGATTTATTCTCCTTTTTCAAAGTTCTTCAAAACTACTGTCTCCATAGTTATCTAACATGTATAGTACTAAGAAACCTATAGAAATCGTCTACATACACATAAGAGAAAATTGGTAAACATTTGAGAGTTGACACTTATTGCAAATATTGCAATCTATAAAACTAATTGAAATTGTGAAATGTTATCAGACATATAATTGAAGTGCCGTTGTACAAGTTTCAGATTACGCAGAAATGGATTTTCCTCGTCCGATAACTTGTCTGGCAATATTTGACAAATTTTACGTATTGCAACCTGAGCCACACAAAGTTTATTAAATTCCAAATTCCATCATGATCGTATCATGAATTTAGCTTGTTTGCCGGGGCTTCTCTGTGAGCATAAAATGTCCTGGGCCGTAGACAACCTTTCAAGAAATGCAATCAACAGGAAATTGAACAATTTTTCAATGAGAATACTTCGCCATGATGTTATCCCGGAATGCAGACAGTTTAATTTCACGGATGTCAAAGAAACAGACTTTGTAAATGATCTGCTGAAACTGAAACACCTGCGTTTGGATTCATTTCAGCCGATAGAAGCTACTACTTAGGTAAACACATGTATATAGATTAACATGACACAATAACAATCGCACCCAGCCAAGGACAACTACTGCAAGGTAAGCTACCCCTGGGACAACCACCCCTAGGACAACTACCCTCATAGGACAATGCAACTACCCCTTGAACAACTAACCCCATAGGACAACTACCCCATAGGACAATTATTTCCTACCCCCATAGGACAACTACCCCTGAGACAACTAACCCCATAGGACAACTACCCCTGGGACAAATACCCCCATAGGACAACTACCCCTGGGACAAATACCCCCATAGGACAATTATTTCATACTCCCATAGGACAACTACCCCTGGGACAAATACCCCCATAGGACAACTACCCCTGGGACAAATACCCCCATAGGACAATTATTTCATACTCCCATAGGACAACTACCCCTGAGACAACTAACCCCATAGGACAACTACCCCTGGGACAAATACCCCCATAGGACAACTACCCCATAGGACAATTATTTCCTACCCCCATAGGACAACTACCCCTGAGACAACTAACCCCATAGGACAACTACCCCCATAGGTCAACTACTCCTGGGATAAATACCCCCATAGGACAACTACCCTTAGAACAACTATCCCCTGGGACAACTACCCCTGAGACAAATACCCCCATAGGACAACTACCCCATAGGACAATTATTTCCTTCCCCAATAGGACAACTACCCCTGGGACAGCTACTCCCATAGGACAACTACATCAGGGACAACTATCCCCTGGGACAACTACTCCATAGGACAACTATCCCATAGGACAACTATCCCAGGGACAACTACTCCCATAGGACAACTACCCCATAGGACAATTATTTCCTACCCCCATAGGACAACTACCCCTGGGACAGCTACTCCCATAGGACAACTACATCAGGGACAACTATCCCCTGGGACAACTACTCTATAGGACAACTATCCCATAGGACAACTATCCCAAGGACAACTACTCCCATAGGACAACTACCCCCATAGGACAACTACTCCTGGGATAAATACCCCCATAGGACAACTACCCTTAGAACAACTATCCCCTGAGGCAACTACTCCCATGGGACAGTTACTGCTGGGACAACTACCCTCCTAGGACAACTACCCCTATACGACAAATACCCCTGGGATTATTATCCCCATAGGACAACTATCTCCATAGGACAATTACCCCAGGATCAGCTTCCCCTATAAGACAACCACCCCTGGGACAACCAACCCTGTAGGACAACTACTTTCAGGACTAACTACCCCATAGGATAACTACCCCAGGAGCAACTACCCATACATGTCAACTAACCCTGGGACAACTTCCTTAGAACAACTACCCTATAGGACAACTACCCCTATGGGACAACTATCCCAGGATCAACTGCTCCTATAAGACAACTACCCCCATAGGACAACTACCCTTGGGACAGCTACCCCCAAAGGACAACTACCCCTGGAACAACTTCCCCAATAGGACAACTACCCCTGGGACATCTACCCCCAGGATAACTATTGCTTATACAACTTAACCCTATGATAGCTATATGTGACTACTACCCCTAATGTTATATATCATGTCATCATGTATTCTATCAAGTTACAGAAATCCTTCTTTTCCTGTCTATACACATTCAGCATGATCTCCTCCAATTAAATGTTATTGACAGATCTGCAAAATATTTAGGAAGTGCATTGAAATTATGATGAATAATTTAGTATTGTTCCAAATGGAAGGAGGCTTGCGTTGTTATCGCGAACACTTGCTAATGGTGGCGGCCCATGTGGACTGTTTTAACGGTGCCCTCCGGGACATCCTGGTGGGGCTGTTGTAGGCCCAAAGTCTGCACTGCTTACTTTAATTAGTGTCCTTCTTCTGTCCAAAGGCATCTTAATGAGCAGTCATCTGCAGCCCAACAAACTCCCATTGCCAGGTGCCAGGTCTGGGTCTGGGGAGGTCCTCCCTGGGCAGAGCAGCATCTGTGAAGTGCCAGGCACTTGACTGGGTGAGAGGGGCCAGCAGGGAACAGAGTGGGGGTATGGATCGGGGGGTTCCATGTCGCATGTCAAATTTGAGAAAAATGGCCATATCACATGTCTGTATATTTCTAAAATACAAAATAAAGCCTACTAAAAACTCAATATAACTGTGGTTTTGGTATTCTTGCTAGTGATATACAGTTCTAAAATCCTTGTCGTTTGTCACTAAAGGCTGTGTCACATGTTTATCTTATTTTAAGAAAAGGCCATGTCGCTGTACCGCATTTAAGAACATCTCCTGTCCCATGTCACTAAGCTGAAAACTGACTGTGTTGCTGTGTCAAATTTAGGAGTCTAGACCCATCAGAAAACAACTTTTAAACTAGAAAGGATAAATAAAATAAGGATAATTCTTGTTTCTAATATGCCCCTGTTTCCCCTGTCCTCCCCCCTCCTCCCCCATTACCCCCATCTAGCACCTATCACATCACTGGGGGATGTGGAGTACAGATAGGCAGGAGGCGTCTAGGGGAGCACTCCAAAACATGTAGGCATAGAAGTCAGATGATTTTTATGTTAAATGTTTTGAATAAAAGAGCTAGTCATGCCATTTATACCCGTTTTGATATTCCCTTCTTAAGGATAGACACCAGTGGTCAACGGTCAATTCACGAAATTACCAATATATTCCTTAATAACGCTCTGATCCTAACATATTATACATCATTTAAAAGGTCATATTTTTCTCATTTCAAGGATACTAAAAAAGTTATAGGGGAATTAGAAATCAAGACTTTATTAATTTTAAATTGAATATTTTTTAAATTGAATATTTTTTGAACATCAATATCTCGGCTAATATTCAACTGACATGAATGAGCTTTCTCACACACCTTTATAAGTATCATATGCAGGGAAATGTGTCTCAGATTTTTAATTTAGGCCCTAGATTTTATTCTATGGACAAAATCGGCCAAAAACGGGAAACTTTTTTAGATTTTTTTGCAAATACATTTTCTACATATCATAAAATCATAACTAGGACCTATATCAAAATTCTGAGACACGCTTCCCTCCCTTTATATTTCAAGGAGATGTACCAAAAATTTCAAAGCTCTACGGCAGATATTAAGGGAGATATTAATGTTCAAAAAATAATTTTGAAAATTTGGATTTTCAAGTTTGCGTCCGTACTCTACAGTCATTGTTTAATATATCTGTATATAATTTATATCAATAGATATGGTCATTTATTGACTATTCAGTTATGTTTTCTATTAAGTAATACTATTGTAAACAAATATTTCAATTTTGATCAAAGAGATTCGCGCCATTCACACCTAAACCACTGGTGTCTATCCTTAAGTGTTTAATGTATACAGAGGTGTTTTGGCCAAGGTGGCAGTTGTAGAGGAAATAAGGCTAACTATTAGCCAGGGAATTCCCTTTTAAATTCTGGATAATTATGTGGGTTGCAGTCTCATAGGTCACATGGGTGGTCCCTGTCAGTGATACCACCTATGATCTGTTTTGTCTTTTTACGACAAAATATTCTTGACGTTATCTGTATCTTATGATAAGGTTTACATCAATAGTTTGAAATAGAAATGATAATGTTTTTAAGATCAATATGTGAGGAATGCACTGATTTATTGCAGGTGTACCTACTAGGTCGGAGGCTCTGTTTGGCTGACAGTGACAGCAGCAACATGATGACTGTCAGTGACACCACTATGGACCTGTACTTTGTCAGTGACAGCATCATGCACATCGGTACATGAGATAATTTGCAGAAGTAGCTGAAGGAAAATGGCGCCATTTTCCAGATATCCAAAAATTTAAAGTTCCTCAAATTTAATTTTTGTTGCAAATTTAATTTTTCAGCATTTGCAAAGTTCTCTCAAAATTATTTATGTTTCCCTATTTCTCCCTTGAAAACTATACCTTTCAGCCAATTCTAAACCACTTATGATTTCAACATATATTGAGTTTTCTGCAAAATGTAAAAAAAATTGTATCATAAACATTCCTGCTTTAATCTCACTGACAGATTTGGATGAGATAATCATAAAATTAAGCCCCTCGTATGCTTCACTTATCACAGTTTCCAAGGCACCGCCATGTTTTTAATGTGTTTCAGGGAGAAGGCTTGGAGAGAGTTCTTTCATGTGTATAACCATACATGTGAAGGCATTTGGATTGTTGAAGTGCAGCTTAGGAAACATATTTATATATATGTTGCTGTTTGCTGGGTGGCAATAATCAGTAAGGTTGATTTTCATGACCTATCTTGTATTCAAGATGAATGTCTTTGCCTTCCTCTACATTTACACCCTTGGAAACTGTGCTTTACCCACCACCAACATGAAGGTTACGTTTGTTTTCATTGACATATACCTCCGTGCTGCTTGGATCATCCCGGTCGTACTCTCAGTAAACAACAATGATCTTCTGGCAGCAAACTTCAGATGTTTCAATGGAAAGCTTTCAAATGGGATAAAGAGTTGCCCAATGAACTTATGCAGTGACCTTGGCAGAATAAGAGACATGTATCTAAAAATTACAAAAGTAACAAACTTGGTTGATACGCTATTCTCAGGCATCGCAGCCATGGTGATCATCTTCTGTGTGATCATTGTCTCCTATCCTGTGGTACTTACAAGCTGGTTAATGATACTTTCAACACAATGGATCCAATTTTCTTAACCACTCAAGCTTTTTGGATCTCATCTAACCTTCTCATCATATTCACTAACACAGGTACTTGTGCCTGGGTCAAAGAAGAGGTGAGTTTGATGTGGTTGATGTAACCAATGGATGGAGTTCAGTTTATGACCATGAAGCACTGACTCCTTCAGTTCCCTTATCTCTAACATCCCATGGTCATTACCATGTCACCTTACCATTAATCCATCAGATACACTGTAACACTGTTCTGCCTTTTGTGCACCTAGCACTGAAAGATATGTCTTGGCAATTCATATATCATATGCCTGGTTGATAAATACATAGTACAGACCAAGGGAGCACAAAGCAACTGTTATTGCCTGGTTTTCACATGCCGTTGAGGGCTTTAGCTAGGGCAATAGCAATGGCTGAGTGCTGAGTCTATATCAAAACACATGAAATTTTAAAATTTTTTACTGCCACCACATAAAATGGAATTAGCATACACAGACAGGCATTATTGCCCTCTGGGCCGCAAAAATGATCTTTTATTCACCGGTTTCTGAGAGGGCAAGACAATGGTAAAGCTGAAGGGACTGGAATCTTGACGTAGAGTATTATATCTATTTGACAGCAGTATACTTTCAGTCTCTCAAACCACGTTTTCACACATTGATGCCAGTGCATGAAATGAAAAGTGAAACATACACTACAAAAAATTACCTATTTGCAATAGAACCATGGATTCCGCTGTGAACGTAAAGTCGAGCATCTGGAATTAGTGTTTTATTTAGGATGGCCCAGGTTGACCTTGGCTATGACCTTGGCTGTATGACTCTTATAAAGACTCCTTGCCAGGACAATTATTTTAATTTTTCCAGGCGCATGGTTCGTTTGACATCTTACAGAACATGCAGGTGGAGAATGTAACAGTGGAATTTTCTCTGCAGGTACGTACTTGATACACCCAGCTTTTCACAACATCACTATTATTAGGACACTACACAAGCACATTTACCGATGACAGTGTTTAATACGCAGATTCGATTATTTAACCTACAGCATGGATTTTGATGGATTGCAAATGACTATTCTAGGAATATCAGTCTTCTAAAGTGGATTATTTTCTCTTTTTACAGATGAACATGTTCCGGGCCAAGCTGATGGGTTCGTCCATCGGTATAACAGCTGGGGGCATGTTCATAATAGACAAATACACCGTTCTTACTGTGAGTATACTACTTTGGTTTGGGTTGATTAATTTGTCTATACTTTTCAATCTAATTCCTCTTCCCAGTTTTCAGAGGATTCCTCTAGTTTTCACCTATAGATCATAAATCAAAAGAAGATTTTGTTGGCTATCCAAAAGTAAAGAGAGTTTTTAATCAATTTGGTCTATAGCTTTTCTCAAATAACACTGCAATTAAATCTATTCTTATCTGTTACTTTTTCAGGATAACTGATATTTTTCTATATGGACTGATGAAACATTGCAATCTGCTTTATTTCAAATCTGATGATCCCACTAACATCCCAAAAGCAACATCTGCCTGATCCCTGATAATTTGTTTAGTCTAACTTATCAATAGCCATCCACACCAATGTTAGTAATAACGTATAACTATATACATAAAAGCCATCTCAAAGGTACGTTGTCCAGTTTATTCTATACCAACTTCATACGGTCAATACCTTCATCATTGTCCTGCCCCGCTAGCAAAGGTGGAATAATGGATGGTGTTATTGCCCCGCTTGTTTTTCATAGGTTAATGGGTTATTTCTCAGGGTTATTGGTATAGAATAAAACAAGAACTAACCTCGGGGGCCCTCAGCCCTGATTATTGCCCCCTGTGAAGCGTCTCGGCCAAAGCCCTCGAACCTTAGACAGCAGGGCAATAATCAGGGCTTCAAGCCCCCTCGGTTAGTTCTGTGTATGTATGCATCATGGTCTAAGCTTGTCTCACAGAGATCCCAATGATTTAACACGGTTCGGTTGTGTCAAATGACACATGTGTTTTCTCTTGCAGGTTGTCCGGATCTTGATAACGTACTTCATCCTCCTCATACAGTTCAAGACCTCCCAATCCGTGTGTGACTGTACGTCATTACTCACCAACCTCACACTGCAGTGTAAAACTCTGATGACTAATTTTACCCTATAACATTGCAGTGCGCTATACCTTAGGGGCGAGCGTCTGAGGCTTCAGCTCCTTTTCCCATTTCCCCCCTTCATTTTCCTGCTTTTGCACCAGAGAGTTAGTCAACTTTTATCATCAACTTGTAAATACCAGTTTAGGACACAGCAGAGTCTCCTATTCCTTTTCACTACCATCACAAAACAGACTCCAATTTATTAACTTTATGAATAATACCCTATAAATTGATATATCTTAAATGTCAATGGCATTTTCTCTCGTAGGCTTATGTTAATTTGGTCATGTGTTTCAAATGAACGAGTTAAAGACCTATGCGCTCTCATTTTGTTTCGTGTGCTGAAGAGGTAAAACTCAAAGGGATTTCTGACTAAACAAGTTTTTCACAGGGTAAAAGAATGGTTGTTTTCCCATAGAATCAATATTGAAACATGTTTTTGGCCCGCCCATATTATTATCTTGAAATTAAGACATGTTTTTGATGTTTCTTTTTATTCCCATAGTAATGATTAACCTCACAAGTCATAATTCTAAAGGCTATCTGCTGTTTCATTCAGAAACCTGCTAGCTCATACATATTGTTGCTAACCACGTGGGCTTAAAGATAGACACCAGTGGTTGGCGTGTAAATAGTGCTATTCCCTCTACTCATAAGCACAAGATTTGTTTCTTATACTAATGATTAATTGAAAATATCATAAAATAGCCGATAAATAACCAGATTCATTGATACAACTTATATAGAAATAGTTAGAATAATGGTTGCGTAGGTGGGTCACAAACCTTAAATTCTTAATATTCAAATATATCTTTTAAACATTCAATATCTCACTTGATATTCAACTTAACACTTTGACATTTTTGGTAGATCTTCTTTACAAATATATGGAGGGAGGCGTGTCTCAGAATTTTGATTTAGGTCTTAGTTTTGGTTTTATGTGATGTAGAAAATGAACATTTTTAAAAATCTAAAAAAGGTTTCCCGTTTTTCCCGGTTTTTGATCATAAAATAAAATCTAGGACCTTAATCAGAAATTAGAGAAATTTTCCTTCCATTTGATAGTTACAAAAGTTTCTGTGAAAGCTTTTTCATGTCATTTGAATACTAAACAAGATATTCATGTTCAAAAAATATAAGTGAAAAAAATCAAATAAAAACCCTTAATTTCTCAAATTTTAATTTATTTCAAATTTGTTTGATGCCAATAGATAGAGAAAAGCTTTTAAATAATGTATGTTAGTTTCAAAGCTTTATTAAGGATTTCATGGACGGTTTCCTAAAAAGGCCTTCAACCACTGGTGTCTATCCTTAAACTACCTTAAAGTTGCTGTTATGATCGATCATTGTGCAAAGGGCCAAAGGCAGTAGACATCCTTCTAAACTAACTGTAAACATGTGATGTAGAGAGTAAAAGGAGCATCAAACAAACTCTACTATGTGGTATACCTAGTTTTTTTGACCAATCAGAGGCGTCCGTTGACATCTCGTGACCCAAAAGTTACCTAATTAAGACAACGACAGCTGATCCCCACGATTTTGATACCTAAAAATGGCAAAATACAAACTTATTAAGACAACATGAGCAAGTGTCGGCCAATTCTCATGATTTTGACACCTACAATCTTGAGATTTATTAGTTACCCCTCTATATAAAACGGTACGAAAACGAGATTTGCTCCATGAGACGCCATGTTTTTTCGCTGGTTTCAGCCTC
Source organism: Lepidonotus clava (assembly GCA_936440205.1). Classification (NCBI taxonomy): domain Eukaryota; kingdom Metazoa; phylum Annelida; class Polychaeta; order Phyllodocida; family Polynoidae; genus Lepidonotus; species Lepidonotus clava. The sequence continues at coordinate 50,024,297 of OW387145.1, forward strand.
CCAACCCCTTCCTTGCTGTTTGTACCTGCCGAAATGTAATCCGGCGGGAGAAACTCACGCGAAAATAAGATGAATTTTAGACGTGTATTTTTAAAAATTTCCATGTCCCCTTCCCAATTACAAGTTCTGAAGCAAATTTGTGCACAAAACATCACACGAAATTCACGACATTACCAACGACGTTGCCGTTGTGTTATGAACTCACACAAGATTTCACGATAGGCCTACGGGGAATTCCATAGACGCCAATACTAAGCCTATGGAGGGAATTGTCAACTCTCATATCTCATAAGATATAAGGAATTTAGGGCTAATGTTTTAAATATAAACAGTTTCGGGCCAAATCTCACGTGCAAATTTGTCATTTCACCAGAAAAATGAATTCTGTTGAAAATTAAAGGGTTTTTTTTCCAGCAAAGTTTCGACGTCCTGGACGTCCGTTTCCTAGCCCAATCACTCTCCAAGCAGATCCACAAAATGAATGCTTGGAGAGTGTTCATTGGTGGCGGGAATAAAGTGAAGAAACGCCGCTGTCATTGGCGTAGCTACCATAACATAAAAATGCAAGTGTATACACTCAAAATATTACAAAACTCTATCATATTCATAAGTACCAGTGCGTACACTCAAATGAAACGATGTCAATTTTGGGGCTAGCTATGCCCCTGGCTGTAGGCTATCGGCTGTAGCGTTGGAACTGGCTATAGGCCCCGGCTTTAGGCCCAACTCGCCTACTCTGTTTTGGCAGAGACGCAGAGCGTCTTGTTTGTCTTATAAAACGGCCCAAGATGACGGGAACAAAACATCCCAGCTCTCCTGTGAGTGATTTATGAGTAGTTGAAGGTCTGAGATGACCTAAAATGTGATCTCAGACACTGGAATTTCAGTGGTTTATGGGTTGCCAAGAAATAATTTTGACCTGGGTATTTCATAAGGACCATGTGCCAAAAATGTGGTACAAAGATATTAATTTCTGTTTCATAATGATTAATTAGAATTCTTGAATTCTAACTTTAAGAATTCATTGTGAAACCCTTTCATAAGCAAATCATTGTTCGAATTCTCAACTTAGTCACATTTTGTATCAGGTCCCCCTAGTCTATATTTTGTTTGATCTAAGTTGTTATTTGGTATTCATTAGATGACATACAGGGAGGGTTGTTGAGATTCCATAATAAAAAGGATCCAAAATCTAAGGCCTAGAATAGCACAAGAAAGACTCACAATGAATCTATTATGTTATCAGTGAAAGTTCTACAATAGCGTTTTTAAGAAAATAGCTACTAAATATTTCTTTAGGTTTTAAGAAAATTGTACAACAACGATTTTTTCAAAGATTTCTTTTATGAAATACCCTCCTAGCATTGCGTTGGTGCCTTCAAAAACTGACTATGTTTCAGTGCAATAGAGAATTGTTTATATGTAGTTCCAATAAAGAATTGTTTATGCAGTGGCTGCGGTTGGTACACGCGTATTGCATAAAGCATATGCTACAAAGGTCATTCTGAAAAGTTTACTTCTAGATCCAATAAAGTTTACAAAGTCCTCTCAATTTAAGGTGTTTTCGTGCCATCTAACTTATTGGTTGTAGCATGTTGTGATAGACCGCCATGTCAACTTTGTAATGAATTATTCGTTATTTTCTAGGCTCATGACTCAATTGAGATTCTGTGGATATGAAAGTCAAAATTGTCACATGGAAGTTTTCCTACAGGAGAGGGCAAAATTAAGCACAAAAATAAAACGTCCATCAATTATATTAATACCATAGTTCTAAAACGTACAGGATAACCTTTACATGTCATATCTCATGGAAGATAAATCAATTCTCCCGGCTGTACTTCAATTAGGTATATAACTTGCACGCATCACAAGCATATGTCCTTTTCTAGTTCTCTCTGTAATGGACTCCAGGTGATCGTTTTCAATCTTCTCCTTCCCGTGTTCTTCTAGATGAATATGTTCTCTGACAAACTGATAGGATCTGTCATATGGTATCACAGCATCAGGCATATTCCTGGGGGACAAAACTACGGTCCTTAAAGGGAGCCAAAACCAATATAATTGACAAAATTTTCAAAACTGAGATAAGTAAAGAAATATGTTAGATGAGTCCATTTAAGGTCAGTGGTAAAGTATCAGCTGTGAAAACTAGCTCAAACTGAAGTAGAATTCCACGAGAGATGGTAATATTTGCATTTGTTTGTAACAAACCCCATTTTTGCGGATCCACATTTATTGATTTGAACAAGAAACACATTTTTGTTGTTGATTTTTTTCACCATATTTATTGGTTTAGATTTTAACACAGGCCAGGAATAGGCTCAATGAATGGATTTCCATGATTATTTGAGTTTGGAAAATTTCATTGAATTTATTGGTTTTGGCTCCCTTTAAGGCAAGTCCCCACGTGCCAACTATATTAGTGCATTTTAGTAGCTTTCACCGGTGACCAGGGACAAAATATTTGTCCTGTGACAACGAGACGTATCTACAATATGGTTACCGGGTATATAGTGAAATTTCATAAGAGCCTACAATAAATATGTCAATAGATTTTAATATGAAGGCTGGTTTCTCTTAAGGTTTTGAGCTTATCAAATGGAGCAGTATCATTTCTTAGAATGATTACTTGTGGTTGGTGGTTTGCACTTTTGATATAATCTGGTCATGTTTTCCATGTCTGAATAGCGTGATAGGTATAAGTTCTTTTTAAAAAGTTTGTTTTTGGTTCAGGACAATAAAGCTGTCTGTCTCTTGTTCTCGGATTGTGATTATGATCTGCTGTCCTCACAGTTTCCATAAGGAATGAATTTTCAGAATATTGAACATAGTTATGGCCAATTGTTCCCATCTACTCTAAATGGAGAATGACGAAGGAGTAAGCACAAAGAACGGGTTTGGTGTTCAGTGACCTTGGGTTCTTATTAATATAACATGAAAGAAAAAATTATTTGATATAATGAGGTTTATATGCAGGTTGCCCAGTGGCCCGTTGCACAATGGAATTTCGTTGTGAGGATCAAAAAACGAAAGCACAACGAACTTTTGCTTAACAACAAAATGTTTCATTGTAACGAAAATGCAATATCTCTGGTTCTAATGAATGAAATTTAAATCTGTAAACTGTTATAAAAAGGGAAAAGATTAGAAAAAAAATCAGCAAAAGTTACAGCTCTTTGAGGGCATTCTAAATATAGAAAAAAAGTGTCAAAACGTTCTTTGTTACGATAAAAGTAACAACAAAATGTTTCGTTGTTTTTTATTTTCTTTGTTACAAAAATCATTGTGCAACGGGCAACTGTGGCCCGTTGCACAATGGGTTCGTAACAACGAAAATAAATTTTTTGAAAAAAATTAATATTTTCGTAACAAGGATGGTTTATACACATTGTTTTTCTATATTTAGAATGCAGCCAGAGAGCTATAACTTTTACTGATTTGTCCTTAATTTTTTTCCCTTTTTACATCAATTTACAGAATTCAATTTCATTCATTAGAACCAGAGATTTTACTATGTTTGTAAAATCGTAACAAAGATATCTTTAACATATCTTTGTTTGATCCTAACAACAAAATTCTATTGTGCAACGGGCCACTGTGGCCTGTTGCACAATGACTTTGCATGACAATGACAATTTTAAGATAACTTTAAGAGAGTTGTCGTTATAACAATAGTTATACTGTTATTATGATACTCCCTAGTTTCTTTGCTGGATCAAATTGAATTATGTCAATTGATATAAAAAGGGACATTGTAGGGCTATGAATTATTCTTTTGTTAATCCAACTACTACCCAAACCATAGGTTTGGCCTTAAGGCGACTGACGGCTGGGGTGACTTTGATAATACTCATGTTGGTAGCCTTGTCACACTGCCTATAGCGTGAGAAAACTGCTGTGTCACGCCGGTATTACTTGTCCAAACAATGAGCCCATAACGGTGTGACTGACCACGTCAATGGGAAGTAAGTGCTCGGCTCTTTGACCACACGGGCTTTCACAAAACATCAATGCAGCACTCACTGGCCCCTTTCTTGACATTATACTGTTACAACCAAACTATCGATACACTTTTACATTTGTTCAGGTAATTTGGATTGGCTGGTGATCAAGATTTTCTGGCCTGGTCGTGTTATTGAAGGACAATGGACACAAGTAGAGTGTTTGGAGCCGGAGAACCTCAGCTAATGCAATTACTGTACACAGTGTGGGACCAGTGACTGGTTCATGTTGTACACATTCACCACATAACACATAGAAAACGCTTAGTCATGTAATGGGCCCAATATAAATCTGGTGTTATTATTTAACTTAATGTGGAAACAGCTATTTCGATTCTTTATTGAACGAAATTGATAAAGCCAGGGCTATTTTTTTTGATTTCTTTTATTTATCCTGATTAAGTGATTTAGCAACTGAATGCTAGTGCACATCACATACCAGCTCTCATATATTGCCAATTAATGTGTTGGTTATAATAATAAGAAAATATATAATCGATAACATATAGTTATATACAAATATGTACATGGCCTAACAACGATACATAATTCATCATGTTAAGTATACATGTAGACAGAACAAAAGTGTCACAACTGCTCGGTAAAAAATGACAGTTGGTTTTTAAATAGGTAATAAATCATAGCACTTTTATAATCTATAAGTATTTCACTTACAACTTCCGTACTTTAAGGTTAAACCATTTTCCCCATCATCAGTTGCTGTAAGTAAGAATGTCCCAAAAAGCATTTTTTGGGGCAAAATGTAGCATATTATGATATCTCAAGGTTGTGAAATACATTCTTTCATCTAATATCTTGCTTATTTCTGTTTTTCTCACTTAGTGTTATTCGGAAATGATACGTTTAATTTTCAATCTTCACAATACATTCAAAACTACAAAACCAACTCGTTAGTCTGGATCACAGACAATACTACACCCTGCTTATTTCTTCACATGAATTCATAAAATGCTTTTGACTTTTGATTGTGTTTTTGAATAAGTATACATTCCTACAAGTGACAGGCAAATAATCAGTAAAGTTTCAAATGAATTTTATTCTGCACAATTGAGCACATGAATCTGTACCTATGAGTAATATATATCAATAAGAATATACCCTACTAGGCACCACAAGAAATATCGTTACTGGAATCTCACGGTCAGCTTGACGATACGTTTTGATGCAGTGTAAAGCCCCACTCGCCGTGGCGTCGTAGAGCTCTGCGATCTGTGAACGTTGGCAACGTTGCATTATCGTAGCCCTCTGCGATCTAATCCCTTGCGAAATTATTCAACCTGCTTAATATTTTCGTAGAGATCTTGTGCGATTCATGACAAGATTGCTTGCAAAATTAATCGCAACTAATCGCAAGGTCCTCTATCTGTCAGTGTGAATGCTATGCGATCAATTTCTCTAGCTTGCGATCATTTTGTCGCGCCTGACGTTGTCTGCGAATTCTTAAGATAAAATTTTCGTTGGTCTCTGCGACAGAAACATCGACCACGGCGAGTGGGACTTCACCAAACCCTCCGACCCTCCAACCCGAGGGGGGCAGTGTCTGCACATCACCACTTAAGATTAAGCCTGGTCCCCACTTGGGCGACGAGATTCTCTTATGCCTGGTCCCCACTTGGCCGATTAAATTTCGTTGGTCGTCGGGTGACTAAGGTAGTTAGTAGCCCGACGATGAACTCTTCGCTGGCGCCGTCATGTCTGGCGACTAAACCACTAATCGCCGTCGTTTTCTGGCAAAATATTTGACATGTTTAATATTGTTCTATGCCCGCCAGTGAAAAGTTAATCGTCGGGCGACTAACTAAAGTATTGTCTTGTCGTCCAGCGACTAACTACAAGAGCGTCCCAACGTGGGGATTAACTTTTTTTTCCACCCCCCACTTAGTTAGTCACCCGACGACGTACTTATTTCTTAATCGTCCGGCGACTAACGTTAGTTGCTGTCGTTAGTCGGCCAAGTGGGGTAGCCCAGCGACCAACTCCCCACTGGCGCCGTGATGTCTGGGGACCAAGCCACTAGTCGCAGTGGGTTTAGAGCAAAATATTTGACATGTTCAATATTGTTCAATAGCCACGGGCGACTAGTTAGTCGTCGGGTGACGTACTAAAGTTTCCTCTTGTCACCCAGCAATTAACTACAAGAGTGTCCCAACGTGGCGATTAAGTTTTTAGTAGCCTGGTGATTAGTTAGTCGCCTGACGACGTACTAAATTAGTGGTTTGGTCACCAGAAATCATTGCGCCTTTGCATGGTTAGTCGTTGAACGACTAACCATGCTGATATTCACTTTGGTCGCCACGGATTTTGTGCAAACTAATCGCCCTGTGGGGACCAGGCTTTAGTTACAACAGTCAATGTCCATCTCAGCCTTAACGTCTCATGATAATAGCCTCACTCAATAACAGGGAAACAACCATTAGTTGTGTGAGGAAATGAGTGATGATGTAAGATACATTAACACCTACCAGCACTCTGTGAGCACGTGCCACCTCTGCAGCCAATGTCAAACTGAAGTACAAACATCAGGTCGAGTATTATCACGATTACGCAGGACAAACAAATAATAATAGTAATGACTATGTACACATGCATCGACATGTACAACTACCTATATCTCAATCTCCGACCAACTCTCACATACTGATATTATTAGCAGTTGACCCTCCAAACAGGAATTAATTTGTATCTATTTTAGTGTTTTATTTTGCCTGTGTCTGACATTGAAAAAAGAAAAAGAAAAAGGGGAGCCTGAAAATATGCGACGATCCTGTCATTTTGGGTTAAGAGAAAAGCAATGACCCAGATATATCGAGCAAAGTGGAACTTGAAATCTAAGCGTTGACTTTCCCCATTAATCTGGTACCCTGCTTTATCAACTTGATGATGCTTGGCATTCGTTTTGTCGAATGATGTATATTGACGGTTCATGCTGACAAGTTACAAAACCCAGGGAAGTATACTTTGCCAACATATTGATACAGATAGAATGGGATTCATCTTCTACCAACTTTCTTTGGGATGTACATATGCTTAAAGTTTTTTTTTCTTTGGTTGAAATTCTTAATTTCTGACCATAATTCGTACAAGGTTGTTTGGTTTTCAACTATCACCAGCATTTTTAACAAACTTTTGCTGGGTTGATATAATACCAGGGTTTCCTGAGAAACAGGAAATCAATCTTTCAGTACAATATTGATTTTTAACAAAAGAACTACAAAGTATGTTTGAGCATTATTGCAAACATAATATTTTTGAATGTTGAAAATCTAAGTTGACAATAACCATCAGAGTCAGTCATTATAACATTCTATAAAGAAATTAAAATGAAGCAGGATATGGACAAGTTACGTTGTTAGCAATCAAATATATTTTGCAACTTTTGTAAAGTTGACGTAAATTAAAATGCCTGTTAATTTGGCGTCTGTGTGGAGTCCTCCTGTGGCCAGCTCTACACCCCCTTCCCCCTCCCACCTACCCGCTCCCCACTCCTGCGCATGCGCCCGGACCACAATGCTAGTCAATATCCGCCGTAAAGTCCAGGTCTGCGGTGGCTGAGGGGAACCGGCGGAACTCAGGGCCAGAACCCTCCCAGAGCCCACTCCCACACCGTGCAGCGTATCGGCCTGTGACGGAGGGTCGGAGGGGGAGGACGGGCAAACTTGTTAATTGTTTGTTGGTTTGAACCACCAGACTCAGTGGTTCTGTAGCACTGGGCTATTTCACCTTTGCTCCTGGATGATTGAATCAATGAGGAGGAAGAGACCTTACTCCTACATTTTTACCGAGGCAGGTGTTGTTTTAAATGCAGTGTTCCATAAGGAAGGCATCACTTACAACTGGTACTGAGTCTTAAAGACACATTACGACCCACACAGGACCCCACCACTGCAGCCATGCCCACAATCAAAGTGTCCCCTGCTCCTCCCCAAACCAACGGTTACCATGGCGACAACTTTCATGGAAAAGAAAAACGACTGGACCTAGGGGACGGATATGACAAAGAGGTCCTGGTGAGGGAGAACCAACTTTACAAAACCCTTCGTCCAATGCTGCTTACCATGAAACTGTTCGGATTATACTTCCTTGATGAAACAAGTTTCAAAAATAACTGTGTTAGCAAGATTACATTTGGATATTCAGTTTTTGTACTGATAATTATATGGGGGAACCTTGCCATCAACATTCCAGCCGTCATGACACTGACAAGCATGGATGAGATTGTCGCAAATGGAAGCATAATTATATTCTTCTTTTACTGCTGCTTCCATACCACGGCAATGTTCATGATGTGTTTCAGGCAGAAGGCTTGGAGAGAGTTCTTTAACGTGTATGCTCATGCCGAGGAGAGTGTTTGGAATGTGGAGGGACACATGCATCTCAGAAAACGAGTTTACGTGTATGTCGTCGTCTGTTGGGTCGCAGTATTAAGTAACATTGGTTTCACATCCTACCTCACCTACGAGACCCAGGTTTTTGCAGGTACTTATATTCTTAGTCTTGGGAATAACGACACTGACGCGATAATCCTGAAGGGAGTGCTAACCTTCTGCTTCGTGTACCTGAGCGGTGCGTGGATCATCCCGGTCGTACTCTCCGTAATGATCAACGATCTGCTGGCTACAAACTTCAGATGTTTCAATGAAAAGCTTGCCCAGGGAACAAACGCCTGCCCAGTGAACCTGTGCACCGTGCTCGGCAGAATCAGAGACATGCATCAGAGACTGATCAACATAACCAACACGGCCGACACGCTTTTCTCAGGGATTGCTGCCATGAGTATCGTCTTCAACATAGCGATTATCTGCTGTGTGCTGTACACTATGATCTACAGCCCCTTCCAATCGTCTCTCCTCATTATAACCATAGTCCAAGTATTTTGGCTGACATGCTCCTTTATCTTACTGTTTGTGAACACCAGTACTTGTGCCTGGCTCAATGGAGAGGTGAGTTTGCCTTTTTAACTCGATGTCTTTGGAGCAAAGGTCCATGTAGTCATCAATTTTACTCATTACTGATTCCGTATTGACAGAGTAAAACGCTTTGTGTCTGTATTCCAATACCATCTGTCTTACACTTGCACTTTTAGCAGACAAAATCCTAAACACGAAAAACCAAGACAGCCCAATAATTGTAGATTTCATGACTATGCGAAGCAGATATTATTCATTGTAAGAATGGTTTTGAGGAGTATAAATACATTTTTTTTCCAGGCGCATGGTTCATTTGACATCCTGCTGGCTATGAAGGTAAAGGACGTCACAGAGGAGTACGCCCTACAGGTAGGACCAGTACGACAGTGACTTTTGTGGTTTTTCAAGCATTAATGCGTTTGTGATTTTTGCGGCTATGGAATTTACAATTCTAAATGAGAGTTCAAGACTTTCTTCATTTCAAAAACTCATGTAGATATGAAGGGTGGTTATGTAATAATTACCGAGTTAACATTTTGCTTTGAGTTTTCTCCATCAAAATGTCATGAAAATTCTTCCAGTAATTACTTTTTATTTTTCTTTACCAAAATGGATTCCAATGATCTTCCAGTCACTTTTAATTGCATTAAACCAAAGATGTACTATATTGTGAACGTCGTAAGTCAAGGAGCTCTAACAGAGTATTTCAGGAAGAAGTCTTGTAGATGTCGGTCAACAAAAAAGTTCCATTTTCTGTCTCTGTTCAGATGAATATGTTCCTGGCCAAGCTGACGGGCTCGTACATCGGTATAACAGCAGGAGGCATGTTCGTAGTGGACAAAAACACCGTTCTCACGGTGAGTAACAGTCTGTTAGACTACCTTCTTCTTTTATCTCACGGTGAGTAACACTCTGTTAGACTACCTTCTTCTTTTACTACACGGTGAGTAACACTCTGTTAGACTACCTTCTTCTTTTATCTCACGGTGAGTAACACTCTGTTAGACTGCCTTCTCCTTTTACTACACGGTGAGTAACACTCTGTTAGACTACCTTCTTCTTTTATCACACGGTGAGTAACTGTCTGTTAGACTACCTTCTCCTTTTATTACATGGTGAGTAACAGTCTGTTAGACTACCTTCTACTTTTATCACACGGTGAGTAATAAGACTCTGTTAGACTACCTTCTTCTTTTACTACACGGTGAGTAACACTCTGTTAGACTACCTTCTTCTTTTATCTCACGGTGAGTAACACTCTGTTAGACTGCCTTCTCCTTTTACTACACGGTGAGTAACACTCTGTTAGACTACCTTCTTCTTTTATCACACGGTGAGTAACTGTCTGTTAGACTACCTTCTTCTTTTATCACACGGTGAGTATCTCTCTGTTAGACTACCTTCTTCTTTTATCTCACGGTGAGTAACACTCTGTTAGACTGCCTTCTTCTTTTATCTCACGGTGAGTAACACTCTTTTAGACTGCCTTCTTCTTTTATCTCACGGTGAGTAACACTCTGTTAGACTGCCTTCTTCTTTTATCTCACGGTGAGTAACACTCTTTTAGACTACCTTCTTCTTTTATCACACGGTGAGTATCTCTCTGTTAGACTACCTTCTACTTTTATCACACGGTAAGTAAACACTCTGTAAGACTACCTTCTTCTTTTATCACACGGTGAGTATCTCTCTGTTAGACTACCTTCTACTTTTATCACACGGTAAGTAAACACTCTGTAAGACTACCTTCTTCTTTTATCTCACGGTGAGTAACTCTTTGTTAGACTACCTTCTTCTTTTATCACACGGTGAGTAACTGTCTATTAGACTACCTCCTTCTTTTATCACAGGGTGAGTAACAGTCTGTTAGACTACCTTCTTCTTTTATCACACGGTGAGTAACTGTCTATTAGACTACCTCCTTCTTTTATCACAGGGTGAGTAACAGTCTGTTAGACTACTTTCTACTTTTATCACACGGTGAGTAAGACTCTGGTAGACTACCTTCTTCTTTTATCACATGGTGAGTAAGACTCTGTTAGACTACCGTCTTCTTTTATCACACGGTGAGTAAATCTCTGTTAGACTACCTTTTTCTTTTATCACACGGTGAGTAACACTCTGTTAGACTACCTTCTACTTTTATTACATGGTGAGTAAATCTCTGTTAGACTACCTTCTACTTTTATCACACGGTGAGTAAGACTGTTAGACTACCTTCTTCTTTTACTACACGGTGAGTAACACTGTATTAGACTACCGTCTTCTGTTATTAAACTGTCCTCACGTGGAAGTTACATCACACTGTGACGTCTTTATGATGTGAAAAGTGAGGACTCCATTTCGCGTCATAAAGACATCACACGTGACCTCATATGACGTATCTATTATGTCTTTCTGACATGTCCCAAAATGACATCATTATGAAGTCACATTGCGATGTCATATTAATGTGATAAGTGAGGACTCCAATTAATGTGATACTGACATGACAGAATGATGTTTATTGTGTTAATCACTGAGGTTCAATAAACCTTCATCACCGTTACGGTGTACAGGGGCGGATCCAGAGGTTTTAAAAAGGGGGGAGCCTTTTTTAAACGTTTTCTGCAGGACTCTCTGGCTCTGAGAAAATAAGTTTGGTCAGAAGTAGGGCAGAGGGGATACCCACTGCATACCCCCAAATCCCCCACTGGTTAATTACCAACTTAAATTATAACACCGTTGTTAAGCTTGTCAATATCCGGCCAGCCCTAAAATCAAGGGGGGTTCCAAGTAAAACTGAGGGGATTCCTGGTAAATTTAATGGGATTCAAACTTATACTTTTCATAAACTTCTTATGTTTTCCTTATATTTTGGGAATCTAAAGGGGGTTCCAGACACCCAGACACCCCCTTCCCCTCCTAGCCTATTGGCTATGCCATAGTTATCAAACATGAAAGACGATGCATGTGGATCTAAGGTTGGTGTTGATATTGAACCCTCTCACTCCACACTCAGGCTATCAACATTGCACTCAATGGTTGGATAAATACAAACCCTGGTCACTTTACACTTGTCACATTAAGTAACCTACAGCTGGACGGTTCTCACCAGTCTCAGAGCCCTGAACTAACGAGACCTCCCCCCTACAGCTGGACGGTTCTCACCAGTCTCAGAGCCCTGAACTAACGAGACCTCCCCCCGTATAGCTGGACGGTTCTCACCAGTCTCAGAGCCCTGAACTAACGAGACCTCCCCCCGTATAGCTGGACGGTTCTCACCAGTCTCAGAGCCCTGAACTAACGAGACCTCCCCCCGTATAGCTGGACGGTTCTCACCAGTCTCAGAGCCCTGAACTAACGAGACCTCCCCCCTACAGCTGGACGGTTCTCACCAGTCTCAGAGCCCTGAACTAACGAGACCTCCCCCCCTACAGCTGGACGGTTCTCACCAGTCTCAGAGCCCTGAACTAACGAGACCTCCCCCCTACAGCTGGACGGTTCTCACCAGTCTCAGAGCCCTGAACTAACGAGACCTCCCCCCGTATAGCTGGACGGTTCTCACCAGTCTCAGAGCCCTGAACTAACGAGACCTCCCCCCGTATAGCTGGACGGTTTTCACCAGTCTCAGAGCCCTGAACTAACGAGACCTCCCCCCTGTATAGCTGGACGGTTTTCACCAGTCTCAGAGCACTGAACTAACGAGACCTCCCCCCCGTATAGCTGGACGGTTCTCACCAGTCTCAGAGCCCTGAACTAATGAGACCTACCCCCGTATATTGCCCTACCCTCTGGCCGTCAGCGATAATATTATATACCCATGCCAGGATAAGTTATAAATACTAACTGAACACTGCCATTCAGTATTTTTGGTGTATTGGCACAGTGGGCAGCATTTGTGTATACTGCCCACCTTGCTTTATGGTGTAAAATGTTTTTCTCTTTATTTTGTGAATTCTTAATGGATTTTCATGATTATCTTCTAATGTCAGTTAAAATAATACAGTCTGATGAGATTGTAAAAATATATTGATGGAAAAATTTTAGCATCACTTTTTAATGCTTATCGTAAGATGGAATTGAATGGGGAAATGGCGGGTGTTGCTAAGCAACCAGGGACAAAGTACACGCTCCCATCTGAGGAGATTCACCATTTATTTGTAAGACTGTCATTTTCTGACCTAATAACCCTTCATTTGTTAATATAGAAATGGCAGCTTGTTGCCCAGTCATGTATGAAGTATTCACATTATCTACACGATCTTATAATACATGTTTATCTTGCAGGTTATCGGCATGTTGATAACGTACTTCATTCTGCTGCTGCAGTTTAAGACCACGCCTCCCATGTGTGACTGTACCTCGTCCCTCGCCAACCTCACGCTGCAGTGTGTGCAGCCACCGACTAATCTGACCATATGATACGTGCATAGTCTGTCAGCAAATGTGATCATCACCTTGGGGCTATTAACATATAGTCTAATGAGGGAATACAAAAAGGGGAAGCAAGGTGATCCTTAGCCAATTGTGATACATACATATAACCAACTGAGAAGGGGGTATAAGGGGGGTAAGTACCCCGAGGCTGGAACCCAATATCAGCCTAAGGGAAGAGTCTGCAGGGCCCACAGGCTGATATCAGGGTCCAGCCGAGGGGTGCTGACTCCCTGAGGACCCCCTTTGAGGTTGGTTATGGATTTATTATACCTTTTCTGTTAGATCTGAGCTCCCAAGGACAGATGCACAGCAATCAGTGATGATGGGGCTGTGATGCTGGAAAAGTTTTATATTTCTTCATATAACTTTTTTGATATCCATCAAATCCATAAACAGTGAGCAAGTAAAATGTAGCTAGGAACATTGTGCAGATAATGCATATGCTAGATTTTTTATTTCTTAATGATTTCAATTTTTAAAGAATTGGAAAATAAAGGTTTTGGCATTGCCCTGGAGGGCGATACAAGGCTGGTTATCACCCAGGTTTGATACAGCATGCATTAAACTCTTAACTACTAAACGTGTATCACCCCAAAGTATAAAAAAAACTTTGGTACTTAGCCAAATGTGATAAAACTTTTGCAAGTTTACCGTAAATGGTGCATCCAGCAGAGTAATTTTGATACCAAAAATTCTTTCTGACGTAACAGCTCATCATCGAGTATTGTCATTTGGTCGTCTGATTTTACACATATCACAATATCAATTCAAACAGAGTTTGATCTGTCTGATTCGTCCCAAAATCTGTTTAGTGGGTATGGCGCTTTAGGCTGACCTGGTAGGTCAGTAACGGCAGTTAAGGTAGACAGGTAAAACACCTGACTAAAAACCTTTCATGAAAAATCTGTAACTAGTTCACGTTAAATTAATTCTATTATCCAAGAGAGCATGAATTGCTGTCGTGTTTTTTGTGTCCATGAAATTTGGTGGAATATTCTTTTAATTGGATTCAATTGTTCCATTATCAAACTGTTCCAATATCCTTCCAACACACATTGAAAGGTACTACATGCAAATAAACATATATCTTGAATGATCATAATTATCAGTATGATCTTTTAATAAACTTTCATGTCCATAAAATTCCATAGGCGTTTTTTTATCGGCAATGAGTGTGGGGTGAAATGCCTATATACATCTAATCTCGTAATCGCTAGGTTTATACCACACCCATTAAATTGATTAATACCCCTAAGTTCAGACTGTCGTTTACCTTACTGAACAGTTCCCCGCTCAGCCCCGATTTCATCAGAGCGGGCCTTCCATTAAGGATGTGTGCATGGTAAAAATGACAAACACCTGAATCAAACACATTACATTTGTATAGGGCAGTATATACATTTTAAAATAATTATTACCCTTTTGAGCCTTCTCTTGATGCTTACATACTCGATGGAAGTGTATTTGTCACATTTTAAAGTACAAGGCAAGGTTATAATAACAAGATAAAAAAATAATGTTATGAAAACATATTGATGCTGTCGTTCCACATGTACTGGAAGGCATATTTGGGCAGTTGGACGCTTTTCGTAAGAATTGACCATTATATATATATATATTTATAATTATATTGACAGTGTATTAAGAAACGTGTGTTTAAAAATATTATTACTAGTATCCTCTTTGTTTCTTTCATTGTGATTTTAAGTGACACATATACAAACCCCTCAGTAGGGAAATAAACTATACAAAGAACAAACTGTTTGTCTCGTCATTCCTACACGTTGGGCATCGATGATCATCATGTGAAGCTAATATCAAGATGCAAGGAATTGCTTTAAGGCTTTATTCCACTATGCGGTATTCGCTTGCAGCACCATGAAGTCATGCAAAAAAACTGCTGCAAACTTGCTTGCAGTAGGGTAATGCAAAATGGAATATAGGTATATAGGAAATGCTCGCAGCAATTACTTGCAGTAGGTGCTGCTCCAAATGATTTTATATTGGTTTTCTATGGATTGCTTGCAGTCGGGGATACCAACATGTCGGTATCAAAACCGCAAATCGCTTGTGGTACCTAAAGAATGTGACCACAAAATGTTACATATGGTAAAGTTGAATACAGCCCCCTATTTATAACCACTTTAAGTGGCTGAGACGCCCCTACCGAACGGACAATGAAACATGTTCTTAATGTTATACGATGCATGGGACAAATAGTTTATACTGACTTGGCTTTTTATAGAAATAATACAGACCCTATTGCACTTCATTCAACTATTGTTTGCAGCATAAGCTCACCAAATATACACAGCACTAGATCTTATATAAATCAATGTAAGCTAGTATACAATCGCGACAAGTGTGTGAAGGCCATGTGACATCAGGCGAGTCACAGAGATGAGAACGTGTGCAAATATAACCTGATAATTACTATTGACTGATAATATTCAAAGCAGTTTAAGAGAGCCAAAACCAATAAATTCAATGAAATTTCCAAACTCAAATAATCATGGAAATCTATTCCTTGAGCCTATTTCAGGCCCATGTAAATTCTAAACCTTGAAATATGGTAAACAATCATTAAAACACATTTTCTGTGCTCAAATCAATTAATGTGGATCCACAAAAATAGGATTTGTTTACAAATAAATGCAAATAATTTATAACCATCTCTTGTGGCATTCTACTTCAGTTTGAGCTAGTTTTCACAGCTGATACTTTACCACTGACTTTAACTGGACTCATCTAATATATTTCTATACTTTTCTGAGTTTTGAAAATTTTGTCATTTATACTGGTTTTGGCTCCCTTTAATGCATATATTTAGCTCTGGTTTGTATTGGAGGTATTAAGTAAATTATCATATGAATCTCATCAAGTTCTCTTGAATCATCAGATTCATATAAGTGATTCTGTGGCAAATGACAAAATAATGATGTCTCATTTGCTGAATAACAAAAGGTGTTAACTAAAGGCCTGTTTCCACCGAACGACATTATGCTAACGACACTGAACGATTCACAAATCTTTTGTGGTCGTGAGTATAATCGTTCAGTGGAAACAAAAAAATGGTAGTAAAGACATTTCTGAACGACTACAAATGACTAAAGTGAACGACTAAAGTGAAAGATTCACCAACGACCAAATATCTAACCTGTTTGATATTTTTGGACGACAGTTCCTCACGATTTGTTCCAAGCCCAATTAAAGGCTATTAAATCCATTGTTCCCAGGGTTTTCCGACCTTTGTCGTTTGAAAAAGTTGTCCAGATAGTCCAAGAGTCGTTCAGATATCAGTATTTTAATCGTTCAGTGGAAACAAGAAATAGTCGCTTTCTGAACGACCAAAATGAGCAAATATTTTCTTTTTTTAAGTCGTTCATGGTCGTTAGCAACTCCCCATGAAAGTCGTTCGGTGGAAACCCGGCTTAACAAAAACAGATTTCGATTTTACTTTAAAAAAATGTTTCCATTCACTCTAAGGTATATTAATTGAACTTTTGGAACTGAATTTTCCAAATCTTTGGAGGGTTACAGACAAGTAAACAAAAAATGAGTAAATGTTGTATCTACCAAATCTCACCTTTTGGGCGGTGACCGAAAATTGTATCTGCAATGAGCCAATGTTTTATCTCAGTCATAATATATCAATTCATACAAAATAAAAATATCTTATGATTCAGTTAATCGGATAAGTATCAGTAAAAGTTATTTTACAATATTATGGTTGAATTAAAAAACAAAGAAAACAGACCTAGGATTTGGGAAATGTCTGCCTTGATGGGATTTAATTATTCTGATTAAGAAGATGTTTTTATGAACATCATGTCCATGGTACTAAGATAGATTCTAATAGTATATCTGACTACCTCAAGTGTTATCTTAGGGGTATGGGTATTGGCATTGGGTAGTTCAATATTTAAAAATTGATATCTGAAAAGATATGACTTCAATTTTAATATTGATTTCAAAATGCCAGATATTGATGACATATTTACTGAAATTCCATCTATAGATGTAAATGAAAATAGTTGCATGTTTGTATTAATTCTTGGAATTATAGAGATATCCTGAATAGTTCTTGAGTCCATATGAAATATCTACATATCTTAACGATCTGTTTTTGTCAAGATCATGGGCTAAAGGCTTTATCGACATTATTCTAAAAACTGGTGGTAGATCATTCACGTAATCATTTGGGGACCAATCAAAGAAACAGCTATTGATTTTTAGTATAGTATTAGCACAGCAAATGGACTGGGAACTCTCCGACCAAGTCATTGTTGCCTTTGTTAATTAGACATGGGACATACTGTAGTGCAAATAGGTTGCTTAGTGCCTTGATGTGTAGATGGAACTTTATGTAACAATCCTGATGTAGCACTTTGTATAAATGCCATTCTTATACAACAGAGCGAATACTGTGAATAACAGTACCTAGTGAAAGTGGAGAGCAGGTGTTGTTCGCTTTAATCAGCACACCACCGAGTCAGTGACATTGACGGAGGAGAGCTCGGGAAGTTGTACCAAGCCTTAGACTACCGTTTTAACTTTGTAAAAGGAGCGCAATATCTGCACACACTCTACATCCTACACTTAACAAAGAAAATTGGCAATCGGAGTTGACAAACTTAAGCTTTGTATGTGAAGAATCAATCACAATGAAGATGAAGAACACCTATGAGGAGCCCTTGCCAAATGTGGATGGTACCCAGGATATTCATAGGAAGGGGCCACATTCAAATCACCAAGAAACACCTAAAGTCATGATTAGGGGCGATGAACTTCATAAAGTTCTCTATCCAATACTTTTCACGATGAAACTCTTTGGGCTTTTCTCCCTCAATCTGACCAATCCTTGTGACATCCCACCAAGGAGGTGGTACCTCTGCTATTCTACCTTTTGTTTATTACTGCTTTACTTTAATCTGTGCTTGAGCCTTGCAGACCTTGTAGGCATCAGCAGCTTTGACGCTTTTCTCAGATATGGTAGTTGGGTCATTTGGCTAGTGTATGTTAACTTTCAAGGTACAGTGCTTTATCTTATGTGTATCAGAAAAAGACCTTGGCAACAGCTTTTCACTTTATACAAAAAGGCAATGGAGACAACATGGAAGTATGATGGACATGCTGCGATCAGAAAACGAGTCTCTATATACGTGTTCTGCGGTTGGACGTTGATGGTAGTTCAGTTGTTTTTCACAATATATTTCATAATTCCACTTCTCTCGAGTCCAAATAGCGTAGTACCTTTTTTAAATTTCCTTTGCAGCATCTTTTCCTTTGGCTCTTGGATAACTCTCTTCATCCTAACAGTTAGCTTAACTGACACTCTGGCCACACATTTCAAACAGTTTAACCAGAAACTTGAAGAAACTAATAGCAAATGGGAGTCCACTAGGAATGAATCTCTTGCAAGTATAAGAGATATACATTTACAATTAAGCCGAGTTGTCATAGCTTCAGACACAATTTTATGCGAAATCACAGCTGCAAGTATAATATCAAATCTAATCACTACTGCTGTCACCTTTTATACTTTAATCTACAACCTTACTTATGGCTCATATGACCTGATCTCTACACTGGCTGGTCCATATTTTCTCTTAACACAACTCCTTGTATTCTTTGGAACAATGGGAGCATGTGCTCGGCTGAAGAAAGAGGTAAGTGGAGATCATCCTGACATTTCGAAACCAAGTTTCTATGACAGATTTTAACATTTCAAGAAGGAGCCTACTGAGACTTGAAAAAAGCTTCTCATCTCACATTAGATATGTTCTAGAGTTGCTAAAACTGCCGTCAACAGGATATTAATTTACAGATTAACTCACATTTTCATCTTTATCATGCATGATTTATACCAAGTTACATTACTGTGAGTCTTTTCATACCCTTCCTTATTGTTTGTCACTTCCAGGCACATGGAGCTTTGGACATTTTACTGGACATGAATGTTAACACATTCCCTGAGGACTCTGCTCTGCAGGTAAGTGCCAGTTGCCTTAAACCCCATTCACCGTGGTGGACGTGCTTTGTCGTAGGCCTCTGTTATCTGCGAATGTCCCTCGGGGACTGATTCCTTGCGAAATTATTCAACATGTTCAATATTTTTGTCGAAAACCTGTGTGATTCAAGAGGAGATTGCTTACGAAAATATTCCTAAGGGGGCTTTCCTCTCAGTGTGAATGCTATCCGATCAATTTCTCTAGCCTACAAAATTGTTATCATGCCTGAGGTCATTTGAGAAAGCTCAAGACAATTTATTTTTGTAGGTGTCAGCGACGCAAACTTCAACCAGGGCAAATGTTGCTTAAACCACAAGACGCAAGTGATTAACCTAGATTTAGCGGTGTAAAAGTAGTAAACGTTTGACACCTGTTTCATTTGTTTATTTGTAAGGGCAAATAAAGCAGATCATAGATGTTTGACAGATGTCAGATGTTATGAGCTTATAGAAGCAAACATGGCATGACTCAAGGTTTTTGTGTATTGTTAGAGTAACATTAATATCTTTTCTCAGGTATTCTATGTATTTAGGGTGTTATTCCAAGAAGGGATCTACAGAAACTTGTGTCTCATGTGAAGTTGCTAAAACTGCTTTCATCAGAATACTCATTCATAGATAGAATTACATTTCCATTTGTATCATGCATAAAACAGCATGATTTACAACACGTTACATTTATGTGGATCTTTTTATATCCAACCCTATTGCTTTTTATTTCTAGTCCCATGGACCATATGAGCAGAATGGGGAGGTTGCTCTAAAGGTTGTTAACAATAAATGAGGGTGTTCGGATCAATTCTTATTACCAATGCAATCTGCTGTAAATTCGTAGGCAATTTAGTTCCTGTATAGAGGAGTATATAGAAACAATAAAAACAATTTACTTTACTATGGCTCTGTTATACGGAACAGTTTGCCATATGAAGTGCGTGCCCTGCTATCCGAAATGAATTTCAAACAAAAAATTTAGGTCATGCTTGCAAATGGAGAGGTTATGATCTAGATACTTATGCTGTTTCTTTGTCTGCATGAGCCCCTTTTGTTTATAGGCTCTGGAGGGGGTTGCATAACATTCCGTTATATCTAGCGGACCCATAGCGGAACATAACTGTTGCAAAACAAATAGCGCCTAAGTGTTGCAAAATCCGTTAAATATTTCCGTTAAGAGTGAATTTTAGCGGATTTTCCGTTAGCCAAATCCGTTATCACTATAGGAAAGCACAGACTACATGGTTGAACGGAAATGATTTCCAAATATCGAAATATGCAACACTGTGCATTTCCGTTCGTTGTACTATTTTTACGGAAATATATAACGAAAATTTTTAGCGAAATGTTATGCAACTCCCCCCTGTTGGTTTTATGTAACAAAAACACTGTGATACAACCTTTGCTACCCATTTCACTGCACACATCTCATCTCATACATTGCACCACTCATCATTTTTTAACCATTGTAAAATTTGTAATCTGAAATGTGAAATGATGCCGTTAATATATCAACCATTGTCTTGTATTCACCATATCTGGGTGGAGCGGGAGAACAGGTGTAAAACCTGAAATCCTCCCAGAATAAAAATAAGTCAATTTAAAAAAAAAATTCTTTTAACTATTTGTGATCAGAGGTAGAGCTTTAAAAGTACAAGTGGTCTTATGTATTGATTTCAATGGTTAATATAACTCTTTTGGCTCTGTGAGAAAAAATAACAATGGATTTCTCATAAAACTTCTGGATTATTTAGAACATTCATGAAATAGAGAAATATCTAAACAAAAAAAATGCAATATTCACCGTTCATAACAAGAGTTATACCTAAAACATAACAAAATTGAGGTATCCTGGATATTCATACTATGGTAATTTGATACCCAATCATTATAATTGATGGGAAATATGCTTATAATATTTCTCTTAATGTTATTGGACTTCTAACAGTTGTCTAAATAGTCTAAAACAGTTACAAATAGATAATTGTGTTATTGTTCTCATAGTTTGAGCCAGGTGGCACCCTGAACAGCATCAAGTACCTTTAATACACTTTTTGAAGAATTGATAATTATACATAGAAAGCTTCACATTTTTTCATTTCAGATGAACATATTTCTCACCAAGCTGTCTGGTTCTGCCATTGGGATAACTGCATGGAAAGTTTTGGTCATTGACAAAAGTCTCATCCTTTCTGTAAGTATGACAACATGAAAATGTAAAGGGTCGTACCCACTAGGCAATCCACCAATGTCGGCGCCGACGGCCGATGCCAGGCGTTGGCGTAAAATTACCAAACATGTTTAATAAGGAACAGTGTGGTTGGCGTCAGTGTCAACGTCAGTGCCGATTATGTGTGGGTATCCCTTGTCTAAGCAGAGATTGCCGACGTCAGCGTCAACGTCGGCACCGATTCTAGTGGGTATGCCACTTAATGGAACATAATAACAATGAATACAAAAGATAGTATGGAAGATACAACTTGATTACAATGAATACAACTTTTCTGGATGTTATTTATCAGTTACAAAACTCTTCCCACATTCCACTTCAATTCAGATTGACATAAGTTTAGTTAGTTCCAATAGTATGGGTCTAGACCCATAGACAGATGATTTTAAAACATAATGACAGGGGGCATGGCCATATCTTAAATTCGACATGCGACAAAGGACCCCCCATCTAGACCCCCGATAGTGATTTGGGACCTGGATGTTATGTAGCACTAGGTCAACATCCTAGTTCCAGCCTTGGTCATGTTAGATATGAAGAATATGTAGAAACAGAAATTTCAGTTTGAAATGATTAACACAATTTCCCTGATTACCTAAAATTATGTATATAACTACCTTTCTTGTGGCCTTTTAGGTTGTGGGACTGCTCACCAGCTACTGCATCCTGCTGTTACAGTTCAAGACCAGCTTACCACCCTCTTGTCCCATACCTTCAAATGAGACAGCTCAACAAGTGATAGAGTTCTTGGCAATGTCAAATTTAACCCGACCTTGAATAGAACAGAGATTATACAGACAGCTCAACAGGTGAAAGAGTTCTTGGCAATGTCTAATCTAACCAAACCTTGAACCGAGAAGAATGTATTCTTAGGTAGCTGTATGTGAAAAAAACATGATAACAGTTGACAGCAAGATCCGCCCTTTGTGCCTCAAATGTAAAATACAATGTTTGTTGCAGAGGAGCGATTTCTGCCAGATACAATATTTCTAATCTATTGGTTCTTGTAACATAGCAGCACATTTACAAAGCCTAAAATTGATAGGAAATGAGGATGAATTGCGTGTACATAAATTTTGTAGAGTGGAAATGTTATATATCAGACGTTTACGACGCTTATCATTATTCATTTTTGAAATGATAAATGATGAGGTTGTTGATACTGATCAATAAGGTAGACAACATATATTACGCAGTGATCAAGGTAAGAAGATAAATTTGGATAAACCCATTTTGGAAATATATAAGAAAAATCTTGTATATCGAGCTTATTCATACTGGAAACTACTTCCGTATGATTTACAAAATATAGATAATAGAGGAGAATTTGTAAAGGTATCAACAATAGAATACTTATATGAATTGTGTACAATATATAATAAGGTTGCAAGAAAATAATTGATTATCCAGGCTTTCTGGATGTAATTGTATTTGTATTTGTTATGTAATGGTTTGTGACATCATGAAAAGCACGTATAAATGTGATGATTTAAAAAAAAAAAAAAAAAAGAAATTAGAGGCAAGGTCTTAAAGTACACCCTGCCCCAAACTCTTTTGTCATGTGACAGAGCAGTGGAATGTGGTGACACATATATGAGCAGCTCACCATGAGGGAGCGGGGAGAGTCAGGCGGGGGCCTCCTCCTGTAACAGCTGAATGTAACAACAAGAGGTACTAGGAATGAGGAATGGAATAAACATCAAACGTCAAAAGGAACCTGGACTCATTCCTATTATGCCACTTTACGACATTCTCTTCTATCATGTACCATGTGAAAATCTTTGTAAGAGCAACCATTACTTGTTGCACATAACCCTTGGAGATGGTGGGAATGCTATTTCCATTGCACAAGGCTGCAGTTGTCCTCTTGTCTTTGAGGACACATTCTCTAAGATGAGAGACAATCTTTGCAGTTTTTATTTTATTTTATTTTTTTTATTCATTTATTTTAACTGGTTCAACATCGGCGCACGCCGGTTGTCGTTGAATCACCAGAGACGTGCAGTAGTGGTTACAGAGTTTAAATCTTAACTTTCTACTTAAACACTAGTTGAGACAAAGTCTCGGTACAGTAAGAAAGAAAACCATTCCCTAAAACACTCTTCTGAGATTTTCTGGCACTGAAAAGGTTTGGTTGGCAGATTGTAGCTGTTCTTGATATTGTGATACAATGTGCCCAATCTATATAATTTGATAGAAAAAGGCATGGTATTGTAATATAGCATAATTAAGTTTTGTAATGACATATTAGGTAGATTTCAGCTGTTGTGCCTCAAAGTTTGATAAGGGGTTGAACTTGAACTTGATAGAATATTGTTGAAGTTCAACTTGTTGTTTCCTAGAGTCTAGAGTCTAATCCAGAATTCACCAAAAGCTAAACACAAAAATAGCTGTTATTGAAAGATATACAGGTATTATCATTATTACTTTGTAATTATGTTGAAACATTATGAGCCTGAGCTCCAACATCTCAGGCTTTTGAACATAGCATAAGTATGAAAGTATAGAACATAAGTACCATAACCTGGCAGTTCCTAACTTAAAGCTCATAGGAAGTGTTCTCCAAAGCTAGCTATTAATTATCAAATCAAGATGTTCTAATTACTAATGCTATGTAAATATTTTCAAATACATACTGCCTGCTAGAGTAATAAATACAGTCATAAAGTTAGCCCAACTTCTAAAATCATACATCACTACAAATTAAACCTTGGTATATTCAGGCTGAAATGCCTTTTATAGTAACTTAGTAACTGTGTGGCCTAGATAATATAAGGTTTAGATTGAACTGTTGTGCCTTAGATGTAATACTAATTTGTATTTTGATCAATTGGAAATTGTTAAAAAATATACTGTGGTTTTATGGAATGTTCTGAGACTTGGAATAAAGTTTGTGTGCTTCTGTCCACATAACCTATGATCAAATCTAGTTTAAGAAATGTGTGTTAATGAACAAGAGAAAATGTTGTGGATGATTAATAAAGGTCATATCAGCACATGTTTATGTTTAATATGTTTATTATGTATTTAGTTTATAGTATTATGGCTTTTACATTTAAATGTTTCCTTTCTTTCAAAGCAAGTTCCATGGACGACCAGTTTACATTGAATTTGACAACCCTGTTCACAGTTTGTCTGTGGTCCTGTGGTAATCAACAATTTAAAAAAAAACTTAATTGCTTAATGATACAGATGATGGTAGATAATAATTGGGGTAGATAATAATGATTAATTACTGCTATTGTTACATTTTGGCAGTTTCAGACTGAAATAAATATTATTAGATTTCTGAATTTTGTTGCATCACCATTAGTGCTGCCAACATAAAATCTTTGTCCAGAAAATAATTTGGCTGTGTTACAAAATCAGTAATTGATTTGGAGGATTATATTTTCGCAGGTGTGTTTGATAACACCAAGTAACTATTGATTATCAGCATAATGTGAGCACGCAAATTGCAACATGAACTTACCAAGGCTTTGAGAAAGTGTTATTTGCCACCAAGGTTACCATAGCTGGCATTATAACACAAACATGCAGGTCAGAGGAGTAGGTGTTTGGGTGCACCTTGATGTCACCCTAATGTAGCACTCAGTATAAGTGCCACGTTCTTATGCAACATGGGGCAAATACTGTGAATAACAGTAACTAGTAAAAGGGGAGAGCAGTTATTATTTGGATTTCTGCAGCCCAACACTGCGGTAGTGGATTGGATGAATCCCAGCTAAGGTGATTGAATCAAGGAAGAAACTTCCATCAGGGTTTGTCAAAAGGTATGGTTTAGTACTGATTGCAAACATACAGGATCCTATTTTTGTTGACAGAAGTTCTTTCTCTACACTCTTCACCTACTTCAGTTTTACAAACGAGGAATCAACAGTGTCAAACATGCAAGTCACAAGTGTAGAGCCCTTTGTGGATAGTTCCCAGGATATTCACAAGAATAAAACATTCTCAAATCAGGAAATCTCCAAAACCAAGCTTGCAAACAATGACCTTTATAAAGTTCTCAGACCTATACTTTTCACGATGAAGATTTTTGGGCTTTTCCCGCTTGATGCAAATAGTCCTTGTAACAGCCGACCAAGCAAGTGGTACCTGTGCTATTCCACCTTTGCTTTTTTACTGCTTTACTTGAATTTAGCATTTGCTTTGTTAAGCCTACAAAGTCTGAGCAGTTTGGAGTGATTTCTAATATCAGGGAGCCAAGTAGTTTGGTCTATGAACTTGACCTTTCAAGGGACAGTCCTGTTTATGACGTGTATTAGAAGAAGACCTTGGCAACAGCTTTTTGTCTCATATGAAAAGGCCATGGGAGCAATGTGGAAATATGACGGGCATGCTGCAATCAGAAAACGGGTTTCTATATATGTTCTCTTTGGTTGGATATTGATAGTAGTCCATATAATTTTCACAACATATGTCACACTGATTTTGAGTCAAGATCTTGCTGTATCATGTGCAGGCATTATCAGCGATATTTTTGGTGCTGGTTCTTGGATAACCCCCTTCATCCTAACAGTGAGCTTAAATGACATTCTGGCAACGCAGTTCAAATACTTCAATAAGAAACTTGAAGAAACTTGTGGGAAATGTGAGTCCAGTTGGAATAGGTCTCTCAAGCACATAAGGGACAAACATCTTCAATTAAACCAAGTAGTTTTGGCTGCAGACATGGTTTTATGCCAAATCACAGCTATGAGTATGATAGAAACAATATTCAATATTTGTGTCATTCTTTACACTTTAGTCAACAACCTTTTCTTTGTCTCAAATGACCTTGGCTCTGTTTTGGCCGCTGTATTTTGGTTCGTCACAAAATTCCTGATACTCTTCGGAACAATGGGAACATGTGCTTGGGTCAAGGAAGAGGTAAATGTGGTTTACCAATTTGAACCAGCTTTTACATTCAAATCTCACATAGCAGGTTTCATGGTAAATTTGAAATATGTTTTTCATAGTTCTTGAGTCGACACTTTCTTTAAAAGATTGTAAAATCACAATGAATATACATGTTAGAAATGCTTAAAGTATTGGGAGTTATAATCATAATGAATAATAAGGTAACAAAGACTCTTATTTGAAGTAATTCTCCCATACACAGATAGCCAGTTTTGTGACTTTACCTGCAGGTTATCCTCAAACAGGATGCCTGCTGGGTAATATGTTGACAAAAGTCAAGGCTTTACTATAGGAATTTTCATGAAATGTATCATTATTAATTTTGTAGATTAACATTGGGAAAAATAAGTCATCATTACTTTTCAAATAATCCGTGGTAGGGAGAACTGAATTTCCCAAGTTTGAAGCAGCTTACCACCTCTACTTCCATTTTTAGCTGTAACCTTTCTTAAAGAATGACATTTATTTCCTGGAGTGAAGCATTTTTCAAATAGTAAAGAGTTAATATTTTGGTTGGTTAGTACTCCATGAAACCTAATGTTTACCTAGAGGAGAGATCTATGGTATATTGTAAGTCATTAGAAATAACATTATCCCAAAGTCCATTTAGAGGTGATATAAAGTTTAGTGTAAATGTCATAAATGGCAGTTATAAATTGTATTCTAAAATAAAGTTATATATGTATGGATAAACTTGTATGCACACACACACACACACACACACACACACACACACACACACACACACACACACATATATATATGGCTGTCAATGATTATTGAGAGTGGTGGATGCATGTCCAGATGTTAAGTGAGGTATATCTCAGCTTAGGTCAGAAGTCTTTTAAAGAATTGTTTTAAAGAATTGTTTAAAAACTCTGTAGCTTTGTAACACAACCATAACGTGTGTCATAACGTTACATTAAGGATTTCCTTGTTGCAAGACAATGAAGTTCAGTTTCCCTAAAGCCCCACTCGCCGTGGTCGAAGGTTCTGTCGTTCAGACCTGCGAAAATATTGTCTTAAGGATTCGCAAATGATCTGAGGTGCGACAAGATGATCGCAAGCTAGAGAAAATGATCGTAATGCATTCACACTGGGATTCAGGGTGTCTTGCGATCATTTTCGTAAGCAATCTCCTCCTGAATCACCCAGGATCTCTACGAAAATATTAAACATGTTGAATAATTTCGCAAGGGATTAGATCGCAGAGGGCTACGATAATGCAACGTTGCCAACGTTCAGAGATCGCAGAGCTCTACGACGCCACGGCGAGTGGGGCTTAAAGTTATTTTGAGCTTTTGAAAGCTCTGTAACTACCACCCTAACCTCTGTAATGACCCCAATATGAAGGTTTCTTTAGGATAGACAACAGTAGGCATACACATTTTGTGATATCTCCTCTCTTTTACACAATAATAATCAGATAAATTATAGAACTATTTCACATACTAAATAAAGGTTAATTAAGTTTGATAATATTCCCTCTCCAACGATATATCCAAATAAGACTTATTACCAATTCAATCCTTGATGGAACACTTTTTAAACTTTTGTAAGTCTGCCTTAAGGAAACTATGTTAACTCTATGGGTATTTCTAGGCCCATGGTGCACATGACATTTTGTTGGACATGCAAGTTGGCAGATTTGATGAGGAGTTTTCTCTCCAGGTAAGTTGATGCAGTAATCTTAGCCTTAACACTCCAAAGTGTGTGATGTGATTATCATATGTCATATACATACTTTAAAGCCCTAATTATACTATGGGTCGGGTCCATGTTCAGGTTTAGTGATATTGCCCAATGCAAACGTTTTGTGTTCAGGTCATATTACACTATGTGTCAGACCCGATGCGAAATATGTTAGACTACCCGTTTTGGCATGCGTTGGGGGTCGCGTTGGGTCACATTGGCATGGGCTGGGTCATGTTGGGCAATTGTTTCACTTTTTTTTATATATTACACTTCAAGTTGGGCAATAGGATTTGCGTTTACTATTCGCGTTTGAAACACTTCCAACGTGAGACAGCCAATGCAGAGTGTAAAAAGGCCTTAAGAATCTTAGGGCTTTGATTTACTCTTCAAAATGAACTTAATGATCATGTTCCATTAGAGATTTTGACCTAATGTAATCAGCATATCATAGTGAGGGTTTTGTAAAAACTGTATTTAATCAGTATGTTGTTATATTGATGTTATTCTCATGGAAGTTTTCAATCTGATTTGATACACTATGTTGGCATCTAAATGTCAGTAGATGTTCAACTGAGAAAACGTGGGTGGCCAACATCGTTCAGGCATTGGTGCTGCTCGTTGGCATTGGCACTGCATGGGTTTGTGTCCCATGCACTGCTAAATGGATAAAAGGACATTTGGATGACCCTTGCTCGGAATTGTGCCCAAATGATCCACAGGACTGCAGCGGAAGAATATCTAATAAAGTGAACTCAGCCTGTATAAAAATCCAATAAAAAAATATGTATACATTTGGGTACAGCACCTAACCCACAATGCATTATTTCAGAAAGCAATTTGGAGATATGGTTTTATTACTTATGACTATTGGACAATAAATATATAAAATATTCTTTCAGAGAGGAAACATATTTCTCAATACACTAAATGATTATTACAGATTCCATCAGTGGTCAATCATAAGCTTATTATACAAAGGTTTCTGAATGATACATATGATTGTAGATAGTATTGTAAATAATTTTGAATGATGATATCTAATTCTTACTGACATATTGAATATCTGTTTTTTTTTCTGTAGATGAACATGTTTCTGGCAAAGCTGACTGGTTCTACCATCGGGATGACTGCTTGGAAGCTTTTAGTAATTGATAAAAATCTCATTCTCTCTGTGAGTATCAATTAGATTTAAAAGGAACATAAACAGTATACAAGCATCTCAGCACCATATATTATTTCATAGTATGATAATTACACAAAAAATAATTTAGTGATTAAAGATTTTAAAGATACACCAAACATGACACCTGTGTTGATGGACAGAGTTGATTATTCACTCAATAAGACATTTGAATAAAATTGTGGCAGATTGACACGTTTTAACTTTTGACAGTCTTCATCGGGATAACAATCCAAATCAGAGAAGCATTATATATAGTCAGATTCTACAGTATAGATTTCCAAACTGTTGATTAATTTAGTGTCTGTAACAATTATTGACATTAAAAAGGTAATAGTCAATATAATACTGCATGCAGCTTATTGGTTTCTACCTTTACAGGTTGTTGGAGTGCTGATAACTTACTCAGTCCT
The DNA here is from genome assembly GCA_936440205.1 of Lepidonotus clava. Taxonomy (NCBI): domain Eukaryota; kingdom Metazoa; phylum Annelida; class Polychaeta; order Phyllodocida; family Polynoidae; genus Lepidonotus; species Lepidonotus clava. The sequence goes on from OW387145.1 coordinate 50,054,069, forward strand.
GATGATACAGTTAAAAACCAGCCCTTCACCCAGTGATCTCTCGCCTTCAAACGACACCATTCAAGAAGTGATGAAGTTGTTTGAAAAGTTTAATCTGACCCAACTTTAATAATAATACAATACTATTTATGTATAAATTAACAGTACGTAAACATTACTAGGACATATGTAGCATCCGGTTGTGGTTGTGAATATAAAACCATATTGCAACATCAAAAGATATTCTGAGGGTTGATATAAAACATTGGACTATGGCCTCATAGTAACAAATAAACTCCTGTAATGTGAGCCTTGATAATCTTGTGAGATTGTTCTCAATTTAAATATTCAAACTGAGCAGCCACAGTTAGCTTAGTATGAGGACTTCAGGAAGTCATGCTTTTATGGTCTGATTAATTCTTGTCATTCACAGTTTTATACAATATATGTGACAGTGTCCAAGATTGTCAGCCTCATGAATATATATATATATATATATATATATATATATATATATATACATATTTATATATACGCATAGAATGGGCTTTAGGTCCTGTCTTAAGTTTAGAATTCATACAAATACAAATGAAAAAATAAGCTTAATTTATGCTATAAATGAAATTGTTCATGATTTTTTTATTGAATCCGAAAAGAACTTGATCATTTGCTTGTATTGCCATGCTAACTGGAAAGTTGCTAGGACGTCCAAACCTGTGACACTAATGATATACATATTAATGTAACCATGGTATAACAACTCAGCCTATTCAAATAGAAATTCTTAATTGATAGCTACTTGGCTATGTTCTGCGAAAAAAAACCAAACGATTTTGAATATCTGAACTAGGAAAAAAGGGAATATGTTTCATCTCAGCTTATTCTATTCAATGCTTCAGGTAATGGTTTCTAACTTTAGGCTCAGTGTGAGTGTTCTACAAAACTAGCTGTAAATTATCAAATTAAAATGCTCTAATTACTTATGTTATGTACATATTTTCAAATAAATGCTGACTGCTAGAGCAATTAACATAAAATTCGTCCAACTTCTAAAATGATACATCACTGTGCATTAGAGCTTAGTACACTCAGGCTGAAATGCCTCGTATAGCAACATAGTGTGTGGTTTAAGTCAGGTTAGATAGTACTCTTATGCCATTGGTGTTGTGTTATATATAGATGTGTGTGATTGTGTATGTTGATCAATGGAAAATTGTTAAATATAACTTGTGGTTTTATGGAGTGTTCTGAAACTTGGAATATAGCTTGTATGTTTTTGTCAACTTGACCTATGATCCAACCTTATCCAATAAATGTGTGTTAATCAAAAAGAGAAACTGTTGTGGATGGTTATTGCAGAGTCATTATCTTTATCAAATATGTTTAGTTGACAGTATCATCGCTCACACAATTACATTTATCCCTACTTCCAAAGCAAGTTCCATAAATGGCTGAAAAGGCCCAGTCACACACGGAGACTGAACTCAACTAAACAGTTGAGTCGAGTTGGGTCTCTGATAGTCTTGATATGTGACATATGGTTAAAACTGTAGTTTCAGGTTTTCTCGAGACTGATCAGTCTGGTCTCTAATCTTGAGAAGTTGAAGATTTAAAACTGGACTGTCTTGAGTCTTTAGTAGTCTTAAGACCCAGTCTCAACATGTGACTGGCCTTAAGACTGGATTGTCTTCAGTCCAAAGATTTAAGGCCCAGTCTCAATATGTGACATAGCTTAAGACTCAACTCAACTGTCTTGAGTTCATTTTCCAATCAGATAAAAGCAAATAGACACACCTCTTTTGTCTGTATGTAATTTGTTTATAGACAGGGGAAAGAAGACTTAAAACTATCCAGTCTCTATATATTATGTGACCACTGGTCAGTTTTTCATTAAGACGGGGTTAGTTTTGCAACTATTCCAGTCTCAAATCCTTGAGACTGTTGAGTTGAGTTGAGTCTCTGTATGTGACCTGGCCTTAATGCATTGAATGTGACATGGCTTCTGTTCACAGAGCTTGGCTGTGGTCCCATGGAAATCAGCAGTGGAAAAGGTGTCACACTACTTAGACTTTTATAAGGAGCTCCTCTAGAATGTGGGCTGAAACAGGGCAATTTCATTCAGGGAAAGGAATTCCATGAAATAGGATCCACTTATTTGTATATGTAAACCAATTACTGTGGTCATCAATCTATGTCTTAGGATTGAGTAGCAAGATAAAATCATGGGTACATTGAAACAGGACTGGAACGTACCTATTTAGAGCTTTAATATAGGTGTGTGGTTTCTAATCCAAGTAACCATTGGTCCCCATAATTCCCCTTATTGTTTACACTGACATGGTTTTATACACCAGCTTCTCTCTTGACATAAAATACTGGCTCTCCCCGCTCATTCTATTCAACAGTGGCTAGAGTGAAACAGGTGGGGCTTTCTATATAAACAACTTTTATAATAAATATCTATATTATTCATTATTGTCTATAATGTTAGTATAATGACTAATTGTCTTTGGGTCTAATCTCCCCAGAAGGGGGGATCCCAATGTGGCTAGACGTTAACGTCACACACACAGGATCTAACCCCCCGGGAAGGGGAATCCCAATGTGGGTAGACATTGACGTCACACACACACAGGACCTACCCCCCAGAAGGGGGGATCCCAATGTGACTAGATGTTGATGTCACACACACACGCGGTCTACTTACCCCAGAAGGGGGTTTCCCAATGTGGTTAGACATTGACGTCACACACACACAGGGCCTACTTACCCCAGGAATGGGGGATCCCAATGTGGGTAGACGTTGATGTCACACACACACAGGATCTAAACCCCCAGAAAGGGGAATCCCAATGTGGCTAGACATTGACGTCAAACCCTTACCCCAGAAGTGGGGATCCCAATGTGGGTAGACGTTGTCGTCACACGCAGAGTATACTGCCCCGAGAAGTATGGGGATCCCAATGTGGGTAGACGTTGACATCACACACACACACACACGGTCTACTCCACCCAGAAGTGGGGATCCCAATGTGACTAGATGTTGACGTCACACACATGCAGGGTCTACTTACCCCAGAAGGGGGTTTCCCAATGTGGGTAGACGTTGACATCACACACACACACATGGTCTACTGCCCCTAGAAGGGGGATCCCAATGTGGGTAGATATTGATGGCACATATACACACACACACACACACACACACACACACACACACACACACATGGTCTACTCCCCCAAGAATGGGGGATCTCAATCTGGGTAGACGTTGATATCACACACACACACAGGATCTAAACCCCAAGAAAGGGGAATCCCAATGTGGTTAGACATTGACGTCACACACACACAGGGTCTACTCCCCCAGAAGGGAGGATCCCAATGTTGGTAGACGTTGATGCCACACACACTCATGGTTTACTCTTCCCAGAAAGGGGGATCTCAATGTGGCTAGAGATTGACGTCACATACATACACAGGGTCTAACCCCCCAGAAGGGAGGATCCCAATGTGGCTAGACATTGATGTACCACACACGCACCATTCTACTTCCCTCAGAAGGGGGGTACCAATGTGGGTAGACATTGACGTCACGCACATACAGGGTCTCCTACCCCCCAGAAGGGAGGATCCCAATGTGGCTAGACATTGATGTCACACACACATAGGGTCTACTCCTCCCAGAAAGGGGAATCCCAGTGTGGCTAGACGTTGACGTCACACACACATAGGGCCTACCACACAGAAGAAGGGATCCAAATGTGGCAAGACGTTGACGTCACACACACACAGGTTCTACTCCACCCAGAAGTGGGGTCCCAATGTAGGTAGACTTTGACCTCACATACACACAGGGCCTACTCCACAGAAGGGAGGATCCCAATGTGGCCAGACGTTGATGTCACACACACAGAGGGTCTAACCCAGAAGGGGGAATCCCAATGTGGGTAGACGTTGACGTCACATACACACAGGGCCTACTCCACAGAAGGGGGAATCCCAATGTGGCTAGACGTTGATGTCACACACACAGAGGGTCTAACCCAGAAGGGGGGATCCCAATGTGGGTAGACGTTGATGTCATACACTGTCATAGGGTCTACTCCCCCAGAAGGGGGAATCCCAATGTGACTAGATGTTGATGTCACACACACGCAGGGTCTACTTACCCCAAAAGGGGGGTATCCCAATGTGGGTAGACATTGACGTCAAACCCTTACCCCAGAAGTGGGGATCCCAATGAGGCTAGACGTTGTCGTCACACACAGAGTATACTGCCCCGAGAAGGATGGGGATCCCAATGTGGGTAGACGTTGACATCACACACACACACGGTCTACTCCACCCAGAAGTGGGGATCCCAATGTGACTAGATGTTGACGTCACACACATGCAGGGTCTACTTACCCCAGAAGGGGGTTTCCCAATGTGGGTAGACGTTGATGTCACACACACACACAGGGTCTAATCTCCCCAGAAGGGGAGACCCCAATGTTGGCTAGACATTGACGTTACACACACACAGGGCCTACCCCCCAGAAGGGGGGATCCCAATGTGACTAGATGTTGACGTCACACACACGCAGGGTCTACTTACCCCAGAAGGGGGTTTCCCAATGTGGTTAGACATTGACGTCACACACACACAGGGCCTACCCCCCCAGAAGGGGGGATCCCAATGTCACTAGATGTTGATGTCACACACACGCAGGGTCTACTTACCCCAGAAGGGGGGATCCCAATGTGGGTAGACGTTGATGTCACACACACACAGGATCTAAACCCCCAGAAAGGGGGTATCCCAATGTGGCTAGACATTGACATCAAAGCCTTACTCCAGAAGTGGGGATCCCAATGTGGGTAGACGTTGACATCACACACACACACATGGTCTACTCTCCCTAGAAGGGGGGATCCCAATGTGGGTAGATATTGACGTCACACACACACACACACACACAGGTTCTACCCCTCGGGAAGGGGGGATCCCAATGTGGGTAGACATTGACGTCACACACACACACGGTCTACTTCCCCCAGAAGGGGGGGTCCAAATGTGGCAAGACATTGACGTCACACACACACATGGTCTAAAAGCTCCTTATGTTACCTGCCGTTAATATCATTACCCCAGTTCCCCTCCAAGGAGATTAATGAGAAACAAGGACGCTATGAATCCGATGATCGGCTCTCTACCTTCACATTGTGATGAACAACAGAGTACGTACTTACTTTGATCTGGGAGACGAAGTAAGGATTTCTCTTGATCTTCTTTATGATTGGTTCATCTTTTTGTGTTTTTATGTATAGTCATCGTTGGTTCAGAAACAGTAACAAATTCATGGATGCTACTTATCATGTAGCTTTCTTAAATAGATGATTGCAGAGAGAAATACATCATCATGCATTACATAAAGCAGTGATTTTGAACTTCATCATGTTTTCCAGGTTACACAATCCCCTGTGTTTTAATCAAATGACTCAAGACCCCTAAATCAGACACAGTGACAAGGCCGTATTTTAGATTCGACATGTGACATGGCTACCTCAGTGACATGGGACATGCCCTTTTACTAAAGGCAGATCCCCACGTGGGGACTAAACCACGGCGATCAACGTTGGTCGCCCGTCGATTAAGGAATTAGTACGTTGTCGGGCGACTAGTTAATCGCCGGTGAAAAAAAAAGTTAATCGCCACGTTGGGATGTTCTTGCTTTAAATCTGCAGGCGATTAACAGCCGCTTTGGTCGCCCAGCCCGACAATTAACTGCAGTAATCGGCGGCGATTAGAGAGAAATATTAAACATGTCAAATATTCCACCCAGAAACCACGGCGACTAGTGGTTAGGTCGCCAGACATCACGGCGCCCTTGAATGCTAAGTCGTCGGGCGACCAGACCGCTGAAAATCATGTTGGTCGCCGTCGTTTTCTTTCAAAGTAGTCGCCCTTTGGGGACCCGCTTTAAGATTCAACATGTGACACAGAGCTTATAGTGACATAGGAATGCACCCTGAGAAGTCTTACTTATAAGTACCACTCTTCTTGTAAATATGACTTTTCAATATGAACAAAAATGAATGCAGACTTATAGAATATGATTTGTGACACTTGCGATGTGAAATTTTTTTGACAACTAACCCTTCAGCAGTAATATATTGTCCTACAGATTGAGTGAGTGATGGAGGTTTTATGCCATACAGACAGCTAGGGTCATTTTCTTGGAGAAAACAAGTTTGGACGAATTCTGTCTTTGGTGATCGCATCTATGAGATGAAGGTGACAGGGCAGGCAAACAGCAGGGGATCTAAACCTGGAAATTATTTTTGCTGTACCTCATCCCTTAGTGAACCCAGGCACCAACCGGAAATTGAACCCGATGAACCCCTTGGTCAGTGCTGGGTCCCCCTATCGTTGCCTTATACAATCAACAGGGGCTACTGGGGGCCTATTCCTCTCCAGAACCCCCACGGGGTGTGTCCTACAGAAGTTCACTTACAGGTAGTCCTTGAAATAGCTGCAATGCTGCTGAGCAGATATTTAGCTCCAACAACCACCATCACATACAATTAAAGGACTAACGCTCTACTTTCTCCCAACGTAAACAATATTAAATAAAGGTCCTAAGGACATGGTGATTGTTCACTTTCATAGCCCCTTATAGGTGGCTTTAGACAACTTCAAGACGTGTACTGACCTGAGACTGGTGTCTGGTGGGAGCTCCACCCTCTGACAGCAGGGGAAGCCCCTCAGGGCTCTAATCTGTAAGAAACAGGAGTGTAAAGGTTACTTTAGTCAGACCCTTCACCTCCAGAGGGCTTCTCACACCATCAGGGAAGTTACTTTTGTGGCAGTGAAAGTAGATCAGGTCTATCGCCCCCACAGTGGGTCTATGATGTCAGGAATGTCTGTCATTCTATGTAATCATATGTGGAATGATCAAAATGAGATGTTACTTAGTCCACAGTAATTGTGCTGTTTTCAATGATAAGTTATTGGTTTGAAACGATAGAAACAACGTAAATGAAAAGGTGAAGAGTGCTATAACATAGTCTGGCGGACACTCTTTTATAAAAAACCTCCGTACGTTTTCTGTTTCATAAACTTACGATCATCTTTTTGACTGCCGTAAGTACGAGAGTTTTAGCTTTGCTTGCGTGAGTTTGGGTCAATTTAGTTGAGTTTTGGGTCAATTTATGAGAGTTTGTTTATGATACGGTAAGATACGGTTTCAAACTTGCATACAGTTTCTTATGAAACAGGCCACTGACAAGGTTTCCATGGTACAATCTTATAGAACTCTATCAATCAGTCTGTCCTATTTCTGAACGGATTTCAAGCTGAAAACACAATAAAATGGGTGAAGTAGACAGTTTTCTTTCTCTTGACAAGTAAAGGGGTCCTAACACACTGTTAAACAAGTGATTAGAATCTATACACTTTTCTAAACATTTTGTTGTATCTAGGTTTGAAACACTTTATATTTCTAAACATGTTTAGAATTCTTTATATTTAGGGGTTAAGTGTTTGGAGAGATCTTATGCTTAGATGTTTACCCTTTCACTTTTTAGGTCTTCAAGGTTTTTATAGTCAAAATGCTTAGGATTTCTTTGATGCTTAGGCAAAATCAAATAATGTTTAGGTAAAAATGGCACTTAGCTTCAGAGTGTTTAGACATTATGGCACTTATAGGTCGATAAAACCAATTTCTTTGGTAATTTCATACACTTACAATTCAAGAAAGGAAAACATGGGACCTGTTCTCAATTGATTAACCAAGATTTAAATTCAAGAATGGAGTCGAAGCTCTTTCAATATCATGCATGTGCAAATGCAGAAATGATCCTGGTCTGGGCTGAGGTAGGGCTTAGCTACCTCCAGTAAGTCCCCTAGTGAGTCCTATATAGAAACTTGAGACCATGCCCTTGTCTTTCTGAACAAAGTACAAAAACTTATACAAAATAATTTTTCTTTAAACTCAAAATACATTCTAATACAGTCCATATACATTTCTTAACCACCTTGATGTTCCTAGAAAATGTTCAGAATATCATAATGATTTAATACTAACAATTAGAAGAAATCTCCAAGAACTTCGACCTGGTGGAGAAAAGTTGAACTATGCATGAGGTAAATGAACGTGGCTCTTGCTGTGCAATTGGTGAGTTATATTCTGGCCCTAGCAAAACATTTCCCCCTCAGATAAATGCATCCCTGCATAGACTTTACTTATAAAAGCATTAGCTTATAATTGTTAAAACATGTCCAGTATTTCTTCTCTGTTGTTTTTATGTGTTTCGATTTTAAGTATATCTAATCCAATACATGTCCCGAAGTTCGAAATGTTTAGGGTTTAAACACAATTATCATAAGTCCCTAAACAATGGTCAATACAGAGTCACTTTGAATTAAAGAAGAATATAATTTTTAGATTGTTCTTTCACTTAACATTTTTAATTAGAACCTCTCAGTTGCTACTTTACAGTCATTGTTAAGATAGCACTCTTTTTTCTCCAGGTCCTAGTTTTTGTTTATTTGCTCTCAACATTTCAACATCAACAAGACGAGTGCACGGACGATAAATATGAGACACTTTTCCCTCCATTTGATTGCGTTCCCTGACCAGAGGACATAATAATTTATACAAATAATACTAAATGAGACATTTCAGTTAGTTATACAAATGTAAGAGTTTCCTTACAAGTTTTCTTCTTGCAAACTTGCATTGATCATGTTTATAGAAAGCCTTATCTGATATTTGTTTGGTCATATCTTTCCTTCACCATCAGTGTACCTCAATGGCCCTATTTACAGAACAAGAGGAATGAAAAGCACAAGCCTTCTTGAATGGATTTATTCATGAACATTTCAGGGCAAGGTACTTTGCTGACGTTCACTTAACTTAATTCTTTATCAATTATTGTTGACAAAGTTATTTTGGTCCTAAGTAAATAAGGTACACAATACAGAGTTTGGGACATTGGAGCCATCTGATATAAACAAATAATGTGGTTCAACATCTTACTATACTAGTACTGTATATACATGGATCTTGAACACACATCTCAAAGCTGCATCATACATGTAGCTTGAAGCCAGCAAGAAAAAAAAGTAGGATAGTTTATTTGTTCTTAGACAAAAATATACACAATACAGAAACAAACATGAATTATTAAAATACCAAAACCAGTCACAAGTGGCCTCACCCCAAGGGAAAGGTTTGCCATGGACAAGAGGCTAACATTAGCATTTCAAAACTCAGGATTGGTATACTGAGAACATTTATTAGTTTTGATATATACCGGACATGAACACCCATAGATAAACCAAATGGTCAAATAGTTAAAGGGAGCCAGAACCAATAAATTCAAAAAATAATCATGGAAATCCAGTCCTTGTGCCTATTTCTGGCTTATGTTAAAATCTAAACCATGAAATATGATAGAAAATATCCTTGCCTCAACTCACCACAAATGCTCATTCAATCAATTCCATACATTTGACCATACAGCATTTCCCTGGACTTACTGCCTCTGCTTGTATCCACCTTTGGTGTGGAGCTCAATCTGAGTAAAAGGATTACAGTCTGATAATTACTGAGTCGACGAGTTAGAAAGAAATCGAATAAACTCTAGAAGTTACATCAAGGTATCACCTGACACATTAATACCTTTTGTTTCCATTCGGAACACCGAATATTCTTCCCGTTGGAACAGGGAGATACTCTGTATAATTTATTCAGAAATATTTGCATTCCATTAGAGGGAACTGTTTTCAGGATAATTGTTATTTGTTTCAAACTGTTTCCAGGATAATTGAAGTGGTTTCTAATCCCACCTTCAGGATACCATTTGCAGCTATGGTGTGTCAGAGCCTAGCAGACCCCCCACGTGGTCCACACCAGGCGCTCTGATTGGTCGAGCTGCACAGTGACTGCTAATCCCCTACCACTACCATGGTAAAACAGTTGTAGTAAGTGTAGTAAGTAGGCCGAATCACCTCCTGTAAGTAAGGGTTGACCCATGACATCATCAAGCTGATGAGGTAGGAAATAGCCCTTAGAGGGATCTTACTATAGGTAATTTTCAAGCTGACTTTAAAGAGCTGATGGAGATACACGATTGTAAAAGATTGGTGGTGACGAAAGGTCTTCTCTCCTGGTACGGCAACCGTGTAGTGGGGGACTCCCACTGTTCAACACTGCACTCTGCCTAGCGGCGCACCTGATTGGTCAGTGTAGGTCATGTGTCATGAATATTCATGTCTGTTCCCGCCAACTTCTGAGGTTGGTAAGGGGTATTGGGATATTGGATGGTGGGGTGCAAGAAGTGGAAAACCCGGTGGCAGGGGCCACACTGGGCAATCTCAAGAAAAAGTAGCGGCGGCAGGGGCCACTCTGCTACAAGTGTTGATGAAAAGGTGACTGTAGACGATTTTTCTTGGTCCACCAATCCCAGTTTTGATGAAAAGACCTATATCGGTTAGACGGAAAAACACTCGTCCTACACGGTCCGAGCGCTCTCCTAAGATATCTATAGAGTTGTTGGGGCTAGCCTCACAGTGTCCTACACGGTACACTAATGAGAAAGTCTCGGTTAGGCAACTAGCCGATATCTTATTAAGGTTGACCAGCAGAATAATATCTGCAACCCCAAACCCGTCTTACACAGTCCGGGTTTGAAAAAGGAAGAAATGGGGTCATCAAGTGGTGTGCACGGTTTCGGTAAACACCTCATCAGGCCGTATATAAAGTTGAATAACACGGTGTCCACACAGGATCTTTGGTTGGGAACGTGACAGGCACGCTTTCCTCAGGCATATGGTAGAACATGATGAGCTGATTGACCAAAATTCCCGATGCGGATATTTATGTGTAAAAACTAGGCAGTGTGACGTTCCATCCTTTGTTAGCCTATGGTCGACATGAAGATCACAGTTTGGGTGACTGGGTAGGTCATAGGTATAGACGTAATTTGGAGTGATCTAGTGCTAGGTGACCGGGCTAGTTAATAACTGTTGTCAATGGCGTTGAGACCCATTGGGATTTGGCTACGTAGCCGGTGAATCCACTGGAATTCTGCATTCAGTTTACGACCGAGGGATAAGTTACTATCCGGTGCTAAGTTGCAGAATTGGAGAACGTAGATTTCCACATCGTCCAGACCGTCATGTCCGGGCAAGTTGAAATGTCGAGAAACTTCGGTCTTACTGGGATCTCTGGTGATGCAGTAGAAATGGGCTTTAAACCTTGTCTTCAGGTTGTTCTTGGTCTGGCCCACGTATTGTTTCCCGCAATATGATAGAAAATATCCTTGCCTCAACTCACCACAAATGCTCATTCAATCAATTCCATACATTTGACCATACAGCATTTCCCTGGACTTACTGCCTCTACTTGTATCCACCTATGGTGTGGAGCTCAATCTGAGTAAAAGGATTACAGTCTGATAATTACTGAGTCGACAAGTGAGAATAAACTCTGGAAGTTACATCAAGGCATCACCTGACACATTAATAACTTTTGTTTCCATTCGGAACACCGAATATTCTTCTGTATCATTTATTCAGAAATATCTGCATTCCATTAGAGGGAACTGCTTTCAGGATAATTGTTATTTGTTTCAAACTGTTTCCAGGATAATTGAAGTGGTTTCAAATTCCACCTTCAGGATACCATTTGCAGCTATGGTGTGTCAGAGCTTAGCAGACCCCCCACGTGGTCCACACCAGGCGCTCTGATTGGTCGAGCTGCACAGTGACTGCTAATCCCCTACCACTACCATGGTAAAACAGTTGTAGTAAGTGTAGTAAGTAGGCCGAATCACCTCCTGTAAGTAAGGGTTGACCCATGACATCATCAAGCTGATGAGGTAGGAAATAGCCCTTAGAGGGATCTTACTATAGGTAATTTCCAAGCTGACTTTAAAGAGCTGATGGAGATACACGATTGTAAAAGATTATAACTGTCAGGAACTCATCGTGAGCTCCCATATTCATGGTATATAGACGTTTAAGATCTTTTTTGTAAAGACATCTGTTTCTCTAGGTAAAACATGAGACAAATTTATCAGATCAGGTTGACAAGATTTATTTTATGAAAAATCAGATTGAGCCTGATATCCACCAAATATAAGGGCAGTTTAACAATGGAGGTTCAGGCCCTGTCCTAGTAACCCAATAATAACAGGGGTAGGACACTACTGTATGGTATGACGGAGGGGTTGGGTCCTGTCCTGGGAACATAAACCCAATGATAACAGGGGTAGGACACTGCTGTATGGTAAGACGGAGGGTTTGGGACCTGATCTGGGGACATAAACCCAATAATAACAGGGGTAGGACACTGATGTATGGTATGACGGAGGGTTCGGGGCCTGACCTGGGAACATTAACCCAATAATAACAGGGGTAGGACACTACTGTATGGTATGACGGAGGGGTTGGGTCCTGTCCTGGGAACATAAACCCAATGATAACAGGGGTAGGACACTGCTGTATGGTAAGACGGAGGGTTCGGGGCCTGATCTGGGGACATAAACCCAATAATAACAGGGGTAGGACACTGCTGTATGGTATGACGGAGGGTTCGGGGCCTGACCTGGGAACATTAACCCAATAATAACAGGGGTAGGACACTGATGTATGGTATGACGGAGGGTTCGGGGTGACCTGGGAACATAAACCCAATAATAACAGGTGTAGGACACTGCTGTATGGTATGACGGAGGGTTCAGGGCCTGACCTGGGAACATTAACCCAATGAGAACGGGGGTAGGACACTGCATTATGGTATGACGGAGGGTTTGGGGCCTGACCTGGGAACATAAACCCAATAATAACAGGGGTAGGACACTGCTGTATGGTATGACGGAGGGTTCGGGGCCTGACCTGGTAGCATTAACCCAATAATAACAGGGGTAGGACACTGCTGTATGGTATGACGGAGGGTTCGGGGCCTGACCTGGTAGCATTAACCCAATAATAACAGGGGTAGGACACTGATGTATGGTATGACGGAGGGTTCAGGGCCTGACCTGGTAACATTAACCCAATAATAACAGTTATAGGACACTGCTGTATGGTATGACGGAGGGTTCAGGCCTTACCTGGTAACATAAACCCAATAATAACAGGGGTAGGACACTGATGTATGGTATGACGGAGGGTTCAGGACCTGACCTGGTAACATTAACCCAATAATAACAGTTATAGGACACTGCTGTATGGTATGACGGAGGGTTCAGGGCCTGACCTGGTAACATAAACCCAATAATAACAGGGGTAGGACACTGCTGTATGGTATGACGGAGGGTTCGGGGCCTGACCTGGGAACATAAACCCAATAATAACAGGGGTAGGACACTACTGTATGGTATGACGGAGGGTTCGGGGCCTGACCTGGTAACATAAACCCAATAATAACAGGGGTAGGACACTGCTGTATGGTATGACGGAGGGTTCGGGCCTGACCTGGTAACATAAACCCAATAATAACAGGGGTAGGACACTGCTGTATGGTATGACTGAGGGTTCAGGGCCTAACCTGGGAATATTAACCCAATAATAACAGGGGTAGGACACTGCTGTATGATATGACGGAGGGTTCAGGGCCTGACCTGCTAACATAAACCCAATAATAACAGGGGTAGGACACTGCTGTATGGTATGACGGAGGGTTCAGGGCCTGATCTGGTAACATAAACCAAATAATAACAGGGGTAGGACACTGCTGTATGGTATGACGGAGGGTTCAGGACCTGACCTGGTAACATAAACCCAATAATAACAGGTGTAGGACACTGCTGTATGGTATGACGGAGGGTTCGGGGCCTGACCTGGGAACATAAACCCAATAATAACAGGTGTAGGACACTGCTGTATGGTTTGACGGAGGGTTCAGGGCCTGACCTGGGAACATAAACCCAATAGTAACAGGGGTAGGACACTGCTTAATGGTATGACGGAGGGTTCGGGGCCTGACCTGGTAACATAAACCCAATAGTAACAGGGGTAGGACACTGCTGTATGGTATGACGGAGGGTTCAGGGCCTGACCTGGTAGCATTAACCCAATAATAACATGGGTAGGACACTGCTGTATGGTATGACGGAGGGTTCAGGGCCTGACCTGGTAGCATTAACCCAATAATAACAGTTATAGGACACTGCTGTATGGTATGACGGAGGGTTCAGGGCCTGACCTGGTAACATAAACCCAATAATAACAGTTATAGGACACTGCTGTATGGTATGACTGAGGGTTCAGGGCCTGACCTGGTAACATTAACCCAATAATAACAGGGGTAGGACACTGCTGTATGGTATGACGGAGGGTTCGGGGCCTGACCTGGGGACATAAACCCAATAATAACAGGGGTAGGACACTGCTGTATGGTATGACTGAGGGTTCAGGGCCTGACCTGGTAGCATTAACCCAATAATAACAGTTATAGGACACTGCTGTATGGTATGACTGAGGGTTCAGGGCCTGACCTGGTAGCATTAACCCAATAATAACAGGGGTAGGACACTGTATGGTATGACGGAGGGTTCGGGGTGACCTGGGAACATAAACCCAATAATAACAGGGGTAGGACACTGCTGTATGATATGACGGAGGGTTTGGGCTTGACATGGTAACATAAACCCAATAATAACAGGGGTAGGACACTGCTGTATGGTATGACAGAGGGTTTGGGCTTGACATGGTAACATAAACCCAATAATAACAGGGGTAGGACACTACTGTATGGTATGACGGAGGATTCAGGGCCTGACCTGGGAACATAAACCCAATAATAACAGTTATAGGACACTGCTGTATGGTATGACGGAGGGTTCAGGGCCTGACCTGGTAACATAAACCCACTAATAACAGGGGTAGGACACTGTATGGTATGACGGAGGGTTCGGGCCTGACCTGGTAACATAAACCCACTAATAACAGGGGTAGGACACTGTATGGTATGACGGAGGGTTCGGGCCTGACCTGGGAACATAAACCCACTAATAACAGGGGTAGGACACTGTATGGTATGACGGAGGGTTCGGGGTGACCTGGTAACATAAACCCAATAATAACAGGGGTAGGACACTGCTGTATGGTATGACGGAGGGTTCGGGGTGACCTGGGAACATTAACCCAATTATAACAGTTATAGGACACTGCTGTATGGTATGACGGAGGGTTCGGGTCCTGTCCTGGGAACATAAACCCAATAATAACAGGGGTAGGACACTGCTGTATGGTATGACTGAGGGTTCGGGGCCTGACCTGGTAACATAAACCCAATAATAACAGGGGTAGGACACTGCTGTATGGTATGACGGAGGGTTCGGGGTGACCTAGGAACATAAACCCAATAATAACAGGGGTAGGACACTGCTGTATGGTATGACGGAGGGTTCGGGGCCTGACCTGGGAACATAAACCCAATAATAACAGGGGTAGGACACTGCTGTATGGTAAGACGGAGGGTTCAGGGCCTGACCTGGTAACATAAACCCAATAATAAGAGTTATAGGACACTGCTGTATGGTATGACCGAGCGTTCAGGGCCTGACCTGGTAGCATTAACCCAATAATAACAGGGGTAGGACACTGCTGTATGGTAAGACGGAGGGTTCGGGGCCTGACCTGGGAACATAAACCCAATAATAACAGGGGTAGGACACTGTATGGTAAGACGGAGGGTTCAGGGCCTGACCTGGGAACATAAACCCAATAATAACAGGGGTAGGACACTGCTGTATGGTATGACGGTGGGTTCGGGTCCTGACCTGGGAACATAAACCCAATAATAACAGTTATAGGACACTGCTCTATGGTATGACGGAGGGTTCAGGGCCTGACCTGGGAACATAAACCCAATAATAACAGGGGTAGGACACTGCTGTATGGTATGACGGTGGGTTCAGGGCCTGAACTGGTAGCATTAACCCAATAATAACAGTTATAGGACACTGCTCTATGGTATGACGGAGGGTTCAGGGCCTGACCTGGGAACATAAACCCAATAATAACAGGGGTAGGACACTGTATGGTATGACGGAGGATTCAGGGCCTGACCTGGGAACATTAACCCAATAATAACAGGGGTAGGACACTGCTGTATGGTATGACGGAGGGTTCGGGGTGACCTGGGAACATAAACCCAATAATAACAGGGGTAGGACACTGCTGTATGGTATGACGGAGGGTTCAGGACCTGACCTGGGAACATAAACCCAATAATAACAGGGGTAGGACACTGCTGTATGGTATGACGGAGGGTTCAGGGCCTGACCTGGGAACATAAACCCAATAATAACAGGGGTAGGACACTGCTGTATGGTATGACGGAGGGTTCAGGACCTGACCTGGTAGCATTAACCCAATAATAACAGGGGTAGGACACTGCTGTATGGTATGACGGAGGGTTCAGGGCCTGATCTGGTAGCATTAACCCAATAATAACAGGGGTAGGACACTACTGTATGGTATGACGGAGGGTTCGGGGTGACCTGGGAACATTAACCCAATAATAACAGGGGTAGGACACTGCTGTATGGTATGACGGAGGGTTCGGGGTGACCTGGGAACATTAACCCAATAATAACAGGGGTAGGACACTGCTGTATGGTATGACGGAGGGTTCGGGGTGACCTGGGAACATAAACCCAATAATAACAGGGGTAGGACACTGCTGTATGGTATGACGGAGGGTTCAGGACCTGACCTGGGAACATAAACCCAATAATAACAGGGGTAGGACACTGCTGTATGGTATGACGGAGGGTTCGGGTCCTGTCCTGGGAACATAAACCCAATAATAACAGGGGTAGGACACTGCTGTATGGTATGACGGAGGGTTCAGGGCCTAACCTGGGAACATTAACCCAATAATAACAGGGGTAGGACACTGTATGGTATGACGGAGGGTTTGGACCATATCCTGGTAGGATAAACCTGAAAAACATCGAAGGAGAAAACCAGCTACTCGAGATTGTTGACAATATGCCTTTCTCGGCCTGCTCATGGCTGTAACCCCAGAAGGCGGGCCGGCTCAGGTGTGGGGACTAATTAATGAACGGTGTAGGCGACAGGAGGCCACCGTGGGGACCCACTCACAGGGCGGGAAAAACAAGACAGAAATAAAACATGCAGCAGTAAGCAACATTCATCGCCTCCATGTTTAGTGTACCAAAATGACTGGTGTTTCTAAAACTGCATTTTCAACTAAATCAGAGCATAATCTACGTGTTTTAACTTTGACTGAAAGTGCACTACTTATATATGAGATTTATTATGACACCTTTCAAAACCTAAAGGAAGGGAGCAAGATAAAGTCGCTCATTCATAAGTATGGACATTTTGCTTATCTGACAAAGAATCAGTCACTAATACATTCGTGTACATGCTACCTCTTGGTGATGCTGCATCAACATCTTGGGATAATTGTGTCTTATTGTATTTGCCTGTGACTGCAGTCATCTTAAGCCTGGTTCTCTCAGAACAATATAGGAAGTTTCACTTTGAACAACTACAAACAATAAGAAAAAAAATCCGAATATAGAATCAATCATTATCACGTAACTTGATGATCATGTAATTTATGTGCAGATGTTAACAAAGTTCTCAATATATATATATATATATATATATATATATATATATATATATGAGTGCTCGACATTCGTATATTTCTTAAAAAGCATGACTGCTTGTTTCATCCAAATGACAAAATCCTAGGCACCTGAGTGAATCTCGGAGGTCCTGGATTACTATTTGCAGGTGGATGAGGAGCAGATGCCGGGGAAACAAAAGAAATAATGGCCTTTGGTTGGTTTTTGAGAGAATTGGTGGCTTTGGTCTTCCACAAATAGGTTAAATATCTCATTGTTGATGAATCGTTGTATCTCTGCAGTCATTTTGCAATCTTTTACAGTCGTCCAGCCCACAAATTCTGTTTCCACTGAACAGTCTAATTAGCAATCATCAACCATTAATGAATCTTGGACTGTTGTGAATAGCCAATATGTTGCAGGAAACCATGAAGTAAAGCTGCATATTTGAGTATTTACCATACATGAGATGAAGTTTTCAGCAGTTAAAGCAAGCCAGTTTCCAGGATGGGGGGGGGGGGGGGGGACGGGGCGGGGTGGGGGCGGGGGGGGGGGGGTACGTGAGAAATGGGTCACCCCCCCTCCCCAGCTGAGCCAGGTCCCTTTTTGAAAAAAACAATGTTTTTAGGTTTCCCTCCTCCCCTCTTATCCTGGCCCTCTGCTACCCCTGTAAAACCTCTGTTACCCCAGCTAGCCCTATGCCCTGTTTCTTGTCCTTTACACCTCTCTGATGAGCGTGCCAGATTCATTATGTGACCAATAATGTTGCTGGATTACATACAAACATTGAAAAGTACATTGCCAGCTAATATGTCATTACACTAAGGGGTGGAGCCCCTAACCTTCACAACCCACAGACGATACCCTGGCTTTAGGCTATTTTACCTCTAGAAAGTCCACTTTTTGGAAATGGTCACCCCCCATGAAATGTTCTGGATCCTGGCCTGTAAAGATACGCTAGAGCAAGACTTTTGACCCACATAGCCACTTACCAGGTCACTTATATTAGGAGACGTAGAGCACAAAGAACACTTAGTCTGAGCAATGTGAATCACAGGGTCTTTGACTACAGCCTGGCACCATTGGCCGTGAAGTTCAGCTGACATTTGGCTCCTGCAGCTGGTGAGTAGAGCTCCCAGCAACAGACCCCCCTCCCCCGGGCTCTTTGTACGATGAAAGCCATTGTAGGATAATGGCAAAATCACAATTTGTTAAACTTGATGAGTTGAGTGAAAGGAAATGCTTTTGAGAAGATTGGTTAAAGTGATTTCTGGTTTGTCATTAATCTTGTGTCAGGAAAGAAATATCCATCGGTGGTAAGCAGGGATTTGAATATTCTGCGCTTTGGCGGAATAGAAATGCATTTTGTATTGATTTGATCTATGAAGTAAAAGACAGTGTAAACTACAATTACACACAGAAGTTATAGAGCAACAGGGTCCATTTGTTTTAGAATGAAATATGTAGTTATTTTCGGTTTTGAAATAAAGTTTCAATTGCATGACTACACGTCCTGTATTATATTGCATCTTAGGTTATGTTTATTCATGTAGAGAATATGGGAAAACCAACTGGATTTATATAACAGATACTCAGTTATACAATTCTTTTATATAATAAAAGAGTTATCAACTTGAATCATGAGGTATTGGTGGTACAAGTGTGTAGAAGAAATTCAATTTACAGGTGTTTCTCATTGTTCCATGATTCAGGTTACAGACGAATACAAAGATACAGTTATTACAAGTAGTAAATTAACAAAAATAAAAGTGAAAACAAATAGATTTCCATCGTGGGCATTAGGGGCTAGGCCGCATCAGGTTTGATTTGAAATAAAATTACGATAACTTCATATCAATACAATAGGGGAAAAGGTGCAAGCAAGGACAAAGTAAAAAGGCGGGATAATGTTCTACTGTGGCAAAACACATACTGGTACATCAGCAGTGCTCTGTCGCATAACGGCCTCCGCTGTTGCGAACATTGGCACATTTCAAAAGACCTCTCCCTGTTCAACAGGGAGCGAATGCACCTTTCGTCCTTACAGGGATGGATTGCACACCCGATTTTTCAATTTATCAGGGGGACATTTTGGGGTTAACATTTTCAGATTTTGTTTTCAGTAAATGGTAGATGTGTCCTTCAGCTTATAATTTGTATAGAAGGCAAGTGGCGGAAATGCTTTATTAACCAATTAAATTAAATTCAAAGTGTGTACAAAACCATCGCGACAGCGAGGATTGGCACATCCCCAAAACAAGGAGAGAAAAAAACAGCGAGAAAAAAACCCATCCTTAATCGCTCCCTCTTGAGAGCTTTTGGTTATGTGACAGAGCACAGATATATCTCAATGAACTTACAAATTAAACGACACTGCTCCTTCCAGGTCAAAAAGTTGGTAAAGTGAGACTGAATCTATGGCAGAAGCACTCGTGTGACATGACCACAAGAAAATGAGTTATTTGATGGGATAATTCTAAAATTGGAAGAAGTTTGTAAAATAATGTACATCTAATGAGCACAACATGAAATGCATGGTATATTATGAAAGGTATGAGCATCTAAGGAACATCATGTGAGTTTGGCAAAATTATTGTGCAACACCATAAAAAATCTGAAATGATCTTTGACGAATTATCACTTCATCAGATGAGAATGATATTATTATCTGACATAAAGAAACACTGCAGTTTTGATGATGATGATATGTTGGAGTAAAAGGTCTACTCAGAAATTTTTCAGCTATATCCAGACCAACTCCGGATTTTCTTTTGACTTCACAGAAGTGAAAGCACTCTTCCCGCCACACTCCACCCACCAGATCCCCCTGCAGTTTTGAAAGAAAGTAAGGTCACTAGAAATAAATCAACATAATCATCATAACAGTAACAACTTTTTCAAAAAGATTTTGGGGGTTTTAGATTAAAATCATTAATGATCATAATACTTATTATATAAACCAAAAATGATATAGTGCTAGGTGATCTCTAAATATCACTATAAATTAACCCAGATTTCATAAGGATTTAAACTGAACGCTATTTACTAAGGAAGGTCTTTTGAAACACGAATTACGATATTACTTTTATATATACTTCCCAAACGCAAGATAAGTGTGCATTTATAATATAATACCCTAAGTTTAGATTTTCTACGGACCATTTTTCAGCATGAAAAGTAATCTGAGATCAGCGGTCAAATGATATAGGTTGTCTATATTGTCTAAAAGAATGTTCTAAACTAAGGCCGTATTCTTTGTAGTGAATTACCAAAGTTGCCAAACCTCTAGGGGTTAACATATCCAAGACAAGTTTTCTTCCAAGGCCTTACCTAACCAAAAATACGAGGGATTCCTGAGAAAAATGAGGCATCACTGAACGCCAATGTTTGTTTAGGGGATATTGTATAGTTGTATGGGGTAACTAGTTCATTAGTTCATAATGTTTCTATGTCGCTTCTATCATAATGATTACTTGCTAGCTGGTAGTAGAACTAATCAACATCCCATGCGTTCATATCCAAAACGTGAACAACACTTTGCAGAGAGTTGGTTTTATTATGGAATATCAAAGCTTCACAAGGCCAGGGCAGATGTTATAATATACAGCCCTATGTATAAAACAGTCGTTCAGTGGTTCAGTAGTTAGTCACCAGATGTCACCAGATGCTAATGCTTTCCAAAAGTATATCGGTAGCTCTGCCCCTAACCGGCCCTCATCATTCTTTATATCCCTATTGATTTTTCCATTCTGCTGATACACTTGCCGTTACCAACATAGGTTCACAAGACCCATCAGAGGTGCTACCCATAATAGTTTTATTATGTAAAATTCTTCTTACAATTTTGAAGTGTTTTAATGATATAAATTTCCTGCAGTCTGGTGACCTCCCATTAGTTGCCATTCATATGCACTGATAGCTACCTCAGCGCATCACTAGTTCACCTCTTTCATGACCTAGGATTCATACAAAGGTAACACATGGCCAAAAGAATAAGGCCTATGATCCAAGATACGACAATATGCAAACCAATTTTTCTTCTTCAGTATTTTCCACAACTTAGAAACATATTTTAGTGTAAAAGTTCCCTTGTTATCATAGCAACTGAGGGAAAAGTTGATCAGAAATGACATATTTTACAAGAATAATGATTATGGTCAAGTCGATTTCCGAAATAGGTCCATATATTGCATTGTAGATCATCAGCATCACCCTTCCACCATCAGGGCCATGATTACAGCCTAAGCAGAATCACCCGTTATGTCTAAAATAGTCAGAATCACCCGTTATGTCTAAAATAGTCAGAATCACCCGTTATGTCTAAAATAGTCAGAATCACCCGTTATGTCTAAAATAGTCAGAATCACCCGTTATGTCTAAAATAGTCAGAATCACCCGTTATGTCTAAAATAGTCAGAATCACCCGTTATGTCTAAAATAGTCAGAATCACCCGTTATGTCTAAAATAGTCAGAATCACCCGTTATGTCTAAAATAGTCAGAATCACCCGTTATTTCTAAAATAGTCAGAATCACCTGTTATGTCTAAAATAGTCGGAATCACCTGTTATGTCTAAAATAGTCGGAATCACCCGTTATGTCTAAAATAGTCGGAATCACCCGTTATGTCTAAAATAGTCGGAATAACCCGTTATGTCTAAAATAGTCGGAATCACCCGTTATGTCTAAAATAGTCAGAATCACCCGTTATGTCTAAAATAGTCGGAATCACCCGTTATGTCTAAAATAGTCATAGTGAAACTCTGGGGAATCCCCCTGAGTCATCTTTGCCTGTAGGTGGTATGTAGGTAAAATAGGTAGATCATACAGGTGCATGCCAGGGAGAGATGTACATTTACTTCATTTACTTTTTACATGTACTTTAATAGCTTTTCTGACTTAGGGCCCTTTTTGTCAGATAGGGTCTGCTTGAAGTCCCTAAATTACAAAACAATGTATTACCTCAAGGGTGTCCCTAAAGCGGCAACTGACTGACAGACCAACAGCCAACACCAATGGGCACACTGATGATAGTCGGCATCTGTGTTGGTGTAAACAACACCCTTATAATTAATATGGATCAGCATGGCCATTGGCATCGGCCACCGATGGCCACATGGACGGACACACTGATTGTGTGTGGGTGGGCCTTGCTATTTAGCCGACATCAGGGCCAAAATCGGTTAGTGGGTATGGGGCTTAAGTAGCAAAATCAATATTTTGGGGATTTTTGTGACCTTGTGCAAAAGCACACTCTCAGATCACATCCTTGCTATGACTCTGGATAAAAAAACAAAAAAACTGGATGTCTGAATTATAGCTTTGTATCTTGAATTTCGCTTCCTCTTTTTGAGCATGTGTATAAATGTAGCATGTCCTATATCCCGAGTTGAGTGCATTTAGAATGTCGACTGAACTGTGTAAGGAAGATCACAGTTGACACAAACAGTACGACTAGTAAAAAACCTGTTTTAGGTCATAACCTAGTTAACAGCAGACCCCACAAGTGGAGGGGGTGTAGAAGACGGTGGTCCTTGAAGTCACATTGTGGATTAAACACAGAGAGTCATGCCACACAGCACTGTACTTTCATTTTCACTTGAATTTTTAACAGCTTTAATATTACATGTCAAATCAAATATAAGTATTAACTTTTAGAATTTATATTTCTCCTTATTGCATGACTTTTGGAAAGTTTTTGAAGATGTGTAGAAACAAGTTTTGAAAGAGTCTTATTATCACGAGTGACCTCAGCCTAGATTCTGATGGTACTGGTGTATGCATAGTACAAGTATAATTATAAGGAAGTATAAATACAGAATACATACATAAAAAGTAAAAAATAATATTAATAAAACCTGTTCTAGGTCATAGGCCCACACCGTGGTGGTATTGTCTGTATAGGCTATAGAGGGGGACACATGTGATTACATATATTTATATTTTACAGCTTTTATATTTTACTTTCGCATGGTGAATGTTAAAGACATGCATGTCATATGAGCAAAATTGAGTCCATGTCCTAGTTACATATTTCTCCTCATGTTACCAAGCGTCCTGTTGCTTGCTAAATAAACAAGGTTTTCATGTCTGCCTGTCGGTCTTAGCTGTCTCAGCCCATGGTTGCCATGACTACATTCCATGCTCAGACTAAACAGACCTGGAGGCAACGTTAGGACTGACACCAACACTGACCCAGAAGTTTCAATGTGGTACGGTACAGAGGGTGTGTTCTTTCAGATAAACTCTATATACTCCGCGACTGAAACAAAGACTGCGTCAGACTAGGAGAGAGGCAAGAGGTGTACCTTTGGTGCCTGTACACACGGGATACTTTTGGTAAGTATGGTACAAGATGTTTGTATCTGGTCAGTATGTACTTAGTATTATGGATCACTGACAGTCATTCCATGTTTCCAAAAAGGCTGATCACATTAGCGAATAAGGATAACTGAGAACTATTTCTGGATGATCTACCATGTCCACAGTCATGTGTAGGGAGCTAAGTATTTTGTGTATTCAATGTAATTTAGATATTGTCTGCTAAAATGAAAGACATTAAGGAAATAATTCATGTATTTGTCTTATTTTTCGTAGACTTAACCCGTCCTGTCAGCAATGTTAAAAAGTTGTATACTCTAAAATTGTCAGCTGTCAAAGGGCCGGACGGCAGGACAGTTCCTTGTGGGCCCTCATGACTAGGGTTTGACCCCAGTTTAAGTAACTCAACTTAGCGTACTTCCTGTGGGGATGGGACAGTTTGAGATGGTGTATTCCTGACCTTAACAACACATCTATGGGTCATTTAGTCCCCATTGTTAAAGGGTCCATAAGGGTTTACCAGCAGGGGTCAGTGCCACTGGAGAATGCTAGTTAATGCCACCCCTAACTGGCTCTCTGATCACGCCTGTATGAGGGGAACCCTGGGGGAAGATGTCACTGGGACTGTCTATTTTAACTTATAACAAACTGTCTCACATGCTTTATTGGATATTTCCATTTTCCACCGGAAGAAGTTATGTTGTCATTTTTAAGTCTCTGCTATCTTGTTGAAGCAAATCCAGTTTGATCAATACTAACTTGACTGTTAATTTGTATTGGCATTATCTGCATTATTGTGTTTATGAGTATAGCTGTTTACGCACTGCAGTAACAGAGTCAGGACCATGTCACCAACATTTTCATGTCAACATGATTTGTTCAATCAGTCTATCATTGTATATGTTGTTGCTTAGGGGCCTCAATATCTGTTACAAGCATAACATTATATTCCTATATTCCTATATAGAAAGACATTTCCCATATTGTAATTAACTTTAATGTCCCTCTTCAATTTGCATCTAGAATTGATGAATTGACTCAAGAAACCCCAGATGAACCTAGGTTATCCCAGCTGAGCTGACTTCCACTATCCATACCAATTGGTAAGTTTTTTTTAAATAAGATAACATAAAGGTAACTTAATTAAAAAGAATACAAAACACTTCATGGTCTACTCAAGAGCACAGCTAGTTTTTTGATGTAGCTTTCATTCGATAACAAACTATTGACTGAATAGTCCACACTAAATGAAACTGCAATTGTCTCAAATTCAAGTAAGGTTGAAAGCACTTGTACATATTGATCTTTTGAACTTTTTCATTTTTTCAAGTATCAGAAGATCAGGTTTGTCTCACAAAGATATTGATTTATAAGACGACAGATGTAATACCTCTTTGAATCACATTTACCTTCATGGTTTATCTTACATGCAGTAGTCTTGTTTTCAATGTTATTCTATTCCTGCTCTTTAGCCAAATGGTGAGGGAAGGACCCTGTCTGCCGGTTGGTTAGAAACAAATTGTTGACTGTGGTTGCATTGCTCTACTACACGAGGCATGTCTAGTAACAACCAATTCTACATGCAGCATTCTTGTTTAATATGGTAAATTATCAAGAAAAATAAAAAAAATTAACATCATCCAAAAAGGCTTGAACGATGGATGATACTGGAAAGCCAAAAGGCTTCAGGAAAATCAGACTTGTTACTGCAATAAGGTGGTCTGATTTGTCATCACTCAAGGACATTTGTAATGATGGTTGGAACGTCAACCAAATTTTTGAGGAAATAGAACCTGTACCTAATCAGTTCCCCATTAAGCGGGTGTCTGCACTTCACTTGGCTGTGGAAGAGGGCTGGCTGGAAGGTGTGAAGTATTTAATGGATGTTGGGGCAGATGTAAACCTTCACAGCAATGTCATTTACAGCTGGGGTACAAAGCACAACCCAACACACCAAATGGGGTACACTCCTCTTATGCTGGCAATATCTCTTTGGCCAAAGAAGAGCAGGATGAAAATAGTCAAGTTTCTTTTAGAACACAAAGCAGATCCAAATGTACAATGTCCCTACACCAAGCATTCGGCTGCAACAATTGCAATCCTCTATTCAAATCACCCGGCACTCTTGCACTTGCTCAAAAACTGCTCTATTGACCTAGGATTCACTGTTGACACACAGGAGGGACCAAAGTCAGTGTTAGACATTGCTTATGAACAAGTAACTGACCAAATGTTACAGGATCAGAAGGGCTCAGTGGTTGTACCTCAGCAGCTGCTCTGCCTGAGGGACCTGCTGGATCATCGACCTGACATTGAGGTATCCATAGACTCATTACGTCATTTGGTTTGCTTGCAAACATTCGATGGAGACATCCTTGTTATTTTGAAATTGATGTATCAGAAAGGAATTAATATAAATGCCATAACTTATAACTCTTGCTTTGCCCATGGTCCAACAGCTCTCTGTGAAGTGATACGAAACTCAGGACATCTGAACTACATACGGTGGCTTTTGAGACATGGGGCAAACACCAGAATGGTCGGAATCCAAAGATTGTTCACTGAAGCACTTTACTTTAAAGAATACAATATTGCAGAAATCTTGCTCCGCTCAGGGTTTCCAAATGATCATACACATAGGGATGTTGTGGAACATATTTACATCACAAAATCTTCATATGGAGCACCATGGGGCAGTAGATATAATTGTTATGACTACAATGAAGCACTTTGTCTGGACTACTTGATTGCAATAGATTCTGATGAACTGACAATGAGAAAGCAGCAAGAGGATGATTTACTCGAGTTCAGTGATGTATATCTTGATTTCTATGAAGAGTTTCCGAAGGAGGAGGAAGAACAGATCAAACGGCTCTACAACATACTGTGCCAGCCCCCTAGCCTGAAACACCAATGTCGAAAGTTCATCCGGCTTCACCTAACTTCCCTTAGCCCGGGTGTGGTTAAAACTCTGCCTGTGCCCAAACAGATCAAACAGTTCATCCTCTGCCATGACATATAAAAAAGCAGGCTCCATGCATGTGTTGACCAGGGTGACCAGTTCAATCAGTTGATTCAAACAAAAATGTCTGTACGTTTAAATATAAACGTGCTATCTACCAGGCATTTGTCATATCATTTTACCATAATAATGGACCTTTGGAATATATATTCCTGATATATTTAATCTCATGTGACAAATGAGGACCTCTTCTAACAAGTCGAGTTGTATTAAATTCTAAGACCAAAATTACATCTTAGACTATGCCCATGCCTATGTTATGTGCCGTAACCTAACCACTCTAGTCTATGAATTATAGTAAGAATAACTAAGTATACATCATCTTAATGTTCCTTATGGGTATATATTCATTAATCTTCTTGAATTAGTGCTAATTTGTATCAATATTTGCCTCCTAGTTGAGCTGGAGAGAGCACAGCCATGTTGTGTTTATATATCAACAAAGTAAATGTAAATTACTTTGTGAAGTGACAAGGAAATTGAATTTGTGAAGAACAAAAAGAGGCATTAACAATTATATTTAAAATGTACATTGTATAGGTGTACCAATATCTGTTGTCGCATATTGAGACAGCCACATGTACAGCTAGGGTTAAATTCAAGAACTTAGTTAGGCCTATTTGTAGGAAAAATTAGGGATAATGAAACTGACCTATATCAGAAAATCACCAAATAATCACTCATAATCCATTATCTTCTCAATAAAAACTGTATATATTCACACAGTTGTGTGTAACTGCAGGAATAATGTCATTTCATAATGGAGTCAATAAACATTATTTAACAAAAAAGGAAAGGATAATATTATTAGACAAGCAACGAGAAACCGACTGTTGCACAGATCGCTATTGAGGTGGTCTGGTCTAATGATACAATATGTTAAGTGTTTTGGCATTTTTTCAGGCTACTGGCAACATGTGACGAGTGATGGTGACCTAATCAATGTTTCCCACTCACCTAGTGATCTATCTGTCCCACTTAAATCTTGTTAGTATAGAGGGCAGACTGGGCGACGGGCAACAGGATTTTTCATAAAATCAACGGATAACTATTGAATATGCTTGATATATAAGTTTCCAAATGATTTCAGCCAGGATTGCTGGTTGCTGGTCATTACTGCAGTTGCTTAATAGTATAGCCATTTAATATCATAACATAAATTTATACCAGAAAGTAAAATGATATGTGTTACATTTATATATACATACACTTACAAATACATAAAATTATCAAAAATGGGTTCACCTGACCTTGTTGAACTTTTTTTTAAAAATAACACCAATATACCTACATCCATCAGGTGTACCAGTGACCAAACACAACAAATAATGTTTTATATGTGTATATAACAGGTATTATAACAACTAACCCTTACTCTTAGAATGTAAAATACAAACCACATACTTCCATAACCACTGCTCTCTCCCAATACCTTATCATATCCCCACAAAGTTGTTTATATTAAAAGATTGTTTAGCTGAGCTGTTTATATTAGGAATATTTCTCTTGGAAGCAGGAAGATTGTTCCATAGTACCAATCCTGCATATTCTATACTATTTCGATAACTAGTTTTATCTAGCTGAAACCTATGCCCTCATCCTCCCCTGCAGAGTTTCCACATACAGAGGCGATGACATGCTCCCCCTCTCCTCCAGCACAAGAAAGGTAGATCTACATTAACTGTATAAAAAGCCGATCAAGGAGCAGAAACATGTCCCCTCCTCCTCCTAACAGCCAGGACCCCTCTACTTCCTCATCCCATGCTAGGTAGGCATCTTTGGCATGTGTGCCAAGGTCATCCCCTGTCAAGTCAACTGTCTCATTGATGAGGCCCACTGCAGCAGCAAGGTGTCAAATGCTGTCTTCTCCTACATCCACCCCTACTTTGCCAAACACTCCCTTGGTGAACGGCTCCTTAATCTGCACTGTGACAATTGCAGTGTCCAAAACAAGAAAAAATATGTGATCGGCTATCTCATGCGGTGGGTCCTAACCGGTCTGAATAAGCAGATCACATTGGACCTCTGATCACCAGCTACACCAAGTTTGCCCCTGACAGGTGTTTTGGCCTCCTCAAGCAGCTTTTCCACTGTGCTGAGGTCTCCTGCCTTGCTGACCTGGTCAAAATGATGAGCGCAAGCACTGAGAAAGAAGCTGTGTGGGGAAGAAGACAGGGACGTTTACATTCCTTACTACAACTGCCAAGCCTTCCTGACCCAATTTATCTGGCTAATAAAGGGATCAATCGGTATCATCACTGTATCGTCTCATCATACAGCCCTGGGCAGGTTTCTGTCCACCAGTATTATGACTCTGAGCCAGAGGAAATGGATGTGCTGACTGTGCTGCCTTGAGATGTCTCACACTTCCCCTCAGCGGTCACACCTTCCCCGGCTCTTCCCCTTTAGTGAAAGTGGTACCTCTTCCAAAACATGAGAGACTTCTGCACAGATAAGGCAACTGCATCTGAGCCTACACCAAAGCCAGCAAGGTGGTGGGACCCATCACTAGAAGTAGGTGAAGGGCCCTCCAGAGAAGGTGCAGGTGGGGATGCAGGGGAGGACGTGGAGGCACCGCAATGGGTGAGTGGTAGAGGAAGGAGACGAGGCTGAGGTCAGGGATTTGGTAGAGGATGAGGGCTAGGGCAAGGGCAAGGGAGAGAGAGGCCTAGGGCAAGGATGAGGGTAAGGTCATGGGCAATCTACTGAATTAGGACCAGAGGACTCAGACAGAGTGGCCTAAATGCAATGTTAAATGGACACTCAGACAGAGTGGCCTATATGCAATGTTAAATGGATGCATCTCCGGAGGCCATCCCCTGACCAAAACGGCCACATAGCCAAAGCAAGGGGCGTGGCTGGTCAACATCATATATCCCCTAGAATCATAGACGAGAGTCTAACTGCGGATACTCTTTAGGCATATTATTGATGTTATTGGTATTTTTGTGCCATTTGAGTTGGTTTTCACTCTTTTTCACCCACCATCTTTTGTGTTGTATAAACATTTATTGAACTTTCGCGGAACTCTGAAAGTCATAATTTTGCTAAAACAGGCTGAAAAGATACTTGAACCTTCTCATAGACTGTTTACAAGTCATTCAGACTTCAATTCAGCCTTCTGGAAGAGGAATTGTTACTGCTTGTGCTTGCCCTCTATGTTAAGAGCCTCCTTTTCAGATGCAGAATCGCTCAAAATGTACCCTTTGTTCATCGAGCTGGCACGATTAAAATTTCCATTTTTGAAGCATGATTTCAGAGTACTTTGCAGTTAGACTAGTGTAGAATATCTATATTTTGAGTCTCAAGTTGGTAACATAGGTATCTGAGGAATTCTGACCGGGTGTAAGAAAAATGTTAACTGAAATATGTTGCATTGGTTTTATGTACCTGAGGGAATTTGTGTGTTTAGTCAATCTTGAAAACTGGTCTTACTATACTAGACTGAAGCATACCCAGTGGCCCGTTACACATGTACAATGGATTTTCGTAACAACAATAAGTTTAAAATAACTTTAAGATTGTTTTCGTAACAGCAATAGGTTTTGTAATAGCAACATTTTATATTTCTGGTTCTAACAGTTACAGATCATTGAGGACATTCTAAAAAATCTTTTTTAATTGTTGAAACGATTGCTGTTACAAAAAAAGTAACAACTAAATGTTTCATTGTTTAATTGATTTTCGTTGTTACGAAATTCATTATGCAACAGGCCACAGGGTAAAACTTTGGAAAGAGAGTGTAGAGAAAAAAAGTAAGTCAGTCCCTAATTATTGTAGAAACACTCTTGGTATCAAAATGAAACTCTTTTTGAGGTGAATTATGTAACTAGCTAACTCAAATTCAGATTCTGGAGACATGTGATTCATTATGTCAGATCGTCTCACATTTAACTTGCCACTAAATAGAGTGCAGGTAGAATGTTGACTGACCTATTTCAGGAACACTAATGTACTAGTAAAAAATCCAGTAAATAGCAGAATAGTGAATGTCACCAGATTAGGTGTACAGGGGGCTACAGGATCTTTGTTGTATATTGGATAGTTTATATAAATTCACAATTCACTAAATTATCTTTTTTCACTTTGATATTTTAAAGATGTCATGTTACATGGTAAATTAAACACACATCTCAATTTGGCAAATGATGTTTGTACTCTCAACATTTTACCTTAGAAGTTTAGGAACAAGTTTCAAATGACCTCACTGTCATAAATGACCCAAGGCTCAAAACTGGCAGTACTGGTGTAGCTATCAATGGCTTTGTTGTTAAAAACAGGTATTACTAGAGGGAATATAAATAAGTACATATACAAGTAAAAAACCTGTAAGGTCCATAACCTAGTGAGACGAAGACCAGTCCCATCGTGGTACACTCTGTTTGTGTCTAGAGAGGGTGTAGAGGAGGGGACTCTGTCACATGTAGGATTATAGATGTAGAGTTGTGCCACGTAGTGCTATATTTTTCTTTTCAACTTTGACTTTTAGAAGCATCCTTGCCACATCTCAAATTTAGTTCATGTCTTAGCTATGTAGGTCTCTTCATGTCACTAAGCCATATGTTGCATGTTAAATTCACAAAGGGGCTGTGTCGGCCTGTTGGTCTGAGGTGTTGGAGGCCATAGCTGACCTGAATGCAGCCTGTGTACAGACCAAACAGGCCTTGGGGCGAAACTATTACCGACCCAGAGGTCTCACTTTGCTGTATTGAAATATCTCTCACTGTGGGTACGGAGGGTGTGTTTATTAAGGTAAGCTCTATACAATCTGTGACTGAAACAAAGACTTAGGGAGTATGTAGTATGGTAATTCTGACACAGAAACAAATATTTCAATATACTCAGAAAGAGGCAGGAGGTGTATCTTTTGTGCCTGTTCTCAGAGATAGATTTGTAAGAGTGTATGGTACTAGATATTTGTGTCTGGGAAAACGACTTTGTAGAAAGGCGGGAGGGAAGTGTGAGAATCCGCCACTGTAAAGTCATTTTCAGAGTCAATAATGGTGGGGGGACAGGTGACCATTCAGGTTGTATCATCTTCAAAATAATCCAACTATTGTCAGCTAAAATTCAAATAATAGCTTATCTCCTCTGTCTACACCAATCACCAATTTTTCGCACTTGTTAGGATTGGTCCTATACTGAGCTAAAACAAATGAGCTATGAAAACATGTCTATAAAACTTTATAGTTTACAGCTTAATGAAGAACATAATCAGCTTTGTGGTTTTAGCTTTTATTCAGTAACAAAAATGTTAAGTCAATAGAGACCTATTTAATTAAGGGATTTACAGGGGGAACTTTTCCGATAAATCTCAACTCATCCTTTCACAATCATCCCCTCCCTCAGTCATGGTTGGATGACCCGGGAGGCCCCCTCCAATCACCCAATGGGAGAGAGTCATGGGTAGCTTTCAAATCTGCACTCGGTGAAAGGCAGTGAAAGGTAGCAGTCATCGACACTACATAGTAAGATTTAGGCACAAACCGATTTAGGTACTTTAAATGGGGGATTCAACAAATATTCACAATTTTTCATAGTAAGCCAAATAACGTTGGTGGTGGTCAGAGCTATTGGGTCGCAATATCAAAGTCTGTAATGTTACTTTGTCCTTTTCCTTCACTCGCTCCTGGTTTACAGACCCTAACATGAGATCACAGATGAAACCGCTCAGGGCATAAAGTCCACGTAAATAAACTTTACAAAAACAATTGCCTGAATAATCTAAGCAAAATGAAATTCCAATTGTATCAAATACAGGTAAGGCTCAAGTACCCAATATATTGTTATTATGAAGGTTACAGTTGTAATACGTCTTGGCTTAGCTTGAATTGGCTACTTTGGTTAGGCACAATTTTGTAGCATTCTCATTGTAAGATATGTAAATGACCAAATATGCTGTGCTTTAAATATACTGTGCTTTATATGTCATGAAGTAACCTTTGATTAGGCTTTCTTTTCTTTATAGAATATATAACTGTGGGTATGAGTATGTATGTATATACATAACTGAAAGTTGCAAAACACACTTCATTGGACAATTTTTTTGACCAAGAATATCTAAACTTATAATAAACATCAACTTTTAACATTTTGAATGCATGTTCATAATCTATTTATTCAGGGAACTGTGTTTCAAATTATTCTTTATCTAATTCTTTGTTTTTATTTTATGTACTGTGGAAAAGATGTTTTAAAAAATCACAAATGTTTTCCTGATTATTAACATGAAATAAAAGCTAGGACCTAAATAGAAAATCTGAGACACAGTTCCCTCCATAGGAATATCATTTACATATATTGTTAATATTTCATCAATTTGAATTGGGTACTAAATGAAAAATCTTTGGCCAAAAAATGAAAGTGAAAGAAATAGTTTTATCAACATTTTTTTCCAGCTTCAATAAAATTGAAACATTACCTATGTCATCAAATTGAGAAAAATACAAGATTTTAGATGATATGTTATGCATAGAAAAGAGTTTCTGAGATGTTACACTTTAAGCCAATCTGACTCCAACCATAGTAGTCTATCCTTAGAGGCATTGACTTGTATACATCTTCATTGTTTATTTATATACAGCATTCTTGTATGATATTGAACAGGCTCAAGAGAAATAAAACAAGGCTTGAACAATGGATGATCCTGAAAAGCCAAAATACTTTAAGGAAAAGGATAAACTTATTTCTGTGTTTATGTGGGCTGATTACCGCAGAAAACTTATTTCTGCCATAAGGTGTGCTGATTTGCCATCACTCAAGAACATTTGTGATAATGGTTGGAATGTCAATCAACTCTTTGCGGAAGCATCAACTGCACATAATCAGTTTCCCCTTAATCAGCTATCTGCACTTCACCTGGCTGTGGAAGAGGGCTGGCTGGAAGGTGTACAGTATTTAGTGGATGTTGGGGCAGATGTCAACCTTTACAGCCACTTCTACCATCTATTGGGCCGAATGGAGTACACTCCTCTTATGCTAGCAGTAGGTCTATCTCACCAGTCTCCAAGGAACAGATTAGAAATAGTTAAGTTTCTTTTGGAAAGAGGAGCAGATCTGATGTTAGAATATCCAGGGGACTCAGCAATAGAAATTGCTATCCACCATGCAAATCACCCGGCACTTTTCCTCCTCCTCCAACACTGTACTATTGATCTTTGCAAACTAGAGTTAGCTTTACACACTGCTTGTAAACAAGTAACTGACCAAATGTTTAAGGAGCAGAAGCACTCAGTGAATGTACCTCATCAACTGCTCTGCATGAGGGACCTGCTGGATCATCGACCTGATGTGGTGATCTATACAGGCTCGTTATGCCATTTGGTTTCCTTGGCCACATTCAATGGAGATATCCTTCAAATTCTGAATTTGATGTATCGGAAAGGAATTAATGTTAATGGAAGAACTGATAACTTTTTCTTTGTCTACTGTCCAACAGCTTTCTGTAAAGTGATACGATTTTCAGGACATTCAAATTACATACGGTGGCTTCTGAGGCGTGGGGCAAACACTAGAATAATTGGAACCCAAAGAAGATTCATTGAAGCACTTGACTTAAAAAAATACAATATTGCAGAAATGTTGCTCTGCTCAGGGATTCCAAATGACAACACTTTCAGAAAGGTTGTGGAACATATTTACATCACAAAATCGTGGGGCAAAAGACTTGATTGCTATGACTACAGTGAACCTAAGTGTTATGACTACAATGACCAGGCTTGTTGGGACTACTTGACTGCAATAGCTTCTGATGAGAAGAGAATGAGAGAGAACCAAGAGGAGGATTTACTTGAGTTCAGTGACAAATATCTTGATGTCTATGAGGAGTTTCCGAAGGAGGAGGAAACACAGATCAAACGGCTCTATGACCTTCTGTCCCAGCCACCCAGCCTGAAACACCAATGTCGAAAGTTCATCCGGCTTTACCTCACTTCATTTAGTCCGGGTGTGATTAATACTCTTCCAGTACCAAAAATGTTGAAAAGGTTCATTCTCTGCCATGACATATAAAGTGGGAGGTTCAATCTAGGTATATTGCGTACCTCGTCTTTCACCATAAGGATGGATGTCATAATTTTATTCCACAAAGAATAGTCGTATGGATATACAAATTATTTACTAGGAATTTATTATGTTATTATATGCATGGTTTGAATATAAGCTTCCTAATATATTTTGTTGTGCTTATTGACAAATGAGCATTGTTGCCTTTTTTCATAATGCAATGGATAAAAAGATATGGGAGTTTGTGTTTCATAACATACAATCATGTTTTCTGTCTGCATAGCTACAGGGGTTTAGGTGAGTTTACAGGAGGTAACACTCATGGGAAATTTAGGTACATCTATGGGAGCTTTGCGAGTCTATATACTGGGATTATTGGATGATTTACCTGAGTTTTGTTATGCAACAACATTTTCAAACTCCTGTACAATTTCTGTAAGGACACATAATGCTTCTGTACCTAGGGATATTATTGTGCAACAGGCCACTGTTATAAGTAAGTGATATGTATAGATTGACTTCCAATCATAAAGATGTATAAATTAACTTTCTGGATCAGGGCATGCTATGTGCCCTAACATAACCTCCCTAGCCCAACAGTTGTAGTAAGACAAGATTAGATTATCATGGTGCTTTTTCTTCAATTTGTACAAGTATGATTTGTCTCCCTGAATTAATGCTTATTTATACATGTACAGTCAATTGATATAACGATATAACATATTTAATCATATATATATTTGACCACTCATGCATGGATATTACTCAGACCTAAATATTATGTATTATCTTAGTCTGGATCTAAACGGTAAAGGTGTTATGTACAAAATCATAAAACAGTGATGTTACATGTAAATTATATAAGAACAGGGGTTCTGAGCCCAGCTAAACACATATACACCCATGGGCTGCCTACAGCTGATATGGTGTGTATCTTTACAGTTACACCCATGTACCCCAACTAACATCAGACCATAATTGTGTTTCCCTGTAACCCATGTACAGCACCTAACACCATTGCACTGAGGTAGTGATTAAATACCTCATGCATATAATTGATGGTAATAATTAATTAGATTGGTACGTAGATAGTTCACTTAAAGGAAGGGTCACAAGACTGCCTAAAGATATGTCATTAGCAGTTCAAAATAATAAACCTATATATATACACCATCACAGCGTATGACTGTCCACCTATATACAGCCCCTAATATCATTATGAAGTTGCCTATACACACATAAACAAAACTGAAACAGTTTTGGAAAAAGTTTAATTTGACAAGGCGGAAATCATATCAAGATTTATCTGAAGAGGATGTTATATCACGATGTCATGTCATTTTTGCCTTGTGGAATCTGATTTTTATTTTCAAAAAAATTTAATTGAAACGAGAAGTTAAAATATTCTTGGAACCATGATAATGATATTTATCCGAGTGAACATGCAGTGCACATCACATTTCACAGATACAACAATTTGCAGCAGAATCTATGTATATGATTTAAAATTGTCTAAAATTTGTAATAACCATCGTATCATCTTTATTTGTATACCCTTTGTATTGTTTTGGATGTATCAAATTTAATGACTGCATATTGATTGTCAGGATTCCATCTGACTGTGTACATACTTCACTTGTATGATATGTTATTTTGTAGTGTATGTTGTTGTTATGAACATCCACTGGAAGATCTTGTGTACTGACAGGAAGTGGTGAATAAAAGAAAACTGTCCTTTTCTAAATATGAGTACAGTTTTGTATATATTATATTTGTCTGATA
Organism: Lepidonotus clava; assembly: GCA_936440205.1. Lineage (NCBI taxonomy): Eukaryota > Metazoa > Annelida > Polychaeta > Phyllodocida > Polynoidae > Lepidonotus > Lepidonotus clava. The sequence continues at coordinate 50,090,780 of OW387145.1, forward strand.
TTGTGAAGGGTTACTGCTATATGTTTACTTAGATCTACCAATTTTTACATTCACGATAGATGCATGAAAATTATGATTGGTTGTTTCTTTAAAAATCATGGAGGAATACATTATGTTTGGGCTGATCTGTTTTGCTTTGAATGTTGCGCTCATGCAGGACCAAGAACTGAGGTAATTTACCTAATTTTCAGAATTTAATCCAATCAGATACATAGAAAATAATGACAAAGGTGAGATATCAAGAAAGGTTATTCTCCTGTGGCCCATGGCACAATGAGTTTTGTAGCAATGAAGATCAATTAAACAACATCTTTCATTAATACTTTTATCGTAACAGCAATCGTTTTGATAATTAAAAAAAGGTTATTTAGAATGTGCTTGATGAGTTGTAATTTTTACTGATTTTTTTCTATTCTTTTATTCCTTCAAATATCAATTTACAGAATTTAATTATATCCAATAGAACCAGAGATATAAAAGTGTTGTTATAAAAAACATTTTACTGTTGCAAAAGATATCTTAAAGTCATCTTAAAGTTATAAATGTTACAAAAATTCATTGTGGAATGGGCCACAGTGGCCCGTTGCACAATGGATTATTGTTGTGAGGACGAAAAGCACAACGAACTTTTGCTTAACAAGGAAACTTTTCGTTGTAACAAAAATACAATATTTCTGGTTTTAATGTATGAAATTGAAATCTGTAAATTGTTAGAAGAAGGGAAAATATTAGAAAAGATTCAGTAAAAGATCCAGCTCTTTGAGGGCATTCTAAATATCGAAAAAAATGTGTCAAAACGACCGTTGTTACTATAAAAGTAACAACAAAATGTTTCACTGTTTTTTCATTTTCCTTGTTACGAAAATCATTGTGCAACGGGACACTGTGTCCCATTTTGCAATAACAATTGTAACAAGGATAACTCTTTGATAACTCTAAATAGATATTCTAGCAAATTTAGACAACTTTGTTGAGATGATCCTCTTTGGGAAACACCTATATCTTTTTTCCTACTGGATCAAATGGAGTTCTGTAAATTGATGTTAAAAGAGGCATTGTAGGACTAGTTCCTGTAAGTATAACAGATTATTTATAGAATTCTAAATAGTTTTATTTTGAGGGTGAAGATGTGGAAAAAACATGCATAACAGCAATCAAATCAACAAGGAAGGGTTTCCTTTTTACAATCGATTGCTGTTAAAATTGGACATTGTGCAACAGGCCACTGGTAGTCAAGGGTCGATGGCCATAGTGTAGCCTAGGCCCAAGCTCTTGACTACTGTGCCCTGTCGCATAACGGGTCTCGCTGTTGCGAACATTGGCACACCACTCTCGCTACAAGGACGTCCCTGTTGCGATGGATCCCCCTGTTGATTTGTGGGTTTTCTAAGCAACTGATTTTAATTCTGTAAAAAGTTCTAGAAACTAGACATTTAGATCTAAAATCCCTGAAATTTTCAGCCCAAGAAAATGATTAGATTCAGCCCAAGAAATTGATGCCGAATCTCGCATACAGTAGCGAGACTTTGCCAAACCCTCACTGTTTCTCTCCCTACAGCGAGCATTTGGTTATGCGACGGGCCACTGAGGTCATCACTGGTTTCATCTCCCTGAAATCTATAAATCTATTATAGGTTATTTTTTTGACAAAAGATTTTTTTTTAGATTTAACAAAAATGTGAAAACAGATTTCCATTGTAGGCATTAAGGGGCTGGCCTGCAGTAGGTTTGACTAAAATAATGACAATCTTAACATTACAAAAGCGGAAAGGCACGAGCTAGAGCACAATAAAAGGAGAGGGACTAGTGAACACTGTGAAATATCAGGATTCCTCAGATTATTCTAACTATGTTAAGATAATATGGGCCCAGATGCTGTGCACAGCATACCAATGTGAAACATGTTTGCATGATATTGTGAGCATTTGGTAAAAGTTTGAAACACCCTGCTGTATGATGTGATATACAAAGTGAGAGCCTTGAATGAAGTAGATAAAACTTTCATCTCAAAGATTTCCACTTCTGGGTCACACTTGCAAACAGAAAGAATAGCAATAATCTGTTTGCAGTCCCTTTTCAAATACGTAATAATTATCTTTGTTGTTAAAAACTAAATAGACTCTAATGTTCCAATTCCTATCAGCCAATGCTGTCTCAGTTCCCCCACCCATCTCCTGTCACCCCATGCTGTAGTCCCAGTCCCCCCACCACTCTCCTGTCAGCCCATCCTGTCGTCCAAGTTCCCCCTCCCCTCTCCTGTCAGCCCATCCTGTCGTCCAAGTTCCCCCTCCCCTCTCCTGTCAGCCCATCCTGTCATCCCAGTTCCCCCACCCCTCTCCTGTCAACCCACCTGTCATCCCAGTTCCCGACCCCGGTCCTGTTATTCTAGTTCCCTCAATCCTCTCCTGTCAGCCCATGCTGTCATCTTAGTTCCCTTACCCCTCTCCTGTCAGCCCATGTTTTCATCCCAGTTCCCCCACCCCTCTCCTCTCAACCCATCCTTTTATCCCAGTTCATCCACTCCTTTCCTGTCGTCCCCTCCTACCCCTCTCCTCTCAGCCCAACCTGTCATCCCAGTTCCCCCACTCCTCTCCTGTCATCCTAATTCCCCCACCCCTCTCATGTCATCCCAGTTCCCTCAACCCTTTCCTGTCAGTCCATGCTGTCATCCCGATTCCCCCAACCCACCTCCTATCAGCCCATCCTGTCATCCCAATTCCGCCACCCCTCTCCTGTCAGCCCATGCTGTCATCCCAGTTCCCCCTCCCCTCTCCTGTCAGCCCGTCCTGTCGTCCAAGTTCCCCCTCCCCTCTCCTGTCAGCCCATGCTGTCATCCCAGTTCCCCCACCCCTCTCCTGTCAGCCCATCCTGTCATCCAAGTTCCCCCTCCCCTCTCCTGTCAGCCCATCCTGTCATCCAAGTTCCCCCCCACCCCTCTCCTGTTAGCCCATCCTGTCATCCAAGTTCCCCCTCCCCTCTCCTGTCAGCCTGTCCTGTCGTCCAAGTTCCCCCCCACCCCTCTCCTGTCAGCCCATCCTGTCGTCCAAGTTCCCCCTCCCCTCTCCTGTCAGCCCATGCTGTAGTCCCAGTCCCCCCACCACTCTCCTGTCAGCCCATCCTGTCGTCCAAGTCCCCCCCCCCTCTCCTGTCAGCCCATCGTGTCGTCCAAGTTCCCCCCCACCCCTCTCCTATCAGCCCATCCTGTCATCCCAGTTCCCAGCTCCCCCACCCCTCTCCTGTCAGCCCATCCTCTCATCCCTGTTCCCCTACCCCTCTCCTCTCAGCCAATCCAGTCATCCCAGGTTTTCCAACCCCACGGCTCCCGTATAGTGATTGCGGGTGGGCTACAGTACAGAGTTATAGTTATCATGACTGAGACCTGCCCTCCTTAAGAATCCTCCCTCTCAGAGGACAATAACTTCATTCATCAGATTCAGGTCTCCTCCCCCCCTCAATTAACCCAATTATTTCTAAGGTGCTTAAGAGCTCAAATTCTTCCTCCCTAGATGGCTGAACTGGCTTTAGCAAATGCCAGGTGCTATAATATCCCCCAAAACTTGGCCCAAGAAGCTGTTGAACTCTCCCAGATCAGGTCTACTGAAACCATAAAGGCATCTTTTCTTAGAACAGTAATCATACAATATATTTTCCAAAGGAGTCCAGGGATTTAGGGCATTATCAAACTGTGCACTGTCTAATCTGCATTGGGGCATTTGTGTAGATACAATAGCACTATTTTACAAAAAGTAATTACTATTGTAATAAGATGGAGCAAATTGATTTAAAATCCCAGCGGGGACCCTAAAAAAATTTTTTTTTAGGGTCCCCGCTGGGATTTTAAATCAATTTGCTCCATATTGATCAAACTATCACTGTTCAACCAGACCCAAAATGACAAAATTGGTCCATACAAAAATAATCAGACCCTATGGTCCTGATAATATATCAAAAAAGCCCCCATGGGTATTTCTTGTAAATACAGGGTAATATACACCCCCCTTTTTCCACCCAGTGGAATAAGGGGATAACATACCGACTCTATATGTTCCTGATGAGATCCTATTGATCGAAACCACGAAAATAATTGCAAAAATAATACCCAGAAAATACCCCCTGCCTGTCATTTAATGTTAACCCACCACTGTTGATATTTAATGACTTGTCCTGGCCTGAGGTCACACTGACCCGGTTCCCCCTGACCCCCTGTGGTCAGCCCCACAGCCCCTGCTGCTGTGGTCACATGCAGAGAGTGACCAATGAAAAACATGTCACCCCTGACAACCAGGACCTAACACAGCTGAACCAATAGATTTCCAGCAATCTGTGTCAGCTGGAGAAAGGAGGGAAATTTGGACCTACCCTTGTCATTTCGTGGTCGAACAGGGAGTTGCTGCCTCGTCTCCTCTTCTATTATTGTAATAAGAACTGCTGGAGGCATCAAAGGTGACTCTATGACCCATAAGGTAATATATGAAGGGCAAAGCCTGAAGTTGGTATGATCCCATGGCTGTTATGACAAGCCGAGGATGATCCCAAAGGTTCTTCTATATTTTATCCTTCAAGCATTATGTAAAATATGTTAATTATGAGAATTAGGAATGGTACATACAGCATGTCAATACTTACCACCCACAATATGCACCACTCGTCAGGAGTGCAGATGATAAAAAATATGGCATAAATGCTTTGCTTTGGTATTCACGCATGGGGCTATATTGATGCTGGGATTTAATTTGCATCATTCAAACGCGTTAAGTTGTAAGGGGATTCATGAAAAAATATAGGGTATTACTCTTTGAACTTTTATATTATCTAAAATTCATACAAATGTAGTTTTATGACTGATAACGGTAACCCTTCCACTGCCTTCTGTTGGGCCATGGTTACAAAATCTCCTGTTATATCTAAAATAGTCACAGTGAATCCTTGAGGAAACCGATCGGATCATCTTTGCCTGTGGGTGTTTTGCAGGTTAAATAGGTAAAATGTACAGATGTTGTGCACGTCAGGAGATGCCACTATACATGTACATTTAATTCACCCAACCACAGTTACCAAATTTCTTGAGTTTTACCTGCAGGTCAACCTTGATCGGCATGCATGCTGGGAAATATGTCGACAAATCAGAATGCTTAAGTATAGAAATTGTCAATAATCATGGTATGATTTGTGGATTAACATGATGGAGAACCATTTTTCATTTTGTATCTGTTCGCTTTATTTTTCAAGTTGGTTTAAGAATTCATTCATAATATCTAGATATATTGCAAATATTTGTATGCTTACTAAAGATAGTCCTGTGTTTGTGTTGACAACATTGGGGCATATTAACCTGCATGTGCCTAAAATACAAAAAAATAGAGGCTGCTTCAATTGAAGGCCCTAAACAACAAAACAAGGGTGTATGGTATGTATTGCCTGGAGGGTGGGCCTGAATAGCAACAGCAATATTCTGGGGCCTTTTTACAGCCTTGTGCGGAAACACTCATAGACCACGTTCTCATTTTATATCTAGAGTTTCGCTTCCTCTTTTTAAGTGTGTGTATAAATGTATAGTGTCCTCTATACCAAGTAGAGCACAGGTAGAGTGTTGACTGACCCGTGTGATGAAGGTCACAGTCGACACAAATACACTATTACTAGTAAAAAGACCTATTTTAGGTCATAACCTAGTAAACAGGTGTAGAAGATGGTGGTCCTTAAAGTACCATTGTGGAATATAGACAGAGAGTCATGTCACATGGCACTGTATGCTCCTCAAATTGAATACAAATCTTAGCTTTTGAAATTATAGCATTTTAAGTTTTGGAAAATATTTGCAAAATTAAGAGATGTAGAAATAAGTTTTGAACTTGTCTAATTATCAAAAGTGACCTTAGACTAGATTCCAACAGGTGTATCCATAAACGTCATTGTTGAGAGGTGTAATCATAGGGAAGTATAAATAAAGAATATAATACATACATAACTTGTAACAAAAATTCTGCTTTAGGTCATAGGCACACACTGTGGTGCTATTATTGGCTGTAGGTCTGGGGAGGCTGTAGACGGGGGGGGGGGGGGGGGGGGGGCTAGATTATAGATAGTTTCTATATTTTCTCTCACACTTTGAATGTTTAAAGACATCCATGGCAGCTATATATAGCTCATGACTTAGCTACATAATTCTTCTCATGTCACCAAGCCTCACATTGCATGCTAAATTCACAAAGTTTTCATGATTGTCTGTTGGTCCATGGCTGACATGACTGCATTCCATGTACAGATTGAACAGGCTTTGGGGGGATGTTAAGTGTAATGAAACCAACAGTGGCCCAGAGGTTAACCCCACTATGTTAAGATACCTCTTACTGACAGTACAGAGAGTGTGTTCTTTCAGGTAGACTTTATAGAACCTGCGGCCGAAACAAAGACTGAGTCAGACTAGGAAAGAGGCGGGAGGTGTACCTTTGGTGCCTGTTCACACAGGATACTTTTGGTAAGTATGGTACAAGACATTTGTATCTGGTCAGTGTGTACTTAGTCTTGTGGATCACTGATAGTCATTCAATGTTTCTAAAAAGGCTAATCACATCAGCAAATAAGGATAATTGTGAACTATTTCGGGATGATCTACCATGTCAAATTTTATGGGAAGGCAGGTAACTATACTATGTATTCAATGTAATTTAAATATTGTCAGCTGAAATGAAATTGAATCACATTTACCTTCATGGTTTTTCTACATGCAGTATTCTTGTTTACACTTGTATTCGTTTTCTGTTGTTTAGCCCAGTAATGAGGGATGGACCCTATCTATTGGATAGGAAACAAATTGTTGACTTGTGGTTGCATTGCCTGACTATACAAAGCATGTCTGGTTGCCGCTAATTCTATATGCAGCACTCTTGTTTAATATTGTAAATTATCAAGAGCAATAAATACATTCAAATTATCTAAAAAGGCTTGAACGATGGATGATACTGGAAAGCCAAAAGGCTTCAGGAAAATCAGACTTGTTACTGCAATAAGGTGGTCTGATTTGTCATCACTCAAGGACATTTGTAACGATGGTTGGAACGTTAACCAAATCTTTGAGGAAATAGAACCTGCACCTAATCAGTTCCCCATTAAGCGGGTCTCTGCACTTCACTTGGCTGTGGAAGAGGGCTGGCTGGAAGGTGTGAAGTATTTAATGGATGTTGGGGCAGATGTAAACCTTCACAGCAATGTCATTTACAGCTGGGGTACAAAGCACAACCCAACACACCAAATGGGATACACTCCTCTTATGCTGGCAATATCTCTTTGGCCAAAGAAGAGCAGGATGAAAATAGTCAAGTTTCTTTTAGAACACAAAGCAGATCCAAATGTACAATGTCCCTACACCAAGCATTCGGCTGCAACAATTGCAATCCTCCATTCAAATCACCCGGCACTCTTGCACTTGCTCAAAAACTGCTCTATTGACCTAGGATTCACTGTTGACACACAGGAGGGACCAAAGTCAGTGTTAGACATTGCTTATGAACAAGTAACTGACCAAATGTTACAGGATCAGAAGGGCTCAGTGTTGGTACCTCAGCAGCTGCTCTGCCTGAGAGACCTGCTGGATCATCGACCTGACATCGAGGTATCCATAGACTCATTGCGTCATTTGGTTTGCTTGCAAACATTTGATGGAGACATCCTTGTAATTCTGAAATTGATGTATCAGAAAGGAATTAATGTAAATGCCATAACTTATAACTCTTGCTTTGCCCATGGTCCAACAGCTCTGTGTGAAGTGATACGAAACTCAGGACATCTGAACTACATACGGTGGCTTTTGAGACATGGGGCAAACACCAGAATGGTCGGAATCCAAAGACTGTTCACCGAAGCACTTTACTTTAAAGAATACAATATTGCAGAAATTTTGCTCCGCTCAGGGTTTCCAAATGATCACACACACAGGGATGTTGTGGAACATATTTACATCACAAATTCTTCATATGGAGCTCCATGGGGCAGTAGACATAATTGTTATGACTACAATGAAGCACTTTGTCTGGACTACTTGATTGCAATAGATTCTGGTGAATTGACAATGAGAAAGCAGCAAGAGGATGATTTACTTGAGTTCAGTGACATATATCTTGATTTCTATGAAGAGTTTCCAAAGGAGGAGGAAGCACAGATCAAACGACTCTATGACATACTGTGCCAGCCCCCTAGCCTGAAGCACCAATGTCGAAAGTTCATCCGGCTTCACCTCACTTCACTCAGTCCAGGTGTGATTAAAACTCTGCCTGTGCCCAAACAGATCAAACAGTTCATCCTCTGCCATGATATATAAAGGAGCAGGCTCCATGCATGCATGTTTGAGCAGCCCTTATGTCACCATTATGTCTGCATGTTTGAATATAAACATGTTATATGCCAGGCATATATCACATTATCATCATGTTATCATAATTATGGACTATTGGAATATGTATTCCTGATATGTTTCATTTCACATAACAAATGAGGACCCTTATAACAAGTTGATTTGTATGAAATTCTAAGACAAAGACAAAGAAACTTACATCTAAGACTATGCCTATGCCCATGCTCTGTGCCCTAAGCTAACCACACTAGCCAATGAATTAAAGTAGGAATATCTAAGTATACATCATCTTAATAACCTTTATAATTATGTATATATGCATTAATCTCCTTGAATCAGTGCTACTTTGCATCAATATTTGCCTCTTATGTTATGCTGGAGAGACCACATTTTGTGTTGTTTTTTTCAACAAAGTATCAACAATGTTAATTCTCAAGATTACTGTATGAATTAAGTTGAAACAGATATGCAGGCCACCAAAACTGAGGTTAAATTACATAGTCTGGGGTCCAAGCTATGAAATTGGAGCTTCTGGATGCCATGAAAAGTTTAAACCTAAAACCCTTTTGGGGTCCTAGAGGGGTCCTTTGGCAATGAAAATATGCCGCTTGTCACCCTGTAGAGGTGTGCGTAACCATGACAACTGCCATTTTATATGACAACCCTCATTAAAATTGAACCCCTTCAGAAAGATACTGCTCATGAAATATCTCATTCAATTTTTAAGTTTGGGACTTCATACCTGGTATACAAGGAACACAGTATGAGGTGCATCTACACAAAAGACAACATTGACCTTGGCCAAGGTCAAGGTCATCCAAATTGGTGTCGAATGTCAAAAATGGTCAAAAAAATGAAATTAAACTTCTTTCAAAGTGTCCCACCCTTTAGAATATGGAGGTTTATACCCAAACCTCTTTTGGTGTCCTAGAGGTGTCCTTTGGGTAGAAGAATATGCCAGTTGTCTCCCTGTAGAGGTGTGCACAACCATTACCCACGTGATTTTGCTTACTGACCTCCTGAAATCTCATCTTTTCAGAATAACACATTCTATGTGATATCTCATTTATTTGATAAGATAACCTTTTGATATCAGAGTTCCTAGTAGTTCTATGTGAGATGTTTCTAGACAAAAGACAATTCTGACCTTGGCCAAGGTCAAGGTCATCTAAATTGATGTCAAATGACGAAAATGGTCAAAAAAATGAAATTAAACTTCTTTCAAAGTGTCCTACTCTGTAGAATATGAAAGTTTATACCCAAACCTCTTTTGGTGCCCTAGAGGGGGCCTTTGGGTTGAAGCTTATGCCAGTTATGTCCCTGTATAGTCCAGGAGCCAAATCCAAAAAATGACTTTTTTCGTACGAAAAGACGGAGGATCTAAAAGTGGTTTTAAATCGTAGCCCATAACCTGAACTTTACATTTTGACGTGTTGGCATTTGCGCAACACGCACATTTGGCCGGTATCCATGGCAACGCATAGCAACCACAGAATTTTGAGAAACACTGAAAAAGTAGAAATATCAAAATAATTTTTCATACATGAGCAAAAGTGTGCATTGTTGTACCTCAAATGAAAGCCCATGGAGTTGGGAATGTAAAAGGAGAATGACAATGATGTCATGGTGACATGGTTGTCATGGCAACCAAAAACATTTCAAAATTTCATCATTTTCACTACTTTTTCCTATGTTCTTTTTGTTATAATGACAATAATTAGGACAGGAGTGATAAAACTATCATTTATTGAAAGCACAAGAGTCCCCACTTTGTATCCATGGCAAAAATTTCCATTTGTTCCATTTGTTACTCTGCCTAGCAACCATGAAAATGTCATCATGTGAATTTGGCAATCAGTGTCCATTTTGGGGCAAATTTGGTGGATTTCTGGAAATATATAAAACAGTTCTACAATACACATCAAACTTGCACTTGATGATCACCATTATTGATGAAGACTTGATACAATAAATCTGTTTTTACAGAAGAAGGAAGTTTCTAAGGCACTCCAGTTGCATAGCAACCATATGAAAGCAGGAGTTGAGCAGATTACTTAGGGTTTACCCCTTTACGAATGACCTTTCATTTCTGGAAACGAGATCTGAATGTACTATCACTAAAAGTTACATTTTGAAGACATAACATCAAATTGTTTTGCTTAAAAGGAAAACATTCCATTAATACTATTGGTTAAAGCATCCATTTGTTCCATTTGTTACTCTGCATAGCAACCATGAAAATGACATCATGTGAATAGGGCCATCCGTGTCCATTTTGGGGCAAATTTTGATGGATTTTGATACATTATATACCTAACAACTGTACAAAATTTTAAACTTTCACCTCCTTTTCATCAATTTAATGATGAAAACTTTATGTAAGATAATTTTTTCACATAAGAAAGAAGTTTCTATGACAATACAGTTGTCATAGCAACCATATGAATGGGGGAGCAGTTTTCTTATGACGTCTACCTTTTCAAATGACCATTCATTTCTAGTTATGAGGTTTGAATGCATGTTGAATATATGTTCAATTAATATCAAGTTGTTATACTAAGGATGAAAACATTCCATTGATACTCTGGGAAAAAGCTTCCATTTGTTCCATTTGTTACTCTGCTTAGCAACCAAGAAAAGGCCATATGTGGATCAAGTTGTCAGCATCCATTTGGGTACAATTTTGGTCAAATTTTACAGAAGATATCAAACTTGCACTGGCATATTTTCATTTTACTAATATAGAGTAGATGTAAGACATCATTTTCACATAAGAGGGTAGTTTATAAGATATTCTAGTTGCCATAGCTACCCTATGAAAACAGGATTTGAGCAGTTTCCCTTCCACCTTTCATTTCAAAATATTAGAACTGTATGTGCTATGACTACTTGTTAGTTCATCTTTCAAGGCATAACATCAAGTTGTTCTGCTAAGAAGGAAAATGTCCCATGTGTTATATTCATAAAGAGGGATAAAGCTGATAGTTGCATAGCAACCACATGTGAGAACTCTCTTTCTATGCAGATATATAATTCATAATTATTTTCCCCTTTTCTCTCAAGTTTGATGATCAGGTGTTCATTTGAGAGTATATTTTTTTTGTGGGATTAGTTTAACGTCCGGCCAACCCTTCAGGGTTCTTTCACTAGACTGCACAAGGTAAAGCCTTTCAGCTCGTTTTACGCCACAGGGGCAGTGACCAAATCTATGAAATGAGATGCCTATTTGTAGCAGTGGGACCCAATGCCCTCTTTATAGTGTTGCTACACTGAGATATCATGTCATAGGCCAACACAATACCCCACCCAGTCACATTATACTGACACCAGGCTGACCAATTATGTTTTGTGGTTCTTACTTTATACCGAGTGCCATGCAAGCAGTGACCACTACCATTGTTAAAGTCTTTGGTGTGACTCGGCCAGGGATAAATCCCAAGACCTCCCAGACTCAGGGCGGGCACTCTACCAAAGAGCTACTGAGTCTGGTCCCCCCATTTGTTGCCTTCTACAAACAGCAAGGGGCTGCTGGGGACCTATTCTTCCCAGGAGGCTCCCTAAGGAACCCCCACCCCGGATCCCCAGGGGGGTTGAGAGTATATAAAAGCACTTGAACTTGAATTATCAGGCCTTAATTAATGTAGATTGGGTTAATTCAACTGATCCTATTACTGTGTTGAATCTGACTAGTGTGTCCATGCAAACAATTCCTTATCAATTAGTCAGCCATGTGTATTAAAGGTATACAACTTGGTTTTCAAATTGTAAAAAATATCTACTGACCTCCTCACTGGGAAAGATACAGTAATTATGTATACACTTTCATACGGTATAACTGCTAAAGCACTAGTGTTCAGTCTTCCTCAGGCCAAACAAAAAAAATTGTTGTGTTCAGGTAACATAGGTCGTGAAAAATAGGGTAGGTAGGTCGAAAAAACTTTTTTTTTTCTTTTTTTTCTTTTTTTTTTACTTGCCAAAGAGACCCGGCCAGTGTTGGAAATAAAAAAGATATTCCGAATATTCTCAAAAAGCATTCTTTAGCATCTAAAATACATGCCCTGAGTATCCATGTGCCGTTTCATGGTCAAGTCTTTGGATTTTGAAAAAAATAATTAAAAATTCCCTGAAAAAAAGTTAGGGTAAGGCCAAAAATTTAGGGTAGGTAGGGTTACCTGAACACAACAATTTTTTTTGTTTGGCCTCATCAGAATATGTCGCCTTAGATATAGGAATGTTTGTGCAGTTGTCTTTGTAACCACAAGCATCAGTGCAACAGAGCCCATTTTTAAGGCAAGAGCAGCACCATGTCTCACAACTCTTTGTGCACTTGCATGATATGAGCATGGTAAGGGCTACTGGTGCTGGTGGATCACTGTTCCAATCAAGTTGCAAGTCTCTATCTGTCACAATCCTTCCCTTTCCATTTGGTAGTTCAGGGTGTGGGACTAGTGCACTGCGACAAATGGCAGCCTGGAAGTTTGCATGCTCAACATGTTTTTGCAAAGCATCTTGGGTTGGAGGTAGTAGATGAGATTAGAGATTTTTGAATTTGCGGAATGTTTTATACCTTGCCTCAGTAACACTGTCTGACATGCTGTTGTGGAATTTGCATACAAAATGCTCTATTCCTTCCAGTAGATTTTAATTGAATGGAACTTTTTGTCCAAGTTTGCCAAGTACCGCTCTGTGAGATTCTGATGAAATTGTAAGGTCCCATCCTTGTTTTTAGTTGTGGACCCCCCGGGACACAACTCCTGGGAGTTAGATAGGTACGTTAGTTATGACGCGTCGTCGCCATCTTTTCTCCCATAGATTGCTTACGAAAAAAGCCTGAAACAGGTCATTTTGTCACCAATTTCGGAGGTAAAGTTTAAGCAGCCACAGCCTAAAAAATAATATCAACATATCGAAAAAACATCTCTACCCGTCCCAAATAGCATACTGGAACGATATATTCAGTATTAAGAGGTTTTCAGGCCATGTTTCTGAGTTAGATTTTCACAGAAAAGCGCCTGCCAGCCTCTCGGGTTGGCGGGAAGAGGAGGACCAGCCCCTTCTCGGCCCGTCGACCAATCAGCGTCGTTCGTTTGATCACGTGACTTTCGGCCTTGAACTTGTGAATAATTAATTAGGCGTCGACCAATCAGCGTCATCAGTTCGTATCACGTGACCAACCGAGTCAGAAAATTTACATACGCCCTTCAAGGCCCTCGACCAATCAGAACCCGGCCGCCATGCTGTCCCCGACCTATGCACCCATATTTAGACACGAAATCGGCCTTCCCCCATGAAAACATTGTACCCAGAGATTCGTGTGGACCTCTATATCAGCATCGCATGGAGTATTTGTCATCAAATACGGATTTAACTTCGTGATCAAGGAAATGGCGCGGGTCGGACTTGGGGAGGCGAAAAGTTGACACTACGTGACAGTGTCCTCATCGCCGGGCCCGCCGGGTCGATACGGGGTAGTCCTCCTCCCCACGCCTGAATATCTGGATTTAATCAAGTTCTACACGTTTAATAATTGACATTCTACGCATACTAACGCATGAAATGGCCTGAAACATGCGTTCATATCGAATGCAAAGACATTGGATCGATCGGACACGAGGAGGCGTGACACGGTAAGCAGGCGGGCCACTGTCAATGTAATGTATTATGGAGGCTCCGAAAGCAATTCTTTATTTAGGCCCCCTCCAACACTGTCAATGTATTATGGAGGCACGAAAATACTCGATAAATATTGAAACCTGGGTCCACAATGGCAAGCATATATGAAATATATGATGGCAGGGCTTCCGCTTACTTGTTTTTTCGACCAGCAAATGAACTTAAAGAATCGCAGCCTCTTATATATAGCATGAAGTCCTGGCAGCATGTTGCAAATATCTGGTTTGTGTTCTGTGGCTAGTTCATGGGTGTTGACAACATGAGAGTTGCTCGAGGTTCCTGAAACCAAAAGTACCTCAGTGGGGATTATATGTGGAACATGAGAGGCAATGACTTCAACATCAGTATCTGATGAGTTGATGGTGACAACTTTGTGGCCATTAATATTGCAAGCAGCATGCAATGAGTGCTGAAACATTCTGGTTTTGGCATCATGGTAAAGTGTGATAAATATCTTAGTGGCACAAGTTTCAGAGAATCAAATTAAGCATTATTTATAAAAGACTTTAACTATCTGCTCATGCATTGATTATTAGTATATGTGTAATTGTTTAGCCTTTAGAACGAGGGCAACAGAAGCATGCAGTGTAGCACAAGAATTGATATGTCAGCACAAGAAGTGCTTATTAGGTATAAATGACCCTTGACATGGTCAAACAGACCATGTGATCAGTGTTAACCAATGAAATCAAAGTTCATGATAATATAAGAAGCAATGAAGCATGAGAATAAACAGTTCCTTTATGGTACTTAATGTGTCAACACCTCTTCCTTTCCTTAGCCAGAACCACCTCAGGACTAAGAATACCTAGAAGAATACCGGGAACAAAAACGAGGGAAGAAGAATAGTGTAGTTTAGGCAAAAGTGGTGATTGGACTTACAAAGATAAGGGTGCCCTGGGCACAAGAACAAAAAACATGACACATGCGGGGAATAGCATGAATATACAAGCAGGCATGGGGAACGAGATATTGGGTAGACAGCCAGTACGCTACCACCCTTCTTTTATTGGCAACAGCCCGGCTTTCTGGTCCCAGCGAGGGACATATAATGTATGCGTAGGCTCATGATGCCCGGCCGCCTGTGGCCCTCCCTCTTAAGATCACCGGAATCAGTTAGCTCTTTCGACGATTCACCATTCAGCCCACCCTCTTGCATGAGGCACAACTCTGAGAAACTTGACTCACTCAGTGCTCCGTGTCCTGTCTGCTTGTCCTGAGCCTGAGGCCCGGACAAGCGACTCCATAGGATGTTCCTGTTCTTTCTTTCATTCCACGAAGAATGGCCAGAGCTGGAAAAAGAAAAAAATTAAACAAAAGGAGCTACGATATTAGTTGAAGACCCTTTTCGTTACATGGATTATCAAAGCAGTTGAACCCCCTTGGGCATTCCAGGGAAGAATAGGCCCCCAGTAGCCCCTGCTGATTTTATAAGGCAACGATAGGGGGGACCTAGCACCGACCAAATGGATCTTTTGGTTCAATTCCCGGTCAATGCTTGGTTCACTAAGGGATGAGGTGTAGCAAAAATGATTTCAAGGTTTTGATCCCCTGCTGTTTGCCTGCCCTGTCATCTTCATCTCATAGATTCGATCACCAAGACAGAATTTGTCCCAACTGGTTTTCGCCGTGAAAATGACCTTGGCTGTCGGTAGGCATAAAACACCCAACACTCACTCACTCAAAGGAGTTTATGTGGAGAGAATCACAGTTGATGCAGAAACTGTTTTCTTTTCTTGCAGGGGCTGCAGAGAGGACTCAATCTACAGATGAGACAGCCAATGGCAGATTGTCAAGCTCATGAGAACTTCTCTCGTATACATTTCCTGAGTCTGAGCAATGATGAGAAGACATACAAAAAGTGTGCTGTCTGCCTTGATCACTTTCTCCTTGTCTGTAGTTTTTGACTTCCTGTGTATGAAAGCATCATCAAATGCTTTAACTTTTGACCATTTGATTGGTGCAAAGAAATCTTTGGCAGTATAGATTTGTTCGTCTATTAAACTTTGAAGGGCCTTGTCATCTATTTCTCTTGCAGAAAGAAGATTCTGAAGATTATTTCTCCATTTGCTACTACAGTGGTCCCTCTATTTGTGGCCCCACTCACCAATGGGGGCCCCCTCATCAATAGCCACCCTTCTGATGTGGCCAGCTAAGATGCCAAGAAAAGGGCATGTTGAGATGATCTGGTGGTAAGTAGTCATACTTAGAAGAGAGGAGGGGTGGACAGGAAGTGTTGATAGGAACTGGAGGTGAGTGTTCACACCTAGAAGAAAGAGGAAGTGGCAAGCAGGTGTTGAAAGGACCTGGTGGTGAAAGGTTGCACTCAGAACAAAAGAGGGGCCTGGATATGTTGAGAGAACTTGGTGGTGGTGAAAAACAAGAATTTTGAAATGTAGATCCTAAAGGATCTATTAGTGAAGAAATGTGCACATACCACTGACCTCAGGCCCGGGTGGCATACCCCCCTCACCTTACCATATGTGTACACACCAGTAGGGGCGGTCCTTTACCCTTGATTGTCCACTTCTGACCACAGGCCTGAGTGGCATATAACCACCTCATCTACTGTAAATGTACACACCAGCAAGGGTGGTCCTATATCCTGACTGTCCACCACTGATCCAGGCCTGAGTGGTGTCTCCTTCACCCTTCCTGCCCATGCCTATAGGGGCAGTCCACCACAACTAATGATCCATGAAGGTGGTGACCACAGGCATCCAAGAACTTATATAGCAGAATTCATTGAACAAAAGTAGGGCCAGCCTTCTCAATAGATTTACACAACCTGCCATTATTAGAATGTCCAAGAGAACAACACACTTCACATACGACCTTTATAAGTTAAGAAATGGGCCATTTAATAATGACCACAGGCACCATAGATGATGTAGTTAGCCGGTCTGTTTACCTTTTGTGTAACAGACAAGGTAGAAAAGCCAAGGTCTTTATGTCCCTGTCCTGATCAGAGCAGCATGGACGGAAGTGACATTTCATTGGTTGAAGTAATGCAAATGAGCTGTTGACATCACATTTAGGGTGGGTCTGAAGCCCTGGTCAGGGTTGAATGAACTGCTGGTGCCCTGAGAAGGGCTTCACAGAGCCAGCAAAAAGCCCTGCCAGCAAAAGGCCCTGCAAACGTCCACACTGCTCCTCCCATGATATTTCTATTGGGATTTCCTTATAAAGATCAAAATATACTTTCATTTATGAAATGATTCATTTATATGCAGGCGATATCCCTGGTAGGTTAGTATTTGCAAACATTTCATTTTAATGGTTTCCTAAGTCATAGTAAGTTGTGTTGACATTATGGTCTGCTGCTAACATGGCCACCTTTAGTGTATATATAGGTAAACAGACCAGTGGTTAGAATTGACTATGGTGCCTGTGATACTGACAGTCGTGTTCTATACAGCCCATTTATATACTAAAAAGCCTACTTGTATAATATGGATTTCCTCAAATCATGTCAATAGAATGCTTCCCTTTACCAACGGTCACCCCTCTTATGCTGCCAATTTTCAGTTTCACCATTGGTAGCCACATAAATGCGGGAGTGCTGTATTCCTGATACAACGCTTCTTAAATTCTGAAAACTGTTAAAGGGGTTGTTTTCCCAACCAATATTCTTTTCTTGGACAGAATGTACATCCTCTTCATCCTTTGTCATTCTTCCTGGTCTGAATTCCTTTTGTTCTCTTTCGGTTGTGGAAGAATTACTCAGACTTCTCAGATCTTCAAGAACAGATGCCCATGTGTGTACTCTAAATAGCAATTTCTTTACAGCTGTAAGTTCCTGGGTGAAGCCAACCATCCCCCCTTGACATTTTGTACTGGTTGACTGTCTGCTCAGTGGTTTGGTCAATTTGGATTCTGGTGAATTTTCCATGACCTCTCTGTGATGTGAATTCTCCCCTTACCATTTGACAATATGCATCAGGATGGCTTTCCTCTAGTCATTTTAACCCAATACACTGGTAGGTATCTTGGATAGTGGTGCTTGTCATATGCAAAGACCCAAGACAAAAATCTCCCTTATGCAGATGTAAAGCCCTGTCACCTTCTCGTGATGCACGGATGAAGCACGGAAGAAGCAGGACCATCTTCATGTAGTTGATCCAGAATTCTTTAATTGGACCTTGGGGTACAGTTAGATACCTTTGGTAGAGGTTGAATAAGACCTTGAATTGAGGAAGACTTGTGAGACAATCAAAACCACTTGAATCCAAACACTCCTTCAGCTTTGTGAGATCATTGGACATTTCTTTGAGATCTACAACATGGATGTCACTCTCTGATAGCCATTGACGGAAATCCTGCAAGGAGAGTCTGAAGTTTACCAAAACTTTTTATGGCAATGATTTATATTCCTTTTTAATTAACATGTTCTGCAATGAGATTTATAGATCATATGCTGGAGTATTTCCAGATAAAAAACTAACCTTGTGCAACTGGACAGCACAGTTGTAATGTCTTCCTTCAAGTACACCAGACACAGAGTATGCTCTTGATGAGGAAATTGGTCAGCCCTGCATCCCCAAATATCTTGCCAATGATAGATAGAAATGTGTAGGCAGCATGGAATACGCTCATACGAAGGACTATGTCAGCTGCAAGACATTAATTTTGCTATAGAATCTGAATGGCTTTATCATACAATGCTTGGTCAAAGACTGTGACACAGTCTCTATGACCCAAATCTTCTACCATTGCAAGACTTCTTTTCAGTGCATTATACACAGCCTGAGGATCAGAGGGGGTTGCATGTCCAATAATACAGGAAACTATCTCCTTCATAGAGCATGAGGCATTAAATGCTGTCCAAGTTGGAACAGAACGATAAGTAGATAAAGTAGAATCTTGTTTGTTGGCATCAATAGGGAATCTTGACATTAACCATGCAAAGTCTTTGTACTCTAAATTTTCTGAGGCATCAGATGTCCTTGCTGGTTAAATGGCTCTGGTCCTCATTTCTGTTTTAGAGCATTTCCCTTGGCGAGTCTTCTGTAGATGGTGTTCATGGTTTATCGTCCATGGTTTGAACACCAGCTTTTGGTTGAACAACAATTGCATTCATGGCATGTGTTGTTCTTTTACCATCAAAAGTCTCCCCTTGGGAATCAATATTATCCCAGCAAATCCCAGCGGGACATTTGGTAGGCAAGCACTTGGAAGGTATTTCCCTTCTATCTCATTCTGCAGATGCACTTACTGGTTGTACAAATAGAATGTAAGGAACATTTTCCTTCTAAGCATAACAACTTGATGTTTTGCCTAGAAAAATGATCATGCAGTCATAGTACATAACATGTGCAAGTTTGACATCTTCTGTAAAGTAGTTATACTTATCTAACAAATTCAACCTAAATTGTACCCAAATGGATGCTGACAACTTGATCCACATAAGTATGGCCTTTTTTTGGTTGCTAAGCAGAGTAACAAATGGAACAAATGGAAGCTTTTTCCCAGAGTATCAATGGAATGTTTTCCTCCTTAGCATAACGACTTGATATTAATTGAACATATATTCAACATGCATTCAAACCTCATAACTAGAAATGAATGGTCATTTGAAAAGGTAGACGTCATAAAAAACTGCTGAACTCCCCCATTCATATGGTTGCTATGACAACTGTATTGTCATAGAAACTTCTTCTTATGTGAAAAAATTATCTTACATAAAGTTTTCATCATTAAAAATGATGATAAGGAGGTTAAAGTTTAAAATTTTGTACAGTTGTTAGGTATATAATGTATCAAAATCCATCAAAATTTGCCCCAAAATGGACATGGATGGCCCTATTCACATGATGTCATTTTCATGGTTGCTATGCAGAGTAACAAATGGAACAAATGGATGCTTTAACCAATAGTATTAATGGAATGCTTTCCTTTTTAGCGTAACGATTTGATGCTATGTCTTCAAAATTTAACTTTTAGTAGTAGTACATTCAGATCTCATTTCCAGAAATGAAAGGTCATTCGTAAAGGGGTAAACCATAAGAAATCTGCTCAACTCCTTCTTTCATATGGTTGCTATGGCAACTGGAGTGCCTTAGAAACTTCCTTCTTCTGTAAAAAAAGATTTATTGTATCAAGTCTTCATCAATAATGATGATAAGCAAGTGCAAGTTTGATATGTATTGTAGAACTGTTATATATATTTCCAGAAATCCACCAAATTTGCCCCAAAATGGACACTGATTGCCAAATTCACATGATGACATTTTCATGGTTGCTAGGCAGAGTAACGAATGGAACAAATGGAAATTTTTGCCATGGATACAAAGTGGGGACTCTTGTGCTTTCAATAAATGATAGTTTTATCACTCCTGTCCTAATTATTGTCATTATAACAAAAAGAACATAGGAAAAAGTAGTGAAAATGATGAATTTTTGAAATGTTTTTGGTTGCCATGACAACCATGTCACCATGACAACAAAAGTCATTCTCCTTTTACATTCCCAACTCCATGGGCTTTCATTTGAGGTACAACAATGCACACTTTTGCTCATGTATGAAAAATTATTTTGATATTTCTACTTTTTCACAGTGTTTCTCAAAATTCTGTGGTTGCTATGCGTTGCCATGGATACCGGCCAAATGTGCGTGTTGCGCAAATGCCAACACGTCAAAATGTAAACTTCAGGTTATGGGCTACGATTTAAAACCACTTTTAGATCCTCCGTCTTTTCGTACGAAAAAAGTCATTTTTTGGATTTGGCTCCTGGACTATGTAGAGACATGCACAACCATTACCCAAGAGATTATGTTAACTGACTTTCTGAAATTCCATCTTTTGAGAATGACACTATTCATGTGATATCTCATTTATTTGATTAGAAACCCTTTTGATATCTGTTCCAAGAGATGTCCCTTGACAAAAAACAACTCTGACCTTGGCCAAGGTCAAGGTCAATATCATTTAGATTGATGTCAAATGACAAAAAAGTCAAAAAGATTGTCCAATTAAACTTCTTTCAGAGTGTCCTAAAATATGAAAAATAATACCCAAACGTCTTTTGGTAGCCTAGAAGGGTCTTTTCATCATAATTTAATCTCAATTGTCTCCCTGTAGAGGTGTACACAACCAATACACACACTATTTTTTTTGCTCATCTTAAATTTCATCATTTTAGAATTGCATATTTCACGGTGATATCTCATTTCTATGTGATATCTCATTTATTTGATAAGATAACCTTTTGATATCAGAGTTCCAAGTAGTACTATATGAGATGTTTCTAGACAAAAGACAATTCTGACCTTGGCCAAGGTCAAGTTCATCTATATTGATGTCAAATATCAAAAATGGTCAAAAAAATGAAATTAAACTTCTTTCAAAGTGTCTCACCCTTTAGAATATGGAGGTTTATACCCAAACCTCTTTTGGTGCCCTAGAGGGGTCCTTTGGGTAGAAGAATATGCCAGTTGTCTCCCTGTAGAGGTGTGTAAAACCATTACCCTATCTATTTTGCTTACTGTCCTGAAATTTCATCCTTTCCAAATTACACTTTTTTACGTGATATCTCATTTATTTGATAAGAAAACCTTTTAATATCTGAGTTCCAAGCACTATCATATGAGATGTCTCTAGATAAAAGACAAACTGGCCGAGATCAGGGTCAATGTTATTTAGATTTATGCAAAACAATGAAAATTGTCAAAAAGTTGAAATCACTTCTTTCAATGTGTCCTACTCTGTAGAATATGAAAGATTGTACCCAAACCTCTTTTGGTAGCCCTGAAGGGTCTTTTCAACAGAAGAAAATATCTCAATTATCTCTCTGTAAAGGTGTACACAACTATTACCCACACTATTCTGTTTGCTTATCTCCAATTCCATCCTTTTAGAATAGCATATTTTATGGAAAATTTCATTTTATAAGATATTTATTAAATATCTATGTTCCAAGTAGTGCTTTATGAAGTGTTTCTGGACAAAAGACAACTTTGACAATGGCCAAGTTAAGGTCATTCAAACTGACATCAAATGATAACAACTGCAAATAAATTAAAATTCCACACCTTCTCAAGTGTTCTTCTGTTGGGAATATGAAATGTCATAGCAATACCCTTTCAGGGTCATGAACAGGGGTCCCTATAAGACTTGATGATACACCAGTTTTCATTCTTTAGAGGTGTACATTGTGGTGACCTATGCCATTTCATTCCCTTTTACCAGAACATCTGATTTATGTAGACTACAACTTGTTGCATGTGATGTCTCTCATCTAAAATGAATAGTGGTACTACATAAGTCACATATCTGCAAGATATGACTTTGACTGTCATGAAGTTCAAGGTCAACAAATTTATAAACTAATGCCAAAAGATGCAAATCATTGGAATTAAACTTCTGCTCAACTGTTTAATTGTTAGTAATCCTATAGAGGACCTGGAAGAATTCATTATCTGAATTGCCCATGCCATTTTGTGTCATTCTATCCATTGAATTTGACCAGTTCAGAATAGCAAACCCTAGAATTGAAACAACATATTTTGATTACCAGTTCTTTGGCACAAAGGTTGTTCAGTGAATAGAATTTACATAGTAACAACTATAATTAGAGGTATAGTTGTCATACCTTAAAACATTCATAGTCCACAGAAATCAGTTTTTATGGGATAAGTGAACGAAATGGCATGGGTCACCATTATGTATGCCTCTAAAGAATGAAAAATGGCATAATACCAATTCTTAAGGATCCCTACATGATCCCAGTAGAGTATTGGCTATGAAATTTCATCCTTTCGGAATAACACTTTTTATGTGTTATTTCATTTATTTGATAACATAACCTTTTGATTTCTCAGTTCCAAGTAGTACTATATGGAATGACTCTAGACAAAAGACAACCAGGGTATCAACCTAAGTTCCATTTTCAAATTCCCTGTTTTCCCTGAGATTCCCCTGTCCTACGACAGTTTTTCCCTTTGCTGTTTCCAGCAAGTTGATCGAATTGAAAAGCCCCTGCACAAAGAAAACATTAAATGTTTTCTTTGTGCAGGGGCTTTTCAACTTTTTGTTGTTGGGTTGTCCAAATTTTGGACAACCCAACAACAAAAAGTTGAATCCCTAATATCTTGAGAATCAGGAATTTCAGAACCTGGCCAAAATAAATTCCCTGTGTTTTCCCTGTGTTTTGGCGAAATTTCCAAATTCCCGGTGTTTTCCCTGTCAGGGGATTTTTTTTTTGCCATTTTCCCTGTTTTCCCTGTGTGGTTGGTACCCTGGAAAAGTCTAACCTTCATGTTCCCAACAGAAGAACACTTGAAAAGATGTTGAAGTATCATTCTTTTATTGCAGTTTTAGGCATTTGATGTCAATTTGAATGACCTTTCCAAGATCAAATTTGTCATTTATTCAGAGGTTTCTGATATAGCACTAATTTGAACATAGACATTTAATGATTATCTTATAAATGAATTAAATTTCCCGTGAAATATGCAATTCTAAAATGATGAAATTTAAGATGAGCAAAAAAAATAGTGTGTGTATTGGTTGTGTACACCTCTACAGGGAGACAATTGAGATTAAATTATGATGAAAAGACCCTTCTAGGCTACCAAAAGACGTTTGGGTATTATTTTTCATATTTTAGGACACTCTGAAAGAAGTTTAATTGGACAATCTTTTTGACTTTTTTGTCATTTGACATCAATCTAAATGATATTGACCTTGACCTTGGCCAAGGTCAGAGTTGTTTTTTGTCAAGGGACATCTCTTGGAACAGATATCAAAAGGGTTTCTAATCAAATAAATGAGATATCACATGAATAGTGTCATTCTCAAAAGATGGAATTTCAGAAAGTCAGTTAACATAATCTCTTGGGTAATGGTTGTGCATGTCTCTACAGGGACATAACTGGCATAAGCTTCAACCCAAAGGCCCCCTCTAGGGCACCAAAAGAGGTTTGGGTATAAACTTTCATATTCTACAGAGTAGGACACTTTGAAAGAAGTTTAATTTCATTTTTTTGACCATTTTCGTCATTTGACATCAATTTAGATGACCTTGACCTTGGCCAAGGTCAGAATTGTCTTTTGTCTAGAAACATCTCACATAGAACTACTAGGAACTCTGATATCAAAAGGTTATCTTATCAAATAAATGAGATATTACATAAAATGTGTTATTCTGAAAGGATGAGATTTCAGGAGGTCAGTAAGCAAAATGGCATGGGTAATGGTTGTGCACACCTCTACAGAGAGACAACTGGCATATTCTTCTGCCCAAAGGACACCTCTAGAGCACCAAAAGAGGTTTGGGTATAAACTTTCATATTCTAAAACATAGAACACTTTGAAAGAAGTTTAATTTCATTTTTTTGACCATTTTTGACATTCAACATCAATTTAGATGACCTTGACCTTGGCCAAGGTCAATGTTGTCTTTTGTGCAGATGCACCTCATACTGGGTTCCTTGTATACCAGATATAAAGTGCCAAACTCAAAAATTGAGTGAGATATTTCATAAACAGTACATTTCTGAAGGGGTTCAATTTTAATGAGGGTTGCCATACATAATGGCGGTTGTCATGGTTACGCACACCTCTACAGGGTGACAACCGGCATATATTTATTGCCAAAGGACCCCTCTAGGACCCCAAAAGGGTTTTAGGTTTAAACTTTTTATGGCATCGAGAATCCTTAAATAAGCTCTTTTTTGGAGTCTGGACCCCAGACTAACAGGGCTTAGTCGGACCTATTTGTTTAAAAAATTAGGGATAATTAAAGCTGACCATAATCAGAAAATTAGTAAATCACTGCCCATCATCTACTGTTTTCTTGATAAAAATTGTATATATTCACACAGTTGTGCACAACTTCAGGAATAATGTCATTTCATAATTGAGTCAATAAACATTATTCAATAAAAATCTGAATTCTAACTTTATAAGTGAGTTTGCTTCCTCTTTATGTGTACCTAATTAACAGTGCCCCTTTTGACTTGCTACTATGTACTGTACAGGTAGAATGTTGACTGTCCTATTTTAAGGAGGTTGCATTTGACACAAACGCTTGTGTACTAGTTAAAAGCCTATTTTAGGTCACAGCCAGTAAACAGCAGAATAGTGTATGAAGCCAGAGGGGGGAGGGCACAGGGTGTGTAGTGGGCCAAAGGATGTTCATCACATATCGGATAGTTGATATAAAGTCACAATTCACTAAATTTTGTTTTTCACTTTGATTCTTTAAAGGTAAATATGGGTGACCATTGCAGCGCCACCTGGTACGTTTTTATTTGTATTGTAGGATTTACTTGAAATTTCAGTTAAACACGATGGAATATGTAGGAGAAACAAATTTGGAAATGTACAGGAAAAATGCGCAGAAAAAAGTAGGAAAACATAGCTGAAATGCCAGATTTTCCCCATATTTTCCATATTTCTATAAATAGAATGTGATTTTCTGAGGTGACCTAATGTTTTCTTTATCTAAAATATAAATAGATATTCAAAGTAAAAATCATGGTTCATTTTTGAATGTTAAAAAATGTATGTTTTGCATTGGTAAACAGTGAATTTTTCAAATGCCCCTATCTTTAAAATTCACATGATGACATTTGAATTTAATGGTTCTTTTATGTTCCTCCTGCATCCCCTTAAGCACTTCAGAATTATGTCATGTTTTTTTAAGAAATCACCCCTAACAGCCGCATTTACCTTTAAAGTGATCATATCACATGTCAAATAAAACACTTATCTCAGTTTTAACAATCTACATTTCTACTCATACCATTTTACCTTTTGAAAAGGACTTGGGAATGTAGGAATTTTTTAAACCCTGGACACAAAACTGGTAGTACCGTTGTAACTATAACTGGCATTGTTGTTAACAACAAGTGTCACTAGAGGGAAATGTAAATATGTACATATATACTAGTAAAAAACAGCTTAGTCAATGACCTCTTGAGAAGACCAGCCCCATTGTGGTACACTCTGTTTGTGTTTGGAGAGGGTGTAGAGGAGGGGACTCTGTCACATGTAGGATTATAGATGTAGAGTTATGCCATGTACTTCTATATTTTTCTTTTCAACTTTGACTTTTAGAAGCATCCTTGCCACATCTCAAATTTAGTTCATGTCTTAGCTATGTATGTCTCCTCATGTCACTAAGCCACATGTTGCATGTTAAATTCACAAAGGGGCTGTGCTGACCAGTTGGTCTGAGGTGTTTGAGGCCATAGCTGACCTGAATGCAGCCTGTGTACAGACCAAACATGCCTTGGGGCGAAACTATTACCGACCCAGAGGTCTCACTTTGCTGTATTGAAATATCTCTCACTGTGGGTACGGAGGGTGTGTTTATTAAGGTAAGCTCTATACAATCTGTGACTGAAACAAAGACTTAGGGAGTATGTAGTATGGTAAAAGCTCTATACAGTCTGTGACTGAAACAAAGACTTAGGGAGTATGTAGTATGGTAATTCTGACACAGAAACAAATATTTCGATATACTCAGAAAGAGGCAGGAGGTGTATCTTTTGTGCCTGTTCTCAGAGATAGATTTGTAAGAGTGTATGGTACTAGATATTTGTGTCTGGGAAAACGACTTTGTAGAAAGGCGGGAGGGAAGTGTGAGAATCCGCCACTGTAAAGTCATTTTCAGAGTCAATAATGGTGGGGGGACAGGTGACCAATCAGGTTGTATCATCTTCAAAATAATCCAACTATTGTCAGCTAAAATTCAAATAATAGCTTATCTCCTCTGTCTACACCAATCACCAATTTTTCGCACTTGTTAGGATTGGTCCTATACTGAGCTAAAACAAATGAGCTATGAAAACATGTCTATAAAACTTTATAGTTTACAGCTTAATGAAGAACATAATCAGCTTTGTGGTTTTAGCTTTTATTCAGTAACAAAAATGTTAAGTCAATAGAGACCTATTTAATTAAGGGATTTACAGGGGGAACTTTTCCGATAAATCTCAACTCATCCTTTCACAATCATCCCCTCCCTCAGTCATGGTTGGATGACCCGGGAGGCCCCCTCCAATCACCCAATGGGAGAGAGTCATGGGTAGCTTTCAAATCTGCACTCGGTGAAAGGCAGTGAAAGGTAGCAGTCATCGACACTACATAGTAAGATTTAGGCACAAACCGATTTAGGTACTTTAAATGGGGGATTCAACAAATATTCACAATTTTTCATAGTAAGCCAAATAACGTTGGTGGTGGTCAGAGCTATTGGGTCGCAATATCAAAGTCTGTAATGTTACTTTGTCCTTTTCCTTCACTCGCTCCTGGTTTACAGACCCTAACATGAGATCACAGATGAAACCGCTCAGGGCATAAAGTCCACGTAAATAAACTTTACAAAAACAATTGACTGAATAATCTAAGCAAAATGAAATTCCAATTTTATCAAATACAGGTAAGGCTCAAGTACCCAATATATTGTTATTATGAAGGTTACAGTTGTAATACGTCTTGGCTTAGCTTGAATTGGCTACTTTGGTTAGGCACAATTTTGTAGCATTCTCATTGTAAGATATGTAAATGACCAAATATGCTGTGCTTTAAATATACTGTGCTTTATATGTCATGAAGTAACCTTTGATTAGGCTTTCTTTTCTTTATAGAATATATAACTGTGGGTATGAGTATGTATGTATATACATAACTGAAAGTTGCAAAACACACTTCATTGGACAATTTTTTTGACCAAGAATATCTAAACTTATAATAAACATCAACTTTTAACATTTTGAATGCATGTTCATAATCTATTTATTCAGGGAACTGTGTTTCAAATTATTCTTTATCTAATTCTTTGTTTTTATTTTATGTACTGTGGAAAAGATGTTTTAAAAAATCACAAATGTTTTCCTGATTATTAACATGAAATAAAAGCTAGGACCTAAATAGAAAATCTGAGACACAGTTCCCTCCATAGGAATATCATTTACATATATTGTTAATATTTCATCAATTTGAATTGGGTACTAAATGAAAAATCTTTGGCCAAAAAATGAAAGTGAAAGAAATAGTTTTATCAATATTTTTTTCCAGCTTCAATAAAATTGAAACATTACCTATGTCATCAAATTGAGAAAAATACAAGATTTTAGATGATATGTTATGCATAGAAAAGAGTTTCTGAGATGTTACACTTTAAGCCAATCTGACTCCAACCATAGTAGTCTATCCTTAGAGGCATTGACTTGTATACATCTTCATTGTTTATTTATATACAGCATTCTTGTATGATATTGAACAGGCTCAAGAGAAATAAAACAAGGCTTGAACAATGGATGATCCTGAAAAGCCAAAATACTTTAAGGAAAAGGATAAACTTATTTCTGTGTTTATGTGGGCTGATTACCGCAGAAAACTTATTTCTGCCATAAGGTGTGCTGATTTGCCATCACTCAAGAACATTTGTGATAATGGTTGGAATGTCAATCAACTCTTTGAGGAAGCATCAACTGCACATAATCAGTTTCCCCTTAAGCGGCTATCTGCACTTCACCTGGCTGTGGAAGTGGGCTGGCTGGAAGGTGTACAGTATTTAGTGGATGTTGGGGCAGATGTCAACCTTTACAGCCACTTCTACCATCTATTGGGCCGAATGGAGTACACTCCTCTTATGCTAGCAGTAGGTCTATCTCATCAGTCTCCAAGGAACAGATTAGAAATAGTTAAGTTTCTTTTGGAAAGAGGAGCAGATCTGATGTTAGAATATCTAGGGGACTCAGCAATAGAAATTGCTATCCACCATGCAAATCACCCGGCACTCTTCCTCCTCCTCCAACACTGTACTATTGATCTTTGCAAACTAGAGTTAGCTTTACACACTGCTTGTAAACAAGTAACTGACCAAATGTTTAAGGAGCAGAAGCACTCAGTGAATGTACCTCATCAGCTGCTCTGCATGAGGGACTTGCTGGATCATCGACCTGATGTGGTGATCTATACAGGCTCGTTATGCCATTTGGTTTCCTTGGCCACATTCAATGGAGATATCCTTCAAATTCTGAATTTGATGTATCGGAAAGGAATTAATGTTAATGGAAGAACTGATAACTTTTCCTTTATCTACTGTCCAACAGCTTTCTGTAAAGTGATACGATTTTCAGGACATTCAAATTACATACGGTGGCTTCTGAGGCGTGGGGCAAACACTAGAATAATTGGAACCCAAAGAAGATTCATTGAAGCACTTGACTTAAAAAAATACAATATTGCAGAAATGTTGCTCTGCTCAGGGATTCCAAATGACAACACTTTCAGAAAGGTTGTGGAACATATTTACATCACAAAATCGTGGGGCAAAAGACTTGATTGTTATGACTACAGTGAACCTGAGTGTTATGACTACAATGTCCAGCTTTGTTGGGACTACTTGACTGCAATAGCTTCTGACGAGAAGAGAATGAGAGAGAACCAAGAGGAGGATTTACTTGAGTTCAGTGACAAATATCTTGATGTCTATGAGGAGTTTCCGAAGGAGGAGGAAGCACAGATCAAACGGCTCTATGACATACTGTGCCAGCCACCTAGCCTTAAACACCAATGTCGAAAGTTCATCCGGCTTTACCTCACTTCATTTAGTCCGGGTGTGATTAATACTCTTCCAGTACCGAAAATGCTGAAAAGGTTCATTCTCTGCCATGACATATAAAGTGGGAGGTTCAATCTAGGTATATTGTGTACCTCATCTTTCACCATAAGGATGAATGTCATAATTTTATTCCACAAAGAATACTCGTATGGATATACAAATTATTTACTAGGAATTTATTATGTTATTATATGCATGCTTTGAATATAAGCTTCCTGATATATTTTGTTGTGCTTATTGACAAATGAGCATTGTTGCCTTTTTCATAATGCAATGGATAAAAATATACGGGAGTTTGTGTTTCATAACTTACAATCATGTTTTCTGTCTGCATAGCTACAGGGGTTTAGGTGAGTTTACAGGGGGTAACACTCACGGGAACTTTAGGTACATCTATGGGAGCTTTGCGAGTCTATATACTGGGATTATCGGGTGATTTACCCGAGTTTTGTTATGCAACAACATTTTCAAACTCCTGTACAATTTCTGTAAGGACACATAATGCTTCTGTACCTAGGGATATTATTGTGCAACAGGCCACTGTTATAAGTAAGTGATATGTATAGATTGACTTCAAATTATAAAGATGTATAAATTTACTTTCTGGATCAGGGCATGCTATGTGCCCTAACATAACCACCCTAGCCCAAAAGTTGTATTAAGACAAGATTAGATTATCATGATGCTGTTAACGTTGGTTCAATTCGTACAAGTATGATTTATCTCCCTGAATTAATGTTTATTTATACATGTACAGTCAATTGATATAACTATATAACACATTTGATTATATATATATTTGACCACTCATGCATGGATATTACTCAGACCTAAATGTTATATATTACCTTAGCCTGGATCTAAACGGAAAAGGTGTTATGTAAAAAATCATAAAACAGTGATGTTACATGTAAACTATCTGAGAACAGGGGTTCTGAGCCCAGCTATACATAGTCACTGTAAACACATGGGCTGCCTACAGCTGATATGGTGTGTATCTTTACAGTTACACCCATGTACCCCGACTAACATCAGACCATAATTGTGTTTCCCTGTAACCCATGTACAGCACCTAACACCATTGCACCAATGCATATAATTGATGGTAATAATTAATTAGATTGGTACGTAGATAGTTCACTTAAAGGAAGGGTCACCAGACTGCCTAAAGATATGTCATTAGCAGTTCAAAATAATAAACCTATATACACCATCACAGCGTATGACTGTCCACCTATATACAGCCCCTAATATCATTATGAAGTTGCCTATACACACACAAACAAAACTGAAACAGTTTTGGAAAAAGTTTAATTTGACAAGGCGGAAATCATATTAAGATTTTATCTGAAGAGGATGTTATATCACGATGTCATGTCATTTTTGTCTTGTGGAATCTGATTTTTATTTTCAAAAAAATTGAATTGAAACGAGAAGTTAAAATATTCTTGGAACCATGATAATGATATTTATTCCAGTGAACATGCAGTGGACATCACACTTCACAGATACAATTTGCAGCAGAATCTATGTATTTGATTTAAAATTGTCTAAAATTTGTAATAACCATCGTATTATCTTTATTTGTACACCCTTTGTAATGTTTTGGATGTATCAAATTTAATGACTGCATATTGATTGTCTGGATTCCATCAGTCTGTGTACATACTTCACTTGTATGATATGTTATTTTGTAGTGTATGTTGTTGTTATGAACATCCACTGGAAGATCTTGTGTACTGACAGGAAGTGGTGAATAAAAGAAAACTGTCCTTTTCTAAATATAAGTACAGTTTTGTATATATCATATTTTTCTGATATTGTGAAGGGTTACTGCTATATGTTTACTCAGATTTACCAATTTTTACATTCATGATAGATGCATGAAAATTATGATTGGTTGATTCTTTTTTAAATCACGAAGGAACACATTATGTTTGGGCTGATCTGTTTTGCTTTGAATGTTGCGCTCATGCAGGACCAAGAACTTAGGTAATTTACCTAATTTTCAGAATTTAATCCAATCAAATAGAAAATAATGATGATAGTGAGATATCAAGAAAAGTTATTCTCCTGTGGCCCATTGCACATTGAATTTTGTAGCAATGAAAATCAATCAAACAACATCTTTCATTAATACTTTTATCGTAACAGCAATTGTTTTGATAATTAAAAAAAGGTTATCTAGAATGTGCTTGATGAGTTGTAATTTTTACTGATTTTTTTCTATTCTTTTATTCCTTCAAATATCAATTTACAGAATTTAATTTCATCCAATAGAACCGGAGATATAAAAATGTTGTTGTTAAAAAACATTTTGCTGTTACAAAAATCTTAAAGTCATCTTAAAGTTATTGATGTTACAAAAATTCATTGTGGAATGGGCCACAGTGGCCCATTGCACAATGGATTTTCGTTGTGAGGATCAAACAACGAAAGCACAACAAACTTTTGCAAGGAAATGTTTTGTTGTAACAAAAATGCAATATCTCTGGTTCTAATGTATGAAATTGAAATCTGTAAATTGTTAGAAAAAGGGAAAAAAATTAAAAAAGATTCAGTAAAAGATCCAGTTCTTTAACAGGTTGGGGAAACGGCGACTTTTCCAATGCAGTACATGATTCTAATCCGCACTAAGAGATAGCCTCTGTGGCGGCTTAGAATAAAAATACGGCTTTGTTTATGATAAACATGCTATAGAGACATTATTTCTTAAGGTTCTGCGAATTTTATATGATCATCTGATGTCATAAAAGTATGATATGCTTGAATATTGGTAACTTAAGCGTGTTTTCACCACAGGGATAAGGATTTAAAGTTGCACAAGCAAATCTCCAGTGTACAGAGCTACCGCCGGATGCTTGA
This sequence comes from Lepidonotus clava, assembly GCA_936440205.1. NCBI lineage: Eukaryota > Metazoa > Annelida > Polychaeta > Phyllodocida > Polynoidae > Lepidonotus > Lepidonotus clava. Next base: position 50,123,247 of record OW387145.1, read on the forward strand.
AGTGTCCTAATTATTGACCCAGGGGATGCATATCACTCTCCATACACTATACAGCTCAATTGCGAACTCAATTGGGTCTGGTGAACATCGGCGTTGAGAGTGTGCAGGCGCAGTATGTTGTCGTATCACTTTCTTAAGCCGCATTTCTCTGTCAATGCGTTAGCAGTTTTTATTCCTTTCCCTAACCTGTTTAAGGGTATTCTAAATACTGAAAAAAAATGTGTAAAAACGATCGCTGTTACGATAAAAGTACCAACGAAATATTTCGCTGTTTTTTTATTTTCCTTGTTACGAAAATCATTGTGCAACGGGGCACAGTGTCCCATTTCACAATAACAATTGTAACAAAGATAACTCTAAGATAACTCTAAGATAGATATCCTAGCAAGGACAACTTTGTTGAGATGATCCTCTTTGGGAACTACCTATAACTTTTTTTCTACTGGATAAAATGGAATTCTATAAATTGATGTTAAAAGGGGCATTTGTAGGACTAGTAGGAAGTATAACAGGTTATTTATAGAATTCTAAATAGTTTTATTTTGAGGGTGAAGATGTGTAAAAAACATGCATAACAGCAATCAAATTAACAAGGAAGGGTTTCCCTTTTACAGTTGATTGCCGTTAGAATTGGACATTGTGCAACAAGCCACTGGTAGTCAAGGGTCGATGGCCATAGTGTAGCCTAGGCCCAAGCTCTTGACTACTGAGGTCATCACTGGTTTCATCTCCCTGAAATCTATAAATCTATTATAGGTTATTTTTTTGACAAAAGATTTTTTTTAGATTCAACAAAAATGTGATAACAGATTTTCATTGTAGGCATTAAGGGGCTGGCCTGCAGCAGGTTTGACTAAAATAATGACAATCTTAACATTACTAAAGGGGAAAGGCACGATCAAGAGCACAATAAAAGGAGAGGGACTAGTGAACACTGCGAGATATCAGGATTCCCCGGATTATTCTAACTATGTTAAGATAATATGGGCCCACATGCTGTGCACAGCATACCAATTTGAAATATGTTTGCATATTGTGAACATTTGGTGAAAGTTTGAAACCAAGTTTGGTACACCCTGCTTTCTGATGTGATAGACAAAGTGAGAGCCTTGAGTGAAATAGATAAAACTTTCATCTCAAATATTTCCACTTCTGGGTCACAATGACAAACAAAACGACTACCATTTATCAATTTACAGTCCCTTTTCAAAGATATAATAATTATCTTAGTTGTTAGACACTAAAGAGACTCCAATATTCCAATCACTGTCAGCCTATGCTGTCCCAGTTCCCCCACCCCTCTCCTGTAACCCCATGCCGTCATCCCAGTTCCCACACCCCTCTCCTGTCAGTCCATCCTGTCAGCTCAGTTCCCCCACCCCTCTCCTGTCATGCAGTTCCCCCCACCCCTCTCCTGTCAGCCTGTCCTGTCATCTCAGGTTTTCCACCCTTGCAGCTCCCGTAGTAATCGTGAGTTTGGTATGGACAGAGTAATAGTTATTATGTCTGAGACCCCCCTCCCTACGAATCCTCCGTCTCAGGGGACAATAACTCCATTCATCAGAGTCAGGTCTCCTCAGTCACCCCTCAATTAACCCAATTATTTCTCAGGTGCTTAAGAGCTCAAATTCTTCCTCACTAGATGGTTGAACCGGCTCTAACAAATGCCAGGTACTAAAACATCCCCCAGAACTTTGCCCAATAAGCTGTAGAACTCTCCTGGATCAGGTCTACTGAAACCATAAAGGCATCTTTTCTTAGAACAGTAATCATACAATATATTTTCCAATGGAGTCAAGGGATTTAGGGCATTATTAAACTGTGCACTGTCTGATCTGCATCTGGGGCATTTGTATAGATACAACAGCACTATTTCACAAAAGGTTATGCTGTTCATCAATTCAGATCAAAACACATTATTAGACTTTATATAAAGAACTGTGGGAATCAAGTGGGCTGTGTGCAAAAGTCTCCCCAAAACTGACCAATATTGTCTAGCTTGAACATCTGTGCACTATAAGCACGTGAATAACATGGCATCATAAGCATTCCCCTAATTTTTGTTTAGATTTATAATTTCTTATTCAGATAGACAAAGGTCAAAACTTTTTGCTTAATTTCAAGAGGTATCAACTACATATGCAGGTTGGTCTATGTTATACTAAATGTTAGGCATCCACAGAATGCAGCAATCTGATTGGCTGAGGTGCACTCTACTCCTTGCTACTCCACCCAAATCAGCTAGGTGGCAGCACCAGCACTAGCTTGCTGATTGGCTGATATGCCACTTCCCTCCAACTATTTTTATGCCAGTGTAATGAATTAGAGGAACTGCTAGGAACCAGCAAAACATGTCTGCACAGTAGCCACCATGCAGACATATGTCTGTCTCGTGACTACTATGTAGACATATATATGTCTGCGGACTAGGAATTCTCATGAGGATGGATCTATCAGAGAATTCATTACTTAATCTGCTGGTAGTCATCATGGTTAACAGATTTGAAAGGAAGAGCCAAATTCTATTCATTACAACTGGATTTTGTCAAATTTGCTGAAGGCACTTGTATGATAATAAGAACTGCTGGAGGCATCCGAGGTGACTTTATGACCGAAAAGGTAATGTCATGTATCAAGAGCAAAGCCTAACGTTGGTACGATCCCATGGCTGTTATGACAAGCCGAGGATGATCCCAAAGGTTCTCCTATATTTTATCCTTCAAGCATTATGTAAAATATGTTAATTATGAGAATTAGGAATGGTACATACAGCATGTCAATACTTACCACCCACAATATGCACCACTCGTCAGGAGTGCAGATGATAAAAAATATGGCATAAATGCTTTGCTTTGGTATTCACACTTGGGGCTATATTAATGCTGGGATTTAATTTGTGTCATTCAAGTGGTGAGGGGATTCCAGAAAAATATGGGGTATTTCTCTTTGACCTCTTATATTATCTAAAATTCATGCAACTGTAGTTTTATGGCTGAAAAAGGTAAGCCTTCCACTTCTATTGGGTCATGATTACAGAATTCCTGTCATGTCTGAAATAGTCACAGTGAATCCCTCGGGAATCCGGCTGAATCATTGCCTGCGGATGGTATGCAGGATAAATAAGTACATTATTTACACAGGTGTCGTACATGTCAGGGAGATGCCACTATACATGTACATTTAATTCACCCTACCACATATAGCAAATTTCTTGAGTTTTACCTGCAGGTTAGCATTGATCAGGATGCATGCTGGGAAATATGTTGATAAATCACAATGCCATCAAACAAAGTATGATTTGTGGTTTAACATAATGGAGAACCATTCCTGACTATTTTTCATTCGGTATCTGTAAATATGATTTATATTTCAAGTTTAAAAGTTAATGTTTGCTAAAGGTTTGCCTGTGTTTTTGTGGACAGCATTGGCCATATTATCCTGCAGCTGCCTAGAAGGAATTCCTACACATACTTTTCACATGTATTTTAATAGCTTTTCTGATTTAGGGCTCTTATTGTCAGATAGAGTCTGCTTGAAGGTCCAGAATATAGCAAAACAATTTGTAAGTTGAGGTGTTTGGTACGTATTGCCTCAAGGGTGGACCTGAGTAGCAACAGCAATAGGCTGGGTTCTTTTTACAACCTTGTGCCGAAACACTTTGAGACCATATTCTTATTTTATATCTAGAGTTTTGCTTCCTCTTTTTAAGTGTGTGCATAAATGTATAGTGTCCTCTATACCAAGTAGAGCACAGGTAGAGTGTTGACTGACCCGTGTGATGAAGGTCACAGTCAGGACAAACACTGTTACTAGTAAAAAGACCTATTTTAGGTCATAACCTAGTAAACAGGTGTAGAAGATGGTGGTCCTTAAAGTCACATGGTAGAATATAGAGAGAGAGTCATGTCACATGGCACTGTACACTCCTCTTCATCTGAATTTATAAAGCTTTTGTAGTACGTGACAAATCAAATACAAATCCTAGTTTTTGAAATTCATATTTCCTGATACTATTTTAACTTTTGGAAAGTACTTGCAAAAGTAAGAAATGTAGAAATGTAGTAAGTTTCGAATTCATTTAATTATCATAAGTGACCTTAGACTAGATTCTAACAGTATTGGTGTATACATAAACGGCATTGTGGAGAGGTGTAATCATAAGTATAAATAAAGAATACATACATAACTTGTAACACAAATTCTGCTTTAGGTCATAGGCACACACTATGGTGCTATTATTGTCTGTAGGTCTGGGGAGGCTGTAGAGGAGGGGGGGGGTCGGATTGGATCATAGATATATAATGTGTCGTGAACAAATGTAGACACATGGACACACACACCAACAAAATAAAAAAGGATGAGGAAGCACAGATCAAACGGCTTTATGACATACTTTGTCAGCGCCCTAGCCTGAAACACCAGTGTCAAAAGTTCATCCGGCTCCACCTCACTTCCCTTAGTCCGGGTGTGGTTAAAACTCTGCCTGTGCCCAAACAGATCAAACAGTTCATCCTCCGCCATGACATAAGAAACTTGAGCTTGTGAAAACAAAAAGTGGCATTCGTAATTATATTGGAATTGTCCATTGTAAAGGTGTACCAATATCTTGGAAACACGGGTGTCACATATGCAGACCAACACAACTAAGGTTAATTTCAAGAGCATAGTCAAACTTATTTGTTGAGATAATTAAAACTGACTGTAATCAGGAAATTAGGAAATCACTGCCGATCATCTACTGTTTCTTAAAAAAAAAAAAAATCTATATGGTTGTATGCAACTGCAGGAATAATGTCATTTCAAAATGGAGTCAATAAACATTGTTCAATAAAAATCTGAATTCATTCTAACTTTACAAGCTATCTTGAGGTTTGCTTCGTCTTCATGAGTATGTATAAGTACTTAACAGTGCCCTTTTTGACTTGCTACAAGAGGCTTTGCCTCTAGTCTAGGTTTTGAAAGTAAATACTGTATTAAACATATTATTTTTTGCACTCTACATATCTTCACGCATTTTGCGCACCACTCCACATCCACGAAAATTAGACAAAGTATTCACCTCTAGATATTCCCATTCCACCTCCCTGTCGGAGGTGGAGGAGCGGGAAGGGGGCTACATGAAAATATGATGTACCTAACGCACAAAGTCATGGATGCACTGAAATTCTACTCATTGCTCGGTGCGCAAAAATTTAGCAGCGCGAAAAAATATATATGTAGGAAGAGTAATGAGCCTGAGCGCCGTACCAATGACTTTCGTCTGTACATCTCCTGTTGCCATGACAATGTCCATCACCTGGCGACGGTTGTGACCATGACGACGCTGGCCACGTAACGTCACGAAAATGGCGACTCACTCAACGCAGTGATCATTTTATGGAAAACAACAACAAGGTAACTCTGACCACCAGCTTATGTTATTTATCTAATGTGATCGGCAAAATCATATTACTAGAGAAAAAATAGTTTGCACTGAAATAAGAATCTCTTATGGCTGTGAGTCCCCTCTGCTGGATGCTTTGCGGCAGGTGGGACATTCCAAGCTTTAAGGTATGGTGGGGGGCTGAAACCAGTGAAAAAACATGGCCGCTCATGGGCGAAATCTCATTTCAACAGCATTTTTAAGAAGGGGGAACTATGCACAGTGCAGGTCTGGTAGAATGTTCAGTGTCCTATTTTAGGAAGGTCGCATTTGACACAAATGCTTATGTACTAGATAAAAGCCAATAAACAGCAGAATAGTGCATGGAGTCAGAGGGGGCCACAGGGGGTGTTTATTATTATAAAGTCACAATTCACTAAACTTTCTTTTTCACTTTGATTCTTTGAGGTATATACAGGTGACCACTGCAGCGCCACCTGGTATGTTTTTATTTGTATTATAGGATTTACTCAAAATTTCAGTTAGACACAATGGAATACAAAGTCCTTCTGCTGGAAACAAATTTGCAAATGTACAGGAAAAGAAAAAAAATGCACAGAATATGTTGACCTAATGTTTTCTTAAATCTAAAATATGTATTGAGGCCATTTACACACATTTATATAATTAAAGTAAAAGTCACTCCTATCTTTAAAATTCACACGGTGACATGTGAATTTTAAGGTTTCTTTATGTTCCTACTGCATCACTCTAAGCACTTTGGGAATTTCAGAATCATGTCACGTTTTTTAAGAAATCACTCCTAATACCCACATTTACCTTTAAAATGATCGTATCATATGTCATATTAAACACTTGTCTCAGTTTTAACAATCTATATGTCTTCTCATAGCATTTTACTTTTGGAAATTACTGGATAATATAAGAGTTTTTGAAACCCTGGACAAAGAACTGGTAGTACCCATCTAGCTATACTTGGCGTTGTTGTTAAGAACAGGTATCACTAGAGGGAAGTATAAATGTGTACATATACTAGTAAAAAACCTATTCAGTCCATAACCTAGTGAGAACAAGAGCATACCATTGTGGTACACTCTGTTTTTGTCTAGAGAGGGTGTAGAGGAAGAGACTCTGTTACATGTAGGACTATAGATCTAGAGTTATGCCACGTACTTCTATATTTTTCTTTTCAACTTTGACTTTAATTTTAGAAGCATCCTTGTCACATCTCAAATTTAGTACATGTTTTAGCTATGTATGTCTCCTCATGTCACTCATTTCACTAACCATGTGTTACATGTTAAATTCACAATGTGGCTATGTTGGCCGGTCGTTCTGAGGTGTTTTAGGCCATCGCTGACCTGAATGCACCCTATGTACAGACCAAACAGGCCTTGTGGCAATACTACTACTGACCCAGAGGTCTCATTTCGCTGTGTTAAGATAGCTGGTAAAGAAGGTGTGTTCATTAAGGTAAGCTCTATATAATCTGTCACTGAAACAAAGAAGGGTGTACGTAATATGGTTATTTGGACACATAAACAAAGACTTAGATATACTTGAAAAAAGGCAGGAGGTGTATCTTTTGTGCCTGTTCAGGATAAGTTTGGAAGAGTGTATCGTACCTCTGTCTGTACCAATAACCAAGTTTTCAAACTTATTAGGATTTGTAATGAGCTAAAAGAAACAAGCCAGGGAAACATGTAAATAAAACTTTTTACAGCTTTATTAAGAGAATAACTAGTTTGGTAATTTTGATTTTAATTCAATAACAAAATCAATTGAATGAATAGTCCAAGTAAAACAAAATTCCAATTGTATTAAATTCAAGTAAGGCCTAAATCACCAACTTTTTTTGATATGATGAAGGTAGCAGTTGTAATACATCTTACAGATTGACTACTGTGGTTAGGTGCAATTTTGTTGCACTCCTGTTGTATGTTGACCAAATGTGCCATCCTAGCCAACCTGCAACATAACAGAAACATTCTGGAACCATACTTGTTTAGTCGGTTACTTATTAAGATGGCGTGTAACAATTATGTTATTGATGGTGAGGTTGAGACCTCATTGAATTAGAATGTTTTTGGTAATTTTAGGAAAAACCAAAACAGAACTTCATGAGAACATTCTGTTTAGGTAAAAGAATGTAACCAGAATGTTATATTAATGTAAAAGTGCAACATCACAACAGTATGTTGCAGCAACTTATTGGGAGCTCTCAAAGTAACATAACAAGAAACAATCCAGAACCAAACAGACTGTGTTGCAACATTAAAATATTGTCACATGTTTGGCTGGGATAGCTGTGCTTTAAATCTTATGAAGTGACATTCAAGAAGACAATCTTATTGTGTAAAATATGTAACTGAGGATATTGGAATGTATGTATGAACATAGCTGAAAAGTGCGAAACACATTTTATCCGACAGTGTTTTGACCAACAATATCTGAGCATCAACTTTAAAACTTTGAATGCATGTACTTCATTCATGTCATGAGGGAACTGTGTCTCAAATTGTTTAGATAAACCCCTGTTTTATTTCATATAATGTAGAAAAGGATATTTTAAAAAATTACCAAAGGTTTCCTGATTATTACCTTAAATTAAAAACTAGGACATCTGAGACACAGTTCCCTCCATAGGAATCTTACTTACATTTGGTTAATATTTCATTAATTTGTATTAGGTACTAAATGAACAATCTTTGGCCAAAAAATGAAAGTGAAAACAATTGTTTTAACAATATTTATTTTCAACTTGAAATGAAATTGAAACATGACTTATGTCATGAGATACAAGAAAGTACAAGCTTTTACATGCTATATTACACATAGAGAAGAGGTTTCTAGTCTCTTAGACATGATACTTTACCAAATCTGGTTCCAACCACATTAGTCTCTCCTTAAAAGCTTTGACTCATATCAATCTTCATGGTTTATCTACATGGAGCATTTGTGTTTGATATTGTACAGGCTCAAGAAAAATACAACATTCAAACAAGGCTTCAACAATGGCTGATTCTCAAAAGCCAAAATGCTTGACAGATGTCAGAGATGAACTTATTTGTGCCATAAGGTGTGCTGATTTGTCATCACTCAAGGATATTTATGATCATGGTTGGAATGTAAATCGTTTCTTTAAAACCAGACATGATTTGGATACCAGGACTATGTTCTCTGCACTTCACCTTGTTGTGGAAGTGGGCTGGCTTGAAGGTGTCCAGTATTTAGTGGAAGTTGGGGCAAATGTCAACCTTCACAGGCGATTCTGCCATCTAACCACCGGAAGGTGTTGCACTCCTCTTATGGTAGCAATGGCTCATGTGCCAGAGAGGAACAGATTAGAAATAGTTAAATTTCTTTTAAAAAGAGGAGCAGATCCCATATCACAATGCCCCTATACCAAGGAATCAGCAATAACAACTGCCATCTACCGTGCAAATCACCCAGCGCTCTTGCTCCTGCTTCAACACTGTACTATTGAACTTGGGTTTACTGTTAACACACGGAAGGGGCTGAAGTCAGCTTTATGTATTGCTTATCAAGAAGTAAATTTCCAAATGCGAGAGGAGGTGAAGGACTCAGTGACTGTATCTCAGCAGCTGTTCTGCCTGAGGGACTTAGGCCTGCTTGTTCATAATGCTGATATGGCAGTCTCTGTGGACTCGTTATGCCATTTGGTTTCCTTGGCCATATTCAATGAAGATATCCTTCAAATTCTGAATTTGATGTATCAGAAAGGAATTAATGTTAATGCAATAGCTGATAGCTCTTGTCGGAAAGGAATTAATGTTAATGGAAGAACTGATAACTTATCCTTTATCTATTGTCCAACAGTTCTCTATGAAGTAATGCGAAACTCAGGACATTTGAACTACATTCGGTGGCTTTTGAGGCGTGGGGCAAACACCCGAATAGTTGGAATCCAAAGGCTATTCATTGCAGCGCTTGCCTTAAAAAAATATGACATTGCAGAAATTTTGCTCCGCACTGGGATTCCAAATGATAATATTTTCAGGAAGGTTGTGGAACATATTTACATCACAAAATCACCATTTGGAGCACCATGGGCCAAATTCAAAAGAAGTCATAAATACAATCACCAACTTTGTTTGGACTACTTGACTGTACTAGAATCTGATGAAAAGAGAATGAGAGTGCGACAACAGGATGATTTACTTGAGTTCAGCGACGAAAACCTTGATGTCTATGAAGAGTTTCCAAAGGACAATAAAGCACAGATCAAAAGGCTTTACAACCTTCTGTCCCGGCCCCCTAGCCTCAAACACCAATGTCGAAAGTTCTTCCGGCTTCACCTCACTTCATTTAGTCCTGTTGTGGTTAATACTCTACCAGTACCTAAACTATTCAAAAGGTTAATTCTCTGCCATGACATATAAAGGGGGAGGTTCACTTCAGGTATATTGGTTACTTCTTCTTTCACCAAAAGGATGAATGTCATTTATTTCACAAAGAATACCTGTATGGATATACACATTATTTACCAGGAATTTATTATGTTATTATATGCATTCTTGGTGTATAATCTTCCTGACATATTTGGCTGAGCTTAGTGACAAATGAGCAGTGTTGCCTTTTTCATAACATAATGGGCAAAGAGATAATTATGGGAGATTGTGTTTCATAACTTACAACCACCTTTTACCATCTTCATATCTATAGGAGTTTAGGTGTTTACAGGGGTTTTGGTGGCACTCATTGGAATTTTGGGCACATTTATGGGACCTTTGGGAGTACATACTGGGATTATAGGGTGATTTACCTGAGTTCTGTTATGCATCAATATTTTCAAACACCTGTACAATTTCTGTAAGGACACACAATACTTCTGTACCTAGGGATATTATCGTGCAACAGGCCACTGTTATAAGTAAGTGATATGTATAGATTGACTTCCAATTATAAAGATGTACAAATTTACCTTCAGGATCAGGCCATGCCATGTACCCTGACATAACCACCCAAGCTCATAAGTTATAATATGACTATCTTAGAATACATAATCATTATGCTCATGATTACCTATCAAATAAAACTACACAAAATCTCATTTCCAGACTAATTTTAGCTTATTTTACTATTTTTGGTTATTTTCTATGTTAATATTGACTGTAGACCAAAGTATGTGTCAATAAGCTTGGAATTTGCATGGAATGTCACTTATTGTACCATTAATTGATATAACTTTATTATATATTTGTTTATATAAATATGGCCATTTACACATGTAAATAATAAAATTAAATGAGGAGTTATAAAATCCTTTGAACCATGAAAATAATGTTTGTCTGAGTGAACATGCAGTGCTTATTATAGTTCACAAATACAACTCTTTGTAGTGAAGTTTAAATATTTGATCTAAAATTGTTTGAAATTTGTAATAACCATTGGATAATCATATTTGTATACTCATTTCATTGTATTTATGAATTTTACTTAATGACTAGATTCCATCTGACTCTGCACATACTTCAATTGTATGATATGTTATTTTGTAGTGTAAATGTTACAAAAATCCACTGGAAGATCTTGTGTACTGACAGCAAGTGGTGAATAAAAGAAAACTATCCTTGTATAAATACAGTTTTGTTTGTATCATATTTTTCTGATATTGTGAAGGGTTATTCAATGTGTTATATTTAATTTGCAACTTTTTACATGCATAATAGATCAATGAGAATTATGATCGGATTGATTCTTGTCAAGGACTACATTATTATGTTTGGGGTTATGTGTTTTGTTTTGAATGTTGCGATCATGCAGGATCAAGAACTGTGGCAATTTACCTGATGTTCAGAATTGGATTTGAATTCAAAACATGGAACACCAGCTCCAATTACCTGCTGGTCACAAGCAACACTCTTTACACACCCAGTGCTAGTACCCAGCTACATTAGTTCCCCTTTCTCCCACCAGGGCCCTCCCACAGCTCTAATTGCCCCTAATAGGGCACGTCCAGCTTTCAGACTTGTGCAGGGAGGAAGTAGAGTTTCAAACAGGAGTCTGAGGCCAAAGAAGCAGATATATCCATTTCGAAGAAGGGGATGCATGAAAAGACTGAACGCGAAGATGCCATGCATTCATGAACGCATGCACATCGTTTTTCTCCATTCTGAAATTAGTTTTGTAACTTGAAGCAGTAGCCCCTGCTCAGTCCTGCTCCTCTCCCTACTCCTCCACTTGGGGGAAATTGATCTACACAAAGAGGAAGCCTGTGAAGTAAACTGGCCAAGACTCCTTGATTGGCTGTTGTATGTTTTGAAAAGAAAGAAAGTTACAAACCTTGTACTCGGGACAATTCAAAAAAACGCTTTATGGAAAAAGGTCCTGAAATTACTTGATGCTGATTTAAAACCTATCCAAAAATAATTGAGTGTACACATTCATTATTATGAGAATGGAGAATGCTCATATCACGTTGGGTTCATGATGAGATGGCTTATAGTTAAGAGTGTATAAATTTGCTTTTATTTCAACATGACAAAACTAACCTGAAAATCCATATTCGATTTCTTCACAAAAGTAAAACATGCCTCAATCCACCACCATCTTCATATCGACCATCACGAGCACTGGGCAAACAGACCGGACTCCTTTAAGAGGTATTTCCTGGGGGCCTGGGAACCGTCAAAGAGTATGGTTCCGCATGCTTCCACCAGAGGGCTGCATGGCCCGAGGGCAGAACCATGCATAACCACTCACCAAGATAAGTTCAAGGCACAGGATCCCAGATAAGGTTAGTATAATTTTTACTTCTCGATCTCACACACTATCAAGCATTTACTATGCATTTTCAATGGGTATTATATTTAGTGAATTTGTTTACATTTGTTTGTGTTTTTTACCACACCACTACCGTATCACAAACATACAAAATCAAAACAACCTCCAGTCAGTGCGATAAGTGACAAATTCAAAAAGCATGCCAAAACATTCATTAATCTGTTTTTATCCCACCTCTTTTTGTATATTTGTTTACTAATCATGCATTTAAGACAGTAACGGTGCCTTTATGATGCAATTTTTGTGCAGCTTGGTTCACATTTGTCCATCTATGATGTCACATCTGGTTGATACAGGTTATGTGACATCATTTGTCATACCCACTAACCAATTTAGGCCAAATCAGCATGGCTGTCAGTGCCGATGGCCGTGCTGACGGCCCCCACTGATTGTGTGTGGGTACCCAGCTAAGGTGTGACATAATGGTCATGTTTTGCAACCATACTTTTTTGGTTTGTCTGTTACTTACTAAAATGTCACGTAAGTGTTACATTATTTTTCTGTGAGGTTGAGACCTAACCAAAACAGGATGTTATTATAACGTTCTGGTGAGGATAGGTCAAGATCAAATTAAGATATATGTCATTGCGACATTCTGATTAGGTGAGGTCTAGACCTGACTTAAACAGAACGTTGTTGTGACCTCCTGACCAGGAGAGGTCCCAACCTTACCTAAACAGAATGTTACAGTGACCATCTTACTAGGTTAGGTGTCAAGCTAACCTAAAAAGAATGTTATTGTGACATCCTCATTCAGTGAGGTTTCAACCACAACTAAACAGAATGTTATTGTGACATTCTTATTAAGTCTCAGCCTCACAAATAACGTTACAAGAATGTTATCGAAGCGTCACAATGTAACATTGCAACAGTTGGTGGCAGCGACGTAATTGGGAGTCATCAAAAGAACATTACTGCAACCTAACAGTATGACATAACAAGAATCAATCCAGAACATTATCATAATGTCATATCCTTGGCTGGGTATGCCTTGTCCAGTCAGAGTTAGCCAACGGCTTGCAGGTGGCCTCAGCGATAGCCGTGCCAATGTCCACGCTGATGCATATTAAGCATGTTTGAAAATTTGACGCTGGCGCCAACGCCTACGGCAGACAGTTGTCGGCATAGGCCACTGGTAAACTGTTTAGTGGGTATGGCCCTAAATATTTTTGCCTGTGGTTTGATGAATTTCACAATACAATTACTTTTTATTCACTCTTCTGGAGCAAACATTTGTCGAATATAAACTTTGGAATGTGAACCAGCTTCCAGAGGCACAAAAGCCCAACTTTGGGAAAAGTCTGCTGTCGTCCAGGTCAATTTCCCCAAACCTCTATTTGTAAGAGGCTAGCCAAGCCTTGGAATTGGCAATAGGGTGGCTGTCATTTTCCCCTATTCATGAACCGTGCTTTCTGGCACACGGTAACTCATGTCTGGCAGCTTTAACGCCTTCTGCTCACCTATTGAGACATTTTGGTAAGTGAAGAAACTGCCCAGAGCCATAAGCCATAAGCCAATGGTCTGCTCTTAGCTGTAGATCATTTTACAGTAAAAACTGGTGCAATTTAGAAAGAGTATCTTCTTCTGCTGGAAGCTATTGTTTTCTTACCTAGAACATTGCCTCTAATTTACACAAGTAAGTATTTACTAAGGTTTTTGCCAAGAAAGACGCATTGAATGTGATCTACTACAACTCGAACAAAACTATATTGCTGGACTTTTGCAGTAATATGTACATTTCTTGTAAGGCAACAGAGGAATAAGAGTGTGCAGCATAATTATATCCTCCTAAACAGATATATCAGTTTGTGAGGTTGCATCGTCTAGCATCCAGGTAGATTAATTAGTTACTCTTTACTTACGGTTATCCAAGAAAATGCTACATATTGACATTGCTTATTGTTTGCTCAAACCCCTCCGGTTATTTGAAGTCAAGCGTGAAAGAACATAGATATTTAACATCGGGTATAATCTTTAGGAGTTTGATATTAATACCTCTTCACACGACGCCATTTATGCTTTAGGTCAAGGGGGCCCTTTTTCTTTAGTTTTGACCCATTTGCACAGAAAATTGTGACTTGACCTGAAACCCGCTGTGAGCGAACCATTTGATTGAGTGAAAAATAGTACAGTAAAGTGACAGACAATTATGTTGGTTTATCATATGGAGAAAAACTGGTGAGGGTAAACTGGAGTCCTTTCTTGAGGGACAATATATCTCTGTTCCCACCACATTGTACCAGTGAAGGGTGAACCTCTGTGCAACTAAAGGCTATATTCCACTATGCGGTACTTGCTAGCGGCACCCTGACAAACGCAAAGCAAACCGCCGCTAACCTGCCTGCGGTAGGGTGCTGCAAGGCGGATTATAGGTGTCTGCAGTGTCTACTTGTGGCCGCTGCCTGTGGCTGCTGTTATTTTTATATAGGTTTTCTACAGTTTTCTTGCTGTCGGGGATACCGACATGTTGGTATCAAAAACGCAAATGGCTAGCAGCAGCTAAAAATAGCGACTGCAAATGCGACCTTCCGCATAGTGGAATATAGCCTATATGCGTTAAGTGTCATCAAATAACATTAAATTGTAAATAACCAGGCAATGAACCCTCAGGTTGAGGTAGAGACACCTGACTGTCCCCCCTCTGATGGCTGGTGTTTGATGTCACCTGGCAGAGAGAAGGCTTCAGCCCTGACAGCTCTGTGTCCAGCTACCTGTTGAGTATCATGGCTTCTCTGAGTTATGAACACCAGGTGTAAGTTAAGCCGCAAACACCTGTTCAGCTTACAGACAGGTCTGGTGTGGCTGGGAGGTGTTCTGATATCACACCACATTGTCATTGTACATTCTGTGGTATCATAAAGCACTGTTACAGTCAATTCAAGATTTAGTTTTGAATTGAAGTAATTGAAAAACTATAAATGAATATGAATTTGATTGGAAATTTATTCAGAAATACTGGATACAAAACTCCATTACATGTAACAGGTATTCTATATCAAAGGAAGCCACTACATACTCTTATGTATATATGCATGATTCAACAACAATTTCAAGGCTTGCTGGCGTAGTTGAGGAATGTAGAAGTCCCATACATCTAAGTATGGGTACAGCATACCAATACAGTTTTGCAATTATCAATCTTCGGAATTGCCGTGGCATGGGGAACTACATTTCTAGGGCATGAAGCATTTTTTGTAATGCTGCGATGTTGTTATAGGCCGTCTCGCAAGGATTACATGAAAAATCTTGAGATAGAAAGCTGTTTTCACTGATTTTGTATGTATAGGTAGGTTGATTTGACTGCTTTTGTAGTGTTGAGACAGGTGTGACGTCAGGGCTAAATCGGGAGAAACCTGATCAGGGTTTGAAGGACACCATTCAACTTCCATTATTTTTCTAGCAGACAAATGGATGATACAGATTTCTTTTCACGCCTTGTGTTTTAGTACTTAATATATCTCCCTAATCTCTGCATCTGTACCATCAGCAATATCATTATGAGAACATCCTACAATAAGGCACACATTTCACTGCACTTCTCCCTCATTTTCTAATATGTTTACCTGGGATCTGGATCTGGGCAGCAGAAGAGATGGGCATCAGAGACTATGTGGTATATGGCAGTCTACTTAGAGTGTTAAGCAGCTTAGGACTGGCGTCCTGATAGAAAAGCAGAATTTCTTGGTAATGTGCTTTTCAATGTACAATACATTTCTACATAGCTTGAGCTCGTTGGTGGCTGACTCAGATAGTCAAGGCCAGTTTCCACTCAGTAGCCTGTGGGCGGCTGAGAAAGTCAGGGGCAGTTTCCACTCAGTAGTCTGTGGGTGGCTGAGATAGTCAAGGCCATTTTCCACTCAGTAGCCTGTGGGCGGCTGAGATAGTCAAGGCCAGTTTCCACTCAGTCGCCTGCGGGTGGCTGAGATAGTCAAGGCCATTTTCCACTCAGTAGCCTGTGGGTGGCTGAGATAGTCAAGGCCAGTTTCCACTCAGTAGCCTGCGGGCAGCTGAGATAGTCAAGGCCAGTTTCCAGTCAGTAGCCTGTGGGTGGCTGAGATAGTCAAGGCCAGTTTCCACTCAGTAGTCTGTGGGTGGCTGAGACAGTCAGGGGCAGTTTCCACTCAGTAGTCTGTGGGTGGCTGAGATAGTCAAGGCCATTTTCCACTCAGTAGCCTGTGGGCGGCTGAGAAAGTCAGGGGCAGTTTCCACTCAGTAGTCTGTGGGTGGCTGAGATAGTCAAGGCCATTTTCCACTCAGTAGCCTGTGGGCGGCTGAGATAGTCAAGGCCAGTTTCCACTCAGTCGCCTGCGGGTGGCTGAGATAGTCAAGGCCAGTTTCCACTCAGTAGTCTGTGGGTGGCTGAGACAGTCAGGGGCAGTTTCCACTCAGTAGTCTGTGGGTGGCTGAGATAGTCAAGGCCATTTTCCACTCAGTAGTCTGCGGGTGGCTGAGATAGTCAAGGCCAGTTTCCACTCAGTAGCCTGCGGGTGGCTGATATAGTCAAGGGCAGTTTCCACTCAGTAGCCTGCGGGTGGCTGAGATAGTCAAGGGCAGTTTCTACCCAGTAGCCTGTGGGTGGCTGAGATAGTAAGGGGCAGTTTCCACTCAGTAGCCTGTGGGTGGCTGAGATAGTAAGGGGCAGTTTCCACTCAGTAGCCTGTGGGTGGCTGAGATAGTTACGGCCAGTTTCCACTCAGTAGCCTGTGGGCGGCTGACTTGAATATAGTTAAGGCTCATTTTATAGTCCACTTGCTCTGAGTAATCCTACAGAAAGGTGTAGTTCTCTTACTGGTCACCAGATGTCCCCGCAGACTTAATTTGTCTTTACCAACAAGCTCCCAAACCCGCAAGGTTTGTATTGGTCCAAATGTATCTTGCTCTCTGCCTAATACTGGTTACTACCAACCCTTTTATACTAACTTTTATCGATTTTACTCCCCATTGCAGTGCTGCCACTGGCAGACCTGACCCTCCATGCATATGATTACAGGATCTAGGGTTGTCTCACTTGCCGTTGACACTGCCTATAGACCTTGTGCAGACATGGTCACATGACCAATTTTTGGTGATCACCATGTAGTAACCTTAACCACGTGGGTATAATTTAAATGTAATAGTTATTATTTTTCAGTATTAAAAATGATTGCATGAACTTGTTTATAGTGAATCTGGCATAGACATGTCTTCTACATGTATACATATTGTGAATACTGATAGTTTTAAATTGATCACCAATATGGCAGACAGCCATGTTCTGACAGTTGTGACGTCATCTGCACAATGTCTATAGCTCTCAATGAGGTTCCCTATCAATTCTATTCCTTTTAATGATCTTTAACAATTGCATTTCACAGTCTGCTGACCCTTTACTTACTTCAACGACTGTCGACTTTTCAATAAACATTCTAGCCTAATTATAGGCACGAGGTTATGATTTCTACCTCAGTGCAGTGCCTTCACCCTCACTGTCAGCCTGTGTAGAGGGTCAGAGTTAGAAGTCGCATTTCTTATCATTTATTCACATATAGAAATACATGTTCTTCCAGCTGCTAAGGTTTTAATGATTTAGGATACATTCTTTAGTGGCAGCAAGGACGGTTTACATTCCTACTGGGATGAACATTTGGAAGAGAATTCTGTTCCTCATTTTTTCATGAGATAGTGGGTATTATGTCAAAAACAAAAAAAACGCTGCCATGGACATGTCATAATTAATCTAAAGAAAACCTGCGATACATCATGATTGAAAGCAACATTGCTTATTCAGTGTACAATGATATCAACAGACAGCACAGTCAGTGAAGGTGTGTCAAGATGCATGGGGTCTAAACCGTCAAATGATTGGGAGAAATTATTGCTGAAAAATGGCACTCAGAGAGAGTAAAAGAATGGAGTTCCTTGACATGAAATAGATCCGATGTAAAATATGTATTATGATTGAATATGGGTATGTAAAAAATGAAGTAACACTTACCTCAGTAAAGTCTCCTTGAGAGGGACACACCTAGAACAGAAAATAAATTATTTTAGAATGTTTGAAATCAACCTTTCAATAACGTCATGAACAGAAAACTACTTTAATAACATTTTACTTGATAGAATTTTACCGAGTCTAGATATGTATAATTATATTTGCGTTTTTACAGCAATTTGGTAATTCATGTAATGTCTCTAATGATAGTGCAAGGGTTCATGCATCCTTCACATCAATTGAAAGAGAATTAAAAGCCCTTTAAGTGATATTTTACCTGTCTGTGATTAACCTTATTTATACCAATGATTTCTGAAATTGGGTGTAACATCGGCTTGTAGAATACGGCCTTTAGTTTGACACCTAACAGCCCTATGATTTCTGTAATGGGGGTAACATTGGCTTGCGGAATACAGTCTTTAGTTTGACACCTAACAGCCCTATGATTTCTGTAATGGGGGTAACATTGGCTTGCGGAATACAGTCTTTAGTTTGACACCTAACAGCCCTATGATTTCTGTAATGGGGTAACATCGGCTAGTGGAATACAGTATTTAGTTTGACACAGTCCTAAGCTACAGAAGCCTCAGAAAGGTAATTGAAGGTTATTCATTGCTTCTATTTAAAGAGCATCCCTTTGGAAATCCACAAGTGCTAAGTAAAGCTTTCAGACGGCGGAAGTCTCATGACTACATCTTTACGTCCCATCCAGCACTTAGGATCTGTAGTAATTTTCACCTTCGTCCAAAGTAGAAGTAGAACTACTGACTGTGGAGTCCGATATTTTTTATCTAAGGCGCTTCAAAGGCAGGAGCCAGTCTGAAACTTTATATGTGTTGTCATAATGTCCAAACTTTTATCAATTGCTTCACAATATTCTATAAACATAACTGGCGACTGTATCTCAGCACTTTGGCACTAGTCGAAGTTGTCTGAGACTTCAAACAGAAGAAGGAATCAGTGGGATGTTTATATCTAGCAATTCTTCTCATTTCGTTCTGTAGACAGCAAGATTTGAATTCAAACCAATTTTGGCAAGATATAAATAGTCTTGTATTTCACAGAAGTTTAAGTCTGTTTTCACTATTACTATTCTTCCACAAGCATTGTTTAGAATCAGGAAATGTATTTCCAAAGTGTTGCCACCACAGGGTATTTCCAAAGTGTTGGAACTACATTGCTTTTAGCCTTATCCTTATAAATGTTGCAATAGTTCTTCTCAATTGTCACTTTTCAACAGAGGGTTTACAGACGTCGCCAGACCAGCATGAAACATCTATTGAAACCCCGCTGTCCCCTTTAAGCCTCAGGCCCAGCACTGTAACATTACTACCAACTTTTACTTCTCATTATTATATGCCAGATAGATATGGGTATAATGTCAACTTGTGAATCGCCATCAACATTTCTATGTAAACTATCCCGAAGTACTTATAATCACCTAAGAAATGTTATCTGAAATGTTAACTATGCACAGTAAGATAATGATAAAGATAATGACCTTTCTACAGTAAAGAAGAAAATAAGATTAGGTATAATATCTAAACTGACACGTTCTATAAGAGGTAAGACTCTGGAGATCATTATCTGCATTGTGTTTGCATGCAGATGTATTTGGTCATTGTAAATATTGCCTTATTGTGTCTGATATGTCAACAGCCTAACACTCCTGACCTTTCCATACAAAGAGACATCCAAAGTAACCCAATCAACAGTAAGTGACTGCAGCAACGAACAATCTAAGATCACTTTAATCACATGAGCTTAACAGAGTCTTAAAATAAGAATAACTGTGGCCCATTGAACAATGACTAATCGTAACAAGGACAACTTTTCAGATCACTTCATGAACAATGACACCGTTGTTATGATATCTTTGTTCTGAAATCCCCATATCTTTTTATTTACTTTATCAAATCAAATTCTGTAAATTGATATATATATACGAGGCCACAATTGGTTTCTTTCTATGTCATTGTTACTTACACATTTATTGTTACGAAAATCAGTGTGCAACGGGCAACTGCTGTATACTCCACCCAATTAGCCCATCCCAGTATACATGAACATCAAATTTTACCATGAAATAACATAATAATTTCTTTCTGATTTAATCCCCAAAGATAGAAGTGTGAAACTAAATGTACCATGGTAGTTTAGTTGACAAATTAATATTGCTCCTAAAATTTGTAAAATGCAGCTTTATGTATTGGCCTTTTTCCCATAGGAACCGATATTCCTGTCAGCCCACCCTATTTTCTCTAAAATTCAGCATTTTGATTGGTTGGCAAACCTGCAGATCTGTCAATTGGGCAAATTTAAGAAATCTTAACATTTGATCAGTACTTGGTGATATAAAAAAACCATAATTCTTAATCATTCAATTAATCCTAGCTCTAGGAGACAAGGATTGCTTATAACATAATTTTGTCTGACCCTTGTCCAACCCTGGGATATACCCAATGTGGGATGGGCTCTGTAAACAGTTATATGATCCAACAACTTATCAATCTATATCTAGTAAACAAACTAAAACTGTATTGTATCATAATTCATGTTGGATGTCAAAACTGGCTCAACATTGATTGATTTGGCCAAGACAAGGTTACAGTGTTTACCCACCATTTGTTATTATGATCATTTGTCTGTAAAGGTCACATTCGTACGTTATACAATAATCTAGTAAACAATTCTAACTGAGAAACAATATTTTATACAGTTTGTTTGGGGCACCACAAATGATCGATTTATGAAAGAAAGTCTATGTCTATATGCTGCAAAGATCACATCTCATTTACATCACCCTAAATAGGTTAACGTTGTTTAAGGGTCTAAGAAAGAGCCTAAGAAGATGAAAGTGGACAACGAAAGGCATCGCTCTTTTGCAGCTGGTCCTTGTTGTGATCAGTATTGTTCAATAGGCCACAGTGGTGCATCGCATAATAAAAATAAGGAGCGATTTCTGGCACAGGGCCAAACTCTTGCTGTTGTGCCAAAGTTCAGCATCAATTTTCACCTATTTCTAATCATTTTGCAGGTGTGAAAACTTCAGGAACTTTAGACCTAAATTTCTATTTTCTAGAACTTTTTGAACAATCAAACTCAGTCCCGTAGAACACCCACATTTCAACAGCGGGACTCATTGCTACAGCGACGTCCTTGCTTAAGGACGTCCTTGTTGCAATGGTTTTGTTATGCAACGCGCCAGCGCCAGTGGTGAAAACAGAACAGAACACAGCCTAGACCCTTAGACACCTGGTGAGCACCACCCCCACCATACTACTGAATGGTGAATGGTGACCTGCCTTACCACTGAATGGTGAATGGTGACCCGCTGTACCACTGAATAATCCAATGGTGACCTTTCAGGGCTCGCTGTGTGGTGACATTGGGCACCGGTCAGTTCAGAGCACCACGTGACACATGTAGAGTCCAGGAAACACTGACCTTTTACAGCCACAACACTGACCCAAGCCTAAGGGCCTGTACCCACTAAGCAATTTTTACATGATTGTCTGACTAATTGGCTCTAAAATCTTAAGGATACAGTCAGCCGACTTTACTACTGACTCATATCAAACACACACATATCAATATGATATTCTTACAGGCGATCAAAGGATTTTACTGCTGACTCATCAATCGGCCAACCTCTGCAAAAGTTGCCTAGTGGGTATGGGACCCGATTTATACTATGCGACATAAGCTGTGATATGACGAAGTCACAGAGAAGTTGCGCATTTGGAGATACCTTTCTTTATTGCACATACACGGAGGATAGATTAAAAATTCAATTCTGAACAATTATATCATTTCTGTATGAGAATTGACTGTAACATCATCATATCACTGATATGACAGCCGGAAAGTTTGTTTATGATTGTCAAAGGACAAAGAAAGGAAGTTAAACGAAATCATAAACAAACGCTATGGTAGTGGAGTGGGTCCAGCCTACAGCTTTGAATGAACTAATAAATATCACTCGATGATGGCACATTCATTGCTGAAGGTATTTCTCCTCGTGAAGATGCACCTTTATACTGGATCTCCACAAGGCAAACAGTTTGTATCTAATCATTGACCACTAAGGTGATCCATGATGGTACCGTGCTGCCAGACAAATAGAGGATTTCATCAAGGGATTAGTTGATGATTAATTCTTCAATGACGAAGGTGCTTTGACGAATTACAGCTCATTGTTTACAAATTACAGCTAATCGTTGGCGACTATTTCTCCCATGGGGATGCACATTAAGGGACAGAATCCTACACATCCAAAACTCCCACTGATCTCTAGAACACTGTGTCAGTAAGAGGCAGGAGGCAGACCTAGTCGTAATCCCACTGATCTCTAGAATACTGTGGCAGTAAGAGGCAGAAACAGACCTAGTTATTATCCCAATGATCTCTAGAACAACATGGCAGTAAGAGGCAGAGACAGACCTAGTTGTAATCTCACTGATCTCTAGAACACTGCGGCAGTAAGAGGCAGAGACAGACCTAGTCATAGTCCCACTGATCTCTAGAACACTGCGGCAGTAAGAGGCACAAGACAGACCTAGTCATAAACCCACTGATCTTTAGAACACTGCAGCAGTAAAAGGCAGGAAACAGACCTCTTCATAAACCCACTGATCTCTAGAACACTGCGGCAGTAAGAGGCAGAGACAGACCTAGTCATAATCCTTGACTGACAGAAAACTGAGAAGTCTGATTGGTTCTCGAGTGAATACAGATTAGAACATTTAAATACTAAGTGAAATATGGATAGAGAGATATCATGAAACGTTCCAGCATTACCACTGAAGGGGGCCTTGCACGTAGTGACAAAAACACAACCATAGTCCATCAACTGGTTAGCAACAACTTTTCTGAATCGTTGCCGTTCTGTTGGCAATACAAATTATATTGCCTGGTTATTGGTGGAAGCAACAACAGAATCAAACATGGTAAATCTAATTGAAACATTTCAACACATCAATACTATATTCAAATATTAGTTTGGCGATTAAGAAATTGATCGGTATTTCCCAGTGTTGCCAAAGGAACTTTGTAAATTGGTCGTCACGTGAAATCCATGCTCAAGGCAACAAGTGAAGTGATTGGTCTAATCAAGTTCCTCTCTTGGATTGCATTTGTTGTCAAGAAGAATTTCTCCAACAATGAGAGAAAGGTGATGGTGAGGATTGAATAACTTTGATGTTCAAATGTTGCTGAGTTTTCCGCTAAGAATCTGTGGTGTAATGTTCAAATGATTATCTTTAAAGTTATTAGTTGGAGAGGCTATCATTTCAGAGGAAACCAAACCATATTGGTTTTCAAGTAATTCACAGTCATTGCTCCGAAGATGTCGGAGTGTCAGCTCTCTGTCCTGAATGAGGGGAAACAAGCAGGAACGATTATATAGGATTAGAACTTCAAATAAAGTAGAACCCTATAAGTTATGGTCACTGTGAAACAAAATGGAGCCCAGCAGTCCCCGTTTTCCCATTTTCCCGTTTTATATCAATTCACATAATTCAATTTCATTCATTAGAACCAAAGATTTGACTATTTTCGTAAAAACGAATATTTTCCAAACAACGAAACTGTTCGTTATGCTATCTTAACTTGATCCTCACAATAAAATTCTATTGTGCAACGGGCCACTTGTCTTTGTGCCTGACCACCCATGTGCAAACTCGATACGGCTTTATATCGAGTATGTCACCGTATTGAGTATGTCACCGTATTGAGTATGTCACCGTATTGAGTATGTCACCGTATTGAGTATGTCACCGTATTGAGTATGTCACCGTATTGAGTATGTCACCGTATTGAGTATGTCACCGTATTGAGTATGTCACCGTATTGAGTATGTCACCGTATTGAGTACGTCATCGTATTAAGTGTTTACAACCCTTTGTGAAAGTCCACAAACTGGGACATGGACCACTCCTTCCCTGGTGTCCGGTCCTAAAACACAAAGGCTGCTCTTAAAGTCAAAACAAAAGGATCTGATAACACTTCTTTTTACTACTTTTGTTTGTGGGCAATGGGCTCGGCCTCATAAAACAGGCAACTGCAGTATTTTAGGACACATTCAGGAACTGACAATTTGACAGATAATTCATGTTAACTGGGTCAGGCTGACTGTCTCTGACAAGTCTTCATGCTGATCCATTATCACACTAGCTATCTTTAACTTATAATCAAAGTTTGGTGTTGTGAATACATTGGGACACTGAGATTGTATAATTTAAAAAAAAAATGAAAAAATAAAATCCACAAAAAAGCTTTGGTTTTAGAAATCCAGCGATAGGAAATGGAGCTATCCTGGGTATCATACCTTTTTGTGGACGCAATTTTTCATAATTTTTTCTTGGTGCCCCCCCCCCCCCAGATCCCTCGCAAACTTATTCAACAAGTTTGATAATTTCATAGAGATGCTGTGTGATTCAAGATGAAATTAGTTACAAAAATTATCGCAAGGTGAATGCTCTGTGGTCAATTTCTCTAGCTTATGATAATTCAATCACACCAGAAGTTTATTTGGAAACATTAAGACATTTTTTCATAGGTCTCAGTGACACAAACATACAGACAAACCAATTGAACATGTTGGATCTGTTCGCCAGGGCCCGCTGTGATCACAGGACAATCGTAAGTTTCAAAGATCGCAGATCCCATAGAGCATCTTAAGCCATGATAAAGGGGATTCACACAGACCACACCTCGCGGGCCCCTCAGGGGCCTCAGTATGTCCCCTCCCCCTTGATGCATACATACATCATACATGCTACAATAAGGAGTACCACGGGGGTCATCCACGGTGGCCGTACGACCCATAGGGAATCGCCAAATACTCAGGACAAAGCCTGAGGTTTGTACGATCCAAATGGATCGTACGGCTGCCCGAGGACAACCCCTTAGGTCCTTTTTTATTTTATCACCCAAGGAGTATTAAAGAAATATTAGAATTACTTAGAACTAGGTGTTTCCAGTGAGCGGTGCATACAGCTTGGCAATACACACTGCCTACAATACGCACCGCTCGTCGGCAGAGCGGATGGTAAATAATGGAAAGTCTCTCACTGAACGATGCAGATGATACAGTGGGGATAAGGTATGCAGGGGGGTCAGTGGGGATGAGGTATGCAGGGAGGTCAGTGGGGATGAGGTATGCTGGACCCTTCGCTGGTCCTCATCAGTGTAAACGGATGTGTCCAATACACGCCGGGCCCCAGCAGTGGCCCTACTCCACCTCCCACGTAGGAGAGCAGGTGAAGGGCTGCATTCACAAATGAGGCATCCAGATTGGTTTTTATTACCAACATTATCTTGCTATGGACCTTTGGATTCATAGTGCCACAGCCTAACCAGTACCCTACCAGGGCAGCTTTTAGAAGTTTGGTCAGTCTTACCTTTTATCAATTGTTGGATACAGTAGTCTGTTCTGACCCAGATTTACCCTTTCATTGAGTTTGGGTGACTAGTGGAGTGGGATGTAACTACAGTCTATGACTGTACACTAAGTAGGCAATCAACACCTCTTCCACCCCTCTCCTCTCCCCCTCCACCCCTCCCCTCCCCTTCTGCTGGTAAGGAGCTTCACTCTGCCATATTGACACCTCAGGTACTACAGTGATCACAGGCTATTTTTTCTAGTGGGGAGGCCGATTCACTGTAGAGTGGAGGAGCACTGGTCAATGCACTCAGGGGAGCTCTTGATGGGGGGATCCCAATGTTGCATATCAAATTTAAGATATTCACTTATCTTTTTCTTATGTTGCATGTAGAATTTAAGAAATGCTTATGCCCTTTTTCACTTTATTTATAAAGCCTATGTTGTTGTCATTAGGACATGTGTAGATCTGTCAAAAAAAAAAAAAAAGATCATTTCATATTGAGGGACCTAGGGCCATCCACTAGGGTCATACAGAGGCAAAGTGAAGTTTTATATCAATTATCATGAATTAGGTAGTGAATTCAGAAGTTCTTGAGGAACCAAGTAGCATGAGATACTTTCTCTCATGGTTTATGGAATAATGCACTATTACAAGTCCATTATCCTACATATCAAAGTATTACATACATTTTCCAAATATATAGAATGTTGCGAGAGTTTGGTAGGTTGAGTGTCCCTACTGCATACCTGCACTTCCCCACCAGAACTCTGGTCAGTGACCTAATTACAATTGACCAATAGGGGCAGGGGGAGTGCTTACTGTCTAATTACCATAAACTCTATGACATAGGAAATGATATCCATATCTTTTGATTATCACAATTTAGACATTTATAATAAACACAATGTGTTTGAAGAAGGACATGATATGAATTAATTTAGGTATGGCATAATCTATTTGTAACATTCAAAATTGAAAAAAAGACCAAACCATATATAATTTAAAACCTGGAAGAACAACAACAATTGTAAAAACTGGTCATAGGCGATTTAAAAGTTAATTTATTTCTGTCCAACCATAGCAAAATTTCCACGGGCTGTTCTTCCATGCTTTAGTCCACCCCTGATTAGGGCCACCTGGTTACCAGGACAGCAGCCTCTAAGGCCATGCTGGTCAGCCCGGTCAGGGGTGGGTGGGGAGGGAGTGAGGGGTGAACAGGTAATTACCAAGGCAAGCAGCGACATAACAAGAATGTTCGGTGACTGTACTTTTTGGGATAGTCTGAAACCTGCCCAATTTTCACATAACAATAATAACGTTTTTTTAAGTATAGTTAAAACTTGTTGAAAAAGAATGTTATAATAACATTAAATTTTGGTGAAGGTGATACCTAACTAATGAATAACGTTATAATTGAGTTATTATGATGTGAAAGAACATTACAATAACGTCACAATAACATCACAGTGTGACATCACAATGTTAGGTACTAAAGACGTTTTTGGGTGCCATCAAAATAACATAACAAGAACCAAAGCACAACTAAACAGAACGTAATAATAATGTTATAATGACTTCATATTCTTGCTCGGGTAGTCTGTGGACATTCTGCCATCTGACCAGGCAAGACACATAATGAGCCTCCCTGAATTCTTATGCTGAAGTGTAGGTATGTAGCTATAGTCTATAAATGTTTCTTTACTGTGCTCTGGGTCTGTATCTTCTGCCCAGTGTTCCCAAATAATATAGCAAAACTTACATGCCAGGAGCACTCGTGAAACCGGACCCTAAGTAAGTCTCAACATTTTCAGGTTTGAGATTTCAGGCCTTACGTCTTGAGTAAGTATCTTACATACTTGTAATGACTTATCAATGCTGCTTATGCCTTTGAAAATAGTATTTATACATGTGTTTAAACACCAGTGCTGCTCATACAGTATTTGTGTCTATGTTGTAGAAAAGGGGGTCTCCAAGTACTAAAACACCCAACAATCACATGTATGTATATGCACAAAGGTTTTTTTATCCTCTTTGTCAAGTCCAAATCCCCACCAAATGTTGTTGGTGTTGGGGTTGGGGATCCCCTGGGTACACCCTGCACAGCTCTGGGAGGATTCACCAGTGGTCAGGCTGATGGATGGATGTACCCCTGTCAGGGAGACTGGGTCTCACAGGGGTGACCACTGAGAGCGGTGGGATCTAGAACAGGGTGGGGTAGGGGGTGGGGGTGGGTGGACTTTTTGGAGAATGATCCTGGACCAGATATAGATACAAACACTTTGAAAGATGGCCTGAAATGTATCCTTCAACATGGGGCTGGTCTGTGAGGTCTTTGAAGTAGGGCTCTTCATGGCTCTAACATCATGGCTCTAACATGTCAGAGATCAGTCCTCTCTTCAGACCCAGAGACCCTTGGGACTTCTGCTGCAGACGTAACCTCCAGGCTCAATCTATAAAGCATTTCTAGCTATTTTAAGATAAATACGGGTGGCTACTGCAGCACCACCTGGTGTGGTTTTATTATTGATGTAGGATTTACTTGAAATTTCAGTTAGACATGATGGAATACTTTGGAGAAACAAATTTGAAAATATGCAGGAAAAGAAATGAAAATTTGCACAGAAATATGTAGGAAAACATAGCTGACAAGGCAGATTTTCCACATATTTTTCATATTTTCATAAATAGAATGTGATTTTCCACGGTGACCTAATGTTTTCTTTGATCTAAAATATGCATTGGGGCCATATGCACACATTTACAGTTATTTATTTCTAAATGTAAAAAAATGTATGTTTTGCCATAGGCCCCAATAGTAAACAGTCAAGTTTTCAAATGCTCCTATCTTTAAAATTCATATGGTGACATATGAATTTTAAAGTCTCTTTATATTCCTCCTGCATCCCTCTAAGCACTATGTGAAATTCAGAATTTTGTCACGGCTTTTAAGAAATCACCCCTAACACCCGCATTTACCTTTAAGCTAGACCCTTGAATTGTAGGGAGTCTCATCACGGTCTTTACTGTGAGTCTGTTCCATGCCTGAAGCTGCAGGTGGTATTATATATCTTATCATACCACAGCACCTTGATGAGAGAGAACGGAGAATGTTTTGAATGTATTGCATTTCCTTGGTACTAAGGCACAAATATTGATACATGGAATATGCTGGTAGGTTTTGCTACCAACATTTTTGGAGAGAAACAAATTCATTATTGGATTACATCAGAGAGAAAGAATATGACAACATACCCCAATACCCTGAGACAGACAGTCTATGGAAATTGAGGCAATCTTGTCCAGAAGCTGTTGACGGGAGTGGAGCGATGGGAACGTAATTTGCTGCAGCGGCAGGAGGAAGCCTGAGACAGGGCGCTGCGGAGATTCGCGCCTACCAGATCTGATTGGGTTCATATCATAGGGCTGTCGAAAGGCCGCAGAAGGGGAGAAGGTCACTCGCTTCTTTTGACCGCATCGCTCTTCTCTCCTACAAGGGCTGGGCACTCAGGGTACAGATATAGTACTATTGATGGACTCCCTGACAGGGTTTTGAAGTTTATTCTCATGCAAAAGTTGATGTCCATACACCTTTCCCACGAACCTGCGCAGTCCCGAACCTTGCCTTCCCTTTAGGGCTTTTGGTAACTGGGTCACCTCACATAAAGTTAACTATAGGGAAAGCCATAAAAAGTTGCTCCAAATTTAATTCACCAGGGGGTGCCAGTTCAATGATAAAGGTGCATAAGGGTGCTTTCTATGAGAAATATGTTACTTAATTACTTGCACAACACCTTGAATATAGTTGTAAACATCTTACCCTTCTTCACGTTTGCATGTTTCCATTATTTAATGTTAGACCTTTTGCATTCATGTCGCCCTGCTAGCATATTTCTCAGAACTAAAGAGGTGGGATTATTGAGCTGGACCTGAGGTTTTTACGGGAGAGTCGTGGAAAAGGTGTACATGTATGTGAATTTAAGTTGATAGAGGTAAACTACATTATCATGCAACAGAGACACATAGCTTAGCGTGACTGTATTTGTTATAATTAGACAAAGACAATTATTGTTGATAATTGAAAATAATTGTTATTATTAGCCAACAATGACACCGGTTATGATGTA
Organism: Lepidonotus clava; assembly: GCA_936440205.1. Taxonomy (NCBI): domain Eukaryota; kingdom Metazoa; phylum Annelida; class Polychaeta; order Phyllodocida; family Polynoidae; genus Lepidonotus; species Lepidonotus clava. The sequence goes on from OW387145.1 coordinate 50,152,920, forward strand.
CGTCAGATATGACATATCATAACTAAAACAGGATATATCAGTTAGATCACCCATGATATCCCAATGAACAACCTCTATATTAGGGTCGGAGGGTAGGTAACTGTTCACAGGACAAATGTAAGTCGGGTGATATGTGAACATTACACTCCATCCCTGAGAACATAGCAATTTAAAGACAGTAGGTTGATGTGTTTTAAAAAAGAGTTCCCTGAAGAACAGCAATTTGAACAGTTTCTTTTATTACTATAGAAGAGTAAACATGTTGAAAGTATGTCTAATGAAAATTGAAAAAGCATTTCCTTCAGGGGAAAGGGAAATTATACTACGGGGGGTGGGCGGGGGGTGGCCTTCCCTACTCTGGGCCCCGGCATCCTACCCTCACCCTTGGTATTTCAAGTTGAGAGATTGTCCCCCATCACCATGTCCACAGGCCTCGGACAGAGAACGTATTAAGACTGGGTGGCATTTACCAGGTCCCCATGCATTTCAAAAAACCTCTGATCTTCTTGGACACAAACTACATTCAGGTAATTCAGAGGCCCCATACATCCTACAAAACCTGAGTAAGGGTCAGACGGCCCCTTACATCCTACAAACCTGAGTAAGGGTCAGACGGCCCCTTACATCATACAGAACCTGAGTAAGGGTCCGAGGGCCCCTTTCATCATACAAAACCTGAGTAAGGGTCAGAGGGCCCCTTACGTCATACAAAACCTGAGTAAGGGTCAGAGGGCCCCTTACATCATACAAAACCTGAGTAAGGGTCTGAGGGCCCCTTACATCCTACAAAACCTGAGTAAGGGTCTGAGGGCCCCTTACATCCTACAAAACCTGAGTAAGGGTCAGAGGGCCCCTTACATCATACAAAACCTGAGTAAGGGTCTGAGGGCCCCTTACATCATACAAAATCTGAGTATGGGTCGGACAGTAATAAGTTCATGTTCGGTTTCATTCATCTGATATATAACTAGTTTTTCTAGGGGGTCAACTAAAGAAATTGTGTATACAATGCCTATTTCTTTTTAATGAATCTTGATGGGCCCTTTTAGTGAATATAAAAATCATTGAATCAGAAACTGCTGACGAGCAATTGTTGAGTGACAAAATGCCTCTGCACCAGTAGTCCATTCCAGTCAGTCACTTTCACTTTCACTTTCCTGCACATGATAAAGTGCCCTCTTCCTTCTAAGCATAATTTCTGTGTGATAAGAAACGTGTGATTTCCCCCTAATCGATCATGATTCCAGGACCATTAACACCATTCACCGCACTGAACTCACCAAACGACCAGACAGTCAAGTGCACATTGCTGATAGAATCCAATTTCGCACTCAGTAGATTTGCTGCGATGGCCAACGAATAGCTTTCCACAGGCCACAGGACTCACCTTATAAGGAGGAAAGTAAACCTGAATAGTGGATATGGCCCGCTTAATGCAGCAAACATCACGCTTAAGGTGGTATAATACTACAGGACACAAGCTGCCATATCGATCATAATGTTCCAGAGAAATTGCATTAGAAACAAAATTAGTGGGTAAAATACTCGAAATTGCCAATGTCATATATTCAAATCACTCCTGCGTGTGATCTTTCTGTAATGTGATAATATCACGCCATTATTGCAGCTCAGTTGTGTAGTGGAATAGGGACTTACTAATATGAGAAGGCCCGCGGGGGTCGTCAGAGGGGTGCAATACGAATCGCCAGGGTGTGGACCCCTAAGGGTCTTCTATATCTTAACACCCAAACGATTCTGTAAATATGTGTAAAAAACTGTAAACAAGGAGCGGTACGTACAGCCTGTTACTACGCACTGACCCTTATACTTATAGATTCCCCTCCATGAGGGTACCTTTCTTGACAGGTTATGATTGTCGGACGTAAGCCAAAGAACTGGAGGACAAATATAAGTTACTGCTATAGATCTGGGACACAAGAAACTACCTAAAAACCTGAACATTTTTTGTCACCTCCTGTTAGTTTGTCTTTTCCCATATTCTCGTAAATCTGCCAAAATGTAACTCTAATGGCATGTTTAAAGTGTAATGATAATATATGTGTCCTGTTAATGTACAACACATCATATAAAATAACATTTATAATATAAAGTCAGTACTCTTTACTATCGCTATATCACAATAAAAGAAACAGAAAATGAGTTGTTTCTTGCTGACCAGATCTATAGACACACATGGCTCGTTCGGAAGTATGAAGGATAACAAATAGACCATAATGACATGGTCAGGTGTAATTGGAAAAGATCTACTGAAAATTAAAACATGATTTAAGGCATATAGAGTCAGATGACATTATGTGTTTGAGGTAATGGCCGAGAGTCCTGGGAGTATCATACCAACCTGCCAGACGAATGACACCCCCTGCTGTCTGGGTGATAAGAAAATCCCGTGTGAGCATTATCACCACCTTCTGTATGATACATCAAACCCTTTACAGTTACTCTAAGATATAGCTGGTGATAGTAATTGCCACCTTCAGCCCTAACCTCATTACACTGCATGTGTTCCTTAAACCACAGTTACCAATCATTCCTCTGATAAACAGTCCTTAAGTTATAAGATTAAGGCCTTTCAGTTATCTACAATAAGTATTTTATGGCCAGTTGGTCTGGGATGGAGATCTTTTTTGATCGAGGGACTTGGTGTGAGGAGGAATATATCACTGCCCATACATCAGAAAGTATCACTAAGGATTTGGTACCTTCACAAAGATATCAAGCTCCTGCCATTGACTGTCGCTGTTGAGAGACGTGGGGCTGAACTGGTAAAATGGTATTGTAAAGATGAGTATCCACCGGGGGTTTATGCTAAGGACCATGAACAAGAAAGAAGGATTCACTAATATTTTGTGGTCATTGGTATAATCATAAAGTGGAAACAAAACATCGTCAAGTGACTGCAAACGACAGTAAACAAAATGCAGAAAGGACAAGGTTTATGAACAACCTAATCTTTAACCAGTTAGATATTTTCTGATGGCTATAGCTAACAATCTCTTCTGAAAACAGCCAAAAGCAATTCAGTTCATTGTTTGTTATGGAAATGGTCGTCGAAAACATCCCAAATGGTCCAAATATCCTAATCTTAGTCGTTTAGTCCTTCATTCATAAACGACCAAACCCACTAAAGTCTCATTAACATTGTTTAGTGGAAAAAGGACTTAACTCTGCCATCACTGTAGTGTGATAGAATAGGAAAGGGTAACATCTATAATCATCACTCTCATCTGATCCCACTGCCAAAAGACCCAATCCTATTACAATGGTTCCCAAAACATGACCCACCCAACAGCTGGAAAGCATGCCCCAGTACCATAAGAGGTTTCCTCGTAACCTTCCCATCTCAATATGCATTCATGTACACCCTTCCCATTAACTTGTGTAAAACCATACCCCAATCGACTGTTCAGGCCTATTCCTCTATAGTGGGGTCTGTTAACAACATTTTCGTTACGGAGCGTATAAAAGCATCAAATTTTCTAATACCAAAATGAAATTTTGACAAATTTTGTATGTTTTTAGCATTTGAAATTTAAGGTATTTAACCAAATCTTTTGGCTATATTGGATTAGATCTTTTTTATAGATTCCAAACTCATATAATTGAATTCCCTGTCCTATAATCAACCAGTTTTGACACTAACAATGTGTTTCTAGGCATTTCAGAAGCTGAGATATAAGATTATTTCAATAATAGTTGGCCATATTGGATTTTTGGCCCCCGTCTGGGTTATGTTGATACTTCAAGGTGGCTCCCCTTTCAAATTCAACCATTTCATCTTGTCTAGATACTTAAACAGCTGAAAAACATGCTATTCCCCAATATTGGTCAGCCATATTGGATTTTGGATATCCGCATTGACTTCAAATGTAAATTACTAAATTCCCTGACCCATATAATCTCCCAGTTTTGACACCAAGCGTGTCTCTTTAGTCATTTTAGAAGCTGAGATATAAGATTGTTTATAGCAAAAGGCGGCCATATTGTTTTTTTGGCCCCCACATCTGTCCTATCAATATGTCAAGGTGGCACCCCTTCCAGATTTGATAGTTATGCCTCAGAGGTGCCTCATACCAAATTTGGTGCTTTTATCCGCCGCGTAACAATTTCACTAAAAATTGACCTTAACAGACCCCATTACTAGCAGGGCGCCACTCTATTGAAACAGGTCTATAGTCTATTGACAGAGCCAATATAGCAGGGCCCCTGCTCCGATATGTCACAGTGGGGGGGGGGGGGGGGCAGGTCAGTGGTCGGGGCAAATACCCAGAAACATCCATCAAACAGCAGCCGATTTACACAGAAAGTACCTGAAAATTGCAATAGTAGCACCAGGAAGGTACCCAGAAATAGAGATTTGTTTGCAATAGTAGCAGCAGGACACTTACCAAATAAAGCTATATGTTCAAAATTATAGCACTAGGGTGCCTTCGAAATTAAGCAATCTATTCTCAATAGTATCAATAGACCTGTCCACTTTGCCAACTAGCCCACCCCATATTTCTATGATATCAACATGTGTAGAAAAATGTTCATTATACTTGATACACAGTAATATTCCTAGTAGTATTACGCATAACTAAACTTTATAAGCTTTTACTTTCAATATGTTAAATATGTAGCTGTAGGACTGGAAAGCAAAAAGGCATTTTTTCCATAGGAAAGAGTGTTAAAGCCCTTCAGCTTTGCCCACAATGTCCGAACCCTAGAATCACAAGACTATACCTTATTTTGGTTCACCTGAAATGGAGGTAATTACCTAATTGAGAGAAATTAATAATTCATCCTCATTTATCAAAACCTTATTTACTTAGAAAACACAAGTACTAACTCATTCATTTAGATTTGTGTGAGTGGCTGACTTTGTGAAAACTACAATTATGTCCAACCTCTGTATCATGCCTGCAATACATCCTAAAGTGGACCGGTCTATTCATTATCATTTAACGAAATGAAAAGTGATCAACTAGCCCTTAAAGGATGCAAATCAATGTATTTGCTGAAATACAAACATTAAAATGTTGGGGCTTTGTAAGATGAGTAGTGTTCCCACCAGATGTTTGACAAATTCAGTTAGGACTTTCCTATACACAGTTATCATTTTACAATATTTCACTGAAGATGAAATGAGAAATACTAATTATCAAATATCATATTTGTGATACTATTTTTCCTTATGCACAGGGTAAGGGGTTGTAAACATTATTAGGCAATTGTAGGATAACAAAGAAACACTGCAAGCTATAATAGTGAACTTGTCTGCAATATGTTTAATGACCTTTGTAAAAACCGCACACATTTGAATATTTGTCTGAGATTAGGCACACTCTACATTTGGCCATTACAATGATTATTCAAAGTGTTATCTATAGGAATGGTTGAGATTTAATGACAACCTGAAATTGAGATGCTAATGACTAACATAGTTCTTGTGTTACCATACGGGTGAGGTCATATGGTCTTTTGGATTGCCTCATGACTATTGGCGGTGCCACCAGCTGCCATGAGCTATGTGCAGTCATCCCCTGGTGCCGGCAGACAGGGAGTGTTGTAGGAGGGTGCTGGCAGACAGGGAGTGTTGTAGGAGGGTGCTGGCAGACAGGGAGTGTTGTAGGAGGGTGCTGGCAGACAGGGAGTGTTGTAGGAGGGTGCTGGCAGACAGGGGGTGTTGTAGGAGGGTGCTGGCAGACAGGGAGTGTTGTAGGAGGGTGCTGGCAGACAGGGAGTGTTGTAGGAGGGTGCTGGCAGACAGGGAGTGTTGTAGGAGGGTGCTGGCAGACAGGGAGTGTTGTAGGAGGGTGCTGGCAGACAGGGAGTGTTGTAGGAGGGTGCTGGCAGACAGGGAGTGTTGTAGGAGGGTGCTGGCAGACAGGGAGTGTTGTAGGAGGGTGCTGGCAGACAGGGAGTGTTGTAGGAGGGTGCTGGCAGACAGGGAGTGTTGTAGGAGGGTGCTGGCAGACAGGGAGTGTTGTAGGAGGGTGCTGGCAGACAGGGAGTGTTGTAGGAGGGTGCTGGCAGACAGGGAGTGTTGTAGGAGGGTGCTGGCAGACAGGGAGTGTTGTAGGAGGGTGCTGGCAGACAGGGAGTATTGTAGGAGGGGGAGCAGACCTGGAGGCACCTCACACACACCACACTCACCAGGTATGTAAAGAAGGCACACAAAGGTATTCACCTCAACTGAAGGGCTAGGGACACTAGAGGCTGTTCACACTTTACGATATTTGGTGTTGCATCTTGCAATTTCGATTTCTATTTTGGGGTGGTCAGAGGGTTGTCATTGTGAATTTTGAGGCTGGATGCCACCCTAAAGGTAGTCATTTTCTCCCAACTACTTTGGGCCACAAAGGTCGTCAGAGAAGCTAAAATGAAGATCGGGTTGTCATAGGGTTGTCACAGAAGAAAATGAGAAGTCAAAAGTCCTGCCTGACTACCCTAGGGTTGTAAGTGAATGGTGCCTAAAGTGACAGCCCAAGGTTGTCATGGCCTCTGTCTATATCAACCCAGTGTTGCAAGTGAATGGTGTCAAAACCATACAACTCATAGGCCTCCTATGTGTAATGGCCATACCTAATAACAAGTAATAACATAATAGGAAGCCATTATAATGACTTTGATATCTACAACATGAACATATTCCTAAATAAGATTTTCTGTCTAACAGACAGAGACACAGCCTGTGACAACCTTGGGTTGTCGTTTTTGGCACCACTTTTGACAACTCTGTGTTTTCAGTGTAGGCAGAGTGTACTTTTTTCTTTACTTTGATTGAATGAATGTCTACAAATCATATACATAATTATATGTAGAATTGCAATGCACATCATGTCCACTCGATCCTTATGCTTATTTCTTAAACAGACATTATTACTAATCTGTGCATCGCAGAGAGCGGCAGTTCATTAATAACCTATGCACACAAAAGGGTTGAGGAACCAGGGCCACTTTGAATGCATAGATATCCTGCGAAAGGGGTGTGGTGGTGGTGGGGGGAGGGGGGCTCAAAATGCACACAAAGGTGAAGGGCGGTCGAAGACTCGAACATGATAAAACTATTTTCACATAAGGTCTTAGTAAAATAAGGTATCCGCCAGGCTACCGGTCCATGGCCAAAGATGTTTTTATGACTTTTGACCCACCCCTCAACCATAGATCAGGTAAGATAATGGCCAGCAAACACATCTGGAAAAACACATTTGGACGAATTACTCCGTGGCTACAGGAGAATCACACGAGACATTAATGAAAGTTATGGATCACCTTAATGAGACTCTTCTCATTTCATTACAATTAGACAGAGGAGATGTAAGTGCACCCTTTGCCCATAAATCTTCTCTTCTTACATCTGATTTGAACTTCTTGAAAGTTACAAAGCATTTCTCCTGATTCTTTGATTATAATCAAATCAGAAACAAGATATAGAAAGATTATCTAAAGAGAGGAAGAGAAATAAAAGATCTGATCTGTAAGTGGCTACTTGTTGATTATGACCATTTAGGATACAGGACTTAACTACTGGATATTTCACAGCTTGAATGACACTAAATAGGAGGAGAACTATACTTTTCTGGGCTGCTGGGTATCGGCAGTAGGTTATTGGTGTAGCATGATGGGAACTTTCCTGGCCACTGGTGCCCGGTGTGTACACCAATAACCTTTGGCTGGTACCCAGTGGCCCAGAAAAGTCATTCTTCCCCTAATTGTACAAAAACTGTAAGCCCAAAGTCTGCAGGAGGTGAGTTAACAGTCATGCTATACTTCTTATTGACCAGACCCCAGCTACCTTCTGCCCGTCCAGACCTGAGTTCCCCAGACTAAGCTTGCATGTGTCTGAATAATTGTTTCAGTCCCGTTTGACCGTTCCAAGGTTCAACAAGGTCCCAGCTGAGTGCCTCATTTACATATCAATTACGACTCCAGTGCCACCCGTGCCCAGAGGAGGAACTAAAAAGTCACGCAAGGTCTCTTCATTATGAAAACACATTATGTTACGTAATAGCATAAAAATACCAAAATTGTTCAAATTTATCTCACGATCATGCAATAACAGGGAAATGAGTGTCACATTTTCTTCCTACAATAAAGATACTTATTTGATATGTTTTCACACCCTATATCGTTTGGCTATATCATTTATCAACATAAAAAAACGTTTTCCTCAGAGAGTGGGAGAAGATTCATCACAATTATTTGTTTCAAAGATTATAGTTAATGACATATAGACATTGCCAGAAACCATGACTTTTCCAAATTCCTGATAATTCATTAGTTAGATACTGAAAACTCTTACCTTTTAATTCTGATCCTAAAAATCATATCTCCTCAGCCACCGTTGCTTTTATTGCGTTTCAAAAAGCAACACATAATATTTCTTTATCAGATTGAATTTATTTCTGTGTTAGGAAACAAGAGGTCCTTTCTTAATCAAGAATAAAATTTAAGTACAAGCAAAAACTAAGCTGAATATCACATACACAATCATACTATTTTAGGAGGCAAACCAATATCCCTTGTCCACTATTTGCAAAATTAAAGCCTCAAAAACCTCTTTCACAAGCTAATTATGTCTTCCTTTAAGCTATTCTTAATCATTGTATTCAGCTTAGCAACATTTAGAATAGAATACAAGGGGTAACTCATCTGTAGAAGAGAAAGGACAAAGGCCTATTTAGAAAGTTAAATTACTTTGAGACACAGATGTCAACAAGGAAACCATAGCTTAACCAATATTGACAAATATTTAATTTGATCAGAGCTTACAAGAATAAGAAGGCCCGTGGCGGCCATCTGAGGGTGGCTGTACGCCCCTGGGGACCTGGCGACGGCCAGTGCCTGGAGGGTGAGGGCCATCCTATGTCCTAGGTCCTTAGGGCCTTCTTTATTTTATTACCCGACTCTAATGTAAATTATTGTGAAATATTGTGAATTTTCATTAAAAAAAAAGACGACCGGCAGTGATGCGGTACATACAGCCTGGCAATACGCCCTTCCTACAATACGCCCGGCTCGTCAATCCAGAGGGTAATAAAGGGGGGAAGCTTATGGAGGGCTGATTAATGATCTTTCTGTTAGCCTGTAGACTCAGCTTTAGTATTTGTTAAAATAATGAAAGTTTGACATAGTAATTATGGTTTTTCTTGATGGACAATCATCATTAATATGACATCATGTGCAGTAATAGACAAACAAATAATAAAGCTACCTTGCATTTACTGGAAAAACACACTACCTTATGTAAATTAAGTTGTAAGAATGATAGAGCAAATATTTTACATTCTTGTTGACAATCTTGGTTTGTATTTTTATTTGATACCAGGTGACGAAGTTAAGATCCCAGCTTTATTCCAGTGTAGCTGGGTTCAGCGATGACTAGCCACATTTATTAGAAGAATTTGTAACTCGTTGGTGATATCAAATATTGCCATTGGCAATGATAAAGTAGCTCTATTATATTAAGAGACTTGGTAACTCAATGCCTTCTTAATGTCAAATGTGGCAATAAATAAAACCGGAACAATCATACAGTAGTTCTATTGTCATAAAGCAGTTCATTTTCCCAAGACAACCTGCTGAAACCATTTAATGAACTGTTTTTCAGCACAGCAAGTGTTCAGAACATGCTTAGCACATGGGATTCATCTAACATCTGAGCCTTTATTGGTTAGTTTTGATGTACAGTATTATGGAATAATTGGTTTAGAATTTTCCTTTGACACTGTTTTGGTAATACAATAGGTAGTTATGTGCATGTTTCATTATAATGCATGTGCAATTTCATTTGACAATTTTAGGTAGATCTACATATTAGCTCTGGTATCCACTTTGGAAACTTTAACTGTACTGCTGGAATGACCATGGAAATCACATACTTATATTCTCTGTAAACACAGCAACCAAACAATAAACTCATCCATTTCGAACATCTTCCGCCTTCAGATAATTAAGATCATATTTTCTGATATTCATGGGATCGTGACATAATCATCCTAATTAAGTCAAAACATCTTATGCGCAAAATATTGGACTCTAACCCATGCAGTGCCAATGCCAATAAGTGGTACCAATGCCTCAATAACGTTGGCCACCCCGACCCCCACACTAATACTGCAGCCCGAATAATGTTGACCTTTGATTTCAGCTCCCCGAGCTCTAACAGCCTATCTCCATCCTGTCATGCTGACTCTAATATTAATACCTAATTTCACTGAGTGTTAAGCACAGTCTCCAGCCAGGAGCCATTGGGTTTTTATTTACGAGAGGTTCCTAGCTGACTAGACGCTTTAACGTAGCTCGTCTGGCTGTATTCCCACTTTGTCCTTAGGTAGTAAACTACCATCTGAGAGACCCATGTTACTGTGACAGTAGCATTTTGTTTACACAGTCGCGACCACTAATCATTGGGAAAGAGCGTGCTTACAACAAGGATTAAGCTACTTGCATCCGAGCAGCTGGAGATCTGTCGCCTGTTCCTGACAAGAGGCTGTCCCACCAGCTGGGCCTGGTAGTGCTCCGTTATGTCCCTTTGAGGTTCAACTTAGTCTATGATGTGGCATGCTTTTTTCTCCATTCTAATATTCTCTCAATTCCATTACAATTTCACTCAGTAATTCTGTATACAAGGAATATATAGGTTATAAGAGTTAGACTACAACTTGCCATAGAATTTAAACTTTTTGGGCTTGCCAATAACCTTGTAATACAGGGAAAAGTATATCTGGCCATAGAAGATAGTTGTCAATGTTTTCATAAATCTGCAACTGATAAAACAAAATATTTAATATAACCTCCTCTTGTCATATCAATCAGCAGGCCATCGTTCTCCAAACAGAACCTTGCTTAAGCAATCGCCGTTATGGCAAGAGAAGGAACCAAAAAGTCCAGAAGGTTTCTTTGAAAATCTAAACCTAAATCTTTTTAAAAGCTCGGAATTATACATCCTGGTCTCAAAATCATGTATTAGTAGTGAAAACAGTGAAAAATGACACATTTCCTGTCAAAAGCCTACACTATTTACTTTTTTTTCATATCCTTATAATCTAGCATTACCATCTTACTTCCTTAATTATTGTCTAACATAAAATGCTTTTTCCTCAGAAAGTGAGGATACTATGTTATCATTACCATTCCCTGTTTTAAAGATTAAAGTTACAGATACGAACATTGTCAGGATCTGAACATTGTCCAATTCCCTGGTTAAGTGCAGGAAATGTTTAACTTCAATTCTCATGTCCATGCTCGGAACCGTATCTCACTTAACTGGTATCGCGCTAAGCCCTTTTTTAAAGTCGGCAAATTGGCGAATTCATGACATTTTGGATTAGCCAAATATTATATGATTAGCAAACTCTTTTTTCATAAAACAAAATGAAAAAAATAGATTTTTGACACGAAACGCAGTATGATAGACATGATTCTGGATATATTTTGGCCAAAACAATTTGCCAAATCTTTCAAATTTGGGTAATTTATCATGAAATCAACTCGCCAGATTGATTCTGCATTCGCCATCGGCGATTTGGCCAGTGGTTAGCGCAATCCCAGCTTAACTAACAAAGCCTTTATGGACATCTAAAATAGGAACTAATATTTCTTCATCTGATTATAAATAATTAGAGTGTTATGAAATGAGAGGTGTTTTCTTAGTCAAAAATAAGAGTTTCAGTAGTAGCAAAATCTAGGTTAATATCGCTTACACAATCATATTGTATTAGCCGAACAATAATACATAAGCTTAAAAGCAGTAAATTCTTTCATAACTATTTAAATCATGTCTCCCTTCAAGCTGCTATTAGTCGTTGTATTTAGGCTAGCAACCTTTAGAATAGAACGTGAAGGGTAACGCACCGGAGGAAGAGAAAGGTCAGAGGCCTATTCCAAAGTCAAATCACTTTGAGACACGGATGCCAACGAGGAAACATTATACAAATATCTGAAAATATTAAATGCGCAATTGGATTGGGGCCAGGAGGAGGAAAAATGGATGGACCAGGACTTTTTTACAGACAGGTTAATGACCTCTCTGTCAGCCTGTAGACAGTAGTGTCTGAGGAAGCTTTATGATGTGTTTCTGTTAATTTAACGTTAATTTGATAAGGCCATTTTAGCTACTTCTTTTTGCAGGACATTCACGATTAATAAAGACAACTTGTACAGTAATTGAAGTGATGGTGAGACTTTGTATCTTTACCTGAAAATCTCATAAATAACAATATTCTGCTTGCAATAACAAGTAAATGGTTTATTCATTTGTGATTCTTGGTTTGTCTTCTTTTGTTATTGGTACCAAGTGACTAAAGTCAGGGACTTGCTATCACACTCAAATTTAGGTTTAGCCATGGCTACACTCACATGGGTTGACTTGTTTATCAGAGAAATCTGTTATTGATTACATTATGTGTATCAAATGTAATGTCATGTATCAATCTTTGGTAATCATATATCACTTCTATTAGATTAAAAGATACATTTCACCATTTTGGTGTAAGTTGTCCATGATATGTCAACTTAATTATCAATTGATCTATAAACAAAACTACCAGTAATGTGTAATATTCTCTGTTACAAACCAGTCTCATCTCAACAAACCATGAACTTGTTCATTTAAATCTTGCACCTTCAGTTAAAAATTCTGTTCTAATCATTATTGGATCAGGTTGTGAAGGATCTTTTAGACATTTTAGTGGTAGGGCATATATCACTATAGTCAAGACAAACCTTCAGGCCAAAGTTGGCTGAAGTACACAAGAGTGTTTCAGCAGTTTCCAAACAAAATTAATGTTCACTGCCTTCATCTTCCACCTGTCCTTAAATAGACCTACTCGTGAACCGCTTGTGAATGCCTTGCTGCTCTTTAAACCATGTCTCCACTTTGACGATAAAGAATCCCGCTGTACCCGGCTTAAAAAAGGAGATCTGAAGCCAGTGGACTGTAGACAGGTTGGTACCGGGTAATCATGGAAGCCACCTGTTGCCCTATGATGAAGGTGGGCGACGGGGCAATGTGGGCCACAAACCATATCAAACATCGTTGATCTGGCACCCTAAAACCCCGGGGATGTAGGACAGAAAAGGAGCCAGCATCCTGGGCGATGAACATTTTTGTAGACCTTCATCACTGGTGCTTTGCTCACAAAACGCATCTCAAAGGGGTGACATACATTTTTTTGTTTTGTTTATTTAACCACATTCATCTAATAACAATGGGTATAGCATGAGAGTTCTCAGGCGTGTTCATTGCTGCCACCTGGTGGAGAGCGGATGCACTTATTCCATATACATCCCCAACAAAACTTTACAACCCTACAATTCCATACACACCACTTCCTCCATTACCAAATATCAACAACTCCTATTACAATTATCTCCGCTGAAAATCCGCCATATCTCATGAAATTGCAGCCATCCGCCGCTCATCTCGCTCCACAAGCATACCCACGGGCTGAAGCATCACCTGGTAAAAGGGCACACCGACAAGGTATCGTAAAAACACTTATACCAACATGCCGCCCAAACGGGGTCAAAGCGCCGGCCCTCGCACGAGGGCACGGGAACGGGCAGCGAAGGTGGAGGCACAGCAGAGGATGCGGAGCATTGTATATGACGATGGGGAAGTGTCGTTTCAACCCCTGTACTCGGGTGACGAAAAATCAGATGTAAATCTCTCACAGACTCTGGCTAGCGAGCCGAGTGGCGCGGGCGCGAGTACACCGCCCCCCAGCAATCAGGGTACTGAGCGTATGGACAGGATTGAGGGTAACGTTGACGCCATGCAGCGTCAGGTCGATTCTATCGCTCAAAAAATTGATCTATTGATTACTGCAACATGTGATTCACGTGCCCCATTGTCTCACAGCACCCCACCAGACGGACGGAGGCCAGCTGACCGCTCTCCCAGATCGAGAGATAGGACGCTCACACACCCGTCCACGCAGGACCGGAGGCGCGACTCGCGGAGGGACTACAGCCCCCCCGGCATACCGCCACCCCGGCGCCTCAGGGCCGACAACAACCGAGACGGCTACGTCGACCGGTACGCCGACAGGGACAGGTTTCAATATGACGACCCACAGGGTAAGGCGAACTTAGACACTACCATTCAACATGACTTTCGTAAACCTTACATGTATATCGAGAGGAAGGGCTGTCAGACAGACCGCCAGCGTAGGGATGTTAGATGTTCCCTGACGGCCCTGGAGTACATCCATGCTTCCCTGGCCTTACTCGGGGACCACCGCGCCTACGACCCAAGAGACCTGCCCGACATCATGTCTCATCTCCAAGATGTCACTCACGACGCCATGGAGAGGGAATGGTCTGCTGTGCGCCGCTGGTCCCAGTACATATGGGACGCGGTGGAGAAGGGGCGCCTTTCTTGGGCGGACCATCAGCTCATACAGAATCACCGCATTAGGATCGCCATGACGGGGGGCGGAGCCACCCCCGCCCAAGGGGCCCAAGGGGCGGCAGCACCACAGAAGCAGGCGACGAAGATGGCCGAGGTACCATGCCGCCACTTCAACTCTAGGCAGGGATGCCACCACAGGAGCTCTCACGCCGAAGGCAGCGTCAGGATGGTTCACGTCTGCTCTTTCTGCGATGCGGTTAATAAGGTATGCCCGGGCCATAATATCATCGGTTGCCAGCGCAAGCTCAACATCGGCGATCCTGAACACAGAAGGTCCGAACATACCCAGCAGGTACAGCCGCAGCTACAGCACCAACATATATACGTGCCACCACAACAACCCAGATTCAGTGTTCCCCAGAACTACCATCAGCCTCCAAAAAACGCCTAACGGGCGCGCCCCCTCGACCCCCGGGAGGCGCGCCTAAAGGCGCGGACGTCAAAGGCGGAGCAGGACGACGAGATGGCCCCGACCGCACACCAGATCATGCGGCCTCGACGGTGTGCAGTGACGTTCGGCCACTCTATGAAGACTGCTCACCTGACGTCGTGTACGAGACCAACTACATAGACCCGACACCCGACACAAATTTCTTCAACAAGATACGTCGGATGTGTGAAACAGGAAAGAACCCCGGTATCGACACCCGACCACAGGTGTTTGCTGAACATCGGAGGAGCACATGGCCCACTATGGACCCCCAGCTGGACGTAGGCCGGTACCGGAAGATATATGAGGCCGTGAGGAGTACGGGCCTCCCTAACGCGCTTGGCGCAAGGCTCCCACTTCACTCCGGCTTAAACGTACCAGCATGGGAGAGCTATGCGGCACAGGGAAAAATGGGAAGCCATGCTGATGTCGTTGAGTTCATTAAATTCGGCTTCCCCCTCGGATACCTAGGCCCCACCTCCGACAACAGGGAGTGCGATAACCATGCGAGCGCAGACCAGTTCCCACACCATATAGAGGAGTTCATTCAAAAGGAGCTGGACATGGGGGCAATGTTGGGTCCATTTGAGACCCCGCTCTTCCGGGAATGGTGCCACATAGCACCTCTCATGACGCGCCCTAAGCGGGATTCACAAAAGAGGCGTGTTATATCGGACCTAACGTTCCCATACCAGCAATCCGTCAACGCCTACATTATCAAGAACTCGGTATACGGCATCGAGCAGGAACACAGCCTCCCAAATGTTGACAAGTTTGTCGACGCCGTCCGTCGGGCAGGAACGCAGGTGTTCATGTCCTCTATCGACATAGCACACGCCTACAAAAACTTTTGTTCCGACCCATTGGACTGGCCTTTGTTGGGTATGAAGTGGGGATCAAGCTTCTACTGTGAGACGGCCATGCCTTTTGGGGCGCGTGCGTCGTCCTTCCACATGCAGAAGGTCGCCCAGGCCATTGTGGCCATCTTGGCCACCAAGGGAGTCAGCGCTTGGATGTATCTTGACGACCTGGTCATCTTGTCGCAAGACGAGGGGTCGGCATGGGCAGACTACCAGGCAGCTAAGGACTTGCTGGCGGAATTGGGACTACCAGAGGCCGCGGATAAGGCCCAGCCCCCAGCAAGGTCCGTCCGGTGGCTTGGGGTGGACGTTGATGCGTCCAATATGTCCATCTCCATGCCGCAGGAGAAGATCGACCGGGTGAAAAAGGAGGTGGCTGCCATGGCGGGACGCCGAACAACAACCAGGAAACACCTCCAGTCTCTGACAGGCCTTATCTTGCACGTCTCCAAATGTGTAAGGCCAGCTAGACTGTTTGTCGGTCGCCTACTGGAGGTGCTTCGGGGCGAGCACAAATATTACTACAACGTCAACGCCGCCATGCGGGCCGACCTTGACTGGTGTTCGGAATTCCTCAGCGGCTGGAACGGGGTTTCATTCATCCCGGCTCCGGCCCCAACCAAGGAGATATACGTTGACGCATGCCTTACTGGCATTGGGGCGTACGACGAAAACCACGCCTACGGTCTACAAGTCGCCAACGATATCAACAGGGCCCACAACATCACCGAGCTCGAGGCGGCAAACGTCGTCGTGGCTCTCCACACCTTCGTCAATACGGGGGACACCGGCGGGCACGTCCGAGTCTGGTGCGATAATGCCGCCGCTGTCCACGTTCTTAGAACGGGCAAGGGTCAGAACAAGGTCCTCCTCGAGTGCGCCAGGGCGGTATGGATGCTGCAGGCGGTCCTTCACGTGAACGTCTCATTCGACCACGTCCCAGGCGCTGACAATACTCTGGCAGACGCCCTCAGTAGAGCTCATCTAAACCACAACTACCGAAACATAGCACACAATGTAATAAATCAGCTTGGCATTAGCTATGTTCAACCATGCACCTTCTTCCTAAACCAGGCAAAATTGTCTTCCAGATCACCACATGCGAGCGTTGCTCCGTCGGGCGGCGCAGCGACAGGAGCACGCTCGAGCGAAGGGCACGATGGCCAACAGGAAGGGAGCAGTAAGGACATACATCGCGTTTGCCAGACAGGCCGCAATGCACCCACTACGACCAGAAGTGACTCTGACTTGTGCGTACATCGAGTACCTGGCGCTACACATCCCGGCACCAGCGACCATACGAAACCACATATCGCACGTGAGGGCCTTCATGGAGCTGGCAGGAGGGCAGGTCCAAAACTTGAGACACCCGAGGGTCAAATTGGCACTCGATGCGCTCGACAGGAACAAGTCGTATGTGCCGAGGGTCAAGGAAGCAGTGCCCCTACACCTCTTCAGGACAGTGGTTACCTCCCTCCCCGACACACATATAGGGAATGTCGTCAGGGCGGCTGCCTTGCTCATGTACTACGCCGCCCTCAGGCAGTCGGAGCTGGCCCCCAGAACAGTACTCAGCTTCGACTGTACAAGGCACCTCACGCGCGCCGACGTGAGGATACTGTCGGACAAAGTCTCGGTCCACGTCAAGGCAGCCAAAAATCTGCAGAAGGCAGGAGAAACCAAGACAAGGGCCCTGATGGGGGCGCAGGTCACGGCGGTCTGTCCGGTACGCGCCACCAAGGTGGTCGTGGCACAGACTCCGACACGCCATCCGACAGACCCCATGTTCATGTACCAGGACCGGTTGCCTGTCACGACGAGAACTATCGCACAGGTATGGGCAAGGGCAGTCACATGTGCTGGTCACGATCCAAAGAAATACACCCTCCATTCAATCAGGAAAACGGCGGCAACACAGGCAGCCGCCGCAGGGTGTACGGACACGCAAATACAAGCGTACGGGGGCTGGAAATCAAACGCGTACAGGCATTATATAACGGACCACCCGCAAAAAGCAGTGAACAAGGCACTGATAGACTCGATTCAAGCATAGGAGCTTAGACTCTTTTATCTTCCCCATTTTACTCTATCCATCCCACCCACCACTACATATTTCTTCAAAATTTGGCAGGTTTGGCTATTATTATTATCATACATATATTATTCTCTATATCATATATATATAAAATTTATCAATAAATAAATTTTATTTCCCCACTCCTGCCTCATCTCCTCTGTACTAGGTTAAGCGGCAATGGGTATAGCATGAGAGTTCTCAGGCGTGTTCATTGCTGCCACCTGGTGGAGAGCGGATGCACTTATTCCATATACATCCCCAACAAAACTTTACAACCCTACAATTCCATACACACCACTTCCTCCATTACCAAATATCAACAACTCCTATTACAATTATCCCACCCACCCACACCTTTTATAAACCAATTAAAACTTTTATACTACCTATTATTATTATCATACATATATTATTCTCTATATCATATATATATAAAATTTATCAATAAATAAATTTTATTTCCCCACTCCTGCCTCATCTCCTCTGTACTAGGTTAAGCGGCAATGTTCTTCCATGTAGGTACAAAGATAGTGTAATAAAGTTATATAAGATCCATATTAATCATATCTTAGTCATCATCTTAGTATAGATGATACAAGAGGTTTGCATGATATATACATTACAAGACCATCTAATTTAAGATACGGTCCACAATATGACCCAAAATATATGTGATCAGCAGGGCGACGAAAACCCATTGCGGAGCGCTGGGCGACGGGTTTAACCCCTCATCGCCCGGTGATCTATCTTTGTTGCTGGCATTTATCGCCCAAGTGGAGACACAGCTGCTCCCTTTGGCTCTGACAGCCCCTCCCCATCCTGTCATGCTGGCTCCTATATTAATGTATGTTCTATGAGCCTTAGGCTGAGTGTGAGAGGTTTCTATTCTGGACTAGCTCAGCTGCACGCCCACACTGTCCTCACCCAAGCAAGAATATTATGTTATTATAACGTTGAAGAAATGTTCTGTTTAGTTTTGCTTTGGATCTAATTATGTAATTTTGATGGCACCTGAAACAAATCTTTAGAACCTAACATTGCTATGTCGCATTGTAACGTTTTTGTGAAATGGTCGTAGCATTATTCCACATTATAAGAATACTATACTGTCCTTTATTAGTAAGGTTTCAGCTTCACTAAAATATAATGTTATTATAACATTCTTTTCTGGGAAGTCTTCAACTTTACCTAAAATAACGGAACTGTTACGTGAAAATTGAGCAGGTTACAGACTAACGATGGGAAAAAGTACTTGATACAGCACTGCTTGCCTGGGCAGTGCCTGAGGGAGCTTTATAATATTTTTGGGGGGGATATTTTCATTAAAAGGAGAACGAATCATTTGCATCTCTTTGCAGTGAATCATTCTGGGTGTAAGGTACATCAAACACGCCTGAATTCATTAACTTGGTTATATATCAGCGTGGGACTCAAATATAGTACCTTAGTTTTAAACACCACTTGTGTCCTCTACACCTAAGCACATTTCTAATTCACTGGTTCACTGAAAACAACCCAAATCTAACATTGGAAAACTATCTATTACATACGTTTTCGTTTGGTGGATAACTGATATTTTACAGTGAGAGATGACTTGTATTTTACAGTGAGTTTTATTGTCTAAAAGATTAGCCCAAACTTGTAATTCTTAGCAACATGAGGGAAATAAGAGTATTAACAGAATTTAATGACATTCCAATCAGTATCATTCATAATCATTTTGATGAAACTTTGCCAGCATAAAGAGAAGAACTAGACCACAATGACCATGATGCCTTACTGGGATGTGTTTCTGCGGTATACTACAATGACAAGTACTCAAGAATAATCATCATAAAACAAAACTGGATTTATTCATTTGTCAGGCGACAACTATGTGATGGTCAGGACCCCCTGGACTCCCCTGTGTAGGATACCAACAGATGATCACTAGAAAATACAATCACCAAGGTCCATATTGTCCTACTGGGTATGTAGCTTAAGCCTGAGTAGCTGCTGCTAATGTTACTGTAACAGTCGCTGTGCTGTTTTACACAGTTCTGACCACTAATCATCAGGAGAGAGTGTGCTTACAACAAGGATTAAGCTACTTCCAGTCGAGCAGCTGGGAATCTGTCGCCTGTTTCTGACAAGGGGCTGTCCCACCAGCCGGCACTGGCAGCTCTGAGGGAGGTCCCTTTGATACTTTGATGCTCAACTCAGCCTATGAAGTTTTTTGCCAGGGTGGTATTCTATCAATTACATTCAAGCCTCAGATCTTCCCCAAACACTCTGTATGAGAAGAATAGGGTAGACTTCAGTGGTTTCTTGTCATTTTCAGAAATTAAGCATGGTGTTAATAACTAGTATCTCTATATAAAGGTCCTCTTTGTGTTAGAAGTGACATATCAAATGAAAGGTCATAATCATTCTTATCCTGCAAATAAACTTAACTGTCAAGTGAATTTGCAACAGAGAAAGATGGACTACCAAACTGTGGATGTTATGCTATGTCTTCTAATAGAATGGATTCAATATCCAGTGCAACATATCCTGTACAACTGTAATGACTAAATGTAAGGCCTGAATAGTTATACATTTAACTCAGCAGTTGATTGTCTCAGCAGTTGACTATCTCCATTAGCACTATAATCAGGAGTAAAGCAATACCAGAAGTCTATACAGAAATCAGCCATCATTTTAACTGATTCTTTCTGAAAAGTTTATTCAAATTCAGAACTGTCCCACCAGCTTTCAAAGATATTAATTTTGTTTAGCAATTGGCATGACAGACTTCAATGGTATTCTATAATTATAATTGTGCTTAGAACATCAAGATTTGCAGCATCACTGTGAGCTCATTATTGACAGATGTTGAAAGGAATTGATTCTGGTCAGGTTTGACGACATTGATTTGTGCGCAAGACGTATCCCAGAACATGTCTGGCTCATTTCTCACTCCTCCAATACCTTCTGATGTTATTTGTCAATCCTTCTGGGTTTAATTACACTGAGCATTGATTAGAATTAGTGTTGGGATGTGAATTGTTATCACACAATATGACAATAACCTCATCACAGTTGAGCTGGGAATCAGAAAACACAGTCTTCATCGTCTACCTTTAGAACTGAATTTTTTCAGTTAATGATTAGCTTGAAGCACATTTGGATCCATTGATAAGGTACATATGAATCAAACTATGTCTAAAATATGCTAACTAGACCTGCTACTTGTGGTCTATCCCAAACATTCTTGAACTAATACTTACAGTATTTGATTTGCTTACCTTGGTTTTGGATTGTAAACTGCTTCATCTTGAAGGCAATCTTTACATTTTCTACAAATTGCTTAAAGTGAGCTCGTATTTCTTCACTTAGCTGTGGTAATTTAGGAAGGAGGGTCGGGACCTGTATGACCAAAGGTCTGGTTGTATCGGGTGTTTGTGTCATTTCGACAAGTATGTGTCTCAGAAAAAAAGGAGGAAGGCAGCCGGAGTGTGGCTTATTGTGACTTTTTGAGTCCAGGTATTGATACGGGCTGACTTATAGGCTCCGGGTGTTGTATGTCGATCATGTTTGACCTATGGATTCATGTTGCCGTGGATGGATCATGTTTGACCTATGGACTCACGTTGTTGTGAATAGGTCAAGGTTGGCCTATGGACTCGTATATGCCATGAATGGGGATTCTAGGACAATTACCACTGGGACACTACCCCTGGGAAAACTACCCCCGGGAAAACTACCCTCTAGGACAACTATCCCTTAGGACTATTACCCCCTAGGACTATTACCTTCATAGGACAACTATACCTTGGACAACTACCCCTTAGGACACTTACCCCTATGGGTAGGACAACTACCCCTATAGGACAACTACCCCTGTGAGGCAACTATCCCTCTAAATAGGACAATTACCCCTATAAGTAGGACAACTACCCCAATGGAAGGACAACTACCCTTACGATAGGACAACTACCCCCCTTGATAGGACAATTATCCCCATTGGTAGGACAACTACCCCCTAGCTGTCCTGTCACCATGAGTGGGTCATGTTTGGCGTATAGATGCCCATTGCCATGAATGAGTCATGTTGTTGCGGATGGGTCGTGATTTTGATGATGTGTTGGAGTTAAAACTCTACTCAGCATTTTTTCAGCTATATCGAGACCAACTTCTGTTTTCGACTATACTGGTCAATGATCGAATCTACGGGGAAGGAAACAACGGCAAGGCAAGGGGGTGTAACAGGTACTGCCCAGAAACCTTGGCATCCCAAGTGCAAGATGTGGATCTTATTCACAACACCATTCCACCCCCTTTGCTCACGTTGCTGTGAATGGTTCATGTTTGGCCTATGGACTGCCTTTGTTCTGAATGGGCCATGTTTGGCCTACGGACTCCCGTTGTCATGAATGGGTCATGTTTGGCCTACTAACTCCCTTTAATTTGTTCTGAATGGGCCACGTTTGGGCTACGGACTCCTGTTTTAATAAACGGGTCATGTTTGGCCTACGGACTGCCGTTTTAATGAATGGGTCAAGTTTGGCCTACAGACTCCTGTTTTAATGAATGGGTCCAGTTTGGCCTACGGACTCCCGTTCTAATGAATGGGTGATGTTTTGCCTATGGACTCCCTTTGTTCTGAATGGGTCATGTTTGGCCTACGGACTGCTGTTTTAATGAATGAGTCATGTTTGGCCTACAGACTGCCGTTTTAATGACTGGGTCCAGTTTGGCCTACGGACTGCTGTTCTAATGAATGTTAGATGTTTGGCCTATGGACTCCCTTTGTTCTGAATGGGTCATGTTTGTCCCATGGACTCCCTTTGTAATGAATGGGTCATGTTTGGCCTACGGACTGCTGTTTTAATGAATGGGTCATGTTTGGCCTACGGACTGCCGTTTTAATGAATGGCTCATCTTTGGCGTATAGACTCGTGTTGTTGCAAATGGGTAATGTTTGGCCTACTGACTCCCGTTTTAATGAATGGGTCATGTTTGGCCCATGGACTCCCATTCACATGTTTGAGTCATGCTTGCCCTCTCCTGGACTTAGTCGCCCTGCTCGGGTATCTGTTCTCCATGTCATAGGTGTTCTTGCTACAAACAAGATACAGTTTTCAACAACACATTGGTAGCTGGTTAATACTTTCTCAATAACCTAGATTTTCATAGGCCTCCTGAGAGAATACTGAACGCTGACTGGTTAAAGCCAGATCACGTGACAATGAGAATGTTTCATGTTTTGTTTTGGGAAACATAGGAAATCTCAGGCGTGGGATGCGGTTTATGTGATTCAACCACTATTACCCAGGACAAGCATCCAAATGAAAACTTATGTTGATCAATGTATAGGACTTGTATGTTATGGTTCTGTTGACGTTATTCAAAGTAAAATACCTATTTGCTTATTTAAGTTTTTTTCCGACACGAAGCAGTACAAGCTTATTCAAAACAACACAAATGAATCATGGCATTCTATCAGTATGATAAATGGTTTCAATCTGTTCCTCTTTGACAATTTGAAGCGGTGTGAGGGAAATCTCTAAGCGTCAAATGGTTATCGATCCGGAGCCGAGAATGAATCACTTGCGGCAGGAGGGGGACAAAAACCCTATCACATCATGTATTCATTGGGTGGGCCTAGAGGTAAACACAGTCATACGTTCTGATAAAAGGGCTGAGATACTCTATCAACTTTACTAAAGGGTACTTCGGACAAAACTGAGTCATCAACATTGATGTCAAGTAAAAGGTTCATTACCAAAACACACAGCATTGTACATCCCTAAAGCGTTATACCCTCTAGGACACTTTGGGCCTCGCCGATTGTATCTGTTTATATCTGTTTGATGAAATCGGCGGGTTGATCGTCCAGCAATTTTCCTACCGATTTAGATCAAACATGTTCAGTTCAATATATTATACTGACGGGCAATCAGAGGAAAATACAATGTCCGAGGACCAAAGTATCCTTGAGGGTTTAAGGCTTTTATTAGTAGTTTTGTCTGTTGGGCCATCCATCAATTTCGTAACATTTTATCATGTATTCTAAACCCCACGCCCCTGTAGCATGCAATAAGCACTAAGCCGGTATTCCACACACCAATTTTGATTTTGCATTTGGTTTGTTCTGTCTAAGGTTTAAGAATGAAACCTTACATCCTATATTCCATTTGCAAGGCAACCGTAAGGAATTTCAAATGTTGTTTATATTTGACCATCATGCCTGATCGGTAGCAAAATCGGCCTGTGGAATGCAGGCTTTAGAAACAAGTAAATACACAAAACTATTTAAACCAAGGGGGCACGAAGCCATGATTATTGCCCCACCGTCGAAGTCCGAGTTTATGGTTGAGGGCAGGACAATGATGAAGGTATGGGCGCTACGAACTTGGTATATAATAAAGCCCCTGACCCCTCCACTACCCTCCCTGTGAGGCACATAAGCGGCCCCCAAACTGGCCTTGTCATAAAACAGCCAGGTGCTGAGGGGTTATGTGAGTAAACCAAGGCACGTTTTGGCCACCCGATAAAAAGTCACTAACCCTGTTCTGTAGGCTGTATAACCCAGCCTCATGAGCCATCTGAGAGTAGGCACAGGAAGGTCAGTCTAGTTGCAGCTTCAGTGGACAATAAGCCCATCCCAGTCTACACCAACATTGAAATTACCATGAAATATTTTCAAAACGCCTTCGATGCTTGTCCCATGAAGACAGCTACATAATACAAAATTAACCAAAGCAATTGGGTTGACAAATTGCTCTTGAGATTGGTAAATTGCAGCTTTATATATTGTCCTTTTTCAAATAGGAACCTATGGTAAAGCATGTCAGCCCAACTGATAATCTCCCACCCTATTTTGCTCTGAAATTCAACATTTTGATTGGCTGGCAGACCTGCAAATCTGTCAATTAATTACATTTAGGTAATCAAAAGGTTTAAGCAATAATTGGGGATTAGAAAAATATGATTCTTGCTCATTTCAGGAATCCCGATGTTAGTAACGAGCATGATTTATATGAAGGCATCTTACTTCCCATTAAGGACATTTCACTTCTTGTGTCTATTGAGCTATTTATCGTTAGATATGTAAGTGCAAGTTTCTTGTAACTTTTATAACATTAATAAAACCACTTCTCTTGGCAAAATGGATGAAATGGATATATTACAAAGTGAATTGTTATAAGATAAAATAAAAGTACATTGGAGAATAATATTATTGAAAATGATGAACTGGATTGTAATTTAGAAACACAAGAAAGACGTTAAATTGATACAAAATGATAACAAAATCAAATTTTGCACCGGTTTTACTAAAAATGAGGGAGTACTGAAACGTCCTTATTATATTGGTGTATCAGAGTGGAATAAGCCAGATGTGACAACTCAATATGCTTTGGATGTGAATTGGTCTAGAAAATATTTAAGAAAGATCTATGAAAATAACTGTTGGATATGTGACTGTATATCTGCCATTATTGTTCATCATCATCGTATGTATTTATATGTACATCACCACATCAGAAGAACTTCAGAAAAAACTATAAACAAAACAAGATTTTCTTTCATTGAGGATGCCTTTCTAAGATAATTGATCAACGCCTACATGCTATGCAGGAATTTGGTATTCCTGAGCCTCAAATAAGACTCATACCTATGCGATTATTTTCTTTGCAGCTAGGACTTATTACCTATTTACTTATGAAACAGAAATAATTACAATAACATATTGATATTGTGGATAGAGCTTATGTCTGCTCTATCCCCCACCCCCCACCCATAGAAAGGTGTCAACAGTAGTAATTTGACTGCTGCAGTTAGGTTAAGGCAGAATGGAAGAAAACTGGAGTTAGATATCTGAATAATTTAAACATCTATATCTACACCTCAGGGCTTACAGCATAGCGGTGATCTATTATTCAAGCTGTAGGCCCCTAAGCATTTGGTGAAGATGAAAGCATTGGCAACAGGTTTGAGGATGAAAGCATTTACAAACAGGTTTTTTTGTCCTCACACATAAAAATAGCAGGCAATAGAACACCTCTCTTCACCTGATGTAGATTGAGTTGTTGGTTACTGGGCAGCAGTAGGCACCTCTGCTGGTCACCATTAGTCCAGACGAATGAGCCCACGCCAATCAGGTACCAGCAGAGGCCTATTTGTACCTCCCTGACAGGAGAGCTCCTCAGTGTGCCGCCATTAGGAGATAGTCCAAGGTTCCTCGGGGGAGTATAAACCAGATTGTATTCTGCAGAGTGATTGTTTTTTTATCAAATGGGAATGAAACCCCTTGGCTGAGTGGCTAGAATATTGTTATATTGGTTTTGCAGTTCACCCAGGGGAAGTGACCCCTTGGTCAAATGGGACCATACAAACTGTAACACTCAGCACCCAACCCCCTGACAGTAACCTGTTACCTGTATATGTATAGACGTTGTGTGCATGATGTCACTCCCGCCTAATTGGGGAGGCCGCCATCTTGATGATCTATTTAAATTCATTAAATTTTCATGGTTCTAATGCATCTGTGATGTAAATTTTTGTATCTTTCACCAGAAGAGATATCCATAAATCATAATTGAAAATAATGATTTATCGATTTATGGATTTATTATCATTTATGAATTATGGATATATTTAATGGCCATGCGGGTGAGATACCATGTGGTGATCACCAAAGTCTGGTCACGTGACCCAGTCTGCACAAGGTCTATAGCAAAATTAGTTACATGTGAGTGTACATTTCAGGAGAATCAAACCTTGCCTCATAGGAAACACTGCCTTTAACAGGCATTGTCAAGGGTATTAAAATGAAAATTAAACTAGATGTATCTGTTTCAAATACTTATATAGACAACACAGAAAGTGCTTGGTTAGTGCAGGAATCTTTGACCATGGAATTGGCATGCTGTAAGGCTTGTTAAGGCAAGAAAAAACGGGATCCAAAAATAAAAGTCAAAAAATGAGAAAAAAGTGTTGTTTTGAAATCTTTTTTTTTTGAATGGTGATTCCTTAAATAGGAGATAATGAGTGCAGAAAATATTGCAATTGGTCATTAGTTGGGAGGTGTAAATTCACCGGAGCTGCCTCTGGGCATCACAAGCAACAGGTACGGCAGGATCCGGGAGTGTTTATTCAAAACTCCTACAGGTCTAAATACTGTAGATAACAGCTCATTAATAGCAAAAAATGCCTAATAGCAATCAATGTGGACAAGGCTTGTTATTTTCTGGTTATGAATGTGTTTGTTGTTACAGAATTCATTGTGCAATGAGACACAGATATTGGCTCATGACATTAGACATATTGACATGTTTTTATTTGGTCTAAGGAAGTATCACATATCAGGTATGTCCTCCAGCATAATCACTTAACAATTGAGCATTATACCACTAGCCTAGTAGTAGAATGTGTAATGTCTTGGTATCATTATATATAATATTTGAAAAGTTCAGAGAGTTCCATTTCAATTTGCTGTGTAGGCGTAGTTGAGTCATTCATATGGAGTCTTACCAGGAATTGGAAAACTTGTGGGAGTAAAGACTGGTGAAAATACAGAGAGAGTCCACCTGTTGTGGAAAACAGGAAATGAACATATATAGATCTTCACTTCAGTGCAAAAGAACTACAGAAATCAGTGGGGGTTCTTAGACCAGCACTGCTATTAGGAAGAACCCATACTGAGTCAACGATTAACTGTTTTTCAAGAGCTGCCAAACTCAGAAGTTTTCTTCCCAGCACACTTACATCTCATGTGCTTCAGTGTTATCCAACTCTTGCTCTAACAGTGATTGTTATATACATATATTTGATTATGAAGTTACAAACTAATATTTCCTCACCTGTTTTCCAAAAACAGTTTAACTGGTGGCTATTTCGCAACATTGTAATACATCCTGTCTGTTAACGGGGATCTACTTTTACCATTAAAAGATGCCTTTAAGTATCATCATTCATCCAAGAACACAGAGGTCATGTCTGATGTCATATTTTCTTATGCTGATGCTTCCGAATATAACATTTACATTAGATTTAATAGTCATTCTCTTTATACAATGATAAAAGATAATATCCTTTTCATAGATAATATCTGTTCACAGCTATTCTAAATTATTGGTCATGTTTTATCAAATGTTTAATATTATACTAAGCTTCCATATTATTTAATAAATTAGGCTGCCTCGAAAATATGAGCTAGTCTAGGTTGTTAGAACTTCTTCAGTCCCTTGACACCTCTCATTCTGAAACATTTGCATGTATCTAGAATTGTCAAAGAATCAAAGGTTACCCTGCACACCAGTTCTTATTCACTCTGTATGAAAAAGACAACTTTAATTAGGACGAGGTAGTTGAGGGCACCACATGTTATTCCAAATGTCAAAGGACATCTAATGTACTAGTAACTGTGACAATGTAGTATGTTACAGTTGTACATAATGGAAACAATATCCCCATATGTTGTAATCTAAATAAGCCACATGTCAGTTTTAATCTCAATGGGAGTCAAGCTCAGGCCTCTTATCCTTGCTCTAAACTACATTATAGTTCACCTAATATAGATGTATATGTCCCGCTACTGGTAGATGTCAAAATTATCATATTTATGTTTTTAGCTAGATGTTCTGGACATGGTTATTGTTCTAATGCTCCTGTGACATATGCAATTGTTTGCTCACATTGGTTCATGGTACAGTAACAGATCAGCTAACTAACCAGTCATATTGATCTCTAAAGTCACACTACATTTAGTATTTTATAAAACTCAAACATCCTGGTCACTCCATTTGATAGTTTTAAGTGAAATCTAAGGAAGGCAACTACCAAAGCCCCGACCTGATGGATGAGGCAGGAGCCACCTTTCGACCTAGCGTCTGCTGCGTTAAGTGATGTACTCTCCCTGCCCGAGACGACCCCAGCAACAGTCGCCTGCTTCTGACCCATGGACAGCCATCCCTCTCCTGACTGGGTACTAAAGGGTCTCGGTTAAAGTGTAGGGGGAGGGTATATAGCTTATATACCTTATACACAGGCCGGTGTCCTGCTAAAATACCTACCTCTCCACTGGCTCCTGTCACATATAAAGTACCTACCTCGAAATTGTCGAAAGACCTACCTCTCCCCAGGCCCCTGCTTTGTCAAAAGTCCCTACCTTTCCACAGGCCCCAGCCTTACCTAAAGTACCAGCCTCTCCACAGGCCCCTGCCTTGTCTAAAGTCCATGTGTTAAGACGCTATCCTACAAAAGGACGCTATCCAGCAAAAAGGTTACATTTGTCACTTAGCATCAAGCTAAAGATGCTATCCTACAAAAGAACACTATCCAACAAACAGGTTTTGTTGAATAGTATTCAGGTCATGCTGCTATCCTACAAAAGGATGCTATCCAACAAAAAGTTTATATTGATAGAAAATTGAATGAATATTAGATCCTTCATAAAGGTTAATCATATGAAACATAGATATCATATCATATAAAAGATAATTAACTGAATAAATAAAAAGATAATTGTTCATGAACAATCTTTTAATAATCTTTTGATAACTATTGCATAATTAATGATTAATGAAAAATGCTGATAAAAATAAAACTGAACTAAAAATAATGAATAATACATAATTAATTAATAAATGAATGTATAATTGACAAATGATCAATATAAATATTATAAAGAATTAATAGTACATAAATAGATGATTGATAATAGATTAATTAAAAGTTGGAAATAACTAATTAATAAATCACTAATGAATAGGTAATTAATAAGCAAATGATTAGTATATAAAATTAATTACAAATTATTAATGTTTTTGTCACTCAGTGCCTTAAGGATAGACACCAGTGGTCAACGGCCAATTCAGAAAATCATCAATCAATTCTCTAATAACGCTCTGATCCCAACACATTACACATCATTTAAAAGCTTATTTTTTTCTCTACGTATTTATACCAATATGATTTTTAAAGAATTAAAAACTCTGGTGACACTAAGTGACAAAAATTCTTACTTTCACAAAATAGTGCCTTTTTGTCACTTAGTTCTTTATATTATTAGTTACAACTATTACAATTATTGTCACTTAGCAGCATTTTTGTAGCTTAGCAGCTTCTGGTGACGCTATCCATCAAAAAGATGCTAAGTGACAAAATGTTTGTGATAATATGATTATTTATTAATTATTTACTTATCAATTATTAATATTTTTATTTATGAATTTTTATATCATTTTTCATGATACATCATTTTGTGTCTTATTGTCATTAATTAACAATGATACAAGGAACCTGTTGGTCACTTTTTGTAGCTTAGCAGCTTCTGGTAACGCTATCCAACAAAATTCTGTCACTTACCTACCTCTTTACAGGCCCCTGCCTTACCTAAAGTACCTACCTCTTTACAGGCCCCTGCCTTGTCTAAAGTACATACCTCTTCACAGGCCCCTGCCTTGTCTAAAGTCCCTACCTCTCCACAGACCCCTGCTGTGTCTAAAGTCCCTATCTCTCCAAAGGCCCCTTGCCTTGCCAAAAGTTCCTGCCCATCCACAGGCCCATGTCTTCTCTAAAGTATCAACCTCTCCAAAGGTTCCTGCCAAGTCTAAAGAATCCATGTTTTCTCAGATCCTGCCTAATCGAAAGTACTTGCTATTCCAAATTGCTTTAAATCATTAATGTATAAATGAGATTCTGAGAGCTGATAGATTGAACATGGTCGGCTAAGCCAGAAATTAATATTAGCCAATTATAAAATCAATTGTCCTTCACATTCTTTTGCTAGGGACTACTAAATAGTGTTGTAGGATGTGCTTCATTCAAGGAGCAATTAGCAAATAAATATCACAGTTGATTGCTGTTATGGGCAATTTTAAAGACTTTGGTTGCAATATGAGAAAGTTTATAGGTTTCCTTAAGCTTTAAGGCTACTAAGTACTTAACCAGTGAAATGTTGAACACTGTAAAAAGAGTTGAGGTGTCAGATGGTAAGTGGTTCCTATTTGGGTTAGAGGTTGTTGATGCATCATGTTGACACCTGTCAGACAGATTAGGAAAAGGGTTTTATTTCCCTCACGTTATCTTTCAATCAACTGTTTTTAGGCATATCACTATGCCCTTAATGGGCACCATCTTTTTTCTCATGTTTTGATATCCTTATAGTTGGCACCTTAACCCAGATCTGTTATTGATTACACTCTCACTTAAGGTAAATCCAGATGTTCAGATATTTTACAATGAAGACATTATTAACTCATTTCTCTACTTTTTTAATTGGAATGTGATAGAGAAAAGAATACAATATTTATCATAGAGCTACACCTTTTGGTAAAACATGCAGTGATTTTCATGGTATGTTAGGGTTACATTATTATTATTATCACAACAATTAATCTCACTTGGATTGGTATATTTGGATTGATCTCATTTGGATTGGTAGATACGTCTTAAGTAAATACCTCTCGATATTAGACACATGTTATACATATTTCCAAAATATAGGACAGACATGTTTTAACCTCATTTGATTATAAGTAAAGGCCAGCAATATATCTAGGATAAATACGATAAGTTGGGGTTCTTCTTTATCATGAAATAGACTGAACACATGAGTGTTTCCAGTTACCTTTGACTATAGCACCCTCTGCCCTGGCAGGGGTCATCTTTGATTGACCATTAGGCCTACATTCACAGTGTTTTGCCATTGGTGCTCCTTTCAAAGATTTAGAGTCCAGTCTTTATCCATAAAATCATAAGCCTATCGAGTCATTAGCCTTCATATATAACACCGATTAACATTGTTTCCATTACAACCTCAACATCCCCTTGTAACTGACTTTTATCGTTTTGGGAACAAACATTTGAATTGAATATCTTATGCTTAATTCAACAGTGAATTGCTAAAAGTTCAAATGCTAATCAAATAGACCATTAAAATTGTTACAATAGTGGGTATATCCATGTGCTTAGACAACAATATCCCTGCAACCAAAAGGCTGCGATGATAACTTTTCTGTCAATGCGAAGAATTCGGTAAACCAGTGTATTTTGTCTTAAAAACTGTTAATTATTGAAAACCGAACTATTGTATGAATTATTATCAGAAATAAAAACCTGAAAAAAGAACTATATAATTATGTCCTCAATGGATGTTGTTTTCTCACCCTGGTCCCTAACAGGGTACATGACATCATATTCAAGACTCGATTATGGTTAGAAATATAATCAAAGAAGCTTTTATTCATTATTGCTTAGTTTGAGGTTATCAGGTTGGGGCTATAATTTTTGAATTTAGCAAACTCTTCATTTTCTGAGCGTTTTTAGTTACGTAAAAATATTAATTGTGTAATTATTAGTTATGTAATTTTCAAAATCAAAAGTGTTATCAAATTCATGTTAAATGCAGAATTTTGTAATTTTTGCAGTTGGCATATGTAGAAGTATTATATCTTGTTTGTCTTACATATTATTGATGTATAATTTTATCCGAGATAATTAGATAATACATTTTTTCATAACTGCCTGTTTTTCTAGGACGTCCAGTTTTTCCAGGACGTCCCGTTTTTCAGTAGTATCCCCAACCTGGTTATAGAGATGACTTCATAACAATGGGGGTTGGGGTGGCCAACGTTGTTGAGGTGTTGGTACTACTTGTTGGGATTGCCACTGCACGGGTTTGAGTCCCATGCAGGGCAGCATGGAAAATTGGATAATTGGATGACCCCTTTACGGAATTGTGCCGAAATGAACCACTGGATGGTGCCAGAAACCAGTCAAGTATATTTGAAACTGCCCAGTATAAAATGAAGTTGTTTAAAAAAATATCCCATTAGTCTTGATCAATTATTATTATTCAGCGCTGGATCACCTATTTTGTATAGAGGAAGCACAGGTCACAAACCAAACGTAAATAATGATAAGGAATGAAAAGCTAATGCAAAAGCATATTTGTACCGTCAAGTGGTACACTGAACATTCATGATGTGAATCAGCAGACTGAAACCTGATGAAGCTTTGGGCAATAAAAGACTTAATTGGGATTAACAGAGTCTCTGGCATGGCTTCCTGCTCCCACTGAGAGGGGATAAATATAGTCCTCAATGTTACCCTCAATTGTGAGCAGCTCTAAATAAAGTCCATTAACAATCAATGATTGAATAAATACATATACCTGTTAATAAGAAGGAAAAGTGAATACATAATTTACCAGCTCAATGAAGTAAGTAAAGGCAATCAAACAAGATGAAATGGGAAAATATGGATATAATTCGGTCTCTGAACAAACCTTGACATACCCCTTTATATAAACCTATATATCATAGTACTCCTAGCCTTACTTTGAATATTGCAATGACCCTAAGTATGACTTTTCCACAGCATAGAGACATTCTAGAAGAGATGATTCTTGTGTAATCAAGACAAGCAGAAGTACATGATAAACCTCCTCACAGCGACTGCATTCATGGTATGAAAGGAGTCAATTAGTGGCAAAGAATCAATTAGTGGGCTCATTCTTTAAAGAAAAAAACACACACTTAAAACAGATGGCTTAATGGACAACAGACAAAACAGAAAAAGCTGAGTTCCGAAAGCTGAGTAGTATCACGCACTGCGGGAAAAGTAATTTGCTGATCCTGCAGAGGGAGGCCCGAGGCAATGTGTGGCGGAGAACTGCGGCCTGTCAGGTCTGATGAGGGTCATATCACAGGGTCGTCCCAAGGCTGCAGACAGGGAAAAGGTCACTCACTGTCTGTAGCTGCAACTTTGTCACACATAACCATAGGCACTAGGCTGAGTGGGGACAGGTCAGTATAGAGGGTGTGGCTGCTGTCTTCCCACAGATTGGTTTATAGTACCACTATTATCTCTTTTTCTTTGAGCAGGACCCAGACCCAGCCTAGAGTGTGTACTACAGCATCGACATCAGAGCAATTTGCAGCACCACAAGTTATTCAAAGGGTGATGAATGCATACATGTATGTTTCCATTGTTTAATCTGTTCTGATAGATCTGTACGGGAATAGATCACATACTTATTCCCAGTTACAATGTTGATTGTCTTATACAAGAGTGTAAACCTAATATAATGCTGAGAGTATGTATGAGTATGACTAGCATGTAAGGTTTTCTGACTGAAAGACCTCTATAGCATTTTGACCTATACAGATACTTATAAAACATATTTTGACCCGCACTCATTGGTTAATATAGTTATAAAAGCAAGACACCTACTCAATGATTATAGACCTTATGCAGATGTGGTCACATGACCAGATCTTGGTGACCACCACGTGGCCACCACACCCACGTGGCTATCCAATATACAAAAAATGTTCAGACAATAATTGTTAATTATGATTTGGATAAGTTTTCTGTTGCTGAAATAGCCACAAACCTTCATGATAGATCCTTTACCATTGCGAATAATGATGATCATCAATTTGGCACCCAGCCCATTATCATCATCTGCACAACGTCTATAATGCCATCTATTCCTTTTCAAACACAGGAGCTTTAAATAAATATTTGACCACCACCTTAACATCAACGTTTCTTGTATGTGTTAATATTGATATCCTATAATTACTGCCTTTAAGGCTGTATCCATAATAATAAATTAGAATCTTTTGGATTTAATCCTATAAAGGGGCTTCATTAAGTATGTACGCGCCAAGGGGGGGTGGGGGGGTCTCAAATTTTTGAAAATTTGCGTACATACCTATACAAATCCAATGCGTATTTTGGCCCAAGGGGGGTAGGGGGTCTAGAATTTCAGAAATTTTGCGTACGTACTAAATGGAAGGCACCAAATCAGGTGGTGCAATTTATCAACAGGAAAATGTGAAACTTTAACCCACGTATCATTTAACTCTTAAAGCAAATCTGAATGGCCCTAATGAAATGAATTTGATCATTATGGAGTGATAGGAAGTGTCTCCCTCTAAAGCAATTATCAGTCACTAATGATCAACGTCTCTTGGTGATCCATCAAGCTTTCATATAATTTCTGTAATCATTTGGAGACTTCTTCATCTAGTGAACAGTAGATATATCTTATTTTACTGTGAATTCTAACCCCAACTAACATGATAGATGCATTTACGAATGGACGAATGGACACTAAAAGTTTACAAAAATAAAAATTCAAAATTAATGTCACTCTTGTTCTTTATCAGAATCCAAATGGCAATTGAAAGCTTTGGACTCTTTGAATTGATACATTTTGATTGTCCTTTGCAGAGTTTGTTTTCTGATGGATACCAGTGCAAAGCCATGTGGTAATGTCCCTTAGCAATGATGGATAATCATTAATAGCTTCTGTATCAGGTGGTCATATGACACATAGCATGTCCCCTCACACTACGTATAACTGGATAATGCATGATATAATGCCCAGCTAATGAATCCTATTACTCGTGGGGGTAGGAGTGATGATATAATCAGGTTTAGGGGCAACCCTTAACAATAAGGTAGGGGCATCATAATTGTACATGTGCAGCAGACTAGGCATAAAACTAGATTAGAGATGTAAATTAATTACCCATCACACTTTGGGCACCTCTATGCATTCTACGGTAGAACTTTACATGTATTCAGGGATCCTTCATGTACAGTATTCAGATAGATGACAGTGGCATGTAACCGGTCCCTGAGTAGTGATGGATGCCAGTTTATATTACCTGTTTCGGATAGTTGTCTGACCAATCCCCCATCACATTAGACTGCATAACTTGATAACTAATGACATATTGCCCATCCCAGATTGGCTCTAATGTATGAAAATAAAAGGAGCATTAAGATGGGCAGGTCACAGTCTGGCTCTGGATAGGAAGTAAACATCTTGTACCTCCAGTTAAATCATACTATGAATCATTCTAGAACCGTGAACAGTGTTAAAATGATTTTCCAGGTGACAGTTTAGCATTTCAATTTTCTAACCATATGAATTACAGCTGTAAAAAAATGTGTTTTACTTGGTTGGAGAATGGTGCAGATATAAACAAAGGTTCTATTGCTACCTTTTATTATTGATATTACAAATTGATTGGACTATTGAAACGCCTGCAGGATATCAATAGATATCATTAGGCAATTAATGAAGGCAATGGAGGTTTTACGCATCCAGGACCAAGCATTAAAATATACTTTTGATCAAATATGCAAAACAAAACATTTTGGTTGCAAACATATATATATACAATGGAAAACTATATTTTACTTGATTCTCGATTTACCTTAGCTATAGTGTAACTTGAGCCTATGAAACCTGTGTCCACTTGCATGTCCTGCTCAAACTCTCTACCACTGACAACTGGTACGACCCTGTGCCCGGCACCACTAGGGGTGTATGAGAACGGGTCCACATCCTGGCCTGTGTGACTCTATATGATTATAGTACAGACCAAGGGGGCACAAACCAATCATTTATACCGTTGTTATTATATCTAAACTAAATCAAACTGTGTTTGATTGTACTATGTTGTAGTGAATCATATCTTACAGTATACAATGTCTGTCTGGTGGAATTAGGTCAACTGTTTCGCAGTGAACGTCTCACTGTCCCCACCCTCTACGGTGTACCTTTCCAAAACCAGGTCTAACTTTATCTAACCATACCCTATCTCTAAGCTAAATGGGGTAGGAACAAATTGTTACTTCTACTCCCAGTAACAGACATTATTTCCACAGTGACAAACACCTTTAACATGGTGACAGTGTATTGGAGGATGGTGTGCTCAAAATGAAATCTCTGGAGAGCTTAACCTGTTTATGGCTCTATTGCACAAGGTAGCCATTATCTATAACAGTATCTGCATGGTACCAGAGTGACCTGTCACAATATTGAGTACCTGTAATTGTCTCAGCTTAAACTATGCTGTTGAACCCTGGATTGAATTTTACCATCAAGAGTTATCTAGCCCAGTTTCTTAAAGCATCATGTGAGTATGACACTACAAGTCCTGGGGGGAGAATGTTCCTCTTTCATATGACATACCTAAATTTGTATCAGCATAACTCTTTTAAAGGGGCCAGGTTTGTTTGCAGTTCATTATTGACACGTGATGCACAAATTCTGTATTCCTGAGCTTTCAACAAGACTCATTCACTACTAGGAGGTATTACTATTATTTATCTATGAAACAGAAAAAGTCACAACAAAAATGTTCATATGGTGAATAAGGCTTGTGTCTGGCCCGCTCCCAAAGACCAACAGTATAATCTGTCTGCTGCAGTTTTATTGAGGCAAATTAAATAGAATAGAACCAAAATCGAAGGAAATGGGTGTAAATTATGTGAAGCATAAACATCTACACTCCTCTGTTACATTTGGAAAGTCACCGTACGTGAGAATTAGCCAATGGCCTACAATGGGCACTGTGCATGAGCGGGGGAGTAGATTCTAGTCTCAAGGCATACATTTTTATGTTCTTACACAAAAAGAAAAAACATACAATAAAATAACCCCAATTGCCTGATGTAGATTGAGATGTTAGTTACTGGGCAGCAGTAGGCACCTCCACACGTCACCATTAGTCCAGACAGATAACGCGATAAGCCCACACCTGCTGGGTCCCAGTAGAGGCCTGTTTATACCTACCTGACAGAAGAGCTCCTCAGTAGGGCGCCATTAGGCATTAGTTCCAGGCTCCACCGAAGACTATATTGTTACTGCTGGCCACCGTGACTTTGTTCTGCAGAGTGATTGTCTCTATCAAATTGGAAGGAAACTCATTAGCTGAGTGGCGGGGATATTGTTGTATTGAGTTGGTGCCTCACCAGGGGGAGTGTCACCTTGGTCAACTGGACCCACACAAACTGCGGTAGTCAACATCACTAAACCACTAAAGGCCATATTTACACTACACGTCAGGTCAGGGGCCAAGCTGGGTGTGTGCACCAAGTGCATCTCATTCATGTGATTTTACAGACATGTTTATCAAAATCTAACATGAACTAGGTGCCCAATGGAACCCAACACAATCCAACGCAACTCAATGTAACTCAACACAACCCCAAAAAGCAAAATATGATATGCTTCATGTTGGGTCGCATTTGTACTTGTTGCCACACAAAGTGTTGTGTAATATGCCCTTAATATGGCCCTAATATGAATCAGACTTGTTGGGCCTCAATACGGGAACATAGACCCAACACATAGTGTTTTATGGGCTTTACCAATCACCTGCATATGTGTATAGCAGACTGATTGACACACTTAGTTGTAGACTTTCAGCGAAATCAAAACCTAACCTAACATTGTAGAAAACACTGGCTTTTACAAGTTTTATCAAGTGAATTCAATGAAACTAGTTGTGTCCGTTTCAAATATGTTTGTAACACAACACATAGAGTGTTTCGTTTGTGCAGGTGCTGAAGCTTTTAAGCCGTAAGGTGTTACACAAAAGTCAAAGGTGGGCAAACACTAAGGGTAGAGGGAACAGGCCATGCCAGAAGCTGGTTGAACATCCTCTAGTAGACTTGTGACATTTAGACATTAATGTCTTTCTTTTCCAGAAATTCAAACTTTTTATTTGGTCTAAAGACACATTACAAATCAGATACCACTGTCAACATAATTGCAGGCAATCATGTACCACTAGCTTTGCTATAGCTTTGTGGTTGCATATCAAATATGTCTATTTCATGATATGGGATATCTGGATATGCAACATTGATTATTCATCCTGTAAAGTTTCAGAAAATCCCCTTTAATTTGCCATGTAGGTGTCTTGAGTTGACCGTTTGGAGTCTAACCGGGAACTAGAAAACTTGTGGGTGTAAATTTAAACTGCTGAATATACAGAAAGGAGTCTACCTGCTGTGGAATACAGGAAATGAACACATATAGATCTTCACTTCAGTGGAAAAAAACCTACAGAAATCAACGGGGGTGCTGCTATTAGGTAGAACCCATGCAGAGAGAATGTTTAACTCCTTTTCAAGAGCTGTCAAACTCAGATGTTTTCTTCCCAGCACACTGACATCTCATATGCTACAGTGTTATCCAACTCTTACTCTAACAGTGACTACATAATTAACTATGAAGTTACAATCTAATATTTCTTTGCCTGTTTTCCATAAACAGCTTTAATAACTGGTGCCTATTTCAAAACCTTGTTACACTTCATGCCGTTAGCAGGGTCTACTTTAACCATTACAGGATGTCTTTAATCATTATCATTAATCGAATAACAAAGAGTTCATGTCGGACATCATATTTTCTTATGCTGCCACTTAAACATAAATTGTACAGTGTGTCTGTAATGAAAAGGACTTATTAATGTTCCGAATATAACAATTACAAATAAATCTTTTAGTCATCCTTGTTATAAAATGGTAAAAGATAATGTCCTATTCAAAGACAATATGCTATTAGAGTCCTTCTTAAATCATTGACAATGTTGATTTAATTTACTAAGCCTCCATTTAACTTGATCATTTGCGATGTATGACCAACTTTCTGTACAAATTGTTGTCATTTTCAATTCATTCTGCTCATTTGCGATGTATGACCGACGTTCTATACAAATTGTTGTCATTTTCAATTCATTCTGCTCATTTGCGATGTATGACCGACGTTCTGTACAAATTGTTGTCGTTTTCAATTCATTCTGCTCATCCTCATACACATGCTTGTAAATCTTGACTGATGTTATAATTTATACAGGGCTTCTGGAAGAACATGTCAATACATGATGATGCCAATAAAATGATTAAAAAGATAAAAAAAATAATAAGACTGCCTCTCAAATATGATCATATCTAGGCTGGTATAACTTCTTCACCCCCTCGAACCTCTCATAACTTCCTCACCCATCCCCTCTAAACCTCTCATAATCTGCATGTATCAAAAAATGTCAAAGAATCAAAATTAATTTTACCCTTTACACCTTCTTATTTACTGTTAATCAAAAAGTCAACTTTAAGAAAGACTAGTCGAGCTCGCCACATGTCATTCCCAATAGCAAAGGACATGACATGTACTACATGCCTTGGCAATGTAATGTGTTAGAGTTGCTTATAACTCTTTTTTTGTCATCTAAATAAGCCATTTGTCATTTTAAAATGTCAAAGCGACTCACGCTCAGGCCTCTTACCCTTACTGTAAACAACATCACTTATACCCTATTACTTCAGAGATCTTTCATCTAACTGTCCCCATATCTATTTTTCTCTTTTTAATCAGGACCACCTTAGGACGTCACCTGAGCACACCTGTCAGCACAAACACGATTTGTTTCGTCTTACTGTTGCATGGGGATATATGTTGGAGGGAGC
Source organism: Lepidonotus clava (assembly GCA_936440205.1). NCBI lineage: Eukaryota > Metazoa > Annelida > Polychaeta > Phyllodocida > Polynoidae > Lepidonotus > Lepidonotus clava. The sequence goes on from OW387145.1 coordinate 50,192,957, forward strand.
CAAACGCAATGTAGGGTCAACGTTTTGCAAAGTATGTTAAATATTGAAATCTATTCTATAGCCATAGCCATAGCCAGGCCATGGTGTAGAATACAGACTGAAACAGACATTAAGAACTTCATTAAAATACAATCACACCCATCCCTGGTTAATTTTGGTGATGCACCAAAACTGGTTTGTTTATGGAAATTGTTCTCCTTAGACATCTCATTTACAAGTTACTGTGACAATGTAGCATTGTGGTGAATCAGGATTCGTGTTTAACTCGGGAATCTGTGGACTTCATTTCTGGTGTTCCCAACGAGTTTTAAACACGAGTTTTTGACACAAGTTTTTACATGGAAAACTCATATTTTTTGCTTTCTATTACGATAAAATACTGGGGATTCGAACCCTAGACCCCTCACAGATGAAGCCAGTGCTCTGCCACTGAGCTATGCAGAATAAGAATGTCTATTCATCAGTTATCAAGGTTGAAATATGGAAAGTAAGACGATGCGACAGATTAAAGTATATTTTGTAACGGGCCCGAAAAGCCTGAAAAGTCCGAAAGGCCCGAAAGGCCTGAAATTGTAAAAGCCCGAAACCCGAAAGACCCGAGAAATATGTAAACCGGAAGTGATAAATGTAAACCGGAAGTGACGTCGTTATGACCACGTGATCAGAAACAGCCAATCAGGGCTGACCACTAGACTATAAAAGGGGCGGTCAGGCCCGAGAATAAAATAGTTCCTTCGCAGTACTCCTTGTGTCAACATGTGTCTTCTTCCTATGGTAACCAATAAGATGATCCAATACAGGCTAATTAACTAGAAAGTACATGTAAAACAGTGAAAGTTAAAGGAAATTAGACGAAAGTTAGGACGGGGTCCCAAAGACCCGAGAGACCGAAACAGGGCACGAAAGCCTGAAATGGCCTGGATGGAGTCCCGAGAACGGAGGACCAGACTGGCACGAAGGCCCGAAATAGGGAGCGGAAACCCAGGGATCAGGGGTATGAAGGCGCGACCGGCTCGGCTCCACACTACAAAATAATAGGCGACCTTCCGCCCGACCCCCCAACTGGACGAGAACGAGGGTAGACCATCCGCAGTGGGCCCCGAAGAGAGTGCCAGCACGAAGGAAACGGCCTGCACCCATCCCTACCATTTTTCCTCCTTTGCAATCCTCCACCCGCTAACAGAAGTGCCCGGACCCCGCGCCCGATGGCTGAGGCCCCTCGGTCCAGCCCGGCAGATACACCCCTCCCCCGTCGATGAATACCGATTTCCCGATCGACCCGCTCAACCCCTCGTGCGCGAGGCACGACTCTTAAGGACAATGGCGCCATTTTCCAGATACCCAAAAATTGAAAGTTCCTCAATCTAATTTATATTTTGCAGAAAGACTTAATAATATATGTAGAATTCATAAATAATAAAGAAAATTGGCTAAAAGGAAAAGTTTTCAAGGTAGAAATGGGGAAACATAACTAATTTTGAGAAAACTTAGTAAATGCTGAAAAATGAAATTTGCAACAAAAATTACATTTTCTTCTGTCACTCTTTTGATATAAGTTGTATAAAGGTATATTATGCATCCAAATTATTGTAAGGGTCTCGGGAAAAACACAACATTTTCAAAATACGTTTTAAATAAAAATATTAGTGAATTTATAGAAAAACAAATAGATAACCATTTTACGTCATTTTTTGGTTTTAAAAATGGATATTCATCTCTGCTGGCCAAATTAGTGTGGTGACCCCCTGTTTTTTTGGCTGGATATGATAGCCTACATCCTTATGCATATGATATTGATTTTTAGAGCAATTTTCAATGTTTGATTTTTTTGTGTGGAACTTTATTTTTGAATTTTTGAATTTTTGTGTTTTTGAAATTGTTCATTTTGCATACTTTCATGTTAAAAATGTGTTTAACATCATTAAATTTAACAAAAGTTTTTCTTTCTCACTTCGGAAAACATAAACACATTTACCAAAAGCATTAGTCTTGCCATAATATTATTTCTGTGAAAATAATTTGCAAATGAACTCAGATTTTAAAATCTATTTTGCAAGATTATTTTTGAATAATTAACATATATTTAGACTACTTTAGTGGAAAAGTTTGCACAGTGACCCCTGATTATTTTTGCATTTTTGGTACCTTTATAGATACAACTTTCACTGTGCAAAGTTTGAAACAATTCTCAATGTGACTTCTATAATGGCGCGATTGTCCTTAATATCACATCTCAGCTTCTTGCTCGGACTCCCTGTCCGGCTGAGACCCGAAACAACCCCCACGTCCCTCTGTTGTAGAAATCGAAACCCCGAACTACCGAGGAACGTCACACTAGCGTAATATACATGTTTTACTTGGACATTGTCACTACACCAGAATGTAACTAGAAAGACACTGAAATATTAAAATATTAATACACATAAAAAAATATCAATTTAGACTTGGTTCATTGAATATGAGCATATCATTAACATAAATAGTGTTTCATTCAGTGAATTTACATAGGTGCATTACTATGTGAAAACTCATGGATAAACCTGCTAATGTACTGACATTACTCCAGTATTACCAAAACACCAGTATTACATTAATTTAACACGTGGAATTCTGGTAAATACACGTGCCCTGTTTGCTGGGCATGCTAAGGCCTCTTATCCTTACTGTAAACAACGTTATAGTTTATCATAGCTGATGCATTTTAATTGTAGAATTAAATGAATCTATATGGACAAACATCTTGATTTAATGAATTATGGAGCTCAATAAGAAAATTCCAGGTTCTTTGCCAGAGTCAGCTAATACTTGTGTTTCAGGATTCCCTTTATTCAAAGAATAGGCCTAGTAGCAGAACACCACAGGTGGTCGCTGTTTTTGGCTTTCATCACATTAATAAGAGACTTTATAGATTTTCCAAAGCTTTAAGGCAACTTAATTAGTACCTAATCAGTATAGTGTTGAAAATGAGATGTCAGATGATAAGTGGTTTCTTATTGGGTTAGAGGTTGTAGATGCATCGGTTGGCACCTGTCAGACAGAATTGGTCCTATTTCACTCACATCATTTTTCAATCAACTGTTTTTTAGTCTAAGATTATGTCCTAAAAGGTTGCACACTTTTTATCTCGCGTCCTTAAACCAGACACCTTACCCTGATCTGTCACCAATTCTAACACTCTCACTAAAGGTTAATCTAGATGTGTACATATTTTGTGAGGCACTGATAATCTGTAAGGTGTTATTGTTTATCAAGTATGGCTAACTTTGTCAGTCAAATTGAGTGGGCCTATATCAACTAACCCTTTTTATTCAGTGTCGACAAAGGTGATTTACATAGATAGTCACATCAGACTACATTTGGATATTATTTTCTTAAAACTCCTAATGTATATGATAGAGTAACATTGTTTCCCTTATAACCTTTACATGCTGAATTGCCACAACATGCAATATTTCATTTGTCTTACTTAAGTATAGGGCTGAACCTTGGGTTATATCAAATAATCATGGATATTACTTGTTTGACAATAGGTAGTTACTTTTTAACCCTGATTATAAAACACTGAACATGACAACATGCTGAAATTTACCTTATAACTAAAGACAATTCTTATTTATAATTGCTTAGGTTAGGCCTTATTCCACATAGCAAAAGACCGCATTGCTGATAATGACCCTCCCCATGGTAATGTTTTATACCAGCAGCATGTACTTTTGGTGCACTTCCGGCATACTTTCGTCGTTGAAAGTTGGCCAATGAAACAACCTGCCATATCCACCTACATACCATACCATCCCAGTTGTATTTCTCTTAGCCTTACCTGACAGGGGTGGATCCAGGGGGGAGCAGGGGGTCTTGACCCCCTAGCCCCTTTTGTTGGGGAGCACACGCAAATGAGCAGAGCCTACTGTTTCCAAAATTTTGTATCAGCCCCTGCTTAAAATATAGCAAATAAGTCATTGATTCCGTTGTTTGTTTCCCCCATACACTGTTTATAATCGTTCATAGCATAGAGTTTTTAGAGTTTGGAGGACTTAAAAATTTAATCTCATGGGGCATTGTAATGGCGACATGCAAAAGTAGAATGCATACATGGTATGAAAGGAGTCAATTAGTGGCCAAGAATCAATTAGTGGGCTCATTATAAAAAAAACAGACTTAAAACAGATGGCCTGATGGACAACAAACGGAACAGAAAAAGATGAGTTCCGAAAGCTGAGTAGTATCACGCACTGTGGGAAACACAATTTGCTAATCCTGCAGAGGGAGGCCCAAGGCGCTGTGTGGCAGAGAACTGCGGCCTCACAGAACTGATGAGGGTCATATCATAGGGCCCTCCCAAGGTTACTCACCGTCTGCACTTTCAACTTTGTCACACATATCCATAGGCACTAGGCTGAGTGGGGAAGGGTCAGTATGGAGGGCATGGCTGCTGTCTTGCCACAGATTGGTTTATAGTTACCTCTTGGAACCTTGAATTGAGCAGGACCCAAATTCAGCCTAGAGTTTCTACTGGAGCTTTAACATCAGAGCTGTTCACAGCACTACCAGTTATTCAAGGGGTAATGAATGCATACATGTATACTTTTAATGTGTTCAGATCTTTAATACCAAGTTACTGTGTTGTTTGTCTTATACAAGAGAGCAAATATGATATAATATTAGGAGTATGTATCAGTTTCATCCTTACTTGATGTTTTCGGACTAGACCACTTCTTTTGCATATTTACCTATATCAATACTTATACACAATAGTTATTTTGAAATTCAATGGTAGATATAGTTATAAAATAAACACCCCTACCGTAGGATTATATAGCCATCTATTCATTTTCAAACAGAGAAATGTTTTACCAGTCACCAATCGCATCAAAGTTACTTTGCATGGCAATACTGGAAGACTTTAATTACTTACTTTAAGGCTGTTTCCATGATCACAAATTTTTTAGATTTAATCCTTTAAATAAGAATTAAACACTGGTACAATTCATGAGTGGGAAACAGTAAAACTCCTTCCCTATCTATCATTTTACTCTTGAAGCAAATCTGAATTTCCTTAATCATACAGAATTGATTGTTATACGGCCCAAGGAATTGTCCCCACCCTACAGTCATCATCAATCAGAGTTACTAATTATCAAGTCTCATGGTGATCAATCATGGTTTTATGTCATTCCATATTATTATTATGGGGCCTTTTTATCAAGTGAACAGTGGTCATTCCAATTTTACCTGTGGAAGTCCTACATGGTAGACATATTTCAGAATGGACAAAAGGACACCAAAGTTGACAAATAGTAGAAGGTAATTGGGAGCAGTTTCCAATCTCTGAAGCTTATGCTAGTGCAATTAGATTATATAATTAATCAATAAGGATACATGTGACTCCTGTTGTTTATCAGGACCCAAACAGCTATCATAACCTTGATTATCTGACAATTTAATGGAGCTCTTGGTTTACAACTCCTTGAATTGATAACTTTTTTTTATAGTTTTATGTAGAGTCTGGTATTTTCTGATGGATGACAGTTCAAAGCTGCATGGTAATGTCCCTTGGTGATGATAGATAATGGTTGATACCAGCTGTATCAGGTGGTAATATGGCACGTACTGTGTCCCCTCCCACTATATAACTAGATAACAGATGATATAAAGCCCACCTAATAGATGCTGTTCTTCATGGGACTATGATCGAGACCAATATCAGATTTAAAGGGATTAAGTGTCTGCACAAGTGCCCGCTGGTGTGAAAATTTCAATTCCTTAAATTTTCAAAATTATTTTTTAGCCAAGAGCATTGGTTAGATTATAACTTATGTCAGTGTTAAAACAAACAGATATATACAATGACACAACAAATGTAAAGGTATATTAGTCTTTGCTCACTTGCGTCACCTGGTGAGAAAAACAACATTTCTCATAATTGAATAATTGACTATTATGCATTGGCAAGGGCCTGAGACCAATCAGAATATGAAACATCACTCCTCTGGATGAAAACCTAACAAGGCCAGAGAGAAATTATTCACACTTAAATGTACTGAAATTAGCCAGTCATGACAATTCAAGAGGCTTTAGTTATTTCATTTCACTGGTAACCTATACCTTTTCTGGTCTCAAAATTTTGGGGGAAGTCCTGAGGCACATTCTGACCAGTTTTGGTTGGGCTGTAACGGATATTGAGTCTCATAGAGATGTTTATGTGTGGCAATTGGTAATTCCTATAGACTTCTATAGTTAAGGCCACTCTCTTCCTCTGGCATTTACTCAGAAATAAATATTGTGACAGCTGCTTTATTTTGGTTTTATTATGTTCTTCCTCGTCTATTGTACCCACTTAAACTTGATTCAGACATCTCTGATGGATTTCTACTTTTGGTGAAACACCTCTTAATCCCTTTAAGAGCAACCGTGACCAATATAGTGTGTACATAATAATTGTGCAGGACAAAAAGAATCAAACTAGATTGCCGATATAAATAAATTACTCAATACACTTTGAGCTGCACCCTTCAGTCTAAGGTTGAGCCCTTCATGTATACAGGGGCCCCCTCACATACACTAACTTGATAGATGACGGTGGCATGTGACAACTCTCTCAGTTGTGATGGATTGTGGTTAATATCACCTGTATCAGATAATTGTCTGACCAATCTCCCATCATGTTAGACTTCATATTACTTATGACTAATTGCCCATCTCTGATGGCTCTAATGCATAAAAATAGAAGACGCATTAAGATGGAAAGGTCACAGTTGGGCTCTGGATATGAAGTAAACATCTTGTGCCTCCAGTTATATTATACTATGAATTGTTCTAGAACTCACAGCAATAATAGACTAATTTTCTAGATGACAGTTTTGCTTTTCAATTTTCTAAAAAAATTGAATTAGGGCTGTGAAAGTTTGCTTCTTATTATCCTTATATCATTAATAGTACAAATTGTTTAGACTATTTGAGTGGCTGTGGAATGTAAGTATTATTCTATGATCATTGGCTATATTTTGGAGAAACACAGGTCCACATCCTGTGTCAATCTATACATAGTACAGACCAAGGGTTCACGAACCAGTCATTTATACCGTTGTTATTGTCTCTAAACTCAATCAAGCTGTGTTTGATTGTACTATGTTGCAGTGAATCATATCTTACAGTATACAATGTCTGTCTGGTGTGTGGGATATGAACAGTGTAAATTTCTGGAGAGTTTAACCTGATTATGGCTCCCTTACACAAGGCAGCCGTTACCTATAAATGCATCTGCACGGTTGTGCTGTATGTCCATGTGAGACCTATCGCAGAAAGGAGTATATCTGTAATTGGCTCAACTAAAACTATGCTGCAGATCCCTGGACTGATTTTTATAATTAAGAACTATCTAGCCTAGTTTTTTTTTTTTTTTTAATTTGTATTTCCTCATTGCTTTCAAGCATGCTTGATTTTCCAAGCGAAATGAATTAAGTTTCCTAATTCAGGACATTCCTCCGATTTAAATATGTAGACCAATATGAACAAACTTCCTATTTCAGGACAAAACTCAGCCATAATCAGGCAACATAGCATTAATTCAATAATATCAAATCAAATGTACGACAGTCCTCAACAACAAGAAATGTTAACAGTTAATAAAGATAACATAAATGATTTAGATGAGATGTTTGATAAGATACGATCACAAGAATTTTACATGGTCGGAAGGCAGTCGGCCATCCAATAACCTCATAGTCTAGATAACATTTAAAATATTTCTTTATCAAATTTTTAAATTTAACTGCCGTATATACATTTTGATCATTAATAGTCAATCCACTCCATAAAGTACTTCCTCTATTAATAGGAGAATTGATATACACCTTGGTTTTTAGGGGAAGCACTCTAAAGTTTTGCTTTTGCTGTAATCTAGTATTTCTCACTTCTTTATTTAAGGTGTTTGGCATTCTGCTCCACCAGTACATGACGCTTAGCAATCGCCGATCCCATCTTTGGCTTAAACTCAGTAATCTTAAATACTTGTGCATATTTTCCCTTGACATTTCTGTTGGCTGTCTGATTCTATGAACAATCCGCAAAGCCTTATTTTGCAGTTTTTGTAAATCCAATTGATATTATTTTTCACATGACTTTAACAAAAAAACGCAATATTCCAAAGTTGGTAAAATAGTTTGTTTGTAAACCGTAGCTGCAGTGTTTTTATCGAGATATCTATGAATGTTCCTGAGATTACATGTCCGTAAATCGGCCTGTTTCTCCATATGATCTTTTAAAGTCATCTCACAATCCAAAATTACACCAAGATAACAGTATTCGTCAACTGCCTGAATATTCACATTATCCAGTGTAAGTGTAATTGGATTCATCTTGTCTAATTTATACTTAGTACCGATACACAAGACTTTTGTTTTATTGATGTTGAGTAACGACTTGTTTGTTTCATACCATGCAGCCGATTCCAGTAATCGATCATTCAGATGAGATTCTAAACCTCTGGTAGTATTGCTAGCATGGAATACAACACAATCATCAGCGTACATCAGTACATTATTAGAGTTTATATTTAAGAAGAAATCATTTACAAAGATAATGAATAATAACGGCCCCAGGATTGAACCCTGGGGTACACCACTGCTAATAGACAAAATGGGTGAGTATTGTCCATTAAAAATAACTTTCTGAGACCTTTGAAGATAGCTTTGGAACCACGATAGTGTTATACCATTAACAGGAATATCTTGCAATAGGGCATGGGAAATAGAATCAAAAGCCTTCCGAATGTCGTAGAAGGTACACCCAACATAATTCCCACGGTTAATCTGATCATAGATGAATTTTGTAATAACAAACACTGCTTGAGCAGTTGATTTCCCCGGCATAAAACCATATTGACTGTCATTGATAATTTTGTTATCAATGCAGTAGTACAGCAACTGTCGATGTATAAATATTTTCAATAATTTACCAGGTAAAGGAAGAATGCTTATGGGACGCCAATTTCCAATATTATCCAATTTGCCTGCTTTAGGGATTGGAACAACTGTACTTATTGCCCATGACGTCGGAAACTTACCAGTTTTGATTGAAAGGTTAAATAATGTTAAGAACTGATCAGGCAAGGCAATGAAAATATCTCTAAGTTTCCTTGAGTGTCCTGGGATTCTTTGAAAAGGGCCAGATTTATTCACAATACATGATTGACATGTAATACACATATTTGGTAATTCTGAGCTTTTAACAAGATTCATGTGATCATTCACTGCTAGGAGGTAATATTACTATCTATGTTAATGTCACAACAACATGGCCACATGGTGAATAAGGATTGTGCCTGCCCTCCTCCCAAAAGTCAACAGTATTATCTTACTACTGCAGTTTGAATGAGGCAGAATAGATAGAACAGCACCAAAATGGAAGGAAACAAGAGTTAACTATTTGAAGCATAAACATCTCCACCCCCTGTCACATTTGAAAAGTCGCTCCCTGTGAGAAATTACTTATAACCTACAATGGGCACTGTTTATATGCAGGGGAGTAGATTCTAATCTCTAGGTATGTTTTTCTTTCTTTCACAAAAAAAGAAATAGCATGCAATAGAACGCGTCCCTTCACCTGATGTAGATTGAGTTGTTAGTTACGGGGCAGCAGTAGGCACCTCTGCTGGTCACCATTAGTCCAAACGAATGAGCCCAAATACCTCAGGTCCCAGGAGAGGCCTTTTTGTACCACCCTGATAGGAGAGCTCCTGAGTATGCTGCCATTAAGCGTTAGTTCCGGGCAACTTGGGGGACTATATCTTTACAGCTAGCCACACAGTCTGCATCCCAAAGAGTGATTGTCTTTCTCAGATTCTCAGAAGAAAAGTCCTCAGCTGAGTGCCTAGGATAATGTTATATTGAGTTGACATCCTGCCCACTGGGAGTGACATCTTGGTCACATGGGTCCACACAAACTGTACCACTCAGCATCCTGACCACTGACCTGGCACCTGTGTGTGTACAGCAGAATTAATTACACCTCAGTGTACATTTCAGGGGAGTCAAACCCTACGTTTTAGGAAACACTGCCTTGAACAGGCATTTGTGTAGTGATCTTTGACTACAGGAATGAAATGCTATAATATAAGGCAAGTTACAACAAGATAAACAGGATTCCAAAATGAAAGTCAACAAATGAGAAGAGAGTGTTATTTTAAGATCTCAGTTTTTAAATAGTGATTCCTAAAATAAGTGTCAGATAATGAGTACAGGAAATATTGCAATTGGTCATTAGCTGAGAAGTGCAAAGTCCTAGGAGCTGCCCCTGGACATCAAATGACTGGTTTGGAAGGATCCAGGAGTGTTTATTAGAAGTTGATCAGAAACAAAATAATATTTTGACCAAATAATTATACAGAAGGAGCCTTTTGTCCCGTGGGTCACCCAGTATTACCTCGCTCTGTTGAAGTTTGCATGGGAGATGTGTATTGGTTAGCTACACAGTATAAGAATTTCTTCGGTGCCAATTAATTCTTGCTTCTACGGACAGCTGATTTACAGGTTTGCTTGAGACAAAACCCAAGCAAGAATATGACATTACTATAACGTTATAACATTCTGTTCAGTTCTGCTTTGGTTCCTGTTACATTATTTTAATGGCACCCAAAAACGTCTTTAGAACCTACCATTACAACGTTGCACAGTGATGTTATTGTGACATTCTATGACATCATTATAACATCATTATAGTGTTCTTCATTAGTAAGGTCTATACTTAACTAAAATATAATGTTATTATAACATTCTTTCTTAGTAAGACTCAGTGTTACCTAGAACAACATAAATGTTAGGTGGAAATTGGATATGTTACATACTAACCAAAATAGTACATGTCCATTCAGAGAATGTGCTTGTTACATCGCTGCTTGCCTGGGTAGGCTCTCCCACCACTTACCTTACTTAAATTTGGTGCCAGTGCTTATAAGAATGAAAGCTACATCATTGGTCTTCTGTGGCCCTAGATATATTATATGAGAACAAGCAGTAAAGTGTTACACAAAAGTCAAAGGTGGGCAAACACTAAGGTAAGAGGGAACAGGTCATGTCAGAAGCCTCGTGGCATTAATGTCTCCTTTTTCCAGAAATTCAAAGTTTTTGTTTGGTCTAAAGACACATCAGATACATCTGTCAACATAATCAGGGGCAAGCATGTACCACTAGCATTGCTTGAGCTATGTGGTTACATGTCAAATATCTTTATTTCATGATATGAGAGATCAATATTAATCATCTCCTTGTAATGTTTCAGAAAGTCCCCTTTTAATTTGCTATGTAGGCGGAGTTGAGTCAACCGTTTGGAATCTAACCAGGAATTGGAAAACTTGTAGGAGTAAGTTAAAACTGCTGAATATACAGAAGGAGTCCACCTGCTGTGGAATACAGGAAATGAACATATATAGATCTTCACTTCAGCGGAAAAAAACTACAGAAATCAGTGGGGCTTCTAAGATTGGTGCTGCCATTAGGAAGAACCCATACAGAGAGAACGTTTAACTCCTTTTAAGAGCTGTCAAACTCACATGTTTTCTTCCCAGCACACTGACATCTCATGTGCTTCAGTGTTATCCAACTCTTGCTCTCACAGCGATGGTGTCTACATAATTGACTTTTAAGTTACAATCTATTATTTCTTTGCCTGTTTTCATAAACAGCTTAACTGGTGCCTATTTAAAACCTTGTTACACATCATGTCTTTAGCAGAGTCTACTTTAACCATTAAAGGATGTGTTTAAGCATCATCATTCATCAATACAACAAATACAAATAAAACTTTTAGTTATCCTAGTTATAAAAGATAATATTCTTTTTATAGACAATATCCGTTTACAGCCATTCCGAAATTATTGGCAATGTTTTATCAAATGTTGAATCATATAGTTTACTGAGCCTCCATATAATTTAATAATTAGACTACTTCTCAAACATGACAGAGTCTAGGTTAGTGTAACTTCCTCACCCCCTTGAAACCTCTTATAATCTGAAACGTCTGCATGTATCAAGAAATGTCAAAGAATAAAAAAGTTACCTTACACACCTCTTCTTATTTACTGTTAATAAAAAAGGGAACTTTAAACAAGACAAGGTAGTAGAGCTGGCCCCATGTCATTCCAAATGTCAAGGGACATGTCATGTACAACAAACCTTGACAATGTTTAAGGTAATAGTTGCACTTAACAGAAAAAATATCACTCTTTGTTGTCATCTAAATAAGCCACATGTCATTTTAAAATGTCAAAGCGACTCACGCTCAGTCCTCTTACCCTTACTGTAGACAACATCACTATGCACCTCATACCTTATTAATTCGGAGAACTTTCATTTAACTGTCCTCACATCTATTTTTCTCTTTTTAATCAGGACCATCTCAGGATGTCACCTGAGCACACCTGCGTCAGCACAAACAGGGATTGTTCTGTCATACTGCTGCACAGGGATATATCTTAAAGGGAGCCAAACACAATATAAGGTGAACATTTTCCAAATTCTGTTAACTATTGAAATAATTATATTCTGTAGCCATAGCCCAGGCCTGTGGTAAAATAAAGACTTTGAAAACAGAATGAAACTTCATCAAAATACAATCAAATTCGTCCCTGGTTAATTGTGGTGACACACCAAAACTGGTATGTTTAAGAAAATTGTTCTCCTGAGACATTTATATCACTAGTCGCTGTGACATTGTAGTATTGTGATGAATCAGAGACCATTTGTAATTGTACGCACAAATGTCAATGGGAAACATGCTCAGGCCTCTAATCCTTACTGTAAACAACATTATAGTCTATCATAGCTAATGCATTTCAGTTGTAGAATTTGATGAATCTATATTGAACAAACACCTTGATTTAATGAGTTACGGAGTTCAATAAAGAAATTCCAGATTCTTTACTAGGGACAGCTAATACTTGTGTTTCAGGAAGCCCGTTATTCAAAAAAAAGGCTGAGTAGTAGAACACTGCAGGTGGTTGCTGTTAGGGCTTTTATTACATTAACAGGAGACTTTATAGGTTTCCCGAAGCTTTAAGGTAACTTAGTATCTAATCAGTATAGTGTTGAACATGAGATGTCAGATGGTAAGTGGTTTTTTAATTGGGTTAGAGGTTGTTGATGCATCATGTTGGCACCTGTCAGACAGAATTGGGTTTTTTTCACTCACGTCATTGTTCAATCAACTGTTTTTCGGTCAACCAGTATGTCCTAAAAGGGCACACACTTTTTATCTAGCGTCCTTTAACCAGTCACCTTAACCAGATCTGTCATCAATTCTAACGCTCTCAATGAAGGTTAACCCAGATGTTTACATGTTTTGTCAGGCACTGATATTAATAATCTTTAAGGTGTTAATGTTATCAAGTATGACCAATTTTGTTAATCAAATTGAGTGGGCCTATATCAACTAACCTTTCTTAGTCAGTTTTGATACAAATTTGTAAAATGTAAGACTCGTTCCAGGATTGTACCGTTACTTCACAAAGTAGAATACACTATATCAATACATGACAACATGCCAATATGATAGAAATTAAATGAATTACTTATAACAAACCAGGCATTGACAAACTGTTGCTTTCTGTTTACTTTAAGGTTATATCGTCATTTACTGTAAGAAACCTTACAGTTGACTCTCATTGTTTGTCAAATTGACTAATTTTGATGACTTCGCCTGAATTCTCCCTTGTCAGGATGACTATATATAACAGAAATTAGACTATGGTAACACAGTGAATATATCTATTGTGCTCAGAGATGATTACTGGGGAATTAAAATAAAGACATTACTTACCCCTTTCTCCATTTGTTTGAATTGAAATGTTATTGAGGTAGGAAAATAACAGAGTTATCATAGAGCCATATTTCTATTGCTAATAGCTGTATGCATCTATTGTGTAGAAATACAGCATTCAATGAATCTCCTATGTGAATCAGGTATACATCGTAAGCAATGGGATAATAGTAATTAATTTCATTAAGATGAGTAAATTATAAGCTATTATAACCTTTACATGACACATTGCCACAATATACAATATTGCATTTGTCTTGTTTGGGTATACAACCAAACCTAGGGGGTATATCAAATATTCATGGACCCTACTTTTTAATAGTCTATGTCTTCAGAGGTACATTACTATAGAAATAGATTAATACAATAATTATAATGGTGAACTTGTGCATCAGTGCATGTTATTTACCACTACATATGCAGACTTTCAGTTTTTGGGCTTCACATTTATAGAATATCTAGTACCTAATTCAATGGTGAATTTGTAATGGTTTAAGAGTTTGTCCAATAGACCATTATAAGACTCATAATATGTTCATCAAAACTATACCCCCAGTCTGCAAACACAGTTAACCATTATACTTGTCGGAAAGTCCATAATAAATTCAGTCTATACCTCACTAGGTAGTCACCTGTTTACTCTGATTATAAAATGCAAAATATGACAACATGTTGAAATCTTGACTATTTAATGAAAAATGTTTTATTCATTATTGCTAAGTTAGAGGTCATATAGATGACTTCATAAGAGTTTCAAAAGAATAGTCTTATCTTTATGAATTTTTATAATCCAGTGCCAATACATCAATTAAATATACAGGAAGCACATACCACAAACCATACATCAAAAAGCTCTATGAAAGAAAGCAGAAGCCAATGCCAATACATGTTTGAGATAAAATTCATTTTGACTTCATCAAGCGGTGGACTAAACATTGAATTCACGACCTGACTCAGCTGACTGTAGCCTGATAAAGCTTCTGACTATAAGAAACTTAATTGTAGGCCACGAGACCCTTCAGCTTCTACCACTTGGGATTAACAGAATCTGGTATGGCTTCCTGCTCCAACAGGCAAGGGATAAATATGACATTTATTGTTAGCAGCTCTGAATAATGTCCATTTACAGTTATTAATGATTGAATAGATATATAAATCTGGCAATAGAAAGAATAAGTGAACACATAATTCACCAGATCAATAGAGTATGTGACCAAACAAGTTGCAATTGGAATTCATGAATAATCTTTTTTATGGAAATGTGTCTCTGTGTTAAAACAACCAAACATATCCTCCTACATACTATATCAGCTATATTTCTCTTAGCCTTACTTGACAGGGTGGATCCAGTGGGGGAGCAGGGGGGTCCTGACTCCCCTAACTGCTCTTAGTTTGGGACTTCAATTTGTTATAGAGAAATAAACGTTGCGTTAGTATGCAAAAAAAAACACCGTTTTAGTACTGTTTAAAGGCCTGTATGCAGAGCCCGCTGTTTCCAAAATTCTGTATCAACCCCTGCTTGAAATTATAGAAAAGTAGTTGATGGTTCGCTTGCTGTTCTCCCAGACACTGTTTATGGTTGTTTACAGCATAGAGAATTTAGAGTTCAGAGGACATAAGAAACAAATTGCATGGGGAATTGTATTTCCGGCATACAAACATAGCTTGCATTCATGGTATGAAAGGAGTCAATTAGTGGCCAAGAATCAATTAGTGGGCTCATTTAAAAGAAAGAAAGAAATGGCTTAAAAAAAGATAGGCTGATGGACAACAAACTGAGAAGAAAAAGTGGAGTTCCGAAAGCTGAGAAGTATCACGCACTGTGGGAAAAGCAATTTGCTGATCTTGCAGAGGAAGGCCCGAGGCCTGACAGGTCTGATGAGGGTCATATCACAGGGCCGTCCCAAGGCTGCCGGCAGGGAAAAGGTCACTCACTGTCTGTAGCTGCAACTTTCTTTGTACTATACATAATGGAAAGGCGCTGGGCTGAGTGGGGACAGGTCACTATTGAGGACATTGCTGCGGTCTTCCCTCAAACTAGTTAATACATAATTCCATGAACATGTTAACTTTGAGCAGCTGCTTGAACATCAGATTTGTTTGTAGCATGATCGGCCATTCACAAGGTAATCAAAGAAAACATGTATGCTCCCCCTCTTAAATGTGTTCTGATAAGTGAGTGAATGAATGTTGGATATTTTAAGCCGTACCAACAGCCAGGGTCATTTTCACGGTGAAAACCAGTTGGGACGAATTCTGTCTTTGGTGATCGAATCTATGAGATGAAGCTGACAGGGCGGGCAAACAGCAGGGGATCAAAAACCAGCGATCATTTTTGCTGTACCTCATCCCTTAGTGAACCAACCACTGACCGGGAATTGAACCCAACGAACCACTTGGTCAGTGCAGGGTCCCCCGCTATCGTCGCCTCGTACGATCAGCAGGGGCTACTGAGAGCCT
The DNA here is from genome assembly GCA_936440205.1 of Lepidonotus clava. Taxonomy (NCBI): domain Eukaryota; kingdom Metazoa; phylum Annelida; class Polychaeta; order Phyllodocida; family Polynoidae; genus Lepidonotus; species Lepidonotus clava. The sequence goes on from OW387145.1 coordinate 50,209,229, forward strand.
ATTCTTACCCGGACCCCCACGGGGGTGTGTTCTGATAAGGCTACTAATTAATTTTCCATCACCTGTTCCGTAAACATAACTTTTAAACAGGTATGCACACATGACAATACTGAATGTCTTTCAATGATGCCTTTCAGGCTGATTTCATGTTCACAAAAATAAGTCTTTTAGGTCTAATCCTATAAATCAGAATGACACATTGGTATAATTCATCAGCAGGAAACTGTGAAACTCCCAACCTATCTATCACTTTCTTCTTAAGGAAAATCTGAATAGCCTTAATGAAACTGACTTTATCATTATACAGCTTAAGGAATTTTCTCAACCCTACAGCCATCATCAATCAGAGTCATTAACGATCAAGTCTCATGGTGACCCATCAAGCTTTCATACCATTTCTATAATGATTTAGAGATCTCTTTATCCACTTATGGAAATCCAATGCGAGAGACACATTTCATAATGGACGAAAGGATGCAAAAGTACAAATGTCAGAAGATAATTGGAAATAGCTTTAAATCGTAGTCTGACACTAATGCTATAATCTATCAGGATGCATGTCACTCCTGTTTGTTTTTAAGAACCAAACATCTATCAATACCTTATATCTTATAATTTAATGAAGCTCTTTGGACTGATACATTTTTATGATCTTTTGTTGAGATAGTTTTCTGATGGACGACATTCCAAAACTGTGTGGTAATGTCCCTTAGTGATGATAGATAATGATTAATAACATCTGTATCAGGTGGTCATATGACACGTGCCATGTCTCCACATGATATAAATTGATGATTTAAGGCTCATTTAACAGATTGATGATGTAACATTACTCAAGTGTTAATCAAGTTTAAGAGTTACCCTCACCAATAAGGTGTAGGGATCATAATGACACATATACATCAGACCAGGCACCAGGGGGATATCAAATAAATACATTACACACTTTGGGCACCAGTGGCCATTTGCACAATCATATTTTCCAACAACACACGCTCAAGGATAACTTCAAGAATGGTTGTACTACAGCACAAGGTTGTGCTGTAGCATAACCCTAATATCTCTGTATCTACTGGCTCAAATTAAATTCAGTAAGTTGATGCAAAAAGGGGAAAAAATATAAAAGATTCACGAAAAGAATACAACTCATTATGATTATTCTAACTAATTCTTATTTAAGTATGCAAACGTGTACTGTTATGATCAAAGTAACTTGACATGTTGAGCTATTTCATCATTTTCATTTTTACGAAACTCATTGTGAATGGGCCACTGAAAGCAGTCTGATGATGAACCTTACGTGTATACAGGGAACCATCATATACACTATTCCCAAAGATGACAGCAGCATGTGACAGGACCCTCAGTGGTGATAAATTGCGATGAATATCACCTGTACCCAGCGGCTGTATGACCAATCCTGCATCATCTTAGGACACGTAACTCAATAACTAATGACATGTTACCCATCCTAGACAAGCCCTAATGCATGAAAATAAAAGGAGTTCTAAAGGCTGTATTCCACATACCGAAAGTGCGGGCCGCCGATTTTGAGTCTCTCCATGGCAATGTTCTATACCAGCAGCCCGCACTTTCATCGCACTTTCGGCGACCGAAAGTGCGTCATCGGCGGCCGAAAGTGCGTCATCGGCGGCCGAAAATGCGTCATCGGCGGCCGGAGGTACGATATTGGCAACGCATTGGAAATCGGCAGGAAAAATTTACCAACATGTTCATAAATTTTATCGGCAGTGCTCCCGATAATTGCCGAAATTATATCGGCGTTAAATCGGCAATGCACTTTCGGTATGTGAAATACGGCCTTAAGATGAGAGTTAAAGCGAAGCTATAGGTCTGAAGTGAACATATAGCACCTCCATTTAGATTATGGTTTGAATCATTTAACCCTTTTACTGCTGATGAAGTCACTCTATGGTTCATAATTACTGAGATATTCGCCCAAATATGAAAGTAAGTGTAAAAATTGGCTGAAACTCAACTTTTCGTTAGAGTTCACTCATACAACTTTGTTTTGTGTCATTTATATGAAAACATGCCAATGGGACAAAATTGGCTTTGTTGGTCAGTGACGGCCTCATATTTCATTTATGGGTTTCCATGGTAACATGCTTTTGGCTTTTGAAATAATAATTATCAAAATCCTATCCTTTACAGAGTACATCAATTATTAATCTCGGTTCCATAAAAACAGATTGTGATTATCATATTTGAACCAAAACTTTATAAAATCATGCATTTTTCAACCAATAAGTATATATATTTGCATGCTTTTGAAAATCTAAACCCAAACTGAATGTTGTGAAACGTAAGACAAGTAACAGAAAATGACCCAGGTCTTAGTCAAGTTTATTGCTTCCGGATCCCTGCCTTTGAATTTATCAGGTACCTTCCATAAAATGTATGTGTTAATTTTTATAGCCATATCAATGTCACACACAATGGTTATGCAAAAAATTCTCTGTTCAGAACTGACTATCAATGTGATAACTGATTATCAAAATTCCCATTTTCACATACTGCTAACATGCTACAGTGACAATGAAATCAGTATATTGTTGAATACATTGTAACACCAGTAAATAAAGATGTACACTCGACACACTTCAAATTCACAATAATACTACTTATATCAGTATGAGGTATCACATTTTCAATTGAGTCAATTCACACAATAATGTCTTGTAAGAATTGGGTTGCACCATACATATGGACGCCTCTGATAGTTGTATCACTTTTTCGGACAGTGTAACTGGGCTCCTTTACAGAATGTGCCCATTATGTATGACTCTATCTGCACGGCTGTGCTGGATGTTACCCTGAAGCCTGTCACATAGTGGAGTATCTGTAATTGGCTTCACTAAAACTTAGCGGCAGACCCCTGGACTGATTTTTATGATTAAGCACTTTCCTGCCTAGTTTCTTCAAGCGTCCTGTGAATATGACACTACACGTTCTGGGTGGAAGAGGTGTTCCCCTTTCATGGACGGGCCTAAAATTTGTGTTAGCGTTACTCTTTAAAAGGCACCAACCTCATTTATAGGTCATGCTTAACTAAGGGGCCTTCCATTAAGTACGTATGCACCAAGGGGGGTGGGGGGTGATGAGATATTTGGAAATTTGCATACGTTCCCTTACAAATCTAATGTGCATTCTAACATAAGGGGGGTGGGGGGTCTAGAATTTTAGAAATTTTGCGTAATCACTAAATAGAAGCCCCCTAAATGGTTTTACGTTTTCATCTTAGTAAAACAGTATCATTAAACTAATGGTAGAGATATATCATAGGTATCTAGATATTGTCTGGTATAAGCAAGAAACAATTACAGATTTTCTAAGTTAGAGTCAGAGCACATATCGTGAGACTTAGACTTAGAGAGTCATGCTTAGACTCAGATTCAGAACAAGTCTGAGACTGGTGCTCAGAGATGGAGTGTCTTTTTGGACTGAAGGGAAACCAATTTGCTGGTCTGGGTGGGGAAACCTTAGAGGGGACCTGGGGAGGACTCTGCAGAAGAGGGTTGATGAGATTCATAACACACCTGGTGTCCAGAGGACAGGGACTTGCAGAAAGGTCACACAAAGTCTGCTGCTGCAAGGTTTGACTACAACAACAAGACGGTGGATATTTTTCTCAATGCAGTGACTGTTAGGATGCTATTCCACAAAAAGATGCTATCCTACGAAGAGTTCTGCGGAATAGCATCATTATGGGATGCTATCTCACAGACAGGTGCTAGGTCACACAAATTACGAGAGGTATAACATCTTCAATCAGAATGACTCTAGATCTACAAATATTTGTCAAACACCAAAACTAATGCAAATCAAAATAAAATTGTAAGAACACACATAACCCATAATGATGGTCTTTAAAATGGTGTCAACCAATTTTAGGTAAATGTCTTTTGGGGACTTCGTTTGGGCCAACATTTAGGCATTATTTCTTTTGGTAATGTGATAGGGATAACATAAGGTAAGGTCAAGATTTATTTTTAAATTAAGAGGTTTTGTTGATTACATTTTTGGTGATGTCATTTTGGCACCCTCCTTTTTAACAATATCATTTTTGGCAACATCAGTTTTGATATCATTTATAACCCTTTTAGATGATATTCCACACATACTGAATTTTGTGGGATAGCATATGTTTGTGGGATAGCATCATAACATCTGTCCATGATGCATTTAGGCTTCTATAAGATCCATGCACTAAGAAAGGTTGACTTTTTCATCCGTTTACAGCCATTGTAGGTACTCTTAATTCATTAATTGGATGACTGAGGATGTAGAAGACATCATGGTGTTCTTTTAAGTGGTCATAGAACATTATAGGCTATCTTTAAACAATCTTGTCAGTCCTCTTTCATAACCAAACATAACCTATAGATAACATGGAAAATAAAGGATTACAAGTCTGAAAAATCATCATCTTATGGTCATTGTATCAGTTTTGAAACTTTACTAGAGACATAATTATCAGTATCGAAACTGTATCCAGACAGTACTGGAACTGTAAAAGGCATTCGACATATCATATAAAATGCTTTTGACAGTTTTAATAGTTACTGGTCAACAGTCTGATAACCTTTACTGAAGCCCCATTCACCGTGGCCGATGATTGTATTGCTTGGAGGTCTGACAAAGTTATCGCACTGAGAAAACGATATTCTAAGGACCGATACAATTATCGGATGCCAGGGAAATTGTAGTCAATAGCATTCATACTGGCAAAAGAGGTCCCTAGCGATTGCAAACGATGATTTCTTTTCAAGTACTTAAGTACTTTAAGTACTTCAAATACCCTGCTGTCGGCTTGAATCCAAACGATTTGATCCAACATGTTAGATCTGATCGGTTCCAGGCCTGTCGTTTGCAAAATCGTGTGCACCAGAATTACACCCGACAATTGTCGGAAGAGATCGCATGCACTGCGTCAGACCAGGGCGAATGGGCCTTTAGGGTAACTTTGAGTCACCTGAACTGCCCAGGCAGGCTGGTCACACATACAGCTTGTAGGGCCGGTGACCAGGGGTCTGTCCCATGAATACAGGAGTGCAGGGGGATTACCCAACTGAGTGGTGATCAGATTTGTAGAGTGTTTCCCCCTGCTGTGGAAAGATATACTGCAGACTTACATAATAGCTGCTTTTTCTAAAAATGATGGAGTCTCTAAGTCTCCAAGGATTCCTCCATAAAGGTTATTGACGGCTAAGTAAAATATGCAACAGAGACTTAATCACATTAATCAGAATGACAGAGTATTCTTATTCCAAAAAGGGAAACGTTGAGTGTTTCAAGCTATGCATCAAATGAAACAAAGAAAATTTCCCTGAAGCCTTTAGGAGGCCAGTTTCTACATAGGCAACAGGCTGGTTTTGAATGAAACTTACATCTAGTATGATACTGCATTATCTCACGAAAAACATCTGACCCTAGAAGCTGCCTGCATTAAGGCAAACGCGAAATAACATTAATTACTTATACTTGAAACAGGATTGATTATTTAGGTTTATGATCTCGTACTTTAATATATACTTCCTTTTTGTAATTTATATTTGTGAATACTTTCAGAACCACTTATTCACTGAGTATCACTGATAAGATTGAATCTACTTAGAAGATTACCAAAACATATAAAGCAGAGATATCAAAAGCAAACTACTCTGCTCAGTAGATGCTGTCACTAAATCAGTCTGTTTGCCCCTGTTTGGGTCATTACAGAGGGGTGTGTGGTGGTGTTGTGGTTAAGGTGGACCACTACAGAGGGGCGTGTGGTGGTGTGGTGGTTAGGGTGGACCATTACAGAGGGGCGTGTGGGGGTGTTGTGGTTAGGGCGGACCATTATAGAGGGGCGTGTGGTGGTGCCGTGGTTAGGGTGGACCATTACAGAGGGGTGTGTAGGGGTGTGGTGGTTAGGGTGGACCATTACAGAGGGGCGTGTCGTGGTGTGGTGGTTAGGGCAGACCATTACAGAGGGGCGTGTGGGGGTGTGGTGGTTAGGGTGGACCATTATAGAGGGGCTTGTGGTGGTGTGATTAGGGTGGACCATTATAGAGGGGCGTGTGGGGGTGTGGTGGTTAGGGTGGACCATTATAGAGGGGCGTGTGGTGGTGTGGTGGTTAGGGCGGACCATTATAGAGGGGCGTGTGGTGGTGTGGTGGTTAGGGTGGACCATTACAGAGGGGCGTGTGGTGGTGTGGTGGTTAGGGTGGACCATTACAGAGGGGTGTGTGGTGGTGTGATGGTTAGGGTGGACCATTACAGAGGGGCGTGTGGTGGTGTGGTAGTTAGGGGGGACCATTACAGAGGGGCGTGTGGTGATGTGGTGGTGTGGTGGTTAGGATGGACCATTACAGAGGGGCGTGTGGTGGTGTGGTGGTGTGGTGGTTAGGGTGGACCATTACAGAGGGGTGTGTGGTGGTGTGATGGTGTGGTGGTTAGGGTGGACCATTACAGAGGGGCGTGTGGTGGTGTGGTGGTTAGGGTGGACCATTACAGAGGGGCGTGTGGTGGTGTGGTGGTTAGGGTGGACCATTACAGAGGGGCGTGTGGTGGTGTGGTGGTTAGGGTGGACCATTACAGAGGGGTGTGTGGTGGTGTGGTGGTTAGGGTGGACCATTATAGAGGGGCGTGTGGTGGTGTGGTGGTTAGGGTGGACCATTACAGAGGGGCGTGTGGTGTTGTGGTTAGGGTGGATCATTACAGAGGGGCGTGTGGTGGTGTGGTGGTTAGGGTGGACCATTACAGAGGGGCGTGTGGTGTTGTGGTTAGGGTGGATCATTACAGAGGGGCGTGTGGTGGTGTGGTGCTTAGGGTGGACCATTACAGAGGGGCGTGTGGTGTTGTGGTTAGGGTGGATCATTAAAGAGGGGCGTGTGGTGGTGTTGTGGTTAGGGCAGACCATTACAGAGGGGCGTGTGGTGGTGTGGTGGTTAGGGCGGACCATTATAGAGGGGCGTGTGGTGGTGTGGTGGTTAGGGTGGACCATTACAGAGGGGTGTGTGGTGGTGTGGTGATTAGGGTGGACCATTACAGAGGGGCGTGTGGTGTTGTGGTTAGGGTGGATCATTACAGAGGGGCATGTGGTGGTGTTGTAGTTAGGGCGGACCATTACAGAGGGGCGTGTGGTGGTGTGGTGGTTAGGGCGGACCATTATAGAGGGGCGTGTGGTGGTGTGGTGGTTAGGGTGGACCATTACAGAGGGGCGTGTGGTGGTGTGTTGGTTAGGGTGGACCATTACAGAGGGGCGTGTGGTGTTGTGGTTAGGGTGGATCATTACAGAGGGGCGTGTGGTGGTGTTGTGGTTAGGGCGGACCATTACAGAGGGGCGTGTGGTGGTGTGGTGGTTAGGGCGGACCATTATATAGGGGCGTGTGGTGGTGTGGTGGTTAGGGTGGACCATTATAGAGGGGCGTGTGGTGGTGTTGTGGCTAGGGTGGACCATTACAGAAGGGGTGTGGTGGTGTGGTGGTTAGGGTGGACCATTATAGAGGGGCGTGTGGTGGTGTGGTGGTTAGGGTGGACCATTACAGAGGGGCGTGTGGGTGTGTGGTGGTTAGGGCGGACCATTATAGAGGGGCGTGTGGTGGTGCCGTGGTTAGGGTGGACCATTACAGAGGGGCGTGTGGGGGTGTGGTGGTTAGGGTGGACCATTACAGAGGGGCGTGTGGTGGTGTGGTGGTTAGGGTAGACCATTACAGAGGGGCGTGTGGTGGTGTGGTGGTTAGGGTGGACCATTACAGAGGGGCGTGTGGGGGTGTGGTGGTTAGGGTGGACCATTATAGAGGGGCGTGTGGTGGTGTGGTGGTTAGGGTGGACCATTACAGAGGGGCTTGTGGGGGTGTGGTGGTTAGGGCGGACCATTATAGAGGGGCGTGTGGTGGTGCCGTGGTTAGGGTGGACCATTACAGAGGGGCATATGGGGGTGTGGTGGTTAGGGTGGACCATTACAGAGGGGCGTGTGGTGGTGTGATGGTTAGGGTGGACCATTACAGAGGGGCCTGTGGTGGTGTGGTGGTTAGGGTGGACCATTATAGAGGGCGTGTGGTGGTGTTGTGGTTAGGGTGGACCATTACAGAGGGGCGTGTGGTGGTGTGGTGGTTAGGGTGGACCATTACAGAGGGGCCTGTGGTGGTGTGGTGGTTAGGGTGGACCATTATAGAGGGCGTGTGGTGGTGTTGTGGTTAGGGTGGACCATTATAGAGGGGCGTGTGGTGGTGTTGTGGTTAGGTTGGACCATTATAGAGGGCGTGTGGTGGTGTTGTGGTTAGGGTGGACCATTACAGAGGGGCGTGTGGGGGTGTGGTGGTTAGGTTGTCCATTATAGAGGGGCGTGTGGTGGTGTGGTGGTTAGGGTGGACCATTACAGAGGACCTTGTGGGGGTGTGGTGGTTAGGGCGGACAATTATAGAGGGGCGTGTGGTGGTGCCGTGGTAAGGGTGGACCATTATAGAGGGGCGTGTGGTGGTGTGGTGGTTAGGGTGGACCATTATAGAGGGGCGTGTGGTGGTGTGGTGGTGTGGTGGTTAGGGCGGACCATTACAGAGGGGCGTGTGGTGGTGTGGTGGTTAGGGTGGACCATTACAGAGGGGCGTGTGGTGGTGTGATTAGGGTGGACCATTACAGAGGGGCGTGTGGTGGTGTGGTGGTTAGGGTGGACCATTACAGAGGGGCGTGTAGTGGTGTGGTGGTTAGGGTGGACCATTATAGAGGGGCTACGTGTTGTGGTTAGGGTGGATCATTACAGAGGGGCGTGTGGTGGTGTTGTGGTTAGGGCGGACCATTACAGAGGGGCGTGTGGTGGTGTGGTGGTTAGGGCGGACCATTATATAGGGGCGTGTGGTGGTGTGGTGGTTAGGGTGGACCATTATAGAGGGGCGTGTGGTGGTGTTGTGGTTAGGGTGGACCATTACAGAAGGGGTGTGGTGGTGTGGTGGTTAGGGTGGACCATTATAGAGGGGCGTGTGGTGGTGTGGTGGTTAGGGTGGACCATTACAGAGGGGCGTGTGGGTGTGTGGTGGTTAGGGCGGACCATTATAGAGGGGCGTGTGGTGGTGCCGTGGTTAGGGTGGACCATTACAGAGGGGCGTGTGGGGGTGTGGTGGTTAGGGTGGACCATTACAGAGGGGCGTGTCGTGGTGTGGTGGTTAGGGTAGACCATTACAGAGGGGCGTGTGGGGGTGTGGTGGTTAGGGTGGACCATTATAGAGGGGCGTGTGGTGGTGTGGTGGTTAGGGTGGACCATTACAGAGGGGCTTGTGGGGGTGTGGTGGTTAGGGCGGACCATTATAGAGGGGCGTGTGGTGGTGCCATGGTTAGGGTGGACCATTACAGAGGGGCATGTGGGGGTGTGGTGGTTAGGGTGGACCATTACAGAGGGGCGTGTGGTGGTGTGATGGTTAGGGTGGACCATTACAGAGGGGCCTGTGGTGGTGTGGTGGTTAGGGCGGACCATTATAGAGGGCGTGTGGTGGTGTTGTGGTTAGGGTGGACCATTACAGAGGGGCGTGTGGTGGTGTGGTGGTTAGGGTGGACCATTACAGAGGGGCCTGTGGTGGTGTGGTGGTTAGGGTGGACCATTATAGAGGGCGTGTGGTGGTGTTGTGGTTAGGGTGGACCATTATAGAGGGGCGTGTGGTGGTGTGGTGGTTAGGTTGGACCATTATAGAGGGCGTGTGGTGGTGTTGTGGTTAGGGTGGACCATTACAGAGGGGCGTGTGGGGGTGTGGTGGCTAGGTTGGACCATTATAGAGGGGCGTGTGGTGGTGTGGTGGTTAGGGTGGACCATTACAGAGGAGCTTGTGGGGGTGTGGTGGTTAGGGCGGACCATTATAGAGGGGCGTGTGGTGGTGCCGTGGTAAGGGTGGACCATTATAGAGGGGCGTGTGGTGGTGTGGTGGTTAGGGTGGACCATTATAGAGGGGCGTGTGGTGGTGTGGTTGTTAGGGTGGACCATTACAGAGGGGCATGTGGTGGTGTTGTGGTGGTTAGGGTGGACCATTACAGAGGGGTGTGTGGTGGTGTGGTGGTTAGGGTGGATCATTACAGAGTGGCGTGTGGTGGTGTGGTTAGGGTGGAACATTACAGAGGGGCGTGTAGTGGTGTGGTGGTTAGGGTGGACCATTACAGAGGGGCATGTGGGGGTGTGGTGGTTAGGGTGGACCATTACAGAGGGGCGTGTGGGGGTGTGGTGGTTAGGTTGGACCATTATAGAGGGGCGTGTGGTGGTGTGGTGGTGTGGTGGTTAGGGTGGACCATTATAGAGGGGTGTGTGGTGGTGTGGTGGTGTGGTGGTTAGGGTGGACCATTATAGAGGGGCGTGTGGTGGTGTGGTGGTTGGGGTGGACCATTATAGAGGGGCGTGTGGTGGTGTGGTGGTTAGGGTGGACCATTACAGAGGGGCGTGTGGTGGTGTGGTCGTTAGGGTGGACCATTACAGAGGGGCGTGTGGTGGTGTGGTGGTTAGGGCGGACCATTACAGAGGGGCGTGTGGTGGTGTGGTGGTTAGGACGGACCATTACAGAGGGGCGTGTGGTGGTGTGGTGGTTAGAGTGGACCATTACAGAAGGGCTGTGGTGGTGTGGTGGTTAGGGTGGACCATTACAGAGGGGTGTGTCGTGGTGTGGTGGTTAGGGTGGACCATTACAGAGGGGCGTGTGGTGGTGTGGTGGTTAGGGTGGACCATTATAGAGGGGCGTGTGGTGGTGTTGTGGTTAGGGTGGACCATTATATAGGGGCGTGTGGTGGTGTGGTTAGGGTGGATCATTATAGAGGGGCGTGTGGTGGTATGGTTAGGGTGGATCATTAGAGAGGGGCGTATGGTGGTGTGGTGGTTAGGGTGGACCATTACAGAGGGGCGTGTGGTGGTGTGGTGGTTAGGTTGGACCATTATAGAGGGGCGTGTGGTGTCGTGGTGGTTAGGGCGGACCATTACAGAGGGGCGTGTGGTGGTGTGGTGGTTAGGGCGGACCATTACAGAGGGGCGTGTGGTGGTGTGGTGGTTAGGGCGGACCATTACAGAGGGGCGTGTGGGGGTGTGGTGGTTAGGGCGGACCATTATAGAGGGGCGTGTGGGGGTGTGGTGGTTAGGGTGGACCATTATAGAGGGGCGTGTGGTGGTGTGGTGGTTAGGGCGGACCATTACAGAGGGGCGTGTGGTGGTGTGGTGGTTAGGGCGGACCATTACAGAGGGGCGTGTGGTGGTGTGGTGGTTAGGGTGGACCATTACAGAGGGGCGTGTGGTGGTGTGGTGGTTGGGGTGGACCATTATAGAGGGGCGTGTGGTGGTGTGGTGGTTAGGGTGGACCATTACAGAGGGCGTGTGGTGGTGTGGTGGTTGGGGTAGACCATTACAGAGGGGCGTGTGGTGGTGTGGTGGTTAGGGTGGACCATTACAGAGGGGCGTGTGGTGGTGTGGTGGTTAGGGTGGACCATTACAGAGGGGCTGTGGTGGTGTGGTGGTTAGGGTGGACCATTACAGAGGGGCGTGTGGTGGTGTGGTGGTTAGGACGGACCATTATAGAGGGGCGTGTGGTGGTGTGGTGGTTAGGGTGGACCATTACAGAGGGGCGTGTGGTGGTGTGGTGGTTAGGACGGACCATTATAGAGGGGCATGTGGTGGTGTGGTGGTTAGGGCGGACCATTACAGAGGGGCGTGTGGTGGTGTGGTGGTTAGGACGGACCATTATAGAGGGGCATGTGGTGGTGTGGTGGTTAGGGCGGACCATTACAGAGGGGCGTGTGGTGGTGTGGTGGTTAGGACGGACCATTATAGAGGGGCGTGTGGTGGTGTGGTGGTTAGGGTGGACCATTACAGAGGGGCGTGTGGTGGTGTGGTGGTTAGGGTGGACCATTACAGAGGGGCGTGTGGTCGTGTGGTCGATAGAGTGGACCATTACAGAGGGGCGTGTGGTGGTGTGGTGGTTAGGGTGGACCATTACAGAGGGGCGTGTGGTGGTGTGGTGGTTAGGGTGGACCATTACAGAGGGGCGTGTGGTGGTGTGGTGGTTAGGGTGGACCATTACGGAGGGGCGTCTGGTGGTGTGGTGGTTAGGGTGGACCATTACAGAGGGGCGTGTGGGGGTGTGGTGGTTAGGGTGGACCATTACAGAGGGGCGTGTGGTGGTGTGGTGGTTAGGGTGGATCATTACAGAGGGGCGTGTGGTGGTGTGGTGGTTAGGGTGGACCATTACAGAGGGCGTGTGGTGGTGTGGTGGTGTGGTGGTTAGGGTGGACCATTATAGAGGGGCGTGTGGTGGTGTGATGGTTAGGGTGGACCATTATAGAGGGGCGTGTGGTGGTGTGGTGGTTAGGGTGGACCATTACAGAGGGGCGTGTGGTGGTGTGGTGGTTAGGGTGGACCATTACAGAGGGGCGTGTGGTGGTGTGATGGTGTGGTGGTTAGGGTGGACCATTACAGAGGGGCGTGTGGTGGTGTTGTGGTGAGGGTGGACCATTACAGAGGGGCGTGTGGTGGTGTGGTGGTTAGGGTGGACCATTACAGAGGGGCGTGTGGTGGTGTGGTGGCTAGGGTGGACCATTAGAGAGGGGCGTGTGGTGGTGTGGTGGTTAGGGTGGACCATTACAGAGGGGCGTGTGGTGGTGTGGTGGTTAGGGTGGACCATTACAGAGGGGCGTGTGGTGGTGTGGTGGTTAGGGTGGACCATTACAGAGGGGCGTGTGGTGGTGTGGTGGTTAGGGTGGACCATTACAGAGGGGCGTGTGGTGGTGTGATGGTAAGGGTGGACCATTTTAGAGGGGCGTGTGGTGGTGTGGTGGTTAGGGTGGACCATTACAGAGGGGGTGTAGTGGTCTGGTGGTTAGGGTGGACCATTACAGAGGGGCGTGTGGTGGTGTGATGGTGTGGTGGTTAGGGTGGACCATTACAGAGGGGTGTGTGGTGGTGTGGTGGTTAGGGTGGACCATTATAGAGGGGCGTGTGGTGGTGTGATGGTAAGGGTGGACCATTATAGAGGGGCGTGTGATGGTGTGGTGGTTAGGGTGGACCATTACAGAGGGGCGTGTGGTGGTGTGGTGGTTAGGGTGGACCATTACAGAGGGGCGTGTGGTGGTGTGGTGGTTAGGGCGGACCATTACAGAGGGGCGTGTGGTGGTGTGGTGGTTAGGGCGGACCATTATAGAGGGCGTGTGGTGGTGTGGTGGTTAGGGTGGACCATTACAGAGGGGCGTGTGGTGGTGTGGTGGTTAGGGTGGACCATTACAGAGGGGTGTGTGGTGGTGTGGTGGTTAGGGTGGACCATTACAGAGGGGCGTATGGTGGTGTGGTGGTTAGGGTGGACCATTACAGAGGGGCGTGTGGTGGTGTGATTAGGGTGGACCATTATAGAGGGGCGTGTGGTGGTGTGGTGGTTAGGGCGGACCATTACAGAGGGGCGTGTAGTGGTGTGGTGGTTAGGGTGGACCATTACAGAGTGGCGTGTGGTGGTGTGATGGTTAGGGTGGACCATTACAGAGGGGCATGGGGTGGTGTCGTGGTTAGGGTGGACCATTACAGAGGGGCGTGTGGTGGTGTGGTGGTTAGGGTGGATCATTACAGAGGGGCGTGTCGTGGTGTGTTGGTTAGGGTGGACCATTACAGAGGGGCGTGTGGTGGTGTGGTGGTTAGGGTGGACCATTACAGAGGGGCGTGTGGTGGTGTGGTCGTTAGGGTGGACCATTACAGAGGGGCGTGTGGTGGTGTGGTGGTTAGGGCGGACCATTACAGAGGGGCGTGTGGTGGTGTGGTGGTTAGGACGGACCATTACAGAGGGGCGTGTGGTGGTGTGGTGGTTAGAGTGGACCATTACAGAAGGGCTGTGGTGGTGTGGTGGTTAGGGTGGACCATTACAGAGGGGCGTGTCGTGGTGTGGTGGTTAGGGTGGACCATTACAGAGGGGCGTGTGGTGGTGTGGTGGTTAGGGTGGACCATTATAGAGGGGCGTGTGGTGGTGTTGTGGTTAGGGTGGACCATTATAGAGGGGCGTGTGGTGGTGTGGTTAGGGTGGATCATTATAGAGGGGCGTGTGGTGGTATGGTTAGGGTGGATCATTAGAGAGGGGCGTATGGTGGTGTGGTGGTTAGGGTGGACCATTACAGAGGTGCGTGTGGTGGTGTGGTGGTTAGGGTGGACCATTAGAGAGGGGCGTGTGGTGTCGTGGTGGTTAGGGCGGACCATTACAGAGGGGCGTGTGGTGGTGTGGTGGTTAGGGTGGACCATTACAGAGGGGCGTGTGGTGGTGTGGTGGTTAGGGCGGACCATTACAGAGGGGCGTGTGGGGGTGTGGTGGTTAGGGCGGACCATTATAGAGGGGCGTGTGGTGGTGTGGTGGTTAGGGCGGACCATTACAGAGGGGCGTGTGGTGGTGTGGTGGTTAGGGCGGACCATTACAGAGGGGCGTGTGGTGGTGTGGTGGTTAGGGTGGACCATTACAGAGGGGCGTGTGGTGGTGTGGTGGTTGGGGTGGACCATTATAGAGGGGCGTGTGGTGGTGTGGTGGTTAGGGTGGACCATTACAGAGGGCGTGTGGTGGTGTGGTGGTTGGGGTAGACCATTACAGAGGGGCGTGTGGTGGTGTGGTGGTTAGGGTGGACCATTACAGAGGGGCGTGTGGTGGTGTGGTGGTTAGGGTGGACCATTACAGAGGGGCTGTGGTGGTGTGGTGGTTAGGGTGGACCATTACAGAGGGGCGTGTGGTGGTGTGGTGGTTAGGACGGACCATTATAGAGGGGCGTGTGGTGGTGTGGTGGTTAGGGTGGACCATTACAGAGGGGCGTGTGGTGGTGTGGTGGTTAGGACGGACCATTATAGAGGGGCGTGTGGTGGTGTGGTGGTTAGGGCGGACCATTACAGAGGGGCGTGTGGTGGTGTGGTGGTTAGGGCGGACCATTATAGAGGGGCGTGTGGTGGTGTGGTGGTTAGGGTGGACCATTATAGAGGGGCGTGTGGTGGTGTGGTGGTTAGGGTGGACCATTATAGAGGGGCGTGTGGTGGTGCCGTGGTTAGGGTGGATCATTATAGAGGGGCGTGTGGTGGTGTGGTGGTTTGGGTTGACCATTATAGAGGGGCGTGTGGTGGTGTGGTGGTTAGTGAGGACCATTACAGAGGGGCGTGTGGTGGTGTGGTGGTTAGGGTAGACCATTACAGAGGGGCGTGTGGTGGTGTGGTGGTTAGGACGGACCATTATAGAGGGGCGTGTGGTGGTGTGGTGGTTAGGGTGGACCATTATAGAGGGGCGGGTGGTGGTGTGGTGGTTAGGGTGGACCATTACAGAGGGGCGTGTCGTGGTGTGGTGGTTAGGGTAGACCATTACAGAGGGGCGTGTCGTGGTGTGGTGGTTGGGCCGAACCATTATAGAGGGGCGTGTGGGGGTGTGGTGGTTAGGGTGGACCATTATAGAGGGGCGTGTGGTGGTGTGGTGGTTAGGGCGGACCATTACAGAGGGGCGTGTGGTGGTGTGGTGGTTAGGGCGGACCATTACAGAGGGGCGTGTGGTGGTGTGGTGGTTAGGGTGGACCATTACAGAGGGGCGTGTGGTGGTGTGGTGGTTTGGGTGGACCATTATAGAGGGGCGTGTGGTGGTGTGGTGGTTAGGGTGGACCATTACAGAGGAAGTGTGGTGGTGTGGTGGTTGGGGTAGACCATTACAGAGGGGCGTGTGGTGGTGTGGTGGTTAGGGTGGACCATTACAGAGGGGCGTGTGGTGGTGTGGTGGTTAGGGTGGACCATTACAGAGGGGCTGTGGTGCTGTGGTGGTTAGGGTGGACCATTACAGAGGGGCGTGTGGTGGTGTGGTGGTTAGGACGGACCATTATAGAGGGGCGTGTGGTGGTGTGGTGGTTAGGGTGGACCATTACAGAGGGGCGTGTGGTGGTGTGGTGGTTAGGACGGACCATTATAGAGGGGCGTGTGGTGGTGTGGTGGTTAGGGCGGACCATTACAGAGGGGCGTGTGGTGGTGTGGTGGTGTGGTGGTTAGGACGGACCATTATAGAGGGGCGTGTGGTGGTGTGGTGGTTAGGGTGGACCATTATAGAGGGGCGTGTGGTGGTGTGGTGGTTAGGGTGGACCATTATAGAGGGGCGTGTGGTGGTGCCGTGGTTAGGGTGGATCATTATAGAGGGGCGTGTGGTGGTGTGGTGGTTTGGGTTGACCATTATAGAGGGGCGTGTGGTGGTGTGGTGGTTAGTGAGGACCATTACAGAGGGGCGTGTCGTGGTGTGGTGGTTAGGGTAGACCATTACAGAGGGGCGTGTGGTGGTGTGGTGGTTAGGACGGACCATTATAGAGGGGCGTGTGGTGGTGTGGTGGTTAGGGTGGACCATTATAGAGGGGCGGGTGGTGGTGTGGTGGTTAGGGTGGACCATTATAGAGGGGCGTGTGGTGGTGTTGTGGTTAGGGTGGACCATTATAGAGGGGCGTGTGGTGGTGTGGTGGTTAGGGTGGACCATTACAGAGGGGCGTGTGGTGGTGTGTTGGTTAGGGTGGACCATTACAGAGGGGCGTGTGGTGGTGTGGTGGTTAGGGTGGACCATTACAGAGGGGCGTGTGGTGGTGTTGTGGTTAGGGCGGACCATTACAGAGGGGCGTGTGGTGGTGTGGTTAGGGTGGATCATTATAGAGGGGCGTGTGGTGGTATGGTTAGGGTGGATCATTACAGAGGGGCGTATGGTGGTGTGGTGGTTAGGGTGGACCATTACAGAGGTGCGTGTGGTGGTGTGGTGGTTAGGGTGGACCATTATAGAGGGGCGTGTGGTGTCGTGGTGGTTAGGGCGGACCATTACAGAGGGGCGTGTGGTGGTGTGGTGGTTAGGGTGGACCATTACAGAGGGGCGTGTGGTGGTGTGGTGGTTAGGGCGGACCATTACAGAGGGGCGTGTGGGGGTGTGGTGGTTAGGGCGGACCATTATAGAGGGGCGTGTGGGGGTGTGGTGGTTAGGGTGGACCATTATAGAGGGGCGTGTGGTGGTGTGGTGGTTAGGGCGGACCATTACAGAGGGGCGTGTGGTGGTGTGGTGGTTAGGGCGGACCATTACAGAGGGGCGTGTGGTGGTGTGGTGGTTAGGGTGGACCATTACAGAGGGGCGTGTGGTGGTGTGGTGGTTAGGGCGGACCATTACAGAGGGGCGTGTGGTGGTGTGGTGGTTAGGACGGACCATTATAGAGGGGCGTGTGGTGGTGTGGTGGTTAGGGTGGACCATTACAGAGGGGCGTGTGGTGGTGTGGTGGTTAGGGTGGACCATTACAGAGGGGCGTGTGGTGGTGTGGTCGATAGAGTGGACCATTACAGAGGGGCGTGTGGTGGTGTGGTGGTTAGGGTGGACCATTACAGAGGGGCGTGTGGTGGTGTGGTGGTTAGGGTGGACCATTACAGAGGGGCGTGTGGTGGTGTGGTGGTTAGGGTGGACCATTACGGAGGGGCGTCTGGTGGTGTGGTGGTTAGGGTGGACCATTACAGAGGGGCGTGTGGGGGTGTGGTGGTTAGGGTGGACCATTACAGAGGGGCGTGTGGTGGTGTGGTGGTTAGGGTGGATCATTACAGAGGGGCGTGTGGTGGTGGGGTGGTTAGGGTGGACCATTACAGAGGGCGTGTGGTGGTGTGGTGGTGTGGTGGTTAGGGTGGACCATTATAGAGGGGCGTGTGGTGGTGTGATGGTTAGGGCGGACCATTATAGAGGGGCGTGTGGTGGTGTGGTGGTTAGGGTGGACCATTACAGAGGGGCTTGTGGTGGTGTGGTGGTTAGGGTGGACCATTACAGAGGGGCGTGTGGTGGTGTGATGGTGTGGTGGTTAGGGTGGACCATTACAGAGGGGCGTGTGGTGGTGTTGTGGTGAGGGTGGACCATTACAGAGGGGCGTGTGGTGGTGTGGTGGTTAGGGTGGACCATTACAGAGGGGCGTGTGGTGGTGTGGTGGCTAGGGTGGACCATTAGAGAGGGGCGTGTGGTGGTGTGGTGGTTAGGGTGGACCATTACAGAGGGGCGTGTGGTGGTGTGGTGGTTAGGGTGGACCATTACAGAGGGGCGTGTGGTGGTGTGGTGGTTAGGGTGGACCATTACAGAGGGGCGTGTGGTGGTGTGGTGGTTAGGGTGGACCATTACAGAGGGGCGTGTGGTGGTGTGATGGTAAGGGTGGACCATTTTAGAGGGGCGTGTGGTGGTGTGGTGGTTAGGGTGGACCATTACAGAGGGGGTGTAGTGGTCTGGTGGTTAGGGTGGACCATTACAGAGGGGCGTGTGGTGGTGTGATGGTGCGGTGGTTAGGGTGGACCATTACAGAGGGGTGTGTGGTGGTGTGGTGGTTAGGGTGGACCATTATAGAGGGGCGTGTGGTGGTGTGATGGTAAGGGTGGACCATTATAGAGGGGCGTGTGGTGGTGTGGTGGTTAGGGTGGACCATTACAGAGGGGCGTGTGGTGGTGTGGTGGTTAGGGTGGACCATTACAGAGGGGCGTGTGGTGGTGTGGTGGTTAGGGCGGACCATTACAGAGGGGCGTGTGGTGGTGTGGTGGTTAGGGCGGACCATTATAGAGGGCGTGTGGTGGTGTGGTGGTTAGGGTGGACCATTACAGAGGGGCGTGTGGTGGTGTGGTGGTTAGGGTGGACCATTACAGAGGGGTGTGTGGTGGTGTGGTGGTTAGGGTGGACCATTACAGAGGGGCGTATGGTGGTGTGGTGGTTAGGGTGGACCATTACAGAGGGGCGTGTGGTGGTGTGATTAGGGTGGACCATTATAGAGGGGCGTGTGGTGGTGTGGTGGTTAGGGCGGACCATTACAGAGGGGCGTGTAGTGGTGTGGTGGTTAGGGTGGACCATTACAGAGTGGCGTGTGGTGGTGTGATGGTTAGGGTGGACCATTACAGAGGGGCATGGGGTGGTGTCGTGGTTAGGGTGGACCATTACAGAGGGGCTGTGGTGGTGTGGTGGTTAGGGTGGACCATTACAGAGGGGCGTGTGGTGGTGTGGTGGTTAGGACGGACCATTATAGAGGGGCGTGTGGTGGTGTGGTGGTTAGGGTGGACCATTACAGAGGGGCGTGTGGTGGTGTGGTGGTTAGGACGGACCATTATAGAGGGGCGTGTGGTGGTGTGGTGGTTAGGGCGGACCATTACAGAGGGGCGTGTGGTGGTGTGGTGGTTAGGACGGACCATTATAGAGGGGCGTGTGGTGGTGTGGTGGTTAGGGTGGACCATTATAGAGGGGCGTGTGGTGGTGTGGTGGTTAGGGTGGACCATTATAGAGGGGCGTGTGGTGGTGCCGTGGTTAGGGTGGATCATTATAGAGGGGCGTGTGGTGGTGTGGTGGTTTGGGTTGACCATTATAGAGGGGCGTGTGGTGGTGTGGTGGTTAGTGAGGACCATTACAGAGGGGCGTGTCGTGGTGTGGTGGTTAGGGTAGACCATTACAGAGGGGCGTGTGGTGGTGTGGTGGTTAGGACGGACCATTATAGAGGGGCGTGTGGTGGTGTGGTGGTTAGGGTGGACCATTATAGAGGGGCGGGTGGTGGTGTGGTGGTTAGGGTGGACCATTATAGAGGGGCGTGTGGTGGTGTTGTGGTTAGGGTGGACCATTATAGAGGGGCGTGTGGTGGTGTGGTTAGGGTGGATCATTATAGAGGGGCGTGTGGTGGTATGGTTAGGGTGGATCATTAGAGAGGGGCGTATGGTGGTGTGGTGGTTAGGGTGGACCATTACAGAGGTGCGTGTGGTGGTGTGGTGGTTAGGGTGGACCATTATAGAGGGGCGTGTGGTGTCGTGGTGGTTAGGGCGGACCATTACAGAGGGGCGTGTGGTGGTGTGGTGGTTAGGGTGGACCATTACAGAGGGGCGTGTGGTGGTGTGGTGGTTAGGGCGGACCATTACAGAGGGGCGTGTGGGGGTGTGGTGGTTAGGGCGGACCATTATAGAGGGGCGTGTGGGGGTGTGGTGGTTAGGGTGGACCATTATAGAGGGGCGTGTGGTGGTGTGGTGGTTAGGGCGGACCATTACAGAGGGGCGTGTGGTGGTGTGGTGGTTAGGGCGGACCATTACAGAGGGGCGTGTGGTGGTGTGGTGGTTAGGGTGGACCATTACAGAGGGGCGTGTGGTGGTGTGGTGGTTGGGGTGGACCATTATAGAGGGGCGTGTGGTGGTGTGGTGGTTAGGGTGGACCATTACAGAGGGCGTGTGGTGGTGTGGTGGTTGGGGTAGACCATTACAGAGGGGCGTGTGGTGGTGTGGTGGTTAGGGTGGACCATTACAGAGGGGCGTGTGGTGGTGTGGTGGTTAGGGTGGACCATTACAGAGGGGCTGTGGTGGTGTGGTGGTTAGGGTGGACCATTACAGAGGGGCGTGTGGTGGTGTGGTGGTTAGGACGGACCATTATAGAGGGGCGTGTGGTGGTGTGGTGGTTAGGGTGGACCATTACAGAGGGGCGTGTGGTGGTGTGGTGGTTAGGACGGACCATTATAGAGGGGCGTGTGGTGGTGTGGTGGTTAGGGCGGACCATTACAGAGGGGCGTGTGGTGGTGTGGTGGTTAGGACGGACCATTATAGAGGGGCGTGTGGTGGTGTGGTGGTTAGGGTGGACCATTATAGAGGGGCGTGTGGTGGTGTGGTGGTTGGGGTGGACCATTATAGAGGGGCGTGTGGTGGTGCCGTGGTTAGGGTGGATCATTATAGAGGGGCGTGTGGTGGTGTGGTGGTTTGGGTTGACCATTATAGAGGGGCGTGTGGTGGTGTGGTGGTTAGTGAGGACCATTACAGAGGGGCGTGTCGTGGTGTGGTGGTTAGGGTAGACCATTACAGAGGGGCGTGTGGTGGTGTGGTGGTTAGGACGGACCATTATAGAGGGGCGTGTGGTGGTGTGGTGGTTAGGGTGGACCATTATAGAGGGGCGGGTGGTGGTGTGGTGGTTAGGGTGGACCATTACAGAGGGGCGTGTCGTGGTGTGGTGGTTAGGGTAGACCATTACAGAGGGGCGTGTCGTGGTGTGGTGGTTGGGCCGAACCATTATAGAGGGGCGTGTGGGGGTGTGGTGGTTAGGGTGGACCATTATAGAGGGGCGTGTGGTGGTGTGGTGGTTAGGGCGGACCATTACAGAGGGGCGTGTGGTGGTGTGGTGGTTAGGGCGGACCATTACAGAGGGGCGTGTGGTGGTGTGGTGGTTAGGGTGGACCATTACAGAGGGGCGTGTGGTGGTGTGGTGGTTTGGGTGGACCATTATAGAGGGGCGTGTGGTGGTGTGGTGGTTAGGGTGGACCATTACAGAGGGCGTGTGGTGGTGTGGTGGTTGGGGTAGACCATTACAGAGGGGCGTGTGGTGGTGTGGTGGTTAGGGTGGACCATTACAGAGGGGCGTGTGGTGGTGTGGTGGTTAGGGTGGACCATTACAGAGGGGCTGTGGTGGTGTGGTGGTTAGGGTGGACCATTACAGAGGGGCGTGTGGTGGTGTGGTGGTTAGGACGGACCATTATAGAGGGGCGTGTGGTGGTGTGGTGGTTAGGGTGGACCATTACAGAGGGGCGTGTGGTGGTGTGGTGGTTAGGACGGACCATTATAGAGGGGCGTGTGGTGGTGTGGTGGTTAGGGCGGACCATTACAGAGGGGCGTGTGGTGGTGTGGTGGTTAGGACGGACCATTATAGAGGGGCGTGTGGTGGTGTGGTGGTTAGGGTGGACCATTATAGAGGGGCGTGTGGTGGTGTGGTGGTTAGGGTGGACCATTATAGAGGGGCGTGTGGTGGTGCCGTGGTTAGGGTGGATCATTATAGAGGGGCGTGTGGTGGTGTGGTGGTTTGGGTTGACCATTATAGAGGGGCGTGTGGTGGTGTGGTGGTTAGTGAGGACCATTATAGAGGGGCGTGTGGGGGTGTGGTGGTTAGGGTGGACCATTACAGAGGGGCGTGTCGTGGTGTGGTGGTTAGGGTAGACCATTACAGAGGGGCGTGTGGTGGTGTGGTGGTTAGGACGGACCATTATAGAGGGGCGTGTGGTGGTGTGGTGGTTAGGGTGGACCATTATAGAGGGGCGGGTGGTGGTGTGGTGGTTAGGGTGGACCATTACAGAGGGGCGTGTGGTGGTGTGGTGGTTAGGGTAGACCATTACAGAGGGGCGTGTCGTGGTGTGGTGGTTGGGGTGGACCATTACAGAGGGGCGTGTGGTGGTGTGGTGGTTAGGGTGGACCATTATAGAGGGGCGTGTAGTGGTGTGGTAGTTGGGTGGACCATTACAGAGGGGCGTGTGGTGGTGTGGTGGTTAGGGTGGACCATTACAGAGGGGCGTGTCGTGGTGTGGTGGTTAGGGTAGACCATTACAGAGGGGCGTGTCGTGGTGTGGTGGTTGGGGTGGACCATTACAGAGGGGCGTGTGGTGGTGTGGTGGTTAGGGTAGACCATTACAGAGGGGCGTGTGGTGGTGTGGTGGTTAGGGTGGACCATTACAGAGGGGCGTGTCGTGGTGTGGTGGTTGGGGTGGACCATTACAGAGGGGCGTGTGGTGGTGTGGTGGTTAGGGTGGACCATTACAGAGGGGCGTGTGGTGGTGTGGTGGTTAGGGCGGACCATTACAGAGGGGCGTGTGTTGGTGTGGTGGTTAGGACGGACCATTATAGAGGGGCGTGTGGTGGTGTGGTGGTTAGGGTAGACCATTACAGAGGGGCGTGTGGTGGTGTGGTGGTTAGGGTGGACCATTACAGAGGGGCGTGTGGTGGTGTGGTGGTTAGGGTGGACCATTACAGAGGGGCGTGTGGTGGTGTGGTGGTTAGGGTGGACCATTACAGAGGGGCGTGTCGTGGTGTGGTGGTTGGGGTGGACCATTACAGAGGGGTGTGTGGTGGTGTGGTTAGGGTGGACCATTATAGAGGGGCGTGTGGTGGTGTGGTGGTTAGGGTGGACCATTACAGAGGGCGTGTGGTGGTGTGGTGGTTGGGGTAGACCATTACAGAGGGGTGTGTGGTGGTGTGGTGGTTAGGGTGGACCATTACAGAGGGGCGTGTGGTGGTGTGGTGGTTAGGGTGGACCATTACAGAGGGGCGTGTGGTGGTGTGGTGGTTAGGGTGGACCATTACAGAGGGGTGTGTGGTGGTGTGGTGGTTAGGGTGGACCATTATAGAGGGGCGTGTGGTGGTGTGATGGTAAGGGTGGACCATTATAGAGGGGCGTGTGATGGTGTGGTGGTTAGGGCGGACCATTACAGAGGGGCTTGTGGTGGTGTGATGGTGTGGGGGTTAGGGTGGACCATTATAGAGGGGCGTGTGGTGGTGTGGTGGTTAGGGTGGACCATTATAGAGGGGCGTGTGGTGGTGTGGTGGTTAGGTTGGACCATTACAGAGGGGTGTGTGGTGGTGTTGTGGTTAGGTTGGACCATTACAGAGGGGTGTGTGGTGGTGTGGTGGTTAGGGTGGACCATTACAGAGGGGCGTGTGGGGGTGTGGTGGTTAGGGTGGACCATTACAGAGGGGCTTGAGGTGGTGCCGTGGTTAGGGTGGACCATTACAGAGGGGCGTGTGGTGGTGTGGTGGTTAGGGTGGACCATTACAGAGGGGCTTGTGGGGGTGTGGTGGTTAGGGCGGACCATTATAGAGGGGCGTGTGGTGGTGCCGTGGTAAGGGTGGACCATTATAGAGGGGCGTGTCGTGGTGTGGTGGTTAGGGTGGACCATTACAGAGGGGCGTGTGGTGGTGTGGTGGTTAGGGTGGACCATTACAGAGGGGCGTGTGGTGGTGTGGTGGTTAGGGTGGACCATTACAGAGGGGCGTGTGGTGGTGTGGTGGTTAGGGTGGACCATTACAGAGGGGCGTGTGGTGGTGTCGTGGTTAGGGCAGCTGCCTCACCTGCAGGCAGCTGTTTAACTCTCGACTGGGATGCCAACGGCAGGTTTATCAAAGGGCTCCAGAGGACCACTGGCTACTGTGTGTGGGGCCCTGCTTCAGTAAAAGTGTAGGAGTATGGTCTATATCTTTTCAGCAATCGTTCACTCAATAGATATGATAATCAAGGACAGAATTATCAAACCTTGTCTCACCATGGTATGGACCTTAGATGTCATTGCAGCTTTAGACCCCAATATATAGCTGACCGATGAACAGCATAGATAACTATGCTTCTGACCTCTTCATACCCTCCCATTCGACTTGCCATCGGATGAGCTAAGTCCCACTAGAGATATGCATCTATCATAACCTCCTGTTCACGAATGCTCCTGACCTTTCCCCATCAGACTGCGTCCATTGTTGGACCTTGTCATGTCTCTCTGTGGTGGTGACAGGTTACAATATCCTGGAGTCGGGTTCAGATGTGCAGCTTTCCTCTGTACCTTGGGTCCATAGAAGTATGGTCACAGTTATCTGGAGGGGGTTGCATAACTTTTCGGTAAAATTAACAGACGTGTAACGGAACCACACTGTTGCCAAATAGATAGCGGAGACCCAGACATTGCAAAATCCGTTAATAAATTTCCGTAAAAGGAAAATTTTAACAGATTTTCCGCTAAATACATCCGCTAAATCTATAGAAAACACATAAAATATCATTTAACAGAATCGTTAATTAACAGATTTTCAAATAACGAAATATGCAACAGAATGCATCTCCGTTCATTGTACTGAAATAATGAAAAATTATAGCGAACGACATTAATGGAAAGTTATGCAACTCCCCCCTGGTCGGTCACTGTGTTCCACTGGGAGGGGGCCTTCCATTTAATACACATAGTAAAAAGAAATCCCAGACCATCCCACGTCCCGTGCCCTTGGACAAAAATACCCATTGGACATTTACGAGAATGTACACCAATTTAAAAAAAGAAATTCACACCTCCCTCCCCCTCTTAATATGTATGTTCTTAATGAAAGACCCCGAGTAAATTTGTAGTTTTGATTTACAAGGTTGAGGGTCAAATAACAATGCATTTGAGGGTGGTCTGCTACACATAGTCAGAAAATCAGAAGTGTACACACACACTAATCCCCAAGTTATGGCTCTAGGGTTGTATGATGACCTGAGGGAGAGTAGTTGTAGGTCTACAGTGTAGGGGGATTAGGAGTAGAATATAGGGGTTTTTACACTACGCGATATGAGCCCTGATATGATGATGTAACAGTGAAGTCGCACATATTAGAGATAGAATTCTTATTTATACATGTTTTGAATACTCAACATAACCAGTTTCAAACAATTCTTTTTCGTGTGTGTCTGAAATTTCTGAGATATCCTCATAATATCACCCCGGTATTGCAGCTCAAGTCACATAGGTCTGAAGCCCTCTTCAGGGGAGCACCAGGGAAAGGAAGGTAACTGTTGGTTAATATCAGGGTAAGATTAGTAGGCCCAGCGTGTCCACCGCAGGTATGGACGTGGTACAGGAGGAGTTTACCCATGGTAAAGGTAGCAGTATATATACAGGTTATGGAGCAGGTATGTATATCAAAGGTGTGGAGGAGATATGTGGGGAAAATACTCAGTTTTTATATGGGTGGGGTTTAGGGGGTAGGATACCTAGGGTATGGAGAGAGTACATAACCAATTATACAGCCTGCCAACTGCAGGTTTCCTATCCTATAGCTGAATGTACATGTACCACCTGCATCAGACAACAAATAAACTGGGGGGGGGGGGGGCGTGGAGTCCACCAGGGAGTTTGTAAGCCAACTTTTCTTTGACCGTTGTGAAGGCTAAAATCAGCCAAAAGGCTGCACATTTAAGGCTTACCATATCAGTGTCATAATTTAAAAAGCCCCTTCATTCTGCGACAAGTAAGAAGAGGATTGGCCTCTACTCTTTCATTTATTTTTGATATTTAGCAATTTAGTAGCAGGATCTGGTAGCAGGCATAGGCATTTTATGACTAGCTGTACCTTCCTGCCAGAGAAGTCTAGATATCTGGGAAAAGAACCTCCTACTGTTATTTGATGCAACTAAATCTAACAGAGCTGAAATGGAAGTACAGTATTTTTTCTCATTTCAGTACTACTTAGGATTTCCCACAAATCCCAACGATCAAATGTCCACCTTATTGGACAGAGTCTGAAAGAACGTTGAGTTTACATATCATAAAACAGAAAAGGAATGGAAACATATGATGTTTCAGGCATTATTGTGTGAACGTTTTCCTTATCAGGTTGGGGGTAACACAAACCCAAAAATGCGCTTCAAATTGCCTTGATGCACATTGTACAAAGGGGTATCTTAAAGGTATTAGAGAAGCGGCTAATGCTGGTATACTGATGGGGTTGAGCCATCCTTAGAGATGTGAAGGACACAGTAAACAGGGCCCACTAAGCCCCAACAGCTGCACACCACTGTGCTCCGTCACATAATGGGTCTCACTGTTCTGAGGGTTGGTACACACAGAGAGACCCATCCCTGTTCAACAGTGAGGGAATCCAACTTTCCTAACAACAGCAGGATTGGCACACCAGTGTTTCAAATGTTTCAGATGGACATATTGAGGTCATTATTTTCTGTTTTTAGCAAATCATTTAAACCATTCCTCAAGGATAAATAAAAGTGTTTAAAAAAAAAGATGGCTTGCCCCTGAGATTATACAATATGCATAGGTAAGTGGCAGATATGTATTCATCAGTAAATAGGATGTGTGCAAAGCCATGCTGTTGTGAGGATTGGCAGGTACAAAAATTAACAATATCGCTGCTGAGAGACCCACATCTAAGTCCTTCCAGAATTCTCGTTGTTTTTGAGAGTTTGGCTATGCGACGGACCACAGGCAGTCTGTCTTTGGGAATACCATTTAGCAGCTGATGTTGACTGGGAGAGCACTAAGCTACCCCTCTACCCCACACCATAAAGCTGACTTCTGTACAACGACAGAGAACACACAAAGATTTGGGTTTTCATGAGGATATGAGGACTCATATGTTCCTTAAATTAAAAGTCCCAGTTATCACATGAAGGATTTTTGTAAACAAAAGTGTTGCTTAAACCATTGATTGAAATGGACCATAAAAAATACTATTAACAATAATTAATTCACCAGATAATTATTTCAACAACCCCTCACTTCGGCTCTCTGAAAGTGTTTCTAAGTTTATTTTCATTTGTGTTTTTTCAACTCTGCGATTCTTTCTGCATTCTTTAGCCTTGACCTATATCCCATAACGAGTATATTTATTCTTTTGTTTTCTCCAGAGCCAGAAATTCATAAAACTTGTTAATGTGTTTCAGGGCTGATGAGCTTTTTCAATACACAGTTAAAAAGTAATATTCTGGTGCACTCTATCATTGCTGCTGACATAAAAAGGAAAAAAGCCATAAACGGATGGAGGTACGCCCGGCTAATGAGTCTGTGTATATAGTACGTCATTCCACATAGTACGACAGGCAAAAACGTACACCGCAATGGAGGGGACCATCATAATAAACATAGCACATCCTCAAAGACTGCAGTCTCATACATCAGACAGGTTTTAGCTGTGGTAAGACAGATTGGGGTGGTGGTGGTTGCTGTAGCTGTGGAGAGACAGGTTGGGGGATGGTCTGTTTCAGCCCTATACTTCACACATGGGGTCTTTTAATCCACACCTCAGTGACCATCAAGCCTATCCCTACAGCTATGTTCCAGCCCAAGGAATGAACAAAAAGACATTTTTATCTTGTGCGAGGTTGACATATTTGCAGAGTTTTCTCATACAGTATGCAATAAACATGTTTATTCTATAACAATTCATATTCCTGTTTAATGATATAAGAATACATACAACTCTTGCTAGTTTGATGCAGAACCCCCCTCCCCACGCAGTTATAAGTTTTTCTATGCATGATCTGATATTTCGGTGGGAAAATGTATTCTTACTAGTTACTTCCCTGTGCAGCATCATCTTTCTCCCATTTGACATTTAGCAAGAGGAAAAAAAACTGCTGTAATTATTGCCAATTAGCTGATATCATAATAAGAGCAATATAACAGCAACACGGCCATTTCCATCTGTCGCATCGGGTACCCATATTACCTCAGGGGCCCTTGATGGGGGGTCCTGATGTCGCATGTTGATTTTAAGAAATGCAAGTGTCACATATTTATGTCATTATTTTTCTTAATGTCCATGTTGAATTTAAGAAATCACCATGTTGACATATCAATTTTAAGAAAACCCCATATTGAATGGCACTTAGGGCTATGTCAGATGTCAAATTTAAAGGTGTTTGAGGCTGTTCAGGCCTCCACCTTGGTCATAGATTAAGAACTACAAAAAAACACTTTTGAAGCAGTTTTAGGCTCTTTAAATGTATAACGGTACTGAATGAAGTATAGTTATCCTCTATATCCTTCAAATAGGATATAGAGGAGTATCAAATTACCAAAGTATAGATTACCAGCATGACTCAATTTTTCAATGTGTTTCAGTATAATTTTTGTCACAAATGGTGAATATTCGAATTTTTAGGTTTAAATTGATATTCCCCATTGGAATCAACAGTAAAAACCATGTTCTTTATCATGCTCTTATGACAAATGGTGAAAATTGTTTCTGTTACTTCTATACATTTCTCTGTATAGAAGCTAACTTGCCCATGAATTTGCAGCAGATTGCATTGGTAATTAGAATTTAAGCTGAGTACCTTTATAAGAAATGCTGCCCTCACTGTGTCAGATTTAGGAGTCATGGGCCACAGCTTAATTCACCAGGCCCAGCCCTGGCACAAATAACAGCGCTAATCAACCAGCTGCACCGCGAAAGGCAAATACTTCCGGCAATCATTCGCCTATCCGTGGTAATAAATTACTCGCTATCTGTCATCGCCAGACTGCTTGACTTATTGCCAAGTAAGTATGAGCACAACTACAACTACATGGAAAGAAAATGGAGTTCAGGGATGAGGGCAGAGAATGTCAGAGAAATTGCCTTGATGCACATTATCCACAGAGGTATCTTAAAGGTATTAGAGAAGCGGCTAATGCTGGTATACTGATGGGGTTGAGCTATTCTCAGAGATGTGAAGGACACAGTAAACAGGGCCCCACTAAGCCCTGACAGCTGCACACCACTGAGCAGTGCTCCGTCACATAATGGGTCTCACTGTTGTGAGGGTTGGTACACACAGTGAGACCCGTCCCTGTTCAACATTGAGAGAATCCAACTTCCCTAACAACAGCGGGATTGGCACACCAGTGTTTCAAATGTTTCAGGGGGGACATTTTGGGGTAATTATGTTCTGTTTTCAGCAAATGATAGCTGTGCCCCTAAGATTATTCAATACACAAAGGTGGCAGATATGTATTTATCAGTAAATAGAATGTGTGCAAAGCCATGCTGTTGTGAGGATTGGCACATGCCAAAAATAATGATATCGCTGTTGCAAGACCCACATCTAAGTCCTCCCAGAATTCTCGGTGTTGTGAGAGTTTGGCTATGCGACAGACCACAGGCAGTCTGTCTTTGGGAATGCCATTTGGCAGCGGATATCAACTGTAAGAGCACTGAACTACTTGTCTACCCCATACCAAAGTTCTAACTGCCACATAATGACAGAGAACACACACAGATTTGGGTTTTCCTCAGGATCTCAGGACTCATGTGTCACAAAGTTAATATTAATGTCAAAATATAAAGGAAACTGCATATTTTGTATTTATATTTTGAGCTTTTTAAATACACAGTTAAAAACGTAATATTCTGGTGCACTCTATCATTGCTGCTGACACGAGAGGAGAAAAGCCATAAACAGATGGAGGTACGAGCGGCTAATGACTCGGTGCATATAGTACGTCATTCCACATTGTACGATGAGCAAAAACGTACACCCCAATGGAGGGGACCATCATAATAAACATAGCACATCCTCAAAGACTGCAGTCTCATACATCAGACAGGTTTTAGCTGTGGTAAGACAGATTGGGGGGGGGGGGTGTTGTAGCTGTGGAAAGAGAGATGGGGGAGGGTGGTCTGTTTCAGCCCCATACTTCACACATGGAGCTTTTTAATCCACACCTCAGTGACCATGAATCCTATCCATACAGCCATGTTCCAGCCCAAGGAATGTACAAAAAGACATTTTTATATTGTGCGAGCTTGACATATTTGCAGTTTTTTTTTTCTGATACATTATGCAATAAACATGATTATTCTATAACAATTCATATTCCTGTTTGATGATATAAGAATACATACAACTCTTGCTAGTTTGATGCAGAACCCCCCTCCCCACGCAATTATAAGTTTTTTTATGCATGATCTGATATTTTGGTGGGAAAATGTATTCTTACTAGTTACTTCCCTATGGAGTATCATCTTTCTCCCATTTGACATTTAGCAAGAGGAAAAAACGGAAAGACTGTAATTATTGCCAATTAGCTGATATCATAATAAGAGCAATATAACAGCAACACGGCCATTTCCATCTGTCGCATCGGGTATCCATATTACCTGAGGGGCCCTTGATGGGGGTCCTGATGTTGCATGTTGATTTTAAGAAATGCAAGTGTCACATATTTAAGTTTTTTTTTGTTTTTTTTAAATTCGTTTTTTTTTTTTTTCTTAATGTCCCATGTTGAATTTAAGAAATCACCACGACAACATGTCAATTCTAAGAAAACCCCATATTGAATGTCACTAAGGGTTATGTCAGATATCAAATTTAGAGGGGTTTGATGCTGTTGTGATGAACGGCTATTCATCCAAATATGTAGAGATCAAAATAAGAGAAAATAAGGTAATATTATAAAAGGTATATATGTTCGAAAAGGAACGAAAGTATAAAAGAACGAAATAGGTAAGAATGAGCGAAAGTGTAAAAAGCCCGAAAAAAGAGGCACGAATATGTAAAGGAACGAAAGTATAAAGGAACGAAAATGTAAAGGAACGAGACCCGGAAATATGTAAACCGGAAGTGAAATGTAAACCGGAAACGAGAATGTAAACCGGAAGTGACGTCAGTTGTAGATCACGTGACTGAAAGCAGCCAATCAGAGCTGACCTCTTGGGTATATAAAGGGGCGGTGAGGCCCGAATAAACAGAGTTCTTTAACAGTTCTCCTTGTGTCCAGACGTGTCTTCTTTCCTGAAATAACCGCTAAGATGAGCTGATCCCAGCAATTAACCAGAAGTTAGGATAAAATAGTCAAAGTTCGAGATAAATAGGAGGAACTTAGGGTAAGGACCCGACGGCCCAAGGAACGAGGAACGAAGGACCGAAGTAAGGTACGAAGGCCTGAAACCGTCCCGGAAGCCGAGGCGCGGCATGGCACGAAGTCATGAAGGGCGAGACGAAGGAACGAAGTCCGCGGGGATGAGGGCGCGGCAGGCTCGGCCCCACGCTACCAAACAATAGGCGACCGACGGCCCGACGGCCCCGCGGACCGGAACCACGGGTTGGACCGCCCGGTGGGGGTGAATGCTCGTCTGGGAGATAGAGCGAGACGAACCCCGGCCGACCCGTACCCCTACCATAATTTCCCTTCCCCGCAGTTCTCCGTTTGACATCGAGCGCCGATTCCCGACCGATTCGCTCAGCCCCCCCCCCTCGTGCGCGAGGCACGACTCTAAAAACACATCTCGGTTCTTGGCCCGGATTCCCCGTCCGCCCCGAGACCCGAACAACCCCCACGTTCCTCTGTTGTAAGAATCGGCAACCCCGACTTACCAGAGAACGTCACACTGTTCAGGCCGCCACCTTGGTCATAGGTTAAGAACTACGAAAAACACCTTTGAAGCAGTTTTAGGCTCTTTAAAGGTTTAATGGTACTGAGTGAAGTATGGTTAAGCTATTTCCCTTCAATTAGGATATAGAGGAGTATCAAATTACCAAAGTATAGATAACCAGCATGACTCCATTTTTCAATGTTTTTCAGTATAACATTTGTCACAAATGGTGAATATTCGAATTTTTAGGTTTAAATTGATATTCCCCATTGGAATCAACAGTAAAAACCATGTTCTTTATCATGCTCTTATGACAAATGATGAAAATTGTCTCTGTTACTTCTATAAATTTATCTGTATAGAAGCTAACTTGCCCATGAATTTGCAGCAGATTGCATTGGTAATTAGAATTTAAGCTGAGTACCTTTATAAGAAATGCTGCCCTCACTGTGTCAGATTTAGGAGTCATGGGCCACAGCTTAATTCACCAGGCCCAGCCCTGACACAAATAACAGCGCTAATCAACCAGCTGCACCGCGAAAGGCAAATACTTCCGGCAATCATTCGCCTATCCGTGGTAATAAATTACTCGCTATCTGTCATCGCCAGACTGCTTGACTTATTGCCAAGTAAGTATGAGCACAACTACAACTACATGGAAAGAAAATGGAGTTCAGGGATGAGGGCAGAGAATGTCTTCAGAAACAATCTTCAAGGTCAGTAGATCTAGATGACAATTTACACTTTACAAGGAGAATCTCTGTTATTAGAAGCCCTCAGTTTGTATCTTGGAGATGGGCCCTTTGCAATATGGGCAGCAATAATCTAATGTTTCTGATGGCCCTCCTCACGACAGACAACTTTGTTACTCAGGCGAATAGGGCTTGGTACAAATAGCAGCCAAATACAGCATCACTCTGGTTGTGGTAAATGGTTTTAGCCAACATTCCCCCATCTACAGTAACAAATTGGTAGCTACCAGTCATTGCCTTATTCCTGTATTACCACATGATGGGGTTCAGGGAAGAGAGATTCGGGGATTAGGATTGTCTATGACATTATGATGGGGTCCTAACGTGCATCATGTAATAGAAAGCTCCACATATAAACATGCACAGAAGTGGGTAATCATGTTTGTTTTACATTATATGAGTTCTCTTTGCATTATCTGTATTACAGTTCGCCGTCATGGTCAACTGTCGCGTGTGACACCACCGGGTACAATCAGGCTCCAGTCTATCTTTTACCATTGGCGGTGCCCTTCTTTCCTCAATATCTCATGAACTGCTGGAGATTAGGCATTTATCTTTCAGTATATTTAGAGATCAGGTATATATGTTGTCACAAGTTTTATTCTATCTAAGTGCACCAGAATTATAATTGCTAGACGCATCCAAATAAATCATAACACTGCCAGCATACAACAGGAAACTGCTCCAAAACAGCGAATTTGTCATTTGCGAGGGATTGTGGGGAACTGTAATAAGGCGAATAGATCCTAAGTAACCATACCACCATGGTAGAGACACATTACCCAGACTGAACGTCTCTTATACAGACAGCATCAGCCCCGAGTGAGGGATCCCGTGCGACGGGCAATAAACCAGGACCACTCCGATATCAGCAGCTGCCATGATGACTTACCCATCGCTAACTTCTAAATGGAGCAGTTACAGAGATATGGGAGCACCGTTCCACAAGTACCATCTTTATGTCCGTATTTATTTGAAATATACAACTAACTTGTCACAAAAGGGGACGGCTCACAGTTTTGGTGGAAAAGGCATTAGAGTTGGAGTTCCACATTGTCCCAGGCCATGAGAAGCTGTGGGCATTATGGTGGGCATGGAAGACTCTCTTTCTTATTGCTTCAGACAAACATTTTCTTCCCTTATTATTTCATGCAGGGTGAAGTTCTGAATGGTCGACTTTATTGTTGCCATGCAGTGGCCAGTTAGCTAAGTTATAAACTAACTGTCATAAGTAATGTCTCAATAATACAATGAGGCAACACTTGTTTGCTTTAATTTGCTTTACTTTGAAAAAGTGGTGCGTATTGATGGCGTTGCATATTGCCTTGATGTACATACTAGTGCTCATGTTCATGACTTTTTATTTTTTGCTTACATTCTCATGAAGTCTTTTATGAGTAACTTATTGTTATATGTTGTTTTGCTGACAAATCAGGTCAATTGTTAAACGTATTCTTCAATTGATTGTTTCTATTCCATGGTTATCAAGCTGGAGAAAAAACTTACAGATAGGCCTGCACCAGAATTGATTCATTACACCTGTTTGTGAGTAAGGGGCACTTGATGGTCGTTGACAAGAGTTATCTAATGCAAGAGAAGCAACACTTTATCTCCCTGAAGGGAATTGTGATATTGACATATTTTATATGATCAATTTGGTAAATAGTTGTAGTTGTTAGAGGGAGGAATTGCAATGCCAAAACTTAGGTATGACAAATTCATGTTGTTAGACATATTCCTAATGAAACATGTCAGTACACCTTACAATTAAAATCATTATTTTAGTAGATTATTCTTAGTTCTTTGTAAACGGGCTGAAGGAAAACTCTAAAATGAACGACCAAAGAGCCCCCACCGGAATTGATCCATGTGGCCTGCTTATGGTTTTATGGATAAGGGACACTTGGTAGCTGTAGATAAGATGTGTCTAACGCAGAGGAAGTGACGCTTCTTCTGCTATATACTCTGCTGATTACGTCAATAGGGGTTTATCTCCCAGGGCCCTGGACCTCCTCATTGCCCTGGGCGCTGCTGGCAGACGTTACTCCCGTCTGGTCTCACCAGCGTCTACTGAGTCGGCTCAGCCGGGTGCCTGCATGGCTCTTGGGGATATCCAGACTCTCTATGCATTATTTCTTTTAGATGATAGAAAAGTCAGCATTTTAAAAGACCATTTCCACACATAACTTGAGCATCAATATTTTCTAGGTTAACAATATAAAATTGAAGATATAAAATGTCTATGGATATTTTGTTGTTGTAATTATGTTTGTGTAAGTCACTCTTATCTTTTGACTAAATAGGATTAACATTGAGAAAATTAATTGATAATTACTGATAAAGTTGAGAGTAATACAAATTTAGAGAAGGAACAATGATGCCAGAATACATTCTGCTTAATGCACATTTGATAACTTCCTTAATGTATCTTCTTAACATGTGCTTTTTTTTGGCTATGCAATATCTGCATAGGAGGAATAGCTTGCATCTTCTTAGCAGCAACTAATATGTTGTTTTCTCCCTCCAATCAATCTTTGTGTCAGTGAGTAATCTTATACTAGTGCCATGATGGCACGTGACTAACAAACTAGTCACCTTGGTTTGCATGAAAATTTGGACATTTTTTATTTGGATCAGTAAACTGTCACGACAAGCCTATCTTAATAGATGTCTCTTAGTAGCAGGGTCAATCACCCATAGCAGCATATTATTGCAATAACAAACCTTGTTGACAGACCTGAATTTGCTGCTGGATGACATGATTCAATTTTGAGACAATCAGCTTTTGTCAGCCAACTAGAAGTACTAATTGATGGGGTTAAGTTGCTTCGGTGGGATGAGGCTTTACCCAGCCAGGTGGTGACAAAATAATGACATGTCTGGTATGTCTATTACTGAATAAACTGTCATGTAACTGTCATTTTGTTTAATGGTGCATTTGATAACTTACTTAAACTAAATGTTCTCATGGTGTCAGGTTAAAACAAAACTTGAAATATAATGTTAGAGTTACACTTGCAGTTGGCATATCAAGACTAAAAACACGATGTCATCAAGTGTCATCAATAATATCATGGCTACAACAAACACCTCCAACTACAGCCATTTTCCATGCACGTATGCAGACACTAGATTAGCCATTGTGTTGTTTCTCAGCCTGTTTTATCAAACGAAGGTTGAAAGCAAACCTTTCAAATTGGCAGCTCCTGCATCTCACAGAACTGAGGGCTTATTTCTGTCAGCCAATAAGTGTCAGTTTGTCATGAAAGGTGTGACAGTCAGCCTAGCCTTGTGTTTGGGGGGTGGGCAAAGGGAGGAGAGCTTACCAAGACAAAGTCTATTTCAATTCTCCCAACCACGGATAGCCAGTTTCTCGAGTATCACATGCAGGTTAGCCTACAACCAGGTGCATGCTGGGGAATATGTCAACAGAAGTCATGGCTTTACTATAGGAATTTTCATATAATGTTTCATTTTTTTGTAGATTAACGTTGGGAAAAATAAGTCATCATTATTTTTCAAAAGGTATCCATAAATTATGCATTTGATTTTCCTGAGTTACTTGAAAATTCATTCATTGTAGATGGATATGTAACAATTTTTTGTTTATTTTCTATAGTTTTTCATTGGGTTTTGTTGACAAAATTAGCCAAAATTAGCCTGTAGGTGCTTTAAATACTGAAAATCAGCTATCTGTGGTAGGGTGAATTGACTACTAGCTGTAGCTAGGTGATACTGATACTAATGTTTCTTCAAAGCCACAGCAAGACAATTTTGGTTAATAACAGACAAAGTTAAGAATTGTCAGTGGATCTACATACAACTTTGTGTCAAAGATCTCAAAAAGCGAGAGATTGTGAAGATCATATTTGACCAAGAGTTTTATTTGGTGGTGACGTACTGTAAATAAACATTTCTTTTTTTTTGAATCGTAACTATTTCACATAACATACATGTGCTCTTCCAATGGTGTTAAATTTGATGATAATGATGATATTATGAATAAGTTGTCCTACCCATCTCTTATCTCCACCGTAACCGACACAACTTTAATTTTTTCAATTTTGACTTAAAAATCTCTTCACTTTTTTCAAGCTGCAGCTCTAATGGTAGTTCATCAACATGATGCGAATACATTTGGATTGACTTTCTGACATTTACGACTACTGTGCTTAATAAAAATACACAGACGAAAAGTTATTCTACTTCATTTATTGTAGATGACTTATTCTTCTTTGTATACTTCAATCATCAACCAAATGGGGAAGGATATTGTTAGTTAGAAACCCCTGGCTTCTTCATATTACTCCTGCTTGTACATCTTTGTAATATCATTAAGCACTAATAAATCTCTTTGTGAAAGTCTTGTGTATTTAAACTGTAATCAGGAGACAAATGGAGACCAGATGTCAAGTTTGATTTGTGACCTGAATAAATAATATATATATATATATATATATATATAAAATCAGCTCAAAGGTGTGAGGTGTAATAGGCCCTTTAGGTTGAAACAAGGTGTGAAGCTCATCAGATGATAATGTGGGTGACTGCTTTTAGTATGATTGGCCTCCGATCAGGGATGTGTCGAGGCTATCTGAGTTTCCACATGGTTCAACAGTGGGTCCTGAAAGGGCCAGCTCACCATCAGAGTACCAGTGTAAAGAAGTGGTTACCATGGTAACCTGTAGGAATCATCACATTCTGCTGCATAAGATTCAAACCTCCTTTAGAATAGACCAAATTGGAACACTAACTTATCAAAAAAGTACTGTTTATTAGTCTGCAGAGCTATGTTGTGATCTTAAGTACACTTTTGAAACATGACTGAAACAATCAAGTCAGAGGGAACTGATAAATAAGTAAACAGTTTTAATCTATCGCTCTGAAAAACAAACTCTGATGATGCAGAACCTTTGATGTAGCCAGTCTTATTTTCAACCATCCATAAAGATTGATCAAAAAACTGTTTCTTTAAGTATGATGCATATTTCATTGATCAATGTTTACAGGTTATCATTCCCACAATACGATGAATAGCTAGATGAGAGTAGATAGCAAAAAACTAGGTAATTAAGTGTGGACAATTATAGATAGGGAATTTTCTATTAAATCCTCCTAATAACGTTGACCATAGAGCTTAAAAAATACACTATATGAGTTGGTTGGGGACAAGTGAGCAACTTGTCATAACAATTTATATAGTGGCATGTCAACAACTGCTTAAAAAACATCACCCCTGAAATATCTATCTTGCGGTATCACCTCAAAATATTACAGTCTGGTTAATTTGCAATCACATAAAGGCATTTATGATACCATATCTTTCTGGCTATTTCAGGAGCTGAGATATGTGATTAGTTCACTGTAAGTATGCTGCTTCGCATGTTTGCTCTCCATAAGCGTTATGACGATATTTCAAGGTGGCTCCCCTTTACATTTTTCAATGAAGTCCAGGTATCATCTTGCCAAATGAAATGAAGAAATATTGTGACGAAAAAGAAAAGTCTATATACTTTTCCTTTTAAATCTTTCAGAATCAAGTGTTTATTATTGGAGTTATTATGATAATGAATTCAACTATTTTGAAATTTCTGGTATCATTTTGGATGAAAACGATATCTTTTGAGCCCTACAAGGTTTTTAGTAAGTGATACTGATATGGTTTCCACACTTGTAGATGCTTAAGGGTTTGAAATCATGGCTTTGTCAAAATTAGTCAGCCATCTACCACAATGATTAAAAATGCAAATAATTGAATTCTCCCGCCCATAATTTCCAGATATTTTGACATCAACAACATCTCTTTCAAAAGTTTAAATTTTGTGCTTGAATAAAGAATAAAACTGGTCAGCATGAGGGTATCTAAACTCCTCTAACTAGTATACACGCGAATGCTAACCTCGCCTTAGTTTGTCAATCATTGCAGAATTAGAGTAATGTTTACTCGTGCCCTTCTCTCTTTCATTATATACAATCATTTATGGTCTCTCACTTATCAAGAAGAAACTGCTGTATGCTAGTTTGTACTCAGTTCAGGTTTCATACAATTTGCTGTTGTCTCATATAACAAATTATGTGGAAGTTGGAGGGCAATCGGCCAGGTGATATGGGTCTAATAAGCCATACACTGTACAGAATAGTCCCTCAGATTTACAGTGTTTCTTTGACAACCTGGCTGCTAAAGAGAGACTGTTATCTTTACATTCTCCTTGCAGTGAAATTATCTACAGTTGAATTGTACTTTGTTTTCCCCTATTATATGAAGGGAAAATAGTTTGACAAAACGTTTGATGCATATACATAGATCATTTAAAGTATTTAACTTCATCCGCTGATGTTGCTAATATGCTCTACTATAGTTATGTTTACTATCTGATAGTCAGCTTCAATCTGGACTTGAACCTGCTATTTCCTATGTGCAAGGTGTGAACACTCACCCCTACATGTACACGACAAGGCTTACAAAGCTGTCCTACTAACCTATTGCTTTTCATAGACCTTTTTGTGCATTTTATTGTTGTATAACTGTTAGTTGTATCAAACATCAGCCACAGATGGAAGATTATATCACCTCAACTATATACAAGGACATATAAAGGGACATATCATATCATTTTTCTATAACATACAATGAGTTTCTGTAAAACAAACCTCAAAGCACTGGTTTATCATGTGTATATTTACAATTGTCATATGAAATTGAATGGAAGATACTTTAAACAGGAATACAGGTTAAAAATACCACATGGACAGACCGTAAATATTCATGGTGATTTTCTCGTGGTGTAGACTGTGAAGTCATAATGTTCCTAAACCTGAGTTATATTGGAAATAGATATCTTTGTCTTTCCTCCCAGATTTGATATCCGACATTTGAAAGTTTGTGCCTCTAATAATGCGCTACTACTTTTGCTGACGTAGTCCAATTTTGAATTTCCTTTATCAACACAACTCATGTATTGGAGCGGAATGTCAGTGTAGAATTTCACGTATTATATTCATGCAAATACAGATGGTATGCTGTTAAAGCTTCTCATCAAGTATGTTGACAGGCCTGACAGGGGTAGCACTAACGTTCCGAGAAGAGGAAAAAATGATATTGCCATGTCTCTGAGCAGGAGTTAATGTAACAGGCAGCTTTAAAAGCCTTTGGTGTCCACGGGGGAGGTCCATTATAACTGTGGCCATACAGAGACCACACAAAAGGCGAAATGCCAAACACATCCACACGGGTCGTGCAAAATTGTGTTCCTACGGGGTGCCATGAAAGGCCAACCAAATGTTCTAACAAATCTTTTATACACCAAATTAGCTTTCAAAATTCTATAAACATTCAATTACCCCATCACTTAAATCACCTTGTGCAAAGTTGACAGTCACACCAAACAGATGAAATATGATGGATGGAAAGTCAAATATTCAGTGAATGGATTCCACAATAATGACCACATATTAATTCAAAAAACAACCTAGTCTAGCACTTGATGGGTAACTGTGAACTATTTATTTCAATATAGCAGATAGTAACTGCAGTTCAGCGCTCTTATGTACTTTGGGTGTTCTGAAGGCCCATACCCACAAAGGGTGTTATCTCTTGAACCGGCCAGTGGATTGGGAAAGAGTATTACATGTATATGTTTGAATTTCTAAAGCCGGTTGTTATTGAATATGCTGTCAATTTAATGGTGGTTAGGTGCAAATTTTATTGTGGATGTGAACTGCTAGTAGCTATAGCGAGAGCAGACTAACAGCGATCGGGGAATGTCCCAGTGGGTACGGGGATCAGAGGTTGGCCTAAAAAATCCCCTGAGCAATTACGCATTGTTGTCTTCTCAAGGAGAACATTTTCATTGCCAGAAGATCTTTAATGACCTTTAATCGAGTTTCTGTGAATAGGCCCATTGAAGGTTGATTAAAGGCTTTAGAAAGGTGAACCTCTGGGCCCTATCTATGATAATTGAAAGTCAAAGAAGTCAGATTTTGCACAATGTTCATATCACAAAAGAGAAAATAAAATCTAAAAAAATCATTAGCAAAATGCCTCTAAAGAGTACACAAAGTTTCTATATTTACATACATAAATTATTCAACAATATTCCAGTAAATACTATTTCATTTTAGTATACCATTTTGAGTCTCTGCAGTGAAATGACACTGCCTGTAAGATCCACTATATGTGGCTTAGAATGGCCCCAAGCAGGTCATAGCCTGTTCTACCAGTCATCTCCCCCTGACTTTAGCCATGTTAACTGTCTTAAGCTCCAGGACTGGCCCACCCAAGTCATCGGTGCCTATGGAGACCTCATTAAGTGAATGATTGGTTTCCATGGGACCGAGAAAGGTGTTTCAGACACGCCATAGGTTTCCGAGCGACTGAAATGAGGCCGGTAGCATTCAGGTCTGTTTGCTGTTTTCTTAATGGGACTACTCCAAGTGTAGATTGGTTCCTGATGTGTACAATGTACATTATTTCTTGTATTTGACTGATTTTGACTGTTTAAATTGTGTATATTTTTTGGTAAATTTCATAGAATTATATCATCACTTGTATTGCTCAGATTTCCCTGCCTTATCTAGATGTATGCGCTGGGAAACAACGAAAAATGGCCCATGGCTAAATCTCCCAGTTGAAATAAAATATTAAAAAAAAACAAAACAATGTCAGTTTATAGTAAAAGGTGTATTTCACCACTGAACCCTAATATATGGGTTCAAGACATAGGAATGTCAAAACACAGTCTTGATACATTATTATTAACCAGAGGACATAACTTTTTGCTAGTAAAAACAAGTTTTAGATAGTAATGTTTCAAATGTAGTTTCATACAACTATACCTTACTATCAATTGCAACTATTCAGCAACTATTACTTTTCTTTCTTTTCCCTTCACATACACAAATAAAGATAATATGTCTATCATTGAATTTCAAAACACCATTTAATCACAAATTGATTAAGGGAAGGATAAAGGAGAGAGGATTGGTATTTATTTGGTTAAAAGTGTTTTTGTCACACACACAACAAAGGCAGTTGGTTGGTGTGCCAATCAATGTGTGGTTAACTGTGGGGTACGTGTCTGATCTGAAAGGGGCTGGGCGTGTAACAATGGGGCTAAAGGACGAGGATCTGGTGGGAGAGGAAGCAGTGGTTTAGGCCTCTACTTGTATTGGTTACAGATAGGACTGGGCGTTAGCTGCGGCCTCCCATGGGGAACTAAGGGATTCACCTCACTTCACCCAATCAGATGGTCCGTTGTGGGAGGGCTTTGTGTATAGAAAGACTGCTTCAGTGGCTCTTGGAAGGAACTTCCTTTGGAGTCTCTGATGATTACCTTTCTTTTATTTGAAACTTATTTTATTTGTGATTTGACAAAATAAAGGTAATTACAATGCCACAATGTAACATAACAAAAACAAATCACGTACATGTTGCTCCAACATTACCAGACTATTCCACCATTGTATGATCTAATGATTCACTAACTCAGGCAGCAACTCTCCAAGTTGTTCAGGTTAACTAAAATAATAATCACTCGTTTTTAAACCACCTTCACAGGAAATCCAAAGTAAATCCAACTTGTACATCAGAGTACACAGAGCTTCTTGTTACTTCTTCAAGATTTCTCACTATAATACACTTAAAGCCCATTTCCCATCGGATCTACATCTCTTAGTTCACACCTTTGAATTGTTTGAATCTGTATGTCTTTTTCAGCTCACCTTACAAGCTGAACACTATAGACCAGTTCATTCCCAATTAGGCCTAGTATCTTTTTGAACAGTGCACTTATTTTGCCCTTTTTATATCCATGGCCAAAAGTACATCAAAACAGCACAGACGTCTATGCCATAACCCAAGCAAGAATATGACGTTATTATAACGTTATTATAACGTTCTGTTGAGCCCTGGTTTGGTTCTTGTTACGTTCTTTTGATGGCACCCAAAAACGTCTTTAGAACCTAACGTTGCGACGTCGCACTGTAACGTTATTGTGACGGTCTTGTAATGTTCTTTCACGTTATAATAACGTTATTATAACATTCCTTATTAGTTTGGTCACAACTTCACCAGAAAATAATGTAATTATAACATTCTTTTTTAGTAAGTCTAAACCATACCCAAAATAATGTTATTGTTACGTAAAAATTGACCAGGTTTCAGACCAATTAAAAAAGAACAGTCACAAAACGTTCTTGTTACGTCGCTACTTGCCTGGGAAGGTATACCTGGAGCTGCATTAATATTGAAAGTTATCCCTGTGTAATCTCATCAATAAGAGTGTTGGCCAATGTTTTTTTAATTCATTTTAAAAGTTAATTTAGAGTTAATCAAACTTGTACCTAAAAGTAGAGTGAAATCAGCTTTCCTCTGATTAACATCTCTCACTACAAGTTCAACACACATATCCCATGTAACATCTGCTTCATGTCTGCATATGTACATATAATACGCTGGGGAATGGTATTTAAAACATTTAGTCATAGAGATGCCCTAAACCAAGCCTGCCTGAGAAGGTTAAGACTAAGAATAAATAGTCCAACTAGTTACTATATTACGGAGATCTAGATAAATAGAACTGAATAATAAAAACTTTCCCGATTCTTTTTGAGGAATGATAGAAATTTGTTCTCATAGTTATATTTTTGTGATCTCTGTTCACTGATGTTATTCCCAAAGCTTTAAACCAGCTTTGTTCCGTTTCTTGTAAAAAAAAATCAACAAAAAATATAATGTCCCAACAATAATATGGGGCATAACCTATGCAAACAAATAATAGCAATGAGACTACAAATTTTAAGGTATATTGGTCTTTACCTACTAGCACCACTTGGTAATAAAACTAGAATTTCTACAAATTTAAAAGTTTACCATCATACATTGGCAGGGGCATGAGCACCTTAGAAATATGAGACATCACTCCTCTGGAAGAAAAACTGGCATGGCCAGACATAGATGAATTTTACTTAAATGTACTAACATATCTAGTCAAAAAGATTCAGCAGCCTTTAGATATTTAATTTCAACTCTAACCTATACCTTTTCTGGTCTCTAAATTTTGACGAGCTCCCACGGCGCATTCCGACCTGTTTATCTTGGGGTCCATTTGATATTGAGTTTCATAGAAACATGTAAGTGTGGAAAATTTGGCAATTCCCATAGATCTCTATAGGTAAAGACATTGTGTCCCTCTAGCATTTACTCAGAGATGAGCACGGTAAATTAACTACCTATTTTTGTTTTTGTATATTATTCTTGATCTATTGTACCCAATTAAAGTTATTTCAAAAGATCTCTAATGGATTTCTACTTCAAACACCTCTAAATCCCTTTTTGTTGTACTTTAGGATTAGTCCCTCTTCCTGTTTCATATTATTGAAGACTTTCACTACAATGTCTTAACGTTTCATACACTCTTACCAAAAGACTTTATTGCATTGCTTTGCCACATTGCCAAGATTGTTAATATCCAACTTCACAGGACAGTTTCTGTCAGCAAGTTGATGCTGTCTTCTCTGCCGATCAAGAGGTGCCATGAGGATAGTAAAGGACGAGAGTAATTGTAAATGGCGTCCTAAAAGTGGGCGGAACAGTCTTTGATGTCTAATTTAGGATGCCCATCGTGTATTCCAAGATTGGCTTCTTACTGCCTACTGCTAATTTCCTGCCAAAGGCTGAGTTTTTGGAACTAATGGCATAATAGACATAATGACTCAATGGAATTTCAGATTTAGATTCAAAAATTGCAGATTTTCCTAGCCAATGAGAATGAAACACATAGAGTAAAAGGTCACCACTGGATTCTTCAGTTATTTCTGTGATTGGTTTTAAGTAAATTAAACCCCATTAATCTTTTGAAAGAAACTGCCTGCTTAAATTCTGTATTAACATACATGAACAAACTACCCCTTAACTTTCCTTTTGTTGCATTATGGAACATAGGCATCACAATGCGAGCATTAAAGGCAGTTAATTATAGGCAGTCTTTATCTTTTATTATACAACCATGTATCTGTAAATCATACATGAGCGAAAGACTTTTATAATGTCAGGCATGAAACATCTGCTTAGTAGCGAAAAGATGGAAAAGTATTTTTTCAGCATAATTATAATCAAATTAAAGCTCCATCCTTTGCCGACACTGATTAGTGTGCAGAGGGAATACAATAGCAGTGCCAGAAGACTGGCCCGACAGTTTGCCAACAGTTAGTCTTTGTTGGCTGTTTGATGGCAGCTAATTCAGTGAGTCAGGCAGGAATGGTACTACCCTTTATCGAACAGAGCAGGTGCTGATCTTGGTTTCTGAATATAAAAAGTTTGGGGAGTCTCTCGGGCAACATTTCCCCTTGTTTATACAAGAGAATCGTGCACCAAAAGGTGGAGCACCATGATCAAGTGAATCCTGTGTA
Source organism: Lepidonotus clava (assembly GCA_936440205.1). Lineage (NCBI taxonomy): Eukaryota > Metazoa > Annelida > Polychaeta > Phyllodocida > Polynoidae > Lepidonotus > Lepidonotus clava. The sequence goes on from OW387145.1 coordinate 50,253,977, forward strand.
TCTGTCCTGTAAATTTGATTCTCATGTTTCAAAAATGGTGTTCCCTCCTTCAGCTGCAGCTGTCCCCATTCTTTCTCTGTTTAGACGTGATGCAAAGACTTCCTTTCAATAATTTGAGTACAGCAAGGAATAGAAGACACTCCCTAGTGGTAGATAAACTCAACAAACCTATAACCTAAACCTGGAAATAATTTAATACTCATATGAACAATGGTGAATAAAAATTGCCGCTGGAATTCAAAAGTGAAGTTTACACAATGAGAAACTTGATTGAGAGAGTTCTCAATTATTTTGTAAAGAAATGCCATGTACGTCCTTTTAAAAAAAGGTTTCATTTAATGTTGTTTTCACAATATTTTAAAAGGTTTGATTCGATAGAGTCAAGCATTTAGTGTTGGATGAAATTAAAGTCTTTTAATAAAAAAGATATACAATGAAAACAAATAATGAAGACTTACACATGACCATACTTGGTTTGAGTCGAATCAAAATGTATAGTAGCTGAACAAACTAATCAGAAAATCATAATGTTTTCTATGACAATGTGGTTTGTTGATTCATGCCTATTGATTCTTTATTTGATCAAGTGAGGAACGAGAATTTGGTGAAATGAGTGGGTTGAATCTATATTATATAAATAAGCTATGCTTTCTGTTTTTAATTCCATCCATCAACTATATATCAGCCATCTGAACAATATTTCATTTGGCAGTTATTTTCACCTGTTAGACAAATGCTTGTTTCTCTCCTCGGCTTGTATTTTGTTGGATTAAGCATCCTATGAAGCCAACAAATGACCAAAGATCCCTGAACACTGATAGAGCTTACAATAGAGACCCTCCAACATTGATAGGGCTAGCAAACAGATGATGTGCAACCTCTAACCAACTAAATAATGGAAACTGAGCCAAATGATTATGGTATCTTTATTCAGATCAGTGCTACCATTAAAAATACAAACATTAATGTTGGCAACAACACCTGCCTGTGCTTCAGGGCTTTGAGGTAGTCACATGAACACAAAAAGAGAAGAATATTTATGTTCACCTCAGCTTTAACGTGTTCACCTCCATTGCAGTTATGGAGGTATTTCAAAAGAGTTCTGTGGGGAAGGTCTTCAGGGTGCAGGTAATGAACCCATCCCAGTTTATACCAACAGTGAATTTACCATTAACTATTACCAAGATTGGTTGATATATTTCTCCTAATTTTCTAAAATGTGACCTTATATTTTGAACATTTCCCCATAGGAGCTAATGCTTAAGCCTGTCAGTCCAACCTATAATATCCAACCCTATTTTATTGATTGGCTGGCAAACTTGTAAATCTGTCAATTGATAGAATTTAAGAAATGCTTGTGTTTTAGCAGTACTTTGGGATATAGAAAAACTCAATTCTCTCTTAATTAAGTAAGCCCAAGTCCTAAAGACGGGGATGGCATATATGTGACCCGTTTTGGCGAATTGAGTCGGATGTCGCACGGGGTCCATTTTTAGAGACCTATCCCATCAGAAAATTCAGATTCTTAGCTTTAAAATGAGTAGTAACAGCCGACATCCGACTCGTTGCGACTTCCGACCTGATTCGCCAAAACGGGTCACATATATATATTTTGTCCAAACCTTGTCCAACCCCAGGGTATACCCAAAGTGGGATGGGCTTATTGTTAGCTTGCACATTTGAGCAGTCCACTGTCAAGCTCATCACATGGAAGACATGGGGACTAGGAATCTGATCAGGCGTAGGACCAGTCAAATAAGCAGCATGGACCAATAGGGGCCTACCATTATTTTAGTATGTGCACACATTTTCAAAAATCTCAGACCGCCCCACCCCCCTCTCCTTGGGTGAAATACGTATGAGGATGTGTACTAAAATGTAAACCCCCCTCCCCCATGGATGCATACATACTTAATGGAAGGCCCCATATTGCAGTTTTATGTTTAAAATAGATCCCGTTGTTCCCATTGTAAACCCAACCGACTGGAGTGATTTTAATTATTTTTTTCTCAAAATTCTTCAATTTGTATTGATAACACTTCTACTTAGTTGGATTAATTATACTTTTGTATAGTTCCTTTGGATGGACCTGCATCTAAGGCTACGAAACCAGTAATTTTGTTCATGAACACACATGCATAAAATACTTGCATAGAAACTCCTGCATGTTTCCTGACATCCTCTTATCAACTTATATTTCTGAAAACAATACTCTATAGTCTCTCAATCTCAAGTAGACACGTGGGGTTCCAATTATCAACCATCATGAATCTGTTTCACTTTGATTTTGGGTGTTAACATGCTTTTCCCAAAAATAAATGAGGTAACCTAATTTTGACAGCTGACCCTGTCATCCGGTTTATCGTTACATTCAGTCAGATGCCAATCACTGAAATGAAACGCTACCCCATTTCGTGGGTGATTTTCTCCCCAACTCAAATCTTCTTAAACCAAATGCTGGGTTATTTGATTTTAAACAAGACTTTTTAGTTGCCCTTCAGTTTCAACATGGATTCCTACTTCTATCAAATTGCATCAGAAATACATTGCTGCAGAGATTAAAACCATAACTTTGCATGTTTCACTACTGCTTAAACCATCAGACAAGTAACAAAAATACCTCACCACAATAGATCCATTATGCAGACGCTAAGCGTGTGGTCTCTTTTTGAAACGTAAGCATTTTGATTTTGATATTAACAAAAAGTGATATAACATAACACATTACTAATAACCTTTCGGTTAGAAGGAGGCATAAAACAACATAGAACTCGTGTCTGTGTTTTACATGCAAAATGTTTTAAGTAAATTATAAACTCCTACATATATATTTACTTATATGTTTAAGCTCCTTATTAAAAGCTTTTTTCATGTACTTTTCATATACTTAGTACCAAACCATGTAAACATCCCGTACTAGGGAGTCTTTCTCAAACTGCTGAGGCAGTGAAAAGGTTCAATGTATTTGCTCAACATGCTGATATCTTGAGATTCATATTAATGGCCTTTACCTGTTTCAAACCAGGATATGGCTTTCGATACACATTCTTTGGTTCTGCAAGATGAGTTCAATTGTTAAGAAAGTTCACTTCTGGAAAGAATATCATTTTCAGCAAATCTTATCCTCAAACTTTCATAAATGGATCGCTGTAATACTAATGCACATCACTACAGGGTGTGGAAACCTTTAAATTACTGCAATTCGGTTATTTCAAATATCAATTTGTTAGGTTGAATGTTTCACAGACAATGTATGAATATTAAACAAGGATTTCAAAAATCTCAAAAATCTCAATAAAGTCATAAAATAACTGCCAAATGGAAACACTTATTTCTATTAAAATTATTACAATTTGGTCTTCAATGGCAGAACTAATATAATTATTAACAATTAACATTGTCATTAATAGTAACGCTAAATTATCTTTTAAATAATATTAAATGTTCTCAACAGAAGAATTATGGTTTAAGATCAGATCAGGGCCCACCAAAATGAATCTGCTATGAATCTGCCCGATGGCCACCCCGGTGGATCAACCAGTAAACTAAACAATAAAATCCCCTCCACTCTTAGTCTTTTAAAAATACATCATCTTGAACTGTCAAAACAAGTAAATCCATTGAGTAGGAGCTATTCCTTATGGGAACATATGCATGCCCAAAAATGAAGAAGTGTGTCTGACCTTCTGACCCCCATAATAGACCCCCTCAGACCTGCCTGGTCCTGACAGCAGGTTGTATATGTCTGCACTGCTATACGGCATCTCCCCCTAGTGGGCAGTTAATGCATCAATAGGTCATACGCCTATTCAGGCTCAGAGAATATTAACTAAAGGTATGGTATTCTGAGACAACGCTATTTATGGCAGTAAAGGGTGGAGGAGGGAGGCTTACCATTAGTTTTATATTTCAGCATCAGGAGCTAGGCTTAAGGATGTTTTATGTAGAGAAAGCCTCCCTCTAGCATTATCATGCAAAACCCATCCACAGGGGATTAGGTACTATCAGACTGGAGAACAAGCCTTGGAGAAAGGAGTATAATAATACTTTCCTGGGGCTGTTCCAAAGTATATTAACATATGAATACATAGACTAATAGACCAATAATGAACACACATGTACTCTTCAGATTTTTTTTTTTTTTTATTTGTTTATTCCAAAGCAAAGACTTTCAGGACATATCCTGATCTTCCAAGGGTGCTGATATAAGCACATTATGTAGTTTAAGTACAGAGTTAACATTAATAGGAGAGGGACATGTCTAGTTTTCAGACTATGTCACATTACCACAACAATGTTATACTACATATTTCCGCTACAGATAAATGGTAAATGATAAAATAAATATGTATATATATATAAATTACAAACCAGCCTAATCCATATCTAACAGGTCTTCTCAACATATCACACTTACTCAAAAAGAAAAAATGACTACTCTACTCTGGTAGTTCAGTCATCAATGACCTTCTCATCCCTAGGAGTGACCCAGGGCCCTCTGGCCTGTACGATGGAAGTAATCCATATCTAGGCCTGGTGTATCCCAAGGTGGTAACGCAAGACGGGATCCCACTTATATTGGGTTTCTTTAGTTTCACCTAACTCTGGGCTAGTTATCACACCTTTACTCTATCTAAACCAGATGGGGTAAGTTTACAGTTTACAATGGTGGCTTTTGGAACGGAAGGCGTATTTTGATAGGGGAAAAAACGGACACAGTTTGGTCCTAAAAATCCCCTGTTAACTGCATGCAATAAGAATGAATACAACCATCACAAAATTGTCAGGTATATTAGTCTTTTTGACCTGAGGACTTGCTGTGAACTTGCTGAGGACTTTGGGGAGCTCCCACGGCGCATTCTGACCTGTTTATCTTGGGGTCCATTTGATATTGAGTTTCATAGAAACCTGTAAGTATGGAAAATTTGGTTATTCCCATAGACTTCTATAGTTAAGGCCATTCTCTCGCTCTAGCATTTACTCAGAGGTAAGCATAGTGACATGAACTATTTTTGTTGTTTTTGTATATTCTTCTTGGTCTATTGTGCCGAATTAAAATTATTAAAAGATCTCGAATGGATTTCTACTTCAAGCACCTTTAAATCCCTTTTAGTTGTACTTTGGGATTAGTCCCTCTTCCTGTTTCATATCATTAAAGACTTTTACCACAATATCTTACCATTTCATATGCTCTTATAAAAAGACCACTTTACCGCATTGCTTTGCCACATTGCCCAGATTGTTAATATCCAACTTCACAGGAGAGTTTCTATCAGCAGGTTGTTGCTGCCTTCTCTGCCGATCAAGAGGTTTTATGGGGGTAGTAAAGGGCAAGAGTAATTGTAAATGACATCCTGAAAGTGGGCGGAACAGTCGTTGATGTCTAATTTAGGATGCCTATCATGTATTCAAAGATTGTCTTCTTACTGCTTACTGCTAATTTCCTGGCAAAGGTTTTTGGAGCTAATGGCATAATAGACATAATGACTCAATGGAATTTTTTATTTCAATTTTGAAATTTCAGATTTTCATAGCCAATGCGAATGAAAGGCACAGAGATACAAGGTCACCGCCAGCTTCTCAAGTTAATTCTGCAATTAGTTTTCAAACAAATGTTGCTCATTTAATCCCATTAATCTACTGAAAGAAACTGTCTGCCTAAATTCTTTATTAACATACATGAACAAAGAAACACATAACTTTCCTTATGTTGCATTACGGAACGCAGGCGGCACAATGAGAGCATTAACGGCAGTAGATCAGTTACTTATAGGCAGTCTTTACTTTGTATCATACAACAATTATGGACGTATGAATCAGTTGTGAAAGAAAAACACTTTACAATGTCAGGCATGTAACATCAGCTTTGTAGTGAAAAGATTAAAAGTATCAATTTAATGTTCAATCCTTGCAGACACTGATTAGCGTGCAGAGGGAATACAATAGCATAGCTGGAAGACTAGACCGACAGTTAGTCTTTGTTCACTGTTTGATGGCAGCTAATTCAAAGTCAGGGAGGAATGAAGGTGGCCTTTATTGGACAGAGCAGGTGGTCATCTCGGATTCTGAAATCAAAAAAATTTGGGCAGCTCTTGGGCAACATTTCCCCTTATTTATACAATAATATCGAGCACCAAAAGGCGGTGTATTATGATCTTGTGGATCATGTGGATCTCCCCTGTATATTTAATACTCATGTCTAAAAATGGTGTTCCCTCCATCAGACTGCTCTTACTCCAGCTGCAGCTGTCCCCATTCTTTCTCTGTTTGACTAGATTCTTTTTTCAAGGCATCCAAGGGGACACAGTAGAGGAGCGCATCCACTAAGAATATTTTTTAGGGGTGAGCCTGTAAATATTCTTTTTAGCTGTAGGGTGCCTCAACACACACGGGGCAGGCCTGCTGCTCCCAGCAGAACTCACGCACACTGACCAATGAGAGCAGCTGTTACATACAGCCATGCTACCAGTACACACAACTGACCAATGGGCAGTCAGTTAACAAAATAGGTCGCAAAAGGAGGGTCATATGAAAATACTTTTTCACTCACCTGGTCATTCACAGTCATGTTCACTTAGAGGAGAGTCACCCAAGCCACGTCACCAACCACTGATGCAAAGACTTCCTTTCAATACTTTGTTTTCAGAGTAATACTCATATGACCAATGGTGTATCAAAATTGCCACTGAAATTCAAAACTGAAGTTTGAACAATGAGAAACTTGCCTGAGAGTTTTCCATTATTTTGTAATGAAATCATGTCCTTTAAAACAGGTTTTAGTTAATCTTGTTATCACATTATCTTAAATGGTTTGATTCTATAGAGTAAAGCATTTAGTGTCGGATGAAATTATAGTTTTTTCATAAGAGAGATAAATAATGAAGACTTACACATAACTACACTTATTTCAGCCTAATCAAAATGTATAGTAGCTGAACAAACTAATCAGATAATCATAATATATATCTGACAATGTGGTTTGTTGTTTCATTGCCTATTGCCTTGTAACCTGTTGGATTAAATATCCTGTGAGGGCTACAAATGACCTAGGATACATGAACACTGATAGGGCTTACATTACAGACCCTCCAACATTGATAGGGCTAGCAAACAGATGATGTGCAACCTCTAACCAACTAAATAATGGAAACTGAGCCAAATGATTATGGTGCCTTTATTCAGATCAGTGCTACCATTTAAAATACAAACATTAATGTTGGAAACAACACCTGCCCTGTGATTCAGGGCTTCGAGGAAGTCACATGAACACAAAAAGAGAAGAATATTTATGTTCACCTCAGCTTTAATGTCTTCACTTCCATTGCAGTTATGGAGGTATTTCAAAAGTGTTCTGCATTCAGAGACAGCCTTGGGTAATCTCCAGGGTAGGAGAAGGTCTTCAGGGTGCAGGTAATAAACCCATCCCAGTTTATGCCAACAATAAAATTTACCATTAACTATCACCAAAATTGGTTGATAGATTTCTCCTAAATTTCTAAAATGTGACCTTACATTTTGGACATTTCCCCATAGGACCTGTCAGTCCAACCTATAATGTCCAACCCTATTTTGCCCTAAATTACATTATTTTGATTGGCTGGCACACCTGCAAATCTGTCAATTGATAAAATTTAATAAATGCTTATGTTTTAGCAGTACTTTGTGATATAGACAAATTCAATTCTTTCCTATGTAAGGCCTAGGGCCGGCTAAAAAAGCAGCATGGACTGATATTGCAGGTTTTTTTTTTGTTTAGAATAGATGCATCCTGTTTTCCCCATTGTAAACCAAACCTACTGTAGTGATTTTAATTATTTTTTTCTCTTATCAAAATTCCACAATTTGTATTGATAACACACTTAGTTTGATTAATTATATTTTTGTCTAGTGTCTTTTGATGGACCTGCATCTAAGGTTACTAAGACAGTATATAGTTTATAAACATACATGCAGAAAACATGCATAGAAACTCCTGCATCTTTTCTAACATCCTCTTATCAACTTATATTTCTGAAAACAATACTCTATAGTCTCTCAACCACAAGTAGACACGTGGGGTTCCAATTATTAACTATCCTGAATCTGCTTCACTTTGGTTGTGGGTGTTAACCTGCTTTTACCAAAAATAAATGAGGTAACCTAATTTTGACAGCTGACCCTGTCATCCGGTTTATCGTTACATTCAGGCAGATGCCAATCACTGGGATGAAACGCTACCCCATTTCGTGGGTGATTTTCTCCCCAAATCAAATCTTCTTAAACCAAATGCTGGGTTATTTAATTTTAAACAAGACTTTTTAGGATCCCTACTTCTATTAAATTGCATCAGAAATACATTGCTGCAGAGATTAAAACCATAACTTTGCATGTTTCACTACTGCTTAAACCATCAGACAAGTAACAAAAATACCTTACCACAATAGATCCGTTATGCAGACTCTAAGCGCGTGGTATATTTTTGAAAAGTAAGCATTTTGATTATGATGCTACAAAAAGTAATATAACATTTCCAGCTATGTACAGACTAATAATCTTTGAGTTTGAAGCATAAAAACAACATGGAGCTCGTCTCTGTGTTTTAAATACAAAATGTTTTCAGTGTATTATCGACTTCAACATATATATTTACTTGTATGTCTAAGTTCCTTGTTAAAAGCTTTTTTCATGTACTTATGCTTGGTACCAGATCATGTTAACATCCTGTACTAGGGAGTCTCTCTCAAACTGCTGAGGCAGTGAAAAGGTTCAATGTATTTGCTCAACATGCTGATATCTTGAGATTCACACTAATGGCCTTTACCTGTTTCAAACTAGGATTTGACTTTCAATACACATTCTTTGGTTCTGCAAGATGGGTTCAAATGTTAAGAAAGTTCACTTCTGGAAAGAATAACATTTTCAGCAAGTCTGATCCTCAAACTCTCATAAACGGATTGCTGTAATACTAATGCACATCGCTACAGGGTGTGGCAAACTTTAAAATAACTGCAATTCAGTTATTTCAAGTATCAATTTGTTTCACAGACAATGTATGAATATTAAACAAGGATTTCAAAAGTCTTGCACAGCCACAAAATAACTGCCACATGGAAACAATTATTTCTATTCAAATTATTACAAGGTGGTCTTCAATGACAGAATGAATATGATTATTAACAATTAACAGGGTCATTAACAGTAAGGCTAAATTGTCACTTAAATAGCATTAATTGTTCTAAACAGAAGAAATGGTTATCTACCATGGTTTAAGGTTAGGTTTGGCCTAAGCAATCAGGCAAAGAGAAGGGCCCACCATGAGCTACAAATCCCCCCCAACGGCCAACCTGGTAAACTAAATGATACAATCCCCTCCATTCTTAGTTTTTCAAAAATACATCATCTTGAATTATCAAAACAAGTAGATCTATTGAGTAGGAGCTATTCCTCATGGGAACATATGCATGCCCCAAAATGAAGAAGTGTGTCTGACCTTCTGACCCCCATAATAGACCCCCTCAGACCTGCCTGGGCCTGACAGCAGGTTGTATATGTCTGCACTGATATAAGCCACTTTTACACCATCTCCCCCTAGTGGGCAGTTAATGCACCAATAGGTCATAAGCCTATTCAGGCTCAGGGAATATTAACTAAAGGTATGGTATTCTGAGACGACGCTATTTATGGCAGTAAAGAGGGGAGGAGGGATGCTTACCATTAGTTTTATATTTCAGCATCGGGAGCTAGGCTTAAGGATGTTTTACATAGAGAAAGCCTCCCTCTAGTATTATCATGCAGGACCCATCCACAGGGGATTAGGTACTATCAGACTGGAGAACAAGCCTTGGAGAAAAGAGTATAAAAATACTTTCCTGGGGCTGTTCCAAAGTATATCAACATATGAATACATAGACTAATAGACCAATAATGAACACACATGTACTCTTCGGATGAATGGTAAATGATAAAATAAATATGTATATATATAAATTACCAACCAGCCTAATCCATATTTAACAGGTCTTCTCAACATATCACACTATCATCCCTAGGAGTGACCCAGGGCCCTCCGGCCTGTACAATGGAAGTAATCCATATCTAGGCCTGGTGTATCCCAAGGTGGTAACGTAAGACACAATCCCATTAATATTGGGTTTCTTTAGTTTCACCTAACTCCGGGCTAGTTATGACACCTTTACTCTATCTAAACCAGCTGGGGTAAGTTTACAGTTTACAATAGTGGCTTTTGGAACAAAAGGGCTATTTTGATAGGAGAAAAAACTGACACAGTTTGGTCCTAAAAATCCCCTGTTAACTGCATGCAGTAAGAATGAATACAACCATCAGAAAATTGTCAGGTATATTAGTCTTTTTTGACCTGAGGACTTGCTGTGAATTAAGCTACCTCAGCAATCTTTGGATATTGTTGACAGCTATTTTCGCAAAGCCTAGAAGGGTATACTCAGATATCAAGGGTTTTCATAGTGGTTCTCCTTGCTTTGGGGGAAATTGTGGGCCATAGTTGCTGAGAAGCAGCAGCCAGCTTTAATTATCTGCTGTCCAACTATAGCTTCAAGTTATTGAAGCAATTCCATATAACTACATATATATGTACTGTGCAGAGTTCTAAAAAAAAAGATTTTTACCAATTTTTGAGCCACCAATTTTTGAATTTCCAATCAGCAATTTCAACAGCAAAAAGCCAAAGTTTACTGGATCTCTAGATCTTGGAGGCATTGGTGGCAGCTGTTGAATCACAGTAATTAGGTGGCAGCAGGCATTGAGGTGGAGGGGTGCCAAAACAGGGATGGTGACCATAAAAGATTGACGAATCCCAAGTTCAATAACAGTCATGATTCCAAATTTTGGATTTGTGAGAGATTCCTTATGGTCTCAGAATGTGTCATTTACATCATGGCTTGCCAGAGTATAAAGTTAACCACCCACATTAAGCCCTGTGGCACCTGTACGTCTACACGGTGCATGCTTTTAAGACAGGCTTTTGTACCCTGAAGCTGCTTGAATCTGCCCCACCCCTCATAAATGTCCATTAAGGTTGGTGTAAGGAGCCGTGATTGTACTCTGATCTCACTCTGACCTGGCCCTAGGCCACAGACTAGGCCGTCAGGTCTGCCCCGCACCCTGCTAGAGGCAGGATTACACTACATGACTTGAGCTTCAATATGACAATGGTGAAGAGAGGTCACGCATATTGGAGATACAATTTGTCATTTGACATATGTATAATAGCCAATTTCTAAAAAATATATAACTCATATATGTGAATTGTATGTAATAGCACCACAGTGTGCCAATATTACAACCCAATTCATAGTGTTATACCACCTTAAAGGAGCTATCATGCTTTTTACTTGGACATGATATAAAAATTGAAACGATTTTTTATACATTTGTAGAATACTCCAAATTACCAAGTATATACTAAATTATCCCCCCTGTGTGTAAATTATCTAGGTCACATCTGACTAATATCCCAGCTCAAGTAGCATAGTGTCATACAGGCCTCTGTCATTTGAGGTGTCCACCTCTCCTCTCCTTAGACCCCCTGAGGCACTTATTTACGGGAGAAGAAAGTGCTATGTCAAAACCACCTCAGCTTGTTTACACCTCTATGAAGAAGGTGCACTGAGATAGAGGGTCATCAAAAGTTTTATTACAAAGTAACCCCTTTGGCCAAGGGAACATAACTTGTCCACTATACTATTGACTCTTTTTCTGTGTTCCCCCACTTCAGTAAAAACATACATATTTTTTGTGTTCCCCCACGTCACTAAAAACATACATAGACTAGTTGTCTACATTTATGTTAGGAGGAAATCTCTCATTTTGTTCAGTTTCCTCCAGCATGAGTGCTAAATGATCTGTTTCCAAAAAAAAGAGCATTTCATGAATTTATTGTCAAACTATAACTAAGAACTAAGACCACAGAAACTAAGTAGGAGCATTTTATTTACCTTAATTACAAATACAATTTAACATGTTTGTTAAACCCCTTACCTTTTGTAGAATGTTAAACACATAACAAATATACTGAATTGACTCTCTACTTGGTTGGTACATAATGAATGGATGGACCCTTAGGTTAAAGAAATTCAATAATCGGGATGACCCATAATCTGGCCTGTTTAGTTTGGGTACCACTTTGTCAAGCGCCAACTGTCTACTACTAAATTGTCAATGGTTGATTAATGAATTAAGCCATATATATTAATGTATTTTGATTGAGGAGCATTATCAGCTGTCTTAACCTGATACTACATTGAACAATATATAAAAGGTGTTCTGGAGGACCTGCGACATATGAGGGTCTCCTTGTAAGTAGAATCTTCTTATGTTAAAGTGATTCGGTCATCTTACATTTAGTGCACAGCAGTAAATTATGCCTTCTGACTGTAAGCTAAAAGTGTTTGGTCTCAGCAGTTGCCACTTTTATGACTATATTAATGACCAAATGAAAATAAAAAAAATAAAGATGATCTGCAGCATTATGTCCAAGCGACTTTTGATTAATGTTTCCTTTTAACAGGTTATATTACAATTTGTAACCTCTTCACTATTGCAGTTGTCCTGAGCTCCCAAATCACATTTCACAAGACAGAAATAAAAATGAATTGTAATCAAATTTCAATTTCCAAATAAATAGATTTATGTCAAATGTTTTGCACTATTATATTAGTTTTGTTCAAGTTCTTTGCCTATGTGAAAGGTTGATAGTTATAAATAAAGTGTGCCAATGTGACCTCATCCATAAACTGGTAAGTGGGGTTTCCATGCCACAATTACATTTCATAGATCCCTGGATATATTGAGCAAAAAAATAAATCATCACACTTGCAAGCCGAAATTGTTTAGCTCTGTCTAGGAGATTCATCATTCAGATCAGTTCAATTGTCTAAGCCATCTCAGCCAGCTTGATCTACCCAAGCTACAGCACAGAAACAACATTTAAAGGTCTGCTCACTACCTGTGGTCATCCTATATTTCAACCTTTTCCACCTTATTCTTACCATTCATGTTTTCTGCCTCCCACCACAAATGAGCAACTCAGTTGCAGTCTTTATGGCCTAGGTCCACTACCTGACAGCTGAGTTGAGTAAAGTTGAATTGGCCTCAGTGGCACAGTGGAGCTGGGATTAAAGCTATAGTCATAGCCTTTTGCTAAGATGAATATATATTTTATTGGTGAAACTGTTGAATCTAAACGTCTGGCCTTTGGGGTGCGCATGCTATGTTTATATATATATATATATATATATATATATATATATATATATATAATTCCTATGAAGTATAAAAATAAGAATCAAGTTTTATCCTTTGGCATGGTAGATTTCCTTTACTAATATGAGAAAGTTGAGGCTCTGGGGTCTCTTAAAGCTATGAGTGTTGCTTTGAGGTGAGTTGAGTTTGGCAGTGCAGCCATGGCTTTATTCTACACTGCTACCATATTGGTGGATGGTCATTGATGTGGGTGTGAGGAGAAAGCCATGCAGGGTTTGGTTAAAGCCCCTGTTGTTTGTGACTGATGATCCGGCATATGGGGATTGCAACAGTCTGAAGCAAAGTGGAATATAGCCTTAAAGGTCCAGGTGTCATTGTTTAGGATGTTTGATTTGTACCTGTATAAATAACTTGAATAAAAAAAAAGAAGTACATAGTGTACCTTGTTGAGATAAGATTCTTCGAAATGTAGACTTACCTGTCATCTGATGTTCATAATAACAAAGGTCAATTAATAAGTTCTGTGAACAATAGATATCATTTACCAAATACTTGTCTGAAAGAAGATAAAGATACTATATTTCCGAATGTAAAACCTTACGTAGAACATAAATTGGTTATTTACCACCTAAATTGCAACTTCCAATAAGAATTACAATCCAATTTTTAATGAAAGGATTGATCAGGAAAAAAAACCATTCCAGAAAAAAACAAATTAATCTAAGAAGATACATAATCTGCATCAGCTTTAAGTCTGGTCTCTCACAACGCATACTGACAGTTCCTGCTATACGGACAACACTGAGGTTAGAAAATTAGGCAGCACTGAAGTGCTTCATTGGGTTTGATTCCCAGTAAGTGTCTGAGTTAACTAAGGGATCAGTTACAGCAAAAATGATTTCTAGGTTTTGATCCCCTGCTGTTTGCCTGCCCTATCACCCTAGGCCTCATCTCATAAATATGATCACCAAAGACTGACCAATGCAAGTCAAAATATGTCTTTGAAAAGTCAGAATTATTCCCAACTTGTTTTCACCATGAAAAATGACCCAGGTGGTTGATAAGGCATAACACATCCATCACTCACTTACTCACTCTAATTAGAAATAGAAGTCTTAAGACTCCCCAAAAGTTTCTCTGGGACCTTTCTTTCTTCCTGTGCATTTAATATGTGAATGCCATACATGTGAGGCAAGCACTCTATCCACTACACCATTGCGCTCCCCCTTCAATAAGGATTTTTCCTTATTAACAAATAACACATAACAAGTAACACTTAAAATGAACATATATTAGCCACTCTATATTTTCTGGTCTCCTACAAACATGATAACAGTGATTCTATTAGCCTAACAATGAGTCTTAGTTCACAAACAATAAGTTTTAGTTGCGTGACAATAAGTTAGCCTACTAGAAGTTCTAATCGGTTGGGCTTAGTCATGACATGGGGATACAGTTTTACCAAGCAAATGCAAGTAATGATAAAATGATGACATTTTAGTGTCTCATTGCATGTATACTAGATACACTTTCATGCAACTTTCATTTTGTTTAGTGGTAAATTTGATAACTAAGAGAAAATGTCATAGTAATATCAGGTTAAAAGATCAGTGAATTTAATAAGACAGTGACATTATGATTTTTATTAACGCAAACAAACATGATTCACTTCTGTTAATTTAGATGAGGCCCTCTGTGCATACTCCCAGCGTGAACCAAATTGTGAGGGGTGGGGGAAGAAGTAAGAGGAAGGAATAGGGGAGGGGTAGTCTGTAGGCCTGACTGCTTGTTACTCTTACACTTTGGGAATGGTGGGTTGGCTTGATAGACTAGGGGAGGGGTTGTTAGTCTGGACGTGTTGGGCCCCTTCTGTCTGGATACTTCTGTTTCTATTTGTTGCAGGGAGTGGCTAGCTTAACACAAGGTGCTAAAGTGAAGTCCCAACTTGTCTCATTGTGGAAAACTATAAAGCCCCAGCTCCACTTGGGCCATGAAGATTTTAGTCCCCGGGCGACCAGTGTTAACCCTTTCCAACCACGCCGACCAAGACAGGAATCAAGCTCTAGTTGCCCATGGAAGAATAGGTTACCACTAATTGTCTGGGGACTGATATCTTAGTCGTCCAAGCGGAGATGTGGCTTTAGGGCGTGGTGATGTCTGCCACCTAAAAGCCCGATTGCTTTAGTAGGATCAGTAGCATGAAAAAAATATGAAACCTGCGCAATAGTTTGCCACAGAAAAATGGTTCTGTTTGCCAGACCTGATGCTGCCACTTTATGGTGCTGGTTATTTGATCACTAGGCACTTAAATATACTAGTCACCACCAATTTTTGTAACCGAGTCACCCAAGTGGTAATGCATCTTTTGGCTGGTAACAAAGTGTGAAGTCATTCAGATGATAAGGTGGGTGATTACTTTTAGTATGATTGCCCTCTGATCAGAAATGTGTTAGGGCAATCTCAGTTCCCGTATGGTTCAACATTGGGTCGCTGAAAGGGCCAGTTGACCATCAGAGGACCAGTGTAAAGAAGTGGTTACCATGGTAACCTGTGGGAACTATCACATTCTGCTTTGTAAGAGTAAAACCTGATTTAGAATAGATCAAATTAGAAAAAATCAAAGAAGTAATGTCTATAAATGTGCGTAAATATTCAAATAACTCAGGTACAATTGAGAAAGTTGAACTTCAAACCAAGACCCATTGGTAAACACAGAAATGTAGTTGTCTTAATAAAATATAAGACAGTTGCAAATAGGGAAACATCTATCAAAACCTCCTAAACAAAAAGACCATAAGTTTAGAAATATACAATGTAAGCTGGTCGGCATCTATGGAGCAACTGGTTCAAAATGTTTTGAAACCGAATTTATAGATTGGCCTGTTAAAACGTTTGTATACATAGTTTCAGAATGCTTACATCACTCCTTGTAGCAGAAATACATATCACATTTTGATTAACAAAATATCACTATACTGAAAGTCTGCTCTATAGAAATGTTTGCACTAACATTTTAGCATCAGTGTCCACGAAACCCGAAAAACATTTTGTATTGTGATAATTCAGATTATAATACTATCTTATAAGAGTGTGATAAGCACTGTTCACCATTTTCCAAATAAATTCACCAATTGTGTGTAGTGCTTTAGACAAGAGTGAATGATAAAAATCTGCTTTTCATCTATATTCAGCAAATAACAAATATCTTATAATGTATGGGTTGTGATGTCAGGGAGCAATAAGGTACCTAAAGCTAAATTGTTTTGGAAAGTCTTGCTTCATAGGTTTAATGCCAGACGTTTGACAGTTCGTGCATCAAATAATAGGCTACTGAACTGCTGTTTTGCTGACGTAGTCCAATTGTGATTTTCCATTATCAACAAAACCCGTGAGTAATGAACAGAAATACCAGAATAAGAATATGCTGGTAAAGTTTCTCATTGAGCATATTGCCAGGAGTGACAGGGATTGTACAGACATTCTGAAAGGAGGAAAAGATATGATATTGCCATGCCAATGAGCAGGATTTAAAGTAACAGCCAGTTTTAAAAGCTCTGGATGTCCATTTGGGAGGCCCATTTTGATTGTTGTCATGCAGAACAAGTCAATAAACAGGAAATGCGTTTCAGATGCACACAGTCTGTGCAAAACTTTGTTCTTAAGCCAGCAATACAGCATGGGACAAAAGCCAACGTCTCTTTCCAACATTGGTTTTGCATCAGGACATGGTCATATCAGGGCTAAATATCTTTCCATAACCCACTGTATTTACCTAGTATACAGCACGCTGTACCAGCTAATAGCTGCTGGATCCATTTAAGTTGGAAAAGTGATAACAAGCTTTTATAGCCAGAGGCATCAACAAAACTACACCTCATTTGTTTCCAAAATTCTACAGACATGCAATATCCCAATCACTAAAGTCAACTTGTGTTTTAGACTCGTAAAACATGATTGATGTGGCCTAAAATGCTCTGTGAATGACTTTCACAAACATAATGAGTTCCAAAAAGAACCTAGTCTAGTACTGAATGGGTAACTGCAAATGAGTTGTGTCAATACAACAAATGGTAACCACTGTTTTTTGATGTTAGCTACTTTGCTTGTCCTTAATCCCTAGTCCCATCAAATGATCTACTGCTCTAACCTGCTAATGGATTGATCCAAAGTACTATATAAGTTTTAATTGTAAAAGCTGATTTTATACTAATTTGTTGTCAATCTGACAGTACTAGTGGTAAGTTGAGATTGGTAGTGTGCATACAGTTTCCTTTATGTCAAGTGGGCATGTGAACCAGAAGTCAAGTGAGCAGACCAACAGTTATGGTGGAATTAATTGTTCAAGTGAGTGAGGGGTTGGAAGGATATGTCTTACAGAAATGCTCAGCAATTATACAATACTCAGTAATTTTCTTGGAGAATCCAAAATTTGCATTGTGAGAAAAAAGAGCTTTAATGACCTTTAGTATAGTTTTTGTGAATGGGCCCGTTAAAAGTTAATGAATGACAATGGAAAGGTGAACCTCTGGGCCCTATTTATTATAATTGAAGGTTACAGATGTTAAATTTGCGTAATATTTGTAGACAAAACAAAGAAATTGTGAGCAACATGCCTATGAAGAATAGACAAAGTTTCTTCTGCTATGACCAGTGGTGGATCCAGCTTTTTGAAATGGTAGGGGCGCACTATTAGAAAGGGGGGTGCCGCCCCAATTTGTAAGAGTTTTACATTAAAAAAAGCTAAAGTTGGCCAAAAAAGAAGAGGGTGCGCAAGCCCGCAGCCCAACTCTGCCACTGATGACTGCATACTAACAGTACTACTTTTAAACTTTTGCACATGTTCATGAGGAAAATAAACTTGCATATGATATCAATCCTCTGCTGCTAATGTTATTGAAATTTTATAATTTGTAACACTTCGGCTATAACCTTAATTTCTTTGGATGATGATTTTCTTCTAACCAAGGGCAACCTAACTATTTGGGTTACATAACTACTCAAAAAGTCATCTTACCGTTGACCATTAGACCTTGTTTCAATTTTGTATACATGGTTAATCATAAACTCAGCAGTAATGTGGGGATCACAGTTCAGCCCTCTATTGGATCTGTGCAGTACAAACACTGTCTGTAAGATACACTTTTTGGTGATTTGCCATAGCCGGCTCTACAGTTTACTCTCACGTGGCCTTAACAATATTAACTTTCTTAAGTCTCAGGACCAGGCTGGCCCAAGCCCTTAG
The DNA here is from genome assembly GCA_936440205.1 of Lepidonotus clava. Classification (NCBI taxonomy): domain Eukaryota; kingdom Metazoa; phylum Annelida; class Polychaeta; order Phyllodocida; family Polynoidae; genus Lepidonotus; species Lepidonotus clava. The sequence goes on from OW387145.1 coordinate 50,272,437, forward strand.
TGCTTACAGAGACCTTGTTAAGTGAATTATTGGTTTCCGTGGAACATCAATCTGTACTGTTTGTTTCTGATGTGTACCCTGACAATCCATCATAAATGGTGGTTATCACCATTGTGCCCTATATTACTCTCAATACTTTAATATACTAAAACATGGTCCTTTACCAGGAAAGCAAGTTTCATTTCTTAATGTTTCAATTGCACTTCCATATGATAAAACCCTTCTTTTCATCGTACCTATTCAACCAAACAACTTTCTTTACCCCCTTCACATACAAAACAACATCTGTAATGGGGAATCTTGATACACCATTTAATCAAAGAATCATTAAGGGAAGGATAAAGGACTCGGGAGTTAATGTGGCTAATGGTGTTTTTATCACGTACATTGGGACTAGTTGTTTGGTGCACCAATCAATAGCTGGTTAACTGCGTGTTACGTGCCTGGAGGTTGATTGGGTGTGTAACAATGAGGCTAAAGGACGGAGATCTGTGGGAGAGGAAGTAGAGGTTTAGACCTCTCCTTGTATTAGTTACAGATAGGACTGGGCATTCACTGTGGCCTCCCAAGGGGACATGAAGGATTCACCTCAATTAAACCAATCAGAAGGCTTGTTGTGGGAGGGCTTTGTGTATACAAAGACTGCCTCAGTGGTGCTTAGAAATAACTTCCCTTTGAATCTTTGATAATTAAATTGTTGAATCTGTTGACATCAGCTTGCATTCTTACAGCTCAAATTCAGATTTTTACCTTAGCATTTTAAGGAGCCATTATCAATAGTTGTTTTGTTTTTAGTAAATTAGCTATTTGGTAACTATAAGTAACAGAATTACTATGGCACATAGTTTATATGATATGGTGTTAGCGACAGGAACCACTGCAATGTTAATGAAGAGTTATCAATTGACTTGCTAACCCTAGTAGGAACTACCAATTTTAATAGTTCAATATTATAAGAGCACTAGCCAACATTCGTTTTTGATCCATTTAAACAGGTAATCCAAAACCAATCCAAATTGTACATCAGAGTACCCCAAATTTTTGTTACTCGCTTCACAATCACTCACTATAAATATAGGTGCAATACACCTAATGCACATCTCACTTCAGGTGTACATTTCTCTTTTGATATCCCCTACATGTTTGTTAAGTATACATTGTGTCATGTCACCTTACAAGTTGAACTGTGAGTGTGTGGTCATCGTAAAATATCTACATCTTAAATACATTTAAAGGGAGCCAAAAGCAATACAATATTAACGTTTGGAAATTCTATGAACTATTGAAATTCATTCTATGGCCATAGCTTACATCCATAGTAAAATATGGATTATGAAATACGGCTAAAACTTCATGAAATCCATTCAAACTTGTCCCTGTTTGATTTTTGGTGATCCATGAAAATAGGTTTGTTTTAAACCAAAATCTATACATGTGGCTTGCATATGCACATTTCATTGACCTCTTCAAGGCCATTTTACACTGACTCACCACCATATAATGATATCACAGAAAATGCATTTGCAGGAGTAATGAACTACTGGGCGTATTTCGACATACAGTCGTGGAGTTGTACTGTAAACAATTTGTTGTAAATAAACCATTTTCCATTCATAGCAAGCACATTTACGATTACCAAAGTTATGCCCACAACAACTTCCTGATAAGGTACAATTGAATAAAACCCAAGACAACATTATGCCCCACCAATGATATGGAACACTGGTCAATCATGTCCCCTCAGAGTTTGTCTCTACCCATATTACCCCTAATTGGAAGATCCAAAATATCAAACAGGAATGAAAATGTATCAGAGATATTACTGGTTCTTTATCACAGAAAAAAGCAGTACATTTTTCACACTCATATACTACTAATCTGTATCATTCACATGGACTAAGATTTGTCAGATATGAGAAATGAGACTATTGCATACAATACCAAATTGAGTCATGTGTGAATGGCTTTAAAAATCTCAAAAGTTGTATTCAGGACTTTCTGTCTGTTTCAGATTGTTAATGGACTTTAACTAATATGTCTGCATATTCCTTTCACTACTTTAATGGTTTTACTCAAATAGAATTTCTGTGTGTTTTTGTGCCACATAACCAGTCAGACAATAGCTAGCTCAATGTGGGAGTTCCTGTCAGGAAGTTGTCGCTGCCTTCGATACGAAGCCAACATCCAATAGGCATAGTAAGTGACAAATGTAAATAATGTCAGCGAAGCAGAAGGAATAGTCCATGATGCTCTTTTAGGGAAACCAATATTATTAAATGATATTTCTGAATGCTTACTGCTAGTTCTATGAGTAGCACTTCTGATAATTACTGCAACCTTTGAGTTTTTGCAACTAATGGATCCATGGACATTCATGGATAAATATGACCCACTGGAATTTCAGTGTTTTATCATTCTAAAATTGAAGATGTCTATGTGCAGTGGCAGTCGAGGGCATATACAATCACTGCCAGCTGTCTCAGTTTCTTCTTAAATTGATTTTAGTTGAATATCGCATGTTACAGGGTGTTATTTATTGTTTCAACCAAGGAAAATGTTTTACTAAAACTTCATTAAAAGATCCATGCTTCAAATCTAGAGAAGACTGTTAATTTCCTCTTGTTGCATTATGAATCACAGTCTCATCAGTAAATGAATAAATAGCTGCAAATCGATGAAATATAGGCAGTATTTAATCTATATGAGCTGGGACAAGGTATTATCAATCAGGTTCATAGTAAATACTACTTTTATAATTTGAGCTGGGAAAACACTAGCTAAAAGAGTGAAAAGCCTAATTTCAAGCTTCATAGTCAAATAAAAGCCCCACCATTTGACATCATGGATTTTCAAACACTAATTAACATGGAGAGGGAATACAATAGTAGTGGCGGAAGACTACGCAACAGTCTGCCTGACAGTTAGTCTGAGTCCACTGCCTGATGGCAGCCAATTGTGTAAGGTGGGTGGGGCAGGGGCTGATCAAAGATTCTGAGGTTGCAGAGCCACTTACTAAGATGGTATGTATCCTCTCAGGAAACGTTCTCTCTAGATTGTGAGTGCCTCCAAAAAGTGGCGGATGATGACCCTGTGGATCCAGCAGGATTTGCCCATGCTGTCAACTTTTTATGTCAATGTGAGAAACTTCTAGATCTAGCAAATTCATGAATTATTGATAAAGGTAAGTTGTTTCAGTTCAGAAGTTCATCCCCATCTTCATCCCCATAAAGGAAGTGACCATTGAAAAAAAATAGTTCCATAGTTTATTTTACCTTTGTAGTGGAACAACTCCCTTTTTCTCAAAGATGATTAAAATTTATAGAAATAGGAATATTCCTAAAAAAGAAGAACATCTTGAGGCAAAAACATCAGTGCTTTATGCTTTATGCTGGTATTTGGTATTAAAGTTTTACCAATAAGACATGTCAGAAAAAGAACTTCAAATTTAATCATGTGCCCCATCTATGCCCCTCCTCACTTACCACCTAACTTTATATCCACTTTTGGCCATATAAGTTATAGGTTATTGTAAAACAGGCTCCATAATGAAATAACTTCAAATTTAATAATGTGACCCTCACTTACCCCCTTCCTCACTTACCACCTAACTTTACATCCACTGGATTTTGGTTATTGTAAAAGAGGCTCTATAATGAAATAATAAGCTTTTCGTTAGGTCAGCCTTTTTGTCTACTTTCCTATATATATAGATATTGTAACTTCCTTTTCTTACTTTGAATGAATCATTATTAAGGTTATGATTTGTCCCACCTCAGATACTGCAATGAACTCTAAACTATTAAACCTGTATCACCTCAGAGTATTATGAATTGCTATACCTGTTCATTTTGGGCCTATGTTAAAAGTTGCCTACATAGCTTCAGCCTGGTTAAAATGTGGAACCCAGGGATATTGTAGTTTGATTGGCTGAAAGTAATTACCTTCCACTTTGAAAACAGCAATATGAAACATCACCATGACCAGGGAGATGGTTATATGGATTTACTTCTCAGGAGGTCCTTTGCGTGGCCTCCTGATGTGTGGATTACGACCAGGCCCCTGTCATAAAACACTCCCCGCTACTGTTTTAAAACACTTCCAGAGATCGCGCCATCATCCCAACGGACTGTCTGAAAAAACATTCCCTTCACATGTCCAAAACTGGTGTTCCCCCTGTCAGACTGCTCTTTCCCAGCTGAGGCTGTTCAGATGTTTGTTGGGCTGGACATGATGCAAAGATTTCCTTACATTACTTCAATTTTTAAGGTACTGAAAGGTTGAACTATGATACCAAGTGCAATAACATATCAATAGAATCACTGGAATTTTAACAGTGCATACATCAAGAAATGAAATGTTCTTACTCGTTATTTGAAGAAATCATGACCTTAACAGGCATGTTTGATTTGGCATCAAGTTATCAAAATTGGTGTAATTCTTAAGGGTCAAGCATTAAGGCACATTCCCATGTGGCGACTAAACCCAAGCGATTAAGCTTCAGACAATGTATTTTGTTGTTCCTTTGGTTATAAATGTTTTATTCAATCTGCAACTAGAATTTGGTGTGAATGATATCAGGTACCCTAATGCATAATTCAAAGTTGTAGTCTCTAATTTCTTGTACTTTTGTTCCTGAAATAAGAGGGTGATATTTTTATTTTTGAAATCAAACTATGCTATCTGGTTTGATTTTTATCTGGCAAATATCAATCAGCCAACTGAAAAACTATCCCATTCTGAAGTTGTTTTCACTCCAAATAATCTTGATGAAATGTGGAGTTATTTCTAAACAGAAGTTTTTTCATTCCCTGGCTTAAAGTTTTTGTCATGAATACCAGTTGTTTTGCATGTCTTGGATTAAGGATCCCAGGAGGAAAATTAATAACCACCCACCCCTGAACACTGATATGCCCACAGTAAAGAGCGACAAACACCAATCCCCCAGCTGAATACTTGTTTCATCACTGATAAGCCTACCCGTCAAGAATATGATATTATTATTAAGTTATTATATCGTTCTGTTTAGTTCTGCTTTGGGTCTTGTCACATTATTTTAATGGCAGCTAAAAACATCTTTTAAACCTAACACTGCAATGTTGCACTGTGATGTTATTGTTACATTCTTTCTCATCACATAATAACATAATGTTCTTTATTAATAAGGTATCAACTTCATTAAAGCATAATGTTATCATAACATTTGTTAAAGTAAGTGTCAACTCTACTTAAAATAACATAACTGTTATGTGAAAATTGCGCAGGTTACAGACTGACCAAAAAAGTACAGTCACGTAACATGCTTCCCTGGGTACTGAACAAACTCCTCAATACTGATAGCCCTACCTGAAATGTTTCATCATAATTGTGCATTATGATTAAATACTAAACAGCTCAAGATATCTATTCAAAACATCCATAGCTTGACATACACATTAATGGCAGTTTCACACCATGGTTTCACTTTCAATGTCCATTTTGGTTCTGTAAGGGTTTTAATGATAAGAACAATGTGTACTGGTAAGAATTGTTTTTTCAAGTCTTATCCTCCTAGTCTCATACATAGATTGCCTTAATACTAATGCACATGTTTACAGGGTGTAGCAGGCTTATTCAATATCATACTTTCACTGCATTCGGTCATTTTGTATTTGAAATTATTGTCAAAAATAGCTTATTCCTCAGCTAAATGTTTCTTTGTTAATGTGTAAGAAATACTCAAGGATTTAAGAATGGGATGCTGCACACCTATGAAATATTTTCGGCATGGGCAGAATAATTTGGTTCATATTATTTTGACTTAGTCTTTAATTGAAGAATTAAAATAATGTTCAATAATTAACAGTGTAATTATATTTGAGGTTAAATTCTCTTTTCAAAAGGCATTGTTTCAGACAGAAGATGCCATTACAAATCATGATTTAAGATTGGATTAGACTCAAGCAATTGGGCAAAGGGAAAAACTACGGCTTAAGATTAGGTTCAACTTATAAGCAATCAGGCAAAAGGAAAACTTCATCACAAGCTATGAATCAGCTCTTTAGACACCCCTGGCCAGTCAAATGGAGAACCTTATGTGTTCCCAGTATTCTTTTTCTGTCAGATGTGATAGCATCTTCAATTATCAAAACAAGCCGTTCTACTGAGTATAAGCCATTCCTTGTGGGAGCATATACATAACAAAAAGTAAAGCAGTATGTCTGACCTTCCTGCCCCCCAAAAACAGACCCATGGGTTTGGCTCCCCCTCAGACCTGACAGCAGCTTGTATATGTCTGGACTCCTATAAGCCACTTTTACGGCATTTCCCCCTAGTGGGCAGTTAATGAACCAATAGGTCATAAACCTATTCAGGCTTGCTGAGAGAATGGAATTCTAAGACGGCCATATATATATGGCATTGGCGGAAGGGGATGGTGGAATACCATTAGTTATTTTAGTGTTGGGTATGAGACTCACAGATGTTTTATGTGGAGAGAGCCTCCCACTCGGATTATCATGCAAGACCTACCCAGAGGCAATGAGGTACTGTCATATTGAGGAACAAGCCTGGGAGAGAGGAGTATAGTATTACTTTCCTAGCACTGTACTGAAGTACAGATGTCTACATAGACTAGTAGACAAATAACAAGCACACATAGTCTCTGAAAAATTGGTAAATAGATAAAGAAAGAAAGTGAGAACTTAATAAATGAAACATTAACCAATTGACAGAATGAACACACCAATGGCTTAATTAAACAATGAATGAATAAAGGAAAGTGGGCAGGAATGAGTAGTTGAAAAAATGAAACCATTGATAGATGAATATATTTATACATATATGTATATATATTGCCAACTAACCCAAACCACATTTAACAGGGATTCACATAAAATGGCCATCCCACTTGTAGCCAAGTGACCAATGACCTTGACCTTCTCGATCAGTGATCCGGGGCCCTCCAGCCTATACAATGTAAGAAAGCCATGTCTAAGCCCTGCTTGTCCCCAGGTAGTAACACAAGACGGGATCCTACTCATCTTGGGTTTCTTTAGTTTCTGATTCCTCACCCACACCTATCCCTAGGCTAGTATTACATCTGCACTCTGCCACAACCCAGACAGGGATGTGTATAGACTCGGAGGGTAGTGGTAGTATTTGGAACTAATGGCCTGTTTCCTCTAAAAAAACAACCACTTTTTATCTTTTGAAGATTACCAAATAATCTTCCAAGACCTAGATGGATATAGCCAGATTACAATTAAATATTAGTTTATTCGCATCTGGTTGGTTTTGGAGGAAACTACTTCAACATAAGATTGGATGAAAAGAGCAGTTCCTATTGAATATTTGTACTAAATAAATATCTAAAATAGTGTTTTCTCAACGCGGAATTCTAGATCTGTAACAAATAATTATATTTCCAGGTAGATAAAAATTGATCAGGAAAGTGTCTGCTGGCATTTTGCTGAATGATGGGATAGGCTTCAGGTGAATGCTGATTGGATAAAACATATCATGTGATATTCCCCCTTACCACATGTTAACCACATAATACTCACATTTTGTGCAATACCTCAGCTATCTTTTAGGATAGTTTACATTTCAAGTTACTTTTAGAGTAATCAAGTATTTTGAATATCTACATATTTCAGGTATTCACATGATTTATAGAATATCTACTTATTTCAGGTGTTCACATAATTTGAGTATCTCAAGACACTTCCTATGATAATCATGCAATAATTACAATACAAATGATAAGAAAAACTTTGTAGGTGTGTTGCAAATCTGAAAATCTAATATTCAAATTTAACTTTTTTGAACATTAATATTTAAATAATTCATCAGCAGAAAGCTTTGAAAATATTAAGCAAGATGTATTTGGAGTTTATACTTTATCAACTAACTAATTATTACACTATGTTTCAAATAAACAATTATGACAAATAAGCTCAATGTTCACAGTATTGCTGGGATATATTGTAGGCCAAATAACAGTTATTAGGTGTCACATTCGGGGATATAGGTAGTTAAATGCCTAACAAAGCAATAATTCAATGCTATTATGACGTTTCAGTAACATTCTGTTTATATCTTTTCTGGTTATTGTTATCTTATTTTGATGGCAACAAGTAACATCCCTGTAACCTACCATTGGGGTGTTATGCTGTACATTAGTGTAATATTCTGGTTACATGCTGTCATATAAACATAAGGTTGTTAAAATATTATGATTTGGTAAGGTTTTAATTTCAATGAATTGTAATATTATTAGAAGTTCTGTTTTTGACAAGCTCAACCTCCATAAAATAACCTAAACTGTTACGTTAAAATTGAGCAGTAAACAGACCAAAAAGGTTTGGTCTTTTATGGATCCATTAATTCACGGCATGTCTGGGTATGATATTTAAGACTCCCTGTTGTACCCAATGGTACCAGTACGTCTGTGCTGGAACATTTTAAGACAAGCATTTTTCATCTGAAGCTGCTTGAAGCTGCCCCACCCCTCGTAAATGTCCATTAAGGTTGGTGTAAGGAGCTGTGATTGTACTCTGATCTCACTCTGACCTGGCCCCAGGCCACAGACATGGCCGTCAGGTCTGCATCATGCCATGCTTAAGGGTGGATGACACTACATGACTTGTGCTTCAGTATGATAATGTTGCAGAGAAATCATGCAAAATAGATATACAATTTGTCATCGCACATATGTAGGATAGCCAACATCTAACAATTATGTATCTCTGTTATATACTAATTGTATGTAATAACATTGCATTGACCCAATATCAAAGCTCATATATTTATTATTTAACCACCTTAAATGAACTATTATGTTATTTCATTTGAGGATAACATGATAAATTAATTTGATTAATTCTTACACATTTGTTGAATACTCCAAATTCCCATGTTCAAACAAAAAATCCCCTTGTATAAATCGTGTGAGGTCATATCTGATTAGTATTGCAGCTAAAGTATACGCAGCATATAGTGTGGTACAGGCCTTAATGTCAGTCTGTTGAGGTGTCAATCTTCTCCCTCTCTAGACCCTTTAGGCACCTATTTACAGGAGAGAAAAAAGTTGTCAAAATCACCTAAGCCTGTTTACACCTCTATGAAAAAGGTGCACTGAGATTGAGGGTAATCAATTGTTTAAATTTCTATTACCCAGGATCACCTTTGACCAAGGGAAACATAACTTGTCCACTTTACTACTGACTGTTTTTCTGTGCTCCCAACTTCAGTAAAAACATCTGAGTTTGTATACACATTGTCTACATTCAAGCTTGACGGGAATCAAACTTACAGGAAATCTATTTTTTTGGAAATCTGGGATTTTCTCTTGCAAAATAGTTACACACTCTGTTTCCCAACTACAAAGTGTGCATTTTCTGGACATCTAGAGGAACTATCTAGAGACTACTAAGGAATATAGCCTTTTATTGACCTTAATTACAAAAACATTTACACATGCTTTGTAAACCGCACACCCTTTGTAGGCTCTTAAACACTTTATAAATGTACTAAATCCCTTAATTGCCTCTCCCCTTAGTAAGTATATAATTAATGGACAACAAATGAGGTTAAAGACAGTTCAATTTGGATGATCCATGATCTGGCCACTGCCAATGGCCATTTCCTTTCACTTTTCATGGCCCAAGATTGGATATCAGAGTCGTAATATACTTCACCTGTGGTGGATTTTGATCTCTCTCTCAATCCTTCATTGTTCAACCTATAGACTGATGGCATTCAGAGAGAAATCTAATCTCTTGTGAGAACATACAAGGACATTCTAACATTGCTTCTCATTATTCATGATGAAGTACATGAGCTAACCCTCCAATTGTTCAACTTCATCACACCAGTTTGACCCAGCCTAGATAGAGATGGTGGAGGGGGAGCCAGTTTGGTTTGGGTACCACTTTGTCAAGCTTTAACTGTCTAATACTAAATCAAGAATGGTTGATTAATGAAAAATGCCATGTCAATTAAAGTATTTATAGTGAGGAGCATTATCAGTTATTTCAACCTACTACTACACTGAAATATTGAAAGGTGTTCTGGAGGATCTGCGACATACCAGGGTCTCCTTGAAAGTAGAATCTGATTATATTAGAGTCATTCGGTCATCTAACTTTGAGTGCACAGCAGTAAATGTGCCTTCTGTCTGTAGGCTAAAAGTGCATGGCCTTCCTCAGCAGTTGCCACCTTTATAAGTACATTAAACAGTAAAAAAATTAATTTTGTACAAGCTAATTGCCTTTGCTCCAGGTGAACAGTTATAAACAAAGTACAGTGGTAAGTGGGGATTCCACGCCACAATAAAAGACCATAGAAAAAATTAGAAACAGAATAAATTATCAAACTTCATGTTTTCTGCCTCCCACTACAAAGGGTTGACTTTGGTATAGTCCTTATGCCCTAGGTCTACTGCCTGACAGTTGAGTTGGGATAAGTTGAATTGTAGTTTAAGTGTATTGTTGAAGTGAAGCTCGGATTACAGCTATAGTCATAGCCTTTTGTTAAGAAGAACCCTTTTCAATTGTTGAACATGTAGGACTCAATTGTTGGGTCTGTATATGAGTATGTATAGTAGATTTGTCCATATTTATTATCTCATTTATACATAACAATCAATTTTTATCCTTTGGCATTGTTGATTTTCTTTTGCTAAGATTAGAAAGTTGAGCCTCTGGAGTCTCTTAAAGCTATGAGTGTTGTGTTAAGTTGAGATTGGCAGTGCAGCCATGGCTTTATCCTATGCTGCTACCTTATCTGTGGACAGTCATTGATGTGGGTGTGTGGTGAGGAAGCCGAGCAGGGTTCAGTAAAAGCCCCTGCTGTCTGTGACTGATGGCCTGATGTATTGAGACTGCCACAGTCGGAACTCAGGGTGCCATTGTTGTCTAGGGTAGGGCTTACAACACAGGGACCAAGGGTCTTTTGTCACAAAATTAATTTTCATGAGATTTTCCTTACATTTAGATGTGATAAAGCTTGTCATGGTTGCACTCTTGGACCTCACTGGTGGTTTTAACTATAACCATCACTTCATCTGTTATACTAGCAAAACTATGTTGAATAGACTTTTGTTGTCAGTTTATCAACTTTCTAGTCAAGTATGTTTTTTGTGTAGGACCTGGTGGTAAGTGCTAGATTTGTTTAAGTTTTTCCAATTAAAATTAGAAGTTCTGCATCATATTGAATGGAGTTATATACATATGTGTGTTTAATATCAATGTGAATGAAGCACAGATGGGTTTCGAGAGTCACTGTCTAATGCACTTGACAAGGAAGTCAGCTCTGATATTCTCATAGCTTATTAACCATTTGAAATATAATTGAACATCGGTTGTTTGATTTCCATGTGCATCAGTAATCTCCTATTTGAATGTGATGTTTTTCTGTTGACTATTCATGTGGTTCGTTAGACATATTCCCAATGACACGTGTCAGTACACCTTACAATTAAAATCACTTTTTTATTCGTAATTCATCTTAAAAGAGCTGATGGAAAACCTGCAAATGAACAACCAAAATTAATAACCTCCACAGGAATTGATCCATTCGCCCTTCTTATGGTTTTAGGAGTATGGGCACTTGGTGGTTGAAGATGTGCCTAATATAGAGGAAGTAGACACTTAACCCCCTGCAGACTCTGCAGATTATGTCAATGGGGTCTATCTTCAAGGTCCCAAGGGCCACTGGAGGACAATACTGCTGTCTGGTCATACCAGTGTCTGCTCGGTCAGCTCGACTAGTTTGTTAAATGGCTCCTTGGGATATCAGACTCTTCTATGTGTGTTTCCTTTAAGACAATATGAAGGATAGCATTTAAAAAGATGATGCTGATATACATGATCTGAGCAACAGCATTGTTTTTAATGAGCAATATGAACGCTATCATTTTAAAAAGGATAAAGTGATTTTCTATTAATGTATACTTTGTTATGATTATGTTTTTATACAATTTTTTTTAACAAAAGATGCATAATAAGTAATCACTAAAATGAGTATATATACTAGCCACTCTTTGCTTTTCTGGTCCTTTACAAACATGATGACAATGTTTTTATTAGCCTAGCAAGAAGCTTTAGTTACCAAACAATAAGTTTTAGTTGTGCGACAATCAGTTTTTTACCTTTGTCAGCCTATTAGAAGTAGTAATTGGTTGGGCTTAGTTAATGGTGATGTATGTAGTGTTATCAAGCAAATGCAAGTAATGATAAAATGATGACATTTTAGTGATAAAATGATGACATTTAAGTCTCTTATTGCATTTATACTCTATAAACTTTCATGCAACTTTCATTTTGTTTAATTGTAAAGTTGATAACCAAGAGTAAAAGTCATAATAGTGTCAGGTTTAAAGATCAATAGATTTAATATCACAGTGACATTCTGAACCTAGTTGCATCAGTTGCGTCACTAGCATATGAAAAATGAAAACCTGCTCTATAAGCTTAAGCCCATCTCAATTTACACCAACATTTAAGTTTATCACTAGATATTTTCAAGATTACATCTGCATGTTTTCCCTGAAAATGTTGAATGTTACAATTCTAAGCAAAACTGTTTAGTTGGCAGATTGCTCTCAAAATGTGTACAATACAGTCCTATATATTGGACTTTTCCCCATAGGAACTTATGGTAAAGCTGTCAGCCCAACCTATAATGTGCAACCCTATTTTTAGCTAAAATACACCATTTTGATTGGCTAGCAAGCCTGCAAATCTGTTGTTTGATAAAACTAAAGAAATGATAATGAATTATCATTACTTTGGGATATAAAAAATATAATCCTTGCTTATTTTAGTAAAACAAGGATGGTTTATATGTCTATTTTGTCCAATCCTTGTCCAACCCCAGGATAAACCCAATATGGGATGGGCTTATAGTTTGCAACAACTAAAAGTGTTTCGATTGCCAGAATTGATGCTGACACTTTATAGTTATGGTTATTTGATCACTAGGTACTTAACTGTACCAGTCACTGCCACTGGTTTTAAACTAGTCGCTCAAGTGGCGATGCAGTTTATGGCTGGTAGCAAGGTGTGAAGCTCATGAGATGATAATGTGGGTGACTGCTTTTAGTATGATTGGCCTCCGATCAGGGATGTGTCGAGGCTATCTGAGTTTCCACATGGTTTAACATTATAGTGGGTCCATGAAAGGCCCAGTTGATTGTGAAGTCTAAAGATGTAGTTACGATGGTATCCTGTAGGAATCATCATATTCTGCTTCATACGATTAAAACCGGATTCAGAATAGATCATATCAGAAGTCTAAAGTATAAAAGCAGTAATGTTTATGAACGTGTGTAGATATGAAAATAGCTCAAGGACAATTTGTAAAGTTGGAATAAAGACACACCAAACCCAACCATGTTTTTGCAGACTGGTTTGATCTTTAATTACAGTGAATTTACATGTTTCAACCTGTTTGGAACTTCATCAGGATTAGTCAAATGCCAATTGGAATGAGGGTACATCACAATTTCCCAGTGCAGAATCAACATGTTAATTTCTCAGGTAGAAATGTACTCGTGGATAAGTTGGATTTTGGAATTCAAGTACAGTCTGTAGCTTTGAAGTTATAAGCGTCAAACATACAAGGATAAATAGTTGAAACGTTACAGTTATCACGTTTGATATTAACACATTAAAACATTTCTTCAAATTGAGAATTTGTCCAAGCATATATAGAAGTTACAGAATCAGAAATAAAATTTAGAAAGTTGAATGTCAATCCAGAAGCCACTGATGAAGAAAGAAATCCGGTTGTCTTTTATGTATTATATTCCAAAGTTGAGTATAGGAAATATAAATTAACTAGATAATTAAGCTTGACAATAAAAATCTAACAAGGAAACATCAATCAAACCCTCCTAATCACAATGACTATAAAGTTTGAAAATATACAATGTGAGCTGGTCGTCATCAAGTGAGCAACTGGCTCTGACCATTTTGGAACAAAATTTATAGGTTGACATGTCAAAACATTTGTACTCATAGTTTGCAGCAGAAACTCACTGAGATTTGGCATTAATGGAGAATTTGAGCCTCTTTAATAGAAAAGAATTCTCATTCTCTAACTACCAGAGAACAAGAACAATTCTCTGGCATTTCTCATCAGGAAGAAAACACTCAGAGATTTCTTCTAAGAAAAGAAGAGAATGTGTAGATGAGTGCCACAAAACTTTGTTCTTAAGCCAGTATATGATTTCAGGAAATTTACTGCCCTTGCTATGTAAGATATTTAGAATCTGTTTTTTGCTAAATAAAGCCAAGCAGTTGCTTGATTCAGAATTTCAAATTTTGAAAACTTAATTTTGTTCTATGGTTACCATGGTAACCCTCATTTGCATAGCTGTAGTATCCGCAGGTATGGACATTCTATCAACATTCCGGTTACCATGGCAACAAAATCCGAAAAATCCATTTTTTTTTCACCAGTATTGAAGAATATGAAAAATGTCATTTATAGCATGAATTTAGCTTATTTTTCTTATTTTCATGATTTCTAAGCTAAATAAAGGCTCTAGAGCCATGAATAGGCATTTCCATAAGGCTGGAAATCCCAGAAACTGTCACATTAATACTCAAATTTCAGTGCTACTCAAATTGTGCTAAAATCCATCAATTTTTCTGTTGAATATGAAACCAACATGTCCCACAAATAAGAAAATAATGGTCCTTTGGTTGATTTTATTTGGGTAATGTCAAATAGATATTTAGAATTTCTTATGAAAATTTTCAAAACAAAAACTTCTTTGCTACAACTTTGTTGCATACTGTATGATAAGTCAAAAACCATTATGAGAGATATAAGATATATTTTATGATTCATAAAGTTTGGGCTATAACCTTAATATCTTTGGATGATGATTTTACTCTTAGCAAGGTCAAACAAACTATTAGGCTCACATTGCTACTCAATAAACCATCTTACAAATAACCAATACAACTTGTTTCATTTTGGTATACCTGTTTAATCATGAAAGCAGTAGTAAGGTAAGGATCACAGTTCAGCCCTCTTTTGGATCTTTGCAGTATAAACACTGTCTGTAAGACCCACTATTTTGATGATTCTTAACAATATTAACTATCTTAAGCCTCGGGACCAGGCTAGCACAAGCCCTAATTGCCTACAGAGACCGCATATAGTGAATGATTGGTTTCCATGGGACAATAAACTGTTCTATTGGTTTCTGATGTGTGCACTGATGGTCCTTAGAAAACGTTGTCTTTCACCACTTAGCCCTGCTATACCATCAATACTGAAGGGTAGTTCAGAACATAGTCATGTTACGTTACTGTTTGCATGAGGACAAGATCCTTTACTAGTAAAAAAAAGTTTTTTTTATTTTTATTTTATTTTATTTGCTTTTAAGAACAACCGCTCCATTATAGATCTAGTACCCAGATTTTCTCAAAACTTTCCAGAATGCAAGTTTTACCTGTAAGGGCTTCAAAATGATCAAAAAATTATGGGTCACCATGGAAACTTTTCAGTGAAATCAGTTTCTTTGTGTGGTGATTTTGAAAAAAATCAACTGTTTTGAATCACATTTAAATAATATCTTAATTCCATATTATTTTCAAATAAAAGATAGATTGAAGTCAGTATCAGAAGGACATACATGTAGGCAAGTGAATTAGAGGGCATTAGGAAATATTTCATGGGGTAATATGAATTTTAATCTTTGAAATCTTCAAATTAAAATTGTAAAAAATTGTAAAGAAATGAAAAAAATTGAAAATAAGCATGCATACAAAACATTTGAATACCCAGAAATGTTTTAAATCAATATATATTGTAGAGAAGGCTACAGGCTATTATTTTAAGCCAAAAAAATAGGGGGTCACCAGATGAACTTGGCCAGAAAATTTTCATTTTGAGGTCTAAAACTACTTAAAATCGACATTTATGAGTTTTCTTCATAAATTCACCTAAAGATTTACATGACAGGTAATTTTGATATTTTGTATTATGCTCAACATGTTCACAATCATGTAGAAGTATATAACATCATTATATATCAAGAATTATGATAGTAACAGAAAAAACAAAAATTTTCATATTTAAAACATTTTTCAGAATTTGCAAAATTCCCCCAAAATTAGTCTTATTTGGCCATATTTATCTACAAAAGTATTCCTGCTAAACTATTTTTCAATCTCAATTGTGATAGACTAAACAGTATTGAACATTTCTGCAAGATTTGAGGAAAATTGAAGGACTTTGATTTTTTCAGTATCTGGATAATGGCGCCATTGTCCTTAATAAGGTTGTACAGGCTTTGTTTAACTGATCTTCCTCCAAAGTATCAATTGCAGTTAAATACGATAAAACCTGTCTTTTTATTGTACCTATTCAGCAATTATTGTAACCCAACAACTTTCTTAGTCTCCCTTCACATACAAAACTACATCTGTAATGGGGAATCTTGAAGCACCATTATTCACAAAATCATTACGGGAAAGACAATGGACTAGTGATGTTAATGTGTCTAATGGTGTTTTTATACCCCACATTGGGACAAGTTGTTTGATGCAGCAATCAATAGCTGGTTAACTCTGGGTTACTTGACTGGAGGGGGATTGGATGGGTAACAATTGAGCTAAAGGACGAGGATCTGGTAGGACAGGGAGATTTGATTTAGACCTCTACTTGTTTTGGTTACAGATAGGACTGGGCATTAGGTGTGGCCTCCCATGGGACATGAAGGATTCACCTCAATTCAACCAATCAGATGGCTTGTTGTGGGAGGGCTTTGTGTAAAGAGAGACTGCATAAGTGGTTCTTGGAAATAACTTCCCTTAAAATCTGCAATAATTACATTGTTGTATCCATTGACATCAGCTTATATTCTTACAGCTCAAATTCAGATTTTACCTTAGCATTTTCTAGAGCCACAATCAAGAGTTGTTTTGTTTTTACTAAATTAGCTAGCTATATGGTAACTATTAGAAACAATTACAAACTTATACACAAGCACATAGCTAATAATATATCCTGTTAGCTACACGGTTTTTTAAACAACTTAAATGTAAACGAAGAGTTATCTATCGAATTGCAAACCCAAGTAGTAACTACCAATATTTGTAGGTTCAACAGTATTAGAGCCCTCACCAACTTTTTTAAAAATCAACTCTAATAGATAATCCAAAATCAATCCAACTTATACATCATAGTGCACAAAACTCTTGTTACTCGCTTCACAATATCTCACTCTAGGTATTGAGTGCAATACACCTAAAGCCCATTTCCCATCAGGTCTACATTCTGTTGATTTACAATTGCCCATGTTCTGCTCATAATAACTTCTTAATCTTGTACAATTGAATTAAACACAAGACAACATTTTGCCCCACCAATGATATGGAATACGGGACAGTTTTGTCCTCTAAGAGTTTGTCCCTACCCATATTCCCCCTTCTTGCAAGATCCAAAATATCAAATAGGGTTAATAATGTATTGAGACATTACCAGTTCATTATCATAAAAAGAAGCAGTGAATTTTTCACAGCCACATGTTAACAGTCTGTAGGCCTATAGTTCAGAAATATATAGATTTTTCAGATATGAGAAATGCTTTTATTATTGCATACAGTGCTAAATTGTGTCACATGTGAATGTTTTTCAATTACTTGAAAGTTATATTCAAGACTTAGTAATTCTTTCTGTTTCGGATTGTTAATGGACTTGACCAGTATGTCTGCATATTCCTTACACTACCTTAATGGTTTTATTCTAATTCAATGTGAATGTGTTGTTTTCCCAAATAACCAGGCAGACAATAGCTAGCTCAACCTGAGAGTTCCTGTCAGGAAGATATTGCTGCCTTCTGTACGAAGCCAACATCTGATAGGCATAGTAAATGACAAGTGTAAATAATGTCAGCGAAGCAGAGGGAATAGTCCACAATGCCCTTTTAGGGATACCCATTATTATATAATGATTGTCTTCTGACTGCTTACTAGTAATTCTATGACTAGTTTGATTCTGATAATTGTCTCCAACCTTTGAGTCTTTGCTGCAAATGGATCCATGGACATTCATGGATAAATATGGCTTGCTGGAATTTTAGAATTTTATCATTCTAAAATTGAAGATTTCCATGTGCAGTGTAGTGGAAGGCATACACAACCACTGGGAGTTTCCCAGTTGTTTCCCAAATTGGAGTTATGATAACAATATGAGTTAGAGGTTGTTATATCTTGTTATCAATCAAAGATAGTTTTTGACTAAAAATTTTTGAAGATCCATGAAGAAAATCTAGAGAAGACCATTATTTTCTTTTGTTGCTTTATGAATTGCAGACTTATCAATAAATGGCTGCATATCAGTTAAATTTAGGCAGTGGTTATTCTTCAGGTACCAGGTATTTGTAATGAGGTCTGACAGAAAAACACTTCTACAACTTTAGATGGGAAAACACCAACTTAAACAATAGAAGGACGGTACTTTGTTATCAACTAAAAGTCACATTTGACATGGAGTTGCAGACAATAATTAACATGGAGAGGGAATATTATAGCAGTGCCGGAAGACTGCCCGACAGTCTGGCCGACAGTTAGTCTGAGTCCACTGCCTGATGGCAGCCAATTGAGTAAGGTGGGTGGGGCTGGGACTAGTCCTGTTTGAACAGAGCAGGGGCTGATCTCAGATTCTGAATGAAAAAAGGTTGCAGAGCCACTTACTCTGACACTATGCATCGTCTCAGGTAACACTTCTCTTTATTGGTAGAGTGTAAATGGCGGATGGATCTGGTAGGATTTGCCTTTGCTGCCAACTGCTGATTTCAATGAGAGGATCTTATAGGTCTAGAGGGTTTATGAATAAATAAGGGTACATTGTCTCACTTCAGAAGTTAAACTTTGCTGTTCAATTGTGACCATTGAAAAACTAGTTCCAGTGTTTATTTTACTTTTTTAATGGAACAGCTTTAGATTTTCAAAGATGACTGAAATCAATAAAATCAGGAATGTCTCTAGAAAAGAAAAACATCTTCAGGTTAGATCAGTGGTTTATGCTGGTTGCAGGTAGTTGGTATTGAAGCCAGTTGAGACTGTCAGAACAAGAGCTTCACCCATGTGACCCTGGCTACACCCCCTCTCTAGGCTAACGACCTCACTTAACATCCACTTTTGGCCATGAACCTTTAATAGGTCATTGCAGAAGAGGCTCTATGATAAAATAATAATAGGTCAACTTTTTTGCCTACTTTGATACATAATGTAACCTTCTCTTCTTACTTTGAATAAAACATTATTAAATTATGATTTGTCCAGCTTTAGTACTGCAATAAACTACTAAACCTGTATCACATCAGGATATGCTAAATTGTTGTACCTGATCATTGTATAGAAAAAATAGCCTACATAATCTTCAGCCTGGTAAAAATCTGGATCCTAGGGACATTTGTAAACTTTTTATGGCTGAAAACAATTGCATTACATTCTGAAAACAATATGAAACATTACCATGACCATGGAGATAGTTATTCAGATTTACTTCTCAGGAGGTCATTTGCATGCCCTGAAATCCTGACGTGTGGATTTCAACCAGGCACCTATTGTAAAACACTCCCTGCTACTGTTTTAAAACACTTCCAATGATCATGCCATCCTCCAGACTGACAGGCTGAAAAAACATTTCCTGCACATGTCCCAAACTGGTGTCCCCCCCTGTCAAACTACTCTTTTCCCAGCTGAAGCTATTCAGATCTTTGTTGGGCTGGACATGTTACAATGATTTCCTTGTATTACTTCAATTGGAGGATACTTAAAGGTTGAGCTATGATACTAAGTGGTTATAAATCAACTCTGGTAACCCTCCAGATAGAATTTAAAACTCAGATAATCAATAGCACATCAGTAATGCTGCTGGAATTTCAAAACAACAGTGCATGCAATAAAAAACTTTATTAAGAATGTTCTTAGTTATTATCTAACAAAATCATGACCCTTAAAGACATGTTTAATATAGCATTATGTTATTCACATAGGTTTGATTATAAATGGTAGAGTAATAATCATTGGATAGAATTCTAGTGTTATCATGAGAAAAAACAGATTTAATGATAATAATTATTGCTTGGTTTGAGTGTCATCAAAATGCAGAGTAACTGAACTATTTAGAAAAATCATGTTTCTTAGGACGGTGTGTTTTGCTGTTCCTTTGCATATTGATATTTTATTCAATCTGCAACTAGAATCTAAATGATATCAGGTAACTTAATGCATAATTCGCAGTCGTAATCTCTAATTTCATGTACTTTTTTTCCTGAAATAAGAGGGTGAAATCGTTATTTTGTAATCAAACTATGCTATCTGGTTTGATTTTCATCTGGCAGAATCAATCAGCCAACTGAAACACTATCCCATTCTGAAGTTGTTTACACTCCAAATGATCTTGATGAAATGAGATGAGTTATTTCTAAACAGAAGTTTTTTCATTCCCTGGCTTAAAGTTTTTGTCATGAATACCAGTTGTTTTACATGTCTTGGATTACGGTCCCAGGAGGAAGACTAATAACCACCCACACCTGAACACTGATAGGCCTGCAGTACAGAGCCAGTAACACCGATAGGCCAGCTGAATATTTGCTTTAATTCATCACTGATAAGCCCTCCCAACCAAGGATATGACATTATTATAATGTTATTATATCGTTCTGTTTAGTTCTGCTTTGGTTCTTGTCACTTTAATTTAATGGCACCTAAAAACATCTTTTGAATCTAACATTGCAACGTCACACTGTGATGTTATTGTAACATTCTTTCACATCACATAATTACATTACTTTAATGTTCTTTATTAGTAACGTCTCAACTTCACTAAAGAATAATGTTATTATAATTCATTTTAAGTAAGTCTCAACTTTACCTAAAATAACATAACTGTTGCATGAAAAGTGTACAGTCACGTCACATGTTTGTTCCATAACATGTTTGTTAATTCACATCCATAGTCTGACATGCATATCAATGGCATTTTCTGTTTCACACCATGGTTTTTAATGTCCAATTTGGTTTTGGTTGGTTTTTTGGTTATTGGGGTTTAACGCCGTATCAACAGCTAAGGTCATATCATGGTGAGAACAGAGTTTGGCAATTCTGTCTTGTATGATCGAATCTATGGAATGATCGAATCTATGAGAAGATAGAGACCATACTCCTACATATTTACCAAAGCAGGTGTTCCAATTTGGTTTTGTATGGGTTTTAATGATAAAAACAATGTGTACAATGTGTACTGGTAAGAATTGTTTTTTCAGCAAGTCTTATCATCCTATTTTCATGAATGGATTGCCTTAATAATAATGCACATATCTACAGGGTGTAGCAGGCTTACCCCATATTATACTTTTAATGTACTCAGTAATTTCAAATTTGAAATTATTGTAAAAAAAAACATATTGCTCAGGTTAATGTTTCTTTGTTCATGTGTAAGAAATGTTCAAGGATTTTAAGAATGGGTAGCTGCACACCTATGAAATAACTTCTATATGGGCAGAATGATTTGGTTCAGATTATTACGAGTTGTTCTTTAATTGAAGAATCGAAATAATTTTCAATAATTAACAGTGTAATTATCTTTGAGGCTAAATTATCTTTTTAAAAGTCATTGTTTTAAACAAAAGATGTCATTACAAATCATGTTTTAAGATTGGATTAGACTCAAGCAATTGGGCAAAGGGAAAAACTATGGCTTAAGATTAGGTTCAACTTATAAACAATCAGGCAAAAGAAAAACTTCATCACAAGGTATGAATAAGTCCTTTAGATACCCCTGGCCAGTCAAGTCGAGAATGTTATGTGTTCCAAGTATTCTTTTTCTGTCAGACATAATAGCATCTTAAATTATCAAAACAAGCCGTTCTACTGAGTATAAGGTATTGCACTGAGGTCCAGTGCAAAAGAACTAGAATAGACTTTAGAAGTAATAATAAAATATTGTAAACTCGTTCGTATTGGCAAGAATTTATAGTAAAACGTGTAATGCTGATACGTGTGCTCGGCGCCAGGCGGCACCATTGTTTAGTGGCTTAGTTAGAATGTATGGAAGAATGATAATGTCCTCAGGGGTAGGGATTGTAGTGGGGTTGGCTCACCTCCTGCAGGTACGCACAGGTACGACAAATGATGGAGAAAACCTGTATGGGTACATTATGAACTGAAACACCTAGCTAAAGAATACTGGGAATAACAGGCTTTGCCGTCAACATTAGTTTGCGTAATAGTAAGAAGTAGAACTAGTTTATATAGGTAAGAATGGGAAGTATGAAAGATAAAGAAGACATCGTTATAAGTATTAGTGTAAGTGAGTATGGCGCCAAGCCTTTGGCTGTCGCTATATAAGCGGTATGAGACTTGAGACAGATGAGCAGACCAAGATAGAGTTCGATCAGAACACATGGGAGCAATAGTTTGACATACGGATCACACGGGTAGTGTTGAGATGGTAGTAATCACAACGGTTAGGTGATAGTAAGGATTGGGACAGCTTAGGCTTAGCCTTACGGATAATGTAGTGGACGTGACGGAGATCCTACCAATGGTCTCCGCCACAGGTAGACGAGAGGTGACTCTCTCAACAGTGCTGGAGCATATATACCTTATGAAAGGGGAAGCTTAACCATAGCTATACCTGGTTGGAACGTTACTGATGTGCTAGAATTGTGAAATGAATGGAATGAACTGTATGGATGGAGAACTGTATACCTGTACCTTCGGAATATTGTCATGGATATAATAAACTTACCTCTTGCCAAGCGCGTGTTCTTTGTATAGGTTTGAGCCCCTTTACTTAGAATCTCTACCACTAAGAAATGAACTATGATCCAGGATAACGATCTACCTGGACGAAGCTAGCTACTTCAACGATTAATCATGAAGAACTCCCCTTTACTTCAACATAACACACATTTATTGACATCTTCGAATAAGTAAAACATGATTGATAAATGATAAAACATCACGCAGTCGAATAATGATGAAAAGCCCCAATATGGGATATTAACGGATACAAACTTTAATAATGATACACCCTTAGAATTAAACAAAGACAAATAACATCAGTCCAGCTCAGTATTCTTTGTGGGAGCATATACATAACCAAAAATAAAGTATATCCAAATATAAAGTCTGACCTTCCTGCCCGCAAAAAAAACAGACCCAAGGGTTTGGCTCCCCCTCAGACCTGACACCAGGTTGTATATGTCTGCACTGCTATAAGCCACCTTTACTGCATCTCTCCCTAGTGGGCAATTAATGCGTCAATATGTCATAAACCTTTTCAGGCATGCTGGGAGAATAGTATTCTAAGACGGCCATATATATGTGGAAGGGGATGGTGGATTACTATTAGTTATTTTAGTGTTGCGTATGAGACTTACGGATGTTTATGTGAAGAGAGCCTCCCACTAGGATTATCAAGCAAGACCTATCCTTAGGCAATGAGGTACTTTCATAATGCAGAACAAGCCTGGGGGAAAGGAGTATAGTATTACTTTCCTAGCACTGTTCTGAAGTACAAATGTCTACATAGACTAGTACACAAATAACAAGCACAAATAGTCTCTGAAAAAATGGTAAATGGATAAAGAAAGAGAGTGAGAACTTAATAAATGAAACATTAACCAAGTGACATTAATCAAGTAAATGAAACATTAACCAAGTGAACACATCAAAAAAATCCTATTTATCTGTGGTTCCTTAAGTTTCTGATTCCTCACCCACATCTATCCCTAGGCTAGTATCACATCTGCATTCTGCCACAACCTAGACAGTCTTTTAAAAACTGAGGAATGAAGATTAACAAATAATCTTCTGAGACCTAGATGGGTATGGCCAGATAACAATGAAACATTAGTTTAATCGCATCTGGTTGGTTTTGGATGAAACAACTTCAACATAAGATTAGATGAAAAGAGCAGTTCCTATTTAATATTTAGACTTCATAAACATTTAAAAGAGTGTTTTATCAAAGGGGAAATTTTGTAACAAATATATTTCCAGGTAGATAAAAATGGATCAGACAAGTGTCTGCTAGCACTTTTGATGGGTGTGACGTTCCTCGGTAGTTCGGGGTTTCCGGTTTCTACCGCCGAGGGATGTGGGGGTTATTTTGGTTCTCAGCTGGGCACGGAGGCCGAGCAAGAAGCCGAGATGTGAGATCAAGAGTCGTGCCTCACACACGAGGGGGACTGAGTGGGTCGGTCGGGGGATCGGTATTCGCTCACTATCTCGGGCTTCGGTATCTGGCCAGTCTTCCGTTCCCGGGCCATCAGTCTGGTAGTTTCGGGCCTTCGGGCCATGGTTCTCGGTCTTTCAGGCCTTCGGACCCCGTACTATTTTACGTCTAATTTTCCTATAACTTTACCAATATTACTTATGCTTTCTGGTTACTTATTCTATATTCGACCATCTTATTGACTGGAATCCCTCCTAAGGGGCTGCTAGAGGAAGAAGACACGTCCGAACACCAGGAGTACTACAAAGGAACTCTTTATTTTCGGGCCTCACCGCCCCTTTTATACCTTAGCGGTCAACTCTGATTGGCTATCTCTTGTCACGTGGTCATAGTGACGTCACATGGTCATACTGACGTCATTTCCGGTTTACATTATTTCTCGGGTTTCGGGTTTCGGGTTTCGGGCCCGTTACAAAGTGTACTTAAATCTATCATATCGTTTCATCTTTCACATTCTAGCTTTGACACCTGATGAATAGACATTCATCACAATGGGTAAGCCTTTTATAAGCTACAGGTGAATTCTGATTGGCTAAAACATATCATGTGATATCCCCAAGTATCTCATGTTTACCACATAAAACTCACATTCTGTGTGATACCTCAGCTACCTTTCAGGATAGTTTACATTTCAAGTCACTTTTAGAGTAATAGAGTATTTTGAATATAAGTATGATCTTGTATGTGTCTATTAATTCATGGCATGCCTTGGTATAATGTTTAACACTCCCTTTTGTGCCCAACGGTACCAGTATGTCTATGCTGGAATATTTTAAGACAGGCTTTTATACCCTAAAGCTGCTTGAAGCTGCCCCACCCCTCATAAATGTTCATTAAGGTTGGTGTAAGGAGCCGTGATTGTACTCTGAGCTCACTCTAACGTGGGCCTAGGCCACAGACTAGGCCGTCAGGTCTGCTTAACGCCATACTCAAGGAGGTATTACATTATGTGATCGGAGAATGATATGACAAAGTCACCTGGGGTTTTCAAACATGAGATATTGTTTGTTGGACATTTTACACTGAGACCTGCCTAAAAGCATCAGTCCTTGAAAGTTGACCATTTAAAAGGGAATAAAACCATGAAAGGATAAAATACATTTATGTTTGGCTAAATACATGTGAACTGCTGTATGATCACCTATTGTCTCCATGTGACATTTAATCACCATTTCATTATTACGGTTTAAGTTACAATGTGTAAAGTATTCACGATGGCAGGTTTCTGATATCTAAAATCACCTTTCACAAGATAAAGAAGAAAGTAATTTGGTGTAAAATTCAAATTTTCAAATATGTAGATGGGTTATATAAAAAGTGCAAACTTGTTATTTATGTGACAGGCGAATAGCAAAAGGCAATGTTTGCAGATGTGGCCATAGGAACACAGTGTTAAGTGTGGATTCCATATGATGATAAAGTGACATAGATTGCTGTAACACTGAGCAACAAAATGAATATTTGAGAGCCAGAAATGACAGAACCTCTCATATGCCAGTGTTGAGTTCCATCTAGGGGATTCACCATGGTCAAGTGTAGTTGGCCAACATGATTTCCCCAAGCTGCAGCATAGCAATAATTTTGATAAGTTTCCTGATGACCTGTCATTATGCTCTTATTAAATTTGCATTGCCTTTTTGAAGGCCCTCTTTAGTACCTAAGAGTTAAGTTTTAGCATTCCATTGTGGCTAACATTTTCTCCCTTCTCCTGAACTGAGCACAGGGTAACTTGGGGGCAACTGTGGTACAGCCCTATGGTTTAGCAGTGACTACAGCTATTTTCATAGGTGTTCACTACAAAAGATCAGGTTAACATGTTGAGCTGTTAAAGATGTATGGCTTGGTTGTTGAGTCTAACGGGGGTTTATAGTAGCTTTTTATACATTTTTCTATTATATATATAACTGTATAATATATGAATAACAGTAGAGCTGTAGTCTGTAGTAAGGTAGAGTTTATTTTGTCACGACTCATGGAGCTTTGACCATTGGGTTTAGTTGAGTTTGGCATTGGAGCCAGGGCTTTACCCCATCGGGGATGGTCAATAATGTGGGTGTGATGGGGGAGCCGGGCAGGGTTCAGTAAAAGCCCCCGATGTCAGTGACTGATGGTTGGGTAGATGGGGACGGCCATGGTCTAAAGCTACGGGTATCATTGTTGTCTAGGGTGGGGCTTACACTGCAGGAACACAGCAGGCCCTAGGGTCCATTGTCATAAGATGCATTTTTATGAGGTTATGCTCATGTTTTAATGTGTCAAAGTTTGACATGGTTGCACTCTAAAACCTCCATTCATGGCAGTTAATGCCATCTTTGTTAGACCTAACCATTACCAATACTACATCTATATATGAATCATGGTCTGAAGGGTTAAGCACCATAAATGTTGAAAATCGTTTTGTTGTTATAGATTGGCTGGTTGGTTAGTTGGTCATTGGGGTTTAAGGCCATATCAACATCTACGGTCATATCACAGCGAGAACAAGGTTTTTGACCATCCTTTCTTTAATGAGCATATATATGGGATGACTGAATCTATAAGAAGATAGAGACCATATCCCTACACATTTTACCAAGGCAGGTGTTCTTTAGTGTGCCCGGTCCCATAGGCAGGGCTCTACACACAACAGCCGGTGGTACAAGGCCTTTGATAACCCATTTGTTACCACTGGGGGAGAAGTAGAGAGGTGTATCAATCCTGCCTGGTCAAGCCAAGGATCGTACCTGGCTCTCCTATCCGCCAAGCGAATGCTCCAACCACTTCACTGCTGTGCGCCCCCTTTTATAGATTGTAAACTTTCTAGTCTTGCATATTTAAGTTTGCAAACTTCTTCTTTGTCTTCTCCATGTTATTG